>CM038677.1:841971679-843171679 GCA_021605205.1 Aegilops longissima
TTCTCTACGACACACCAGACAAACAACCTTAAAATCATAACTCGAACCTACTCATTACAGCTCATTACAGAGACTGGTAAAAGCAGGACCTCCACACAACTCAGAAACCTAATTTATTACAGATAATGATTAATACGCCCAACTTGAATTGTAAAACGAGGCCATTATGAGTTACATTGAAAATTCTGTTGGTGAACGTAGTAATTTCAAAAAATTTCCTACGCACACGCAAGACCATGGTGATGGCATAGCAACGAGAGAGAAGAGTGTCCGTCCACGTACCCTCGTAGACCGAAAGCGGAAGCGTTATAACAACGCGGTTGATGTAGTCGTACGTCTTCACGATCCGACCGATCCAAGCACCGAACGTACGGCACCTCCGAGTTCTGCACACGTTCAGCTCGATGGCGATCCCGGACTCCGATCCAGCAAAGTGTCGGGATGAGTTCCGTCAACCTGACGGCGTGGTGGCGATGATGATGCTCCACCGGCGCGGGGCTTCGCCTAAGCTCGCAGCGATATGACTTCTCCGGCGCGGGGCTTCGCCTAAGCTCATGACGATATGACCGAAGTGGAATATGGTGGAAGGGGCACCGCACGGCTAAGGAGCGATCCGTAGATCAACTTGTGTGTTCTAGGGTGCCCCTGCCCCGTATATAAAGGAGCCAAGGGGAGGGGCGGCCGGCCAAGAGGAGGCGCGCCGAGGAGTCCTACTCCCTCCGGGAGTAGGATTCCCCTCAATCCTAGTTGGAATAGGATTCACGGAGGGGAAAGAGAGAGGGGCGGCCCACCTTTCCTAGTCCTAGTAGGACTAGGGGAGGGGAGGCCTTGACCACCTAGGGCTGGCCCTTTCTCCTTTCCACCAAGGCCCACTATGGCCCATATAGTTCCCGGGGGTTCGGTAACCTCCGGTACTCCGTAAATTCCGATTTCACTCGGAACATTTCCGATGTCCAAATGTAGGCTTCAATATATCAATCTTTATGTCTCGACCATTTGAGACTCCTCGTCATGTCGTGATCACATCCGGGACTCGAACTACCTTGGCACATCAATACTTATAAACTCATAATGAACTGTCATCGAAGCGTTAGCGTGCGGACCCTACGGGTTCGAGAACTATGTAGACATGACCTAGAACCATTCTCGGTCAATAACCAATAGCGGAACCTGGATGCCCATATTGGTTCCTACATATTCTTGAAGATCTTTATCGGTCAAACCGCATAACGATATCGTTGTTCCTTTTGTCATCGGTATGTTACTTACCCGAGATTGATCGTCGGTATCAATACCTAGTTCAATCTCGTTACGGTAAATCTCTTTACTCGTTCCGTAATGCATCATCTCACAACTAACTCATTAGTTGCAATGCTTGCAAGGCTTATGTGATGTGTATTACCGAGAAGGCCCAGAGATACCTCTCCGACAATCGGAGTGACAAAACCTAATCTCGATTCATGCCAACTCAACATATACTTTTGGAGAAACCTGTAGAGTACCTTTATAATCACCCATTTACGTTGTGACGTTTGGTAGCACACAAAGTGTTCCTCGGTAAATGGGAGTTGCATAATCTTATAGTTGCAGGAACTTTGTATAAGTCATGAAGAAAGCATAAGCAACATACTAAGCGATCAAGTGCTAAGCTAACGAAATGGGTCATGTCAATCACATCATTCTCCTAATGATGTGATCCCATTAATCAAATGACAACACATGTCTATGGTTAGGAAACATAACCATCTTGATTAATGAACTAGTCTAGTAGAGGCATACTAGTGACTATCTGTTTGTCTATGTATTCACACATGTATTATGTTTCCGGTAAATACAATTCTAGCATGAATAATAAACATTTATCATGATATAAGGAAATAAATAATAACTTTATTATTGCCTCTAGGGCATATTTCCTTCAGTCTCCCACTTGCACTAGAGTCAATAATCTATATTACACAGTAATGATTCTAACACCCATGGAGTCTTGGTGCTGATCATGTTTTGCTCGTGGAAGAGGCTTAGTCAACGGATCTGCAACATTCAGATCCGTATGTATTTTGCAAATCTCTATGTCTCCCACTTGGACTTGGTCCCGAATGGAATTGAAGCGTCTCTTGATATGCTTGGTCCTCTTGTGAAATCTGGATTCCTTTGCCAAGGCAATTGCACCAGTATTGTCACAGAAGATCTTCATTGGTCCCGATGCACTAGGTATAACACCTAGATCGGAAATGAACTCTTTCATCCAGACTCCTTCATTTGCTGCTTCCGAAGCAGCTATGTACTCCGCTTCACATGTAGATCCCGCCACGACGCTTTGTTTAGAACTGCACCAACTGACAGCTCCACCGTTTAATAAAAATATGTATCCGGTTTGCGATTTAGAATCGTCGGATCAGTGTCAAAACTTGCATCGGCGTAACCATTTACGACTAGCTCTTTGTCACCTCCATATCGAGAAACATATCCTTAGTCCTTTTCAGGTATTTCAGGATGTTCTTGACCGCTGTCCAGTGATCCACTCTGGATTACTTTGGTACCTTCCTGCCAAGCTTACAGCTAAGCATCGTCGGTCTGGTACACAGCATTGCATACATGATAGAGCCTATGGCTGAAGCATAGGTAACATTTTCATTTTCTCTCTATCTTCTGCTGTGGTCGGGCATTGAGTCGACTCAATCTTACACCTTGTAATACATGTAAAAACCTTTCTTTGCCTGATCCTTTTGAACTTCTTCAAAACTTTATCAAGGTATGTGCTTTGTGAAAGTCAATTAAGCGTCTTGATCTATCTCTATAGATCTTGATGCCCAATATGTAAGCAGCTTCACCGAGGTTTTCATTGAAAAACTTTTATTCAAGTATCCTTTTATGCTATCCAGAAATTCTATATCATTTCCAATCAATAATATGTCGTCCACATATAATATTAGAAATGCTACTGAGCTCCCACTCACTTTCTTGTAAATCTGAGGCTTCTCCAAAAGTCTGTATAAAACCATATTCTTTGATCACACTATCAAAGCGTTTATTCCAACTCGAGAGGCTTGCACCAGACCACAAATTGATCGTTGGAGCTTGCACACTTTGTTAGCACCCTTTGGATCAACAAAACCTTCTGGTTGCATCATATACAACTCTTCTTCTAGAAATCCATTCAAGAATGCAGTTTTACATCCATTTGCCAAATTTCATAATCATAAAATCGGCAATTGCTAACATGATTCGGACAGACTTAAGCATCGCTATGGGTGAGAAAGTCTCATCGTAGTCAACCCCTTGAACTTGTCGAAAACCTTTTGCAACAAGTCGAGCTTTGTAGACAGTTACATTACCATCGGCGTCGGTCTTCTTCTTAAAGATCCATTTATTCTCAATAGCTTGCCGATCATCGGGCAAGTCTACCAAAGTCCATACTTTGTTCTCATACATGGATCCCATCTCAGATTTCATGGCTTCAAGCCATTTTGTGGAATCTGGGCTCACCATCGCTTCTTCATAGTTCGTAGGTTCACCATGATCTAGTAGCATGACTTCGAGAATAGGATTACCGTACCACTCAGTGCGGATTTTATTCTGGTTGATCTCTGATTCAGTGACAACTTGATCTGAAGTTTCATGATCATTATCATTATCTTCCTCGCTAACTGGTGTAGGTGTTACGAAACTGATTTCTGTGATGAACTACTTTCAATAAGGGAGTTGGTACTATTACCTCATCAAGTTCCACTTTCCTCCCACTCACTTCTTTCGAGAGAAACTCCTTCTCTAGAAAGGATCCATTCTTAACAACGAATGTCTTGCCTTCGGATCTGTGATAGAAGGTATACCCAATTGTCTCCTTTGGGTATCCTATGAAGACACATTTTTCCGATTTGGGTTCAAGCTTATCAGGTTGAAGTTTTTCACATAAGCATCGCAACCCCAAACTTTCAGAAGCGACAACTTTGGTTTCTTGCTAAACCATAGTTCATAAGGCGTCGTCTCAGCGGTTTTGACGGTGTCCTATTTAACGTGAATGCGGCCGTCTCTAAAGCATAACCCCAAAACGATAGCGGTAAATCGGAAATAGACATCATAGATCGCACCATATCTAGTAAAGTACGATTACGACGTTCGGCCACACCATTACGCTGTGGTGTTCCCGGTGGCGTGAGTTGCGAAACTATTCTGCATTGCTTCAAATGTAGACCAAACTCGTAACTCAAATATTCTCCTCCACGATCAGATCATAGAAACTTTATTTTCTTGTTACGATGATTTTCAACTTCACTCTGAAATTCTTTGAACTTTTCAAATGTTTCAGATTTATGCTTCATCAAGTAGATATACCCGTATCTGCTTAAATCATCTGTGAAGGTGAGAAAATAACGATATCCGCCACGAGCTTCAACATTCATCGTACCACATACATCTGTATGTATGATTTCCAATAAGTCTGTTGCTCTCTCCATACAACCGGAGAACGGTTTTTTAGTCATCTTGCCCATGAGGCACGGTTACATAAGTACCAAGTGATTCATAATCAAGTGATTCCAAAAGTCCATCTGTATGGAGTTTCTTCATGCGTTTACACCGATATGACCTAAGCGGCAGTGCCACAAATAAGTTGCACTATCATTATCAACTCTGCATCTTTTGGCTTCGACATTATGAATATGTGTATCACTACTGTCGAGATTCAACAAGAATAGACCATTCTTCAAGGGTGCATGACCATAAAAGATATTACTCATATAAATAGAACAACCATTATTCTCTGATTTAAATGAATAACTGTCTCGCATCAAATAAGATCCGGATATAATGTTCATGCTCAACGCTGGCACCAAATAACAATTATTTAGGTCTAAAACTAATCCGAAGGTAGATGTAGAGGTAGCGTGCCGACCGCGATCACATTGACTTTGGAACCATTTCCCACGCGCATCGTCACCTCGTCCTTTGCGGTGCTCGTCAATTCCGTAGTCCTGTTTGAGTTGCAAATATTAGCAACAGAACCAGTATCAAATACCAGTGCTACTACGAGCTCTAGTAAGGTACACATCAATAACATGTATATCACATATACCTTTGTTCACCTTGCCATCCTTCTTATCCGCCAAATACTTGGGGCAGTTCCGCTTCCGATGTCGAGTCGCTTGCAGTAAAACACTCGTTTCAGGCTTAGGTCCAGACTTGGGTTTCTTCTCTTGATCAGCAACTTTCTTGCTGTTCTTTTGAAGTTTCCTTCTTCTTTCCTTTGCCCTTTTCTTGAAACTAGTGGTCTTGTTGACCATCAACACTTGATGCTCTTTCTTGATTTCTACCTCCATGACTTTTAGCATTGCGAAGAGCTCAGGAATTGTTTTAGTCATCCCTTGCATATTATAGTTCATCACGAAGCTCTTGTAGCTTGGTGGCAGTGATTGGAGAATTCTGTCAATGACACTATCATCCGGAAGATTAACTCCCAGCTGAATTAAGTGATTATTATACCCAGACATTTTGAGTATGTGCTCACTGACAGAACTATTCTCCTCCATCTTGCAGCTATAGAACTTATTGGAGACTTCATATCTCTCAATCCGGGCATTTGCTTGAAATATTAACTTCAACTCCTGGAACATCTCATATGCTCCATGACGTTCAAAACGTCGTTGAAGACCGGTTCTAAGCCGTAAAGCATGGCACACTGAACTATAGAGTAGTCATCAGCTTTGCTCTGCAGACGTTCACAACTTCGGCGTTGCTCTGCTGCAGGCTGGCACCCAGCGGTGCTTCCAGGACGTAATTCTTCTGTGCAGCAATGAGGATAATCCTCAAGTTACGGACCCAGTCCGTGTAATTGCTACCATCATCTTTCAACTTTGCTTTCTCAAGGAACGCATTAAAATTCAACGGAACAACAACACGAGCCATCTATCTACAGTAAACATAGACAAGCAAAATACTATCAGGTACTAAGTTCATGATAAATTTAAGTTCAATTAATCATATTAAAAAACTCCCACTTAGACAGACATCTCTCTAGTCATCTAAGTGATTACGTGATCCAAATCAACTAAACCATGTCCGATCATCACGTGAGATGGAGTAGTTTCAATGGTGAACATCACTATGTTGATCATATCTACTATATGATTCACGCTCGACCTTTCGGTCTCCGTGTTCCGAGGCCATATCTGCATATGCTAGGCTCGTCAAGTTTAACCTGAGTATTCTGCGTGTGCAAAACTGGCTTGCACCGTTGTAGATGGACGTAGAACTTATCACACCGATCATCACGTGGTGTCTGGGTACTCTGAACTTTTAGCAGCGGTGCATACTCAGGAGAACACTTCTTGATAATTTTAGTGAGAGATCATCTTATAATGCTACCGCCAATCAAAGCAAGATAAGATGCATAAAGGATAAACATCACATGCAATCAATATAAGTGATATGATATGGTCATCATCATCTTGTGCTTGTGATCTCCATCTTGAAGCACCGTCATGATCACCATCGTCACGGTAGCGACACCTTGATCTCCATCGTAGCATCGTTGTCGTCTCGCCAACTATTGCTTCTCGACTATCGCTACTGCTTAGTGATAAAGTAAAGCAATTACATGGCTTTGCATTTCATACAATAAGCGACAACCATATGGCTCCTGCCAGTTGCCGATAACTTCGGTTACAAAACATGATCATCTCATACAATAAAATATAGCATCACGTCTTGACCACATCACATCACAACATGCCTTGCAAAAACAAGTTAGGCGTCCTCTACTTTGTTGTTGCAAGTTTTACGTGGCTGCTACGGGCTGAGCAAGAACCGTTCTTACCTACGCATCAAAACCACAGCGATAGTTTGTCAAGTTGGTGCTGTTTTAACCTTCGCAAGGACCGGCGTAGCCACACTCAGTTCAACTAAAGTGAGAGAGACAGACACCGCGGTCACCTTTAAGCAACTAGTGCTCGGGCGGTGAAACCAGTCTCGCGTAAGCGTCTGGCGTAATGTCGGTCCGGGCGCTTCATCTCACAATACCGCTGAACCAAAGTATGACATGCTGGTAAGCAGTATGACTTATATCGCCCACAACTCACTTGTGTTCTACTCGTGCATATGACATCAACGCATAAAACCAGGCTCGGATGCCACTGTTGGGGAGCGTAGTAATTTCAAAAATTTTCCTACGCACACGCAAGACCATGGTGATGGCATAGCAGCGAGAGGGAGAGTGTCCGTCTCGTACCCTCGTGAGACCCGAAAAGCGAAGCGTTATAACAACGCGGTTGATGTAGTCGACGTCTTCACGATCCGACCGATCCAAGCACCGAGCGTCGGCACCTCCGAGTTCGCACACGCGTTCAGCTCGATGGCGATCCCGGACTCGATCCAGCAAAGTGTCGGGATGAGTTCCGTCAACCGACGGCGTGGTGGCGATGATGATGCTCCACCGGCGCAGGGCTTCGCCTAAGCTCATAGCGATATGACTTCTCCGGCGCAGGGCTTCGCCTAAGCTCATGACGATATGACCGAAGTGGAATATGGTGGAAGGGGCACCACACGGCTAAGGAGCGATCCGTAGATCAACTTGTGTGTTCTAGGGTGCCCCATGCCCCGTATATAAAGGAGCCAAGGGGAGGGGCGGCCGGCCAAGAGGAGGCGGCCAGGAGTCCTACTCCCTCCGGGAGTAGGATTCCCCTCAATCCTAGTTGGAATAGGATTCACGGAGGGAAAGAGAGAGAGGGGCCGACCCACCTTTCCTAGTCCTAGTGGGACTAGGGAAGAGGCCTTGTGACCACCTAGGGCTGGCCCTTTCTCCTTTCCACCAAGGCCCACTATGGCCCATATAGTTCCGGGGGTTCGGTAACCTCCGGTACTCCGTAAATTCGATTTCACTCGGAACATTTCCGATGTCCAAATGTAGGCTTCCAATATATCAATCTTTATGTCTCGACCATTTCGAGACTCCTCGTCATGTCCGTGATCACATCCGGGACTCCGAACTACCTTCGGCACATCAATACTTATAAACTCATAATGAACTGTCATCGAAACGTTAAGCGTGCGGACCCTACGGGTTCGAGAACTATGTAGACATGACCTAGAACCATTCTCGGTCAATAACCAATAGCGGAACCTGGATGCCCATATTGGTTCCTACATATTCTTCGAAGATCTTTATCGGTCAAACCGCATAACGATATACGTTGTTCCTTTTGTCATCGGTATGTTACTTACCCGAGATTCGATCGTCGGTATCCAATACCTAGTTCAATCTCGTTACCGGTAAGTTTCTTTACTCGTTCCGTAATGCATCATCTCACAACTAACTCATTAGTTGCAATGCTTGCAAGGCTTATGTGATGTGTATTACCGAGAAGGCCCAGAGATACCTCTCCGACAATCGGAGTGACAAAACCTAATCTCGATTCATGCCAACTCAACATATACTTTTGGAGACACCTGTAGAGTACCTTTATAATCACCCATTTACGTTGTGACGTTTGGTAGCACACAAAGTGTTCCTCCGGTAAATGGGAGTTGCATAATCTTATAGTTGCAGGAACTTTGTATAAGTCATGAAGAAAGCATAAGCAACATACTAAACGATCAAGTGCTAAGCTAACGAAATGGGTCATGTCAATCACATCATTCTCCTAATGATGTGATCCCATTAATCAAATGACAACACATGTCTATGGTTAGGAAACATAACCATCTTCGATTAATGAACTAGTCTAGTAGAGGCATACTAGTGACTATCTGTTTGTCTATGTATTCACACATGTATTATGTTTCCGGTAAATACAATTCTAGCATGAATAATAAACATTTATCATGATATAAGGAAATAAATAATAACTTTATTATTGCCTCTAGGGCATATTTCCTTCAAATTCATCAGTACATTATTTGCACACAAATGTGTGTTTTATTTTGGCACACAGAGCTGCCTTCACTTCACCTCCCTCAATAAGTCAAAGTGCTAATGAAATGAACAGGAAAGTCGAAAGCAGAAGCTATCCAATACATCAGTGTTCTTGCGCTGCTATGCCCTTTGTTACTATTTAAGCCTGGGCATCCAGATGTAAAATCTACCTGCACCGAAATAAAAGCATGTGCCTGACATAACTTCCAAAAGTAAAAAAGAGAGAATAGAAATGTGCAACCTGGGTTTCTCTCAGGAACATGAGTGCTTTGCATCTGAATGTTCCTCGTGACTTGATATTTATGCCACCACAAAGCTCTTTGACGAAAACATGATACTGTTATGATTTAAGCTGATATCAAGTTCATGAGACTATTAGTTTGGTGCATTGGAAGATATAAATAGCTGGTTCCTTGCATAATTAGATAAATCTGAATAGATGGTTATCGTGGAGGAGCTGGCGGCATGGCATTATTTTCCACTACTTAAAAGGAAGCACATTCATGTAAATAAGAAATGCCTTCTCGAACCTACAAGGTTAATTAGGACTTCTTACAACTCCAAGCATGGATCTTCTTTTATAGACAACAAACCTGGAACATCGAAGAGCAAATGGTTTAGTCAGACCAATCTACAGGAGAGCAACATGCATCCAGTGTTTATGAACCTAGTGCATGATACAAAATATTAAATGGAGTCACTCACTAGCAAACTTGAGTTCACAAAGGGCATCAATTAGGTGATGTTGCAAGCTGTGATGGGTTGCTTCACATAATCTCTCGGAAAAGCATAAGAAGAAATGAATTGTATTTAGTATAGGAACTGAAGCTTCATATCAAATCTCAGAAGAGAAAAATATGGACAGGAGTTGTAGCTTCATATAAACTTATAGTGTTTGTCTTTAAAGTTTTTTGTACATTCCTTTTTATAACTTTTCCATTCAAACATTTTTGTAAATTCATGCCGTAAGGTATTATTGGAAAAACACAACTTTAGCATAGATGGGAAACAGTACTATACGTTCAATGAAAAGTCCACTTGTCAGCACATTGAGTAGATTACAATAGGAAGTAATGGAAACACTGCAAAATTCAGAAAAAATATTTATTTATTTTCCACTAAAAAAGTTTGTAATGTAGTCTAATTTGTGGTTCAGCGTAAAATGGAACCATACCAGCTACAAACGAATGCCAACTGAAAAGAAGAAGGATATGCTTACTCAAGCACTACAATCTCAAATCCTACTTGTCTTACAGGAGCAACAATATTCAGTTAATGATCATAGACATGAAAAATGGAGACAAGTAAATATCTATTGCTCCTCCATGTTTTACTAAACTTGTTCAACAATACATAACTTACAAGTATATTTATGGAGAATCGGAGGAGTACAGTTGCAATAAGTAGAAATGATTTCCTCCCATACAGAAAATAAAAGAGAGTTGGATATGTGCATTGTTGTAATGAGCGAAAAAAGTCATGCAAATCATCTAATTAAACATGTGAATGCTTTTTAAGATTGATGAGAAGTTGAGTCTGGTGAAAGGGGTTTTGATTGCCTAATCAGGTGAAAGAGAAGCATAAGGTACTTATTTGGGTCTGATTTTGTGGTGCCTTTTCCGACATTTCATTAGGTCGGATCCGGCGTATGCATAAAAAGGACGCGCTCCCAATGCTCACCAACCCTAAATTCTTTTCTTGTCTCTTTGTGTGGGGCGTTGCAGTTGGTGATCATGGACGGCGCCAACAAGGGTCGGATGGCTCCTCATGTTGTCTAAGGTTTACATTTTGGTTGGATTTTGTTGTCCCGGCCCTCTTCTTGACACTCACCATTTTATTTTTGTCGTGATCACAGGTCTCATGTCTTTGTTGTCGAAGAGGTGTTATTCAGCCAAGTCATCGACGGTTTATCAAACGGTGGCACCGGGCGGCGGTGTCTTAGCTCAATGCGGACCGTTCGGGTTCTCCGACAACGCGACGAACACCCGGTTCACGGCCTCGGCGATTGGCCCTAGCTGTAGGAGTGACACGATGTCTTGCTCGGCGGCTTCCAGCTCCTCCAGCATGTGTCCGCGTCTCCGGCTGGTTTGCACTAGACATGGATATCGTTTAGGATAAGTTTTTTTTAATGTTGTCTTAGATTCTTCTACCATGTATAAATTATTTTTACTATCACTAAAAAATGGTGTTTGCGGTCCTCTTGGGGGCGTGTATGGACAGGGTCTACTTGTCAAAGTCCTAGGTCACTTCATGTGGCAGTCCGGTAAGGAAAGTCCAGCCATGAGACAGAAAGCACGTGGCAGACACGTTTAGTTGAGCAACACCTCTTCCACAACAAAGACGTGAGACCCATGAATCGGGTGTTTGTCTTTGTTTTCAGTGATTGCCTAATCAGGTGAAAGAAAACCAGAGAAATTTTTTGATAACATTCATGAAAAGAAAAAAGGAAACAAACAAAGAAAGCAAAGAGGAAAGAGATTGTGGGCCCTGTAGCTTTCTCTCCAAAGAAAAACAAGGAAGAGCAAGAATAAGGCCAAAGCAAAGACCAAGGAGCTTGTAGCTTCTCTCCCAAAATACCAAGGAAAGCAAATAGGAGAGCAAGTAAATGACCAAAACAAAGGGGAATAACCTTGTGGGCCATGTGTTTTTCTCTCTCAAAAAACAAGAATGGCCAATACATCACCATGTAGTTGTTTTGAGCTGGGGATAACATGAGTTGAATTTGCCATCGGCCAGTTGGTGCTTGTGTGTCTTTATAACCATCCTGTACCATCACCAGGAAGCTTGCCCCTAGTTACCATGGGTCTTACCCGATTGTTGCGAAGGTTAGCCACATGATGTATAAGCTAAAGCTTCCACCGTGTGCACTCCGTCAAAGGGTTTTCCATGTAATGCAGCTAAAACCTTTTGTGGGAGTTCCACCAACCAAGATGTCATTGCTGAAGCCACAAGAGGTCCTCCAGCACAGGGTTATTGGTGGAGCGCCAATACTAGTGGTGCAATGGATTGGCTATGGGTATTCAGAAGCAACTTGGGAAAACCTCGCAGAGTTTTAAGCCAAGTTTCCAGATTTTAAGCTCAATGATAATCTATTCACCGGGGTTCATTCAAGCTTGCGGAGTTTGGAAACCTTCCTGTGGTGAATACCTTATACCCGAGCTTGAAATCTGGAAACTTGCTTGAAACTTTGCGAGGTTTTCACAAGTTGCTTCCGAGTACGCACATACAACTCATTGCACCACTAGCATCGGTGCTCCATGAATAACCCTGTGCCGGAGGACCTCTTGTGGCTTCAGCAATGGCAGCTCGGTTGGTGGACTCCACGGAAAGGTTTCAACTATGATTCATGGAAGACACTTTGACGGAGTGCACATGGTGGAAGCTTCAGCTTATACATCACGTAGCAAACCTTCGCAACAACCGGGTAAGGCCCATGGTAACAAGGTGCAAGCTTCCCATGGATGTGTAGGATGGTGATAGAGACACAAGCACCAACTACTTGACGGTGAACCCATGTCATCCCAGCTCAAAACAACTGCCCGATGATGTATTGGCCATTTCCTTGTTTATTTTTTGGGAGAGAAAGACACACAACCCACAAGGTTCTTCCTCTTTGTTTTGGTCTTTTTCTAGCTCTCCCATTTGTTTTCCTTGAGAGAGAAGGCTACAAGCACCTTCATCTTTTCTTTGGCCTTATTCTTGCTCTTCCCTTTGATTTCCCTTGTTTTTGTTGGAGAGAGACACAAGGCCCACAATCTCCTTCTTCTTTGCTTTCTTTGTTTCTTTGCTTTCTTCGTTTCATGAATATTGTCACAAAAGTTCTCCTGGAGGTTTTCCACCGAAGAAGTGGCCGAGGGCCATTGGCGCCTCCGCTGGCAAATCGTGACGACGTTGTCTCGTCTGGAGTACACCTGCTTGGAAGCTTGGGTCAATCTTGCTAGGGACATGACTTACGTTTTCTTTGAGTGACAGATTGGCATTTCGTATTTCAAGTAGCCGCGCTTCTGTTGCTTCAGCAATTGGTCTGTCTGATCGCCTGGCATGTGTACATGCTAATGGTGAATCTCCATGTGCTGCTGCTTGCTACATGGCACCTGATTATCGACTCATCTCCTGAAGATATTGAAGTGCTTCCAATAAGCTTATCCTCTTAATTTGTATTGTACTGCAAAATCTGCTTACTTTCATGCATGTCGATTTGGTGTTTTCTGGGCTGTAACAAAGTTCACCATGTATGTTGTTGGATGTATATTTTGTCCCGGTTAACTTTGACATTAGTTCCACAAAAGACCATACATTGTTTATTTTATTAACAATAATATTTGTTATTGCATTTTGTGGACAGATTCTCTTGTTGCTTTCCTTTCAATAATTTCATTTCCCACGCTAATACACGATAATTAAGATGGAAACTAAGGCTAAAAAGGGAAAGGTTCAAGAGAAAACAGCTTGGTTCTAGTTTGTGCTGACCTGTCAGGGTTTCCTCCAGCACACCAGCTTCTCCCACTTCGCTGACATGCCGCTCCTCCCCCACACCATCCTGCATCTTCATTCCACTAATCCTTGCTCGGAGCTATTTGAAGTACTCTGAGGTGTCAATCTGAAGTAGTAGCTACCAACTACCAACAAACAAGTTGCTTGGTATGGAAATGAAAAGCCCAAAAGATGATAAGAAAAAACCATGTAGAGATTCCTGCAACCAACACAACCAACACACCAACTGGTAAACATAATGAAATTGAATCATACTTGCAATGCACTATTTTCTTGGCAGTGTGCCAACTTGACATCGAGTGCCGAGTCGCGACAATCCGAGCCTGGTATGCATGCAAGGGGGGGCGGTCCAGTTTGGTCCCCTGTCTGAATCTCTCCCTGCTGAAAATTGCAGTTTGGTCCCCCGTAATGCTTTTATGGCTAGTAGCAAGAAGTCCGGCAGTGTGCCTCTATGTTTTGGTTCTTTCTATGCCCTTTTTCCTAAATATTTGTCTGGCCGTGTGCCTCTATGTCCTATTATGTGTTAGCATCGATTGGAGGATCTGGTACTTGAAAAACCGTATCACATTTTGGCCTCCCAGTGGGTCAATGTTACGATAAGCATTCTCCTTGTGGTAATGAGCTATTTTAATGACACTATGCATTTAAGGCTCAAGCAGGGGAAATCTTGACTGGACTATCATGGCCACAGAAATCATATGCGGAGAGTGCTATTTTCATCTTATGTTTTAATCTCACCAATGCAACATAGCTCAGTTTTTATCAGGGAAGGAAATATACATCACCTTAATGTATTTACAAGATAACAATGGAGAGAATGATGAATACAGGCCGTCTAAGCATTGCAAGATACTAGCTCTCTCTACATATATGAACCATGCACTACCAAACTAGTACTACCCTAACCTGACCTGGAAAACATGTAAAATGTATCAGCACTAGCAAGACTATAAAATGGAGCGGATTTGTCAAGTATGGGGCAAAGAATGAACGAATCGACAACGAATGAGAGCAAGAGTAGTGTTCATGATCCTTGCATGGTCCCCAGGGTAGCACTGCTGGAGATCGCAAGGCAATGAATTAATGAACATATTTGAAAGAAAATAACGCTGTCAAACTCGCTAGTACATGTGCCTGATTTTATACTTGTACGTCAGATATAGTTAACTTAAAGGAATCGACATCGCCATAAAAAAGAATACAAGAATCTGGGCCTGGCAATAGTGTAGATCATGATAGACAGAAAATAATGCTCTCCTTGAAAATATACAATAACACCACTCGTAATCAGATTTCCCAAGTCCATGTGTGTAGCCACTGATTACTAATTTGTGTGTAGCCATTGATATCTCTGAGCTCTAACTGCTGCCACTGATAACTAACCGCTACTGTTTACAAGTAGAAGTTTTATTTTTCGAAGTACATGTGTGTACTGTGTAGCCATTGATGTTGCCATCTTAGTGCACATTTGTTGTTCTATTATATTGCTTTGGCAAAAAAAAAAAAAAACAAGGAGCAAATTACTGCCGCCATTGTCACCAACAGAGCGCAAGGAAGGGGGTTTGGGGGGTTACCTGCCCTGACGTGACGCCGACGCCGGAGGGAGGGAAGCAGGCGCTAGTGAAGCCCGGAGGAGAGCGCGAGCCCCTTGGTGCTGTCGGCCGACGGAGGTGAGGGAGACGCTGCTCCGGTGACCCGCTGCAGCGGCTAGGATTAAGAGCCGCCTGCATATGGGCGCTCGCGCCGCCGTGTGCGTGGATCCCGTCGCCGTGGTCGCTGCGAGGTGGTCCAGCAGGAACCCCACGGGGGGCTTGATCTTGGATCCGGCCGCTGCAGGATTGCCATGTCCCCCCTTTTCGGTCTGCGGGCAAGGGAAGGGAGAGTGCGTGAGGGAAGGTCGCCGGTGGGGAGAGGCAGGGCGGCGGCGGTAGGGGAGGGAGGTCGCCGGTGGGGAAGAGGGCGTCGGTGGGGAAGAGAGAGAGTTGAGTAATGGAGAATCTCAGCACGCATGGGTATATAAACAGTTAGACGAGAGAGAGATACAGGGGAGATCGGAGTTACAGCGGCTCAAGGCCGAGCATGCCGCGCATGCGATCGTGGGACGCGCACGTTAAGGCGTCCTGCAGAACTACGATGAGGTGGAGCCGCTGACACGTTCCAATGTAAGATTTGATAGGAAGTGTTGAATCCTTTGCTCGGGCCGCATCTATAATTATAGAAGGATTGCCGTGGCTTACAAGGTTTGGAATATCGTTAGGATTCTTCCATAATACATCGAGAGAGATATGACTTAAAGAGGAAGAACAAAGCAGGAGAAGAGATAGAATCAGGAAACAGTTTAAACAACTATCTTTACGTACTCTATTCTAACATCCTCCCTCAATCCAAACCTATGAAAATTTCTCTAGGTTTAGATTGTACTTGAACTCATTCAGTCTCCTTGTAGTAAGTGGTTTGGTGAAGCCATCAGCAAGTTGATCTCTTGTGGGAATAAACTTGACGTCAAGCAGCTTTCGTGCTACTCTTTCTCTCACAAAATAAAAATCAACCTCTATGTGTTTTATACGTGCATGGAACACATGATTTGCTGAAAGATAAGTTGCACCAATGTTGTCACACCATAACCTTGCAGCTTGTGGAGTCTTGATTCCCAACTCATACAAAATAGTATGAATCCACATAACTTCGGCAGTTGCACTGGCAAGGGCTTTGTATTCTGCTTCAGTACTTGACCTTGACACAGTAGCTTGTTTCCTTGCACTCCATGACACGAGGTTTGATCCTAGAAATACAGCAAAACCACCTGTTGACCTTCTATCATCAGGGCACCCTGCCCAGTCAGCATCTGAATATGCACTAACTAGCATGGATGGCGATTTAACAATCTTGATTCCAAGTCCCATTGTAAACTTTAGATACCTCATAATTCTCTTTACTGCAGTCCAATGAACTGTACTTGGTGCATGCAAAAACTGACACACTTTGTTGACAGAATATGAAATATCAGGCCTAGTCAACTTTAAATATTGTAGAGCACCAACAACACTCCTATAGTTTGTTGCATCACTCGGTCCAAGTAATTCACCTCCTTCAACTGTAAGTTTCTCAGAAGTGGAAAGTGGTGTACTTACTGGTTTGCAATGTTCCAGTCCTACCCTTTTTAGAATATCTGTGGTGTATTTCTCTTGTGTAAGAAGTATCCCATCCTTGATCTGTTTTACCTCTATACCAAGAAAATAATGAAGATCGCCCAACTCTTTGAGTGCGAACTCCACGTTAAGGTCACGGAGCAGACAGGTAGTGGCCTCTGAGCTGGAACTAGCAACAATTATATCATCAACATAAATAAGAACAAACATAGAGATGTTGCCTTTGTGATAGAAGAATAATGAGGTATCTTCCTTGCTTGGAATAAAACCAAGTTGTTGTAACTGAGTGCTCAACCTGGAGTACCAGGCTCTTGGGGCCTGTTTTAAGCCATACAAAGCTTTGTCCAACTTACGGACAAAATGAGGTGTGCTTTTGTTTTCATACCCTGGTGGTTGCCGCATGAACACTTCTTCCTAAGAACATCATGGAGAAACGCGTTCTGGACGTCTAGCTGACGTAAACTCCACCCTCTGGAAATAGCAATAGATAATACAAGTCGAATAGTAGTTGCCTTAACAACAGGGCTAAAAGTATCCTCATAATCAATTCCAAATCTTTGTTTAAACCCTTTTGCAACAAATCTAGCCTTGTATCTATCTATACTTTCATCAGATTTTCTTTTGATCTTATAAACTCACTTGCAATCATCAAATTATTTCCCTTTGTTGGTGGTACAAGATGCCATGTTTTATTTTTCATTGAGTGCTTGATATTCATTGTCCATAGCCCCTTTCCATTCTTTGTGAGCAAGAGCTTCGGCTAAATGAGTAGGTTCACCTGAACTAGTGAGAAACGCATACTTGCGAGGATCATACCTTACTGTACCGTCCTTGTAGTCCTTAGGCTTGAATACTCCAGATTTTGACCTGGTATGGCGCTGAGGATTTACAAGTGACACATGTGTGGCGGCTGTTGCAGTTTCTATATCACCAGAACCGGCCACAGAAGATCCAGCCGCCAAATCACCCTGGACTGCCGTGCCGCAGGGCTCCAGACCTGAGATGGGCACGGGATCTGGCGAGATCCGCCTCGTACCAGACGCCTCAGCAGGGGAATCCCGCATGGCACTGTTGGCAGGGTCCACTCCGGTCGGCCTGTCGGCCCCAGTGCGCGCCAACTCCCATGTGGCGCATGCGGACGGGCTGCGCCCCGCGCCGTCTGGGTCCACACCTGGACCGCGGTCGGTCACGGGCTCGGCAGGCGGACTGGTCCCACCACCACTTGGCGCTTCAGGAGACGCGGGGGACGCCGCTACGTGCCGAGCGACAGGGCTGTCAGCCTGGGATCGCACGCGGCTATCAACCTGGGATCGTGCACCTTCTCTGGAACCGCAGTTCTGCACCAAATCTGCATCGGATCCAGCGCGGTTTTCATCCTCTTCTGCACACATAAAATCATAGCCAAAAGCTGCATTTTTTCATTAGTTTCTGAATTTTCTCCTGGACTAGGCACATGATCATGTTCTATTCATTCTCCCCCGTGATAAGTACGTGGCAAAGGATCCGAGAGAAGAGAGATTTCAGCTCGGAGAAGGGCTCCTGCATTTGGATGAAGTTTGGCAAAAGGGAAAATAGTTTCATCAAAATCACATCCGAGAGATGTAGATGCGTCAGATTGAAACTTCTAGACACTTGTAACCCTTATGAAGATTGCTATAGCCAAGGAAGACACATTGAGTGGGCGAAACTCTAGTTAAATGGCGATTATATGGGCGAAGATTGGGATAGCATGCACATCCAAAAACTTTGAGGAATTATAATCTGGTTTTGATGAAACAATCGTTCTAAGGAGTTGTGTTCCCAATAACCTTACTAGGCAAACGATTGATAAGATAGGTGGCGGCAATGAAAGCTTCATCCCAATATTTTAGAGGCATAGATGCATGAGCAAGAAGGGAAAGACCAACTTCAACAATGTGACGGTGTTTGCGTTCAGTAGAACCGTTCTGTTGGTGTGCGCATGCGGACACGAAACATGATGCTCAATGCCTATGTTTCGAAAGAAGGAATTGAGTTTCTCATACTCTCCTCCCCAGTCACTCTGGACTGTAATGATTTTCTTGTTAAATTGACGCTCAACAAGTTTTTGGAATTCTTGGAAGACAGAGAAATCTTCGGATTTGAACTTAAGTAAGTATATCCATGTGAACTTACTATAATCATCAATGAAGCTAACATAATTTTTTTCTTCCAAAGGAATCTCTGGCATGACCCCATACATCACTGAATATCAGTTCAAACGGAGCATGAGACACACTATTTGAACTAGGATAGGGGAGTTGATGACTCTTGGCAAATTGACAAGCATCACAAACAGACTCTTTATTCTCACAACTAGACAACTGAAGATTGCCTTTATTCACTGCTTGATCAACTATTTTTAATGAAGGATGACCTAATCTTTGATGCCACCTCTCTAAGGACGGCTTGACGACGGAGTAGACTTGGCCATGACGTTTGCGGCTAAGAGCTCTTGATGTGATAGGATATAGACCACCGACACATCTACCGTGATGGAGGAGCTCCCTCGTTGCCCGATCCTTAATGAAAAAAAATACTTGGGATGAGTTTCAAAGAAGATGTTATTATGAGCGGACAAACGAGACATGGAAGCAAGGTTTTTGTTGGCTTGAGGAACATGAAGGACATATTTTAGAAGAAGACCGCGTTTAATATTAGGGAAATTAATAGAGGATTGACCAATGTGACATATGTCCATACCTCCTCCACTTGCGGCGATGTTAATCTGATCATTGCCATAGTATCTCTCCCGATTTGCAAGCTTCTCCAACTCGCTGGTGACATGATCTGTGGCTCCAGAGTCAGCATACCAGATGGTGTCCCCAGCTTCTTCTTGCTCCCTGATGGCTGCAGCTACGTGGCGCTCTTCGGGCACGTAGTCTTCATCATAGCGGTGCCAACAATCTTTCACCTCATGCCCTGATTTTTTGCAGAGCTGGCAACGCGGCCTGGTGTTGGAGTAGGAGGCGTCGGAGGAGCGTGGGCCAGTGTTGTTCACTACTAGGAAAAGGCCTACTAGTGGCGCACCAGTTTTGCCTACTAATGGCGCACTACTGATGCGCCACTAGTACCACGCCACTAGTATTATATACTAATGGCGCACCATAGGTGCGCCATTAGTATACCATTCGTGTTGGGGAACGTTGCAGAAAACAAAAATTTTCCTATGGTTTCACCAAGATCCATCTATGAGTTCATCTAGCAACGAGTGATCGGAGTGCATCTACATACCTTTGTAGATCGCGAGCGGAAGCGTTCAAGAGAACGGGATTGAGGACTCGTTCTCGTCGTGATCCAAATCACGGAGATCCTAGCGCCGAGCGGACGGCACCTCCGCGTTCAACACACGTGACGGTCAGCGTGGCGTCTCCTCCGTCTTGATCCAGCAAGGGGAAGGAGAGGTTGATGAAGATCCAGCAACCACGACGGCGTGGTGGTGGATGCAGCGATCACCGCAGCGGGGCTTCGCGAGCTTCTTCGAGAGGAGAGGTGTAGCAGGGAGGGAGGCGCCAAGAAGCGGTGCGGCTGCCCTCCCTCCCCCCTTTATATAGGCCCCGGGCGCCGGCCCTGGAGATCCAATCTCCAAGGGGGGCGGCGGCCAAGGGGGGAGACTTGCCCCCCAAGGCAAGTGGGGCGCCCCCCACCCTAGGGTTTCCAACCCTAGGCGCAGGTGGGGCCCAAGTGGGGGGCGCACCAGCCCACCATGGGCTGGTTCCCTCCCACTTCAGCCCATGGGGCCCTCCGGGATAGGTGGCCCCACCCGGTGGACCCCCGGGACCCTTCCGGTGGTCCCGGTATAATACCGGTAACCCCCAAAATTCTCCCGATGGCCGAAATAGCTCTTCCCATATATAATTCTTTACCTCCGGACCATTCCAGAACTCCTCGTGACGTCCGGGATCACATCCGGGACTCCGAACAACATTCGGTTTGCTACATACTCATATTCATACAACCCTAGCGTCACCGAACCTTAAGTGTGTAGACCCTACGGGTTCGGGAGACATGCAGACATGACCGAGACGGCTCTCCGGTCAATAACCAACAGCGGGATCTGGATACCCATGTTGGCTCCCACATGCTCCTCGATCATCTCATCGGATGAACCACGATGTCGAGGATTCAAGCAACCCCGCATACAATTCCCTTTGTCAAACGGTATGTTACTTGCCCGAGATTCGATCGTCGGTATCCCAATACCTCGTTCAATCTCGTTACCGGCAAGTCACTTTACTCGTCATCCGTAATGCATGATCCGTGACCAGACACTTGGTCACTTTGAGCTCATTATGATGATGCACTACCAAGTGGGCCCAGTGATACCTCTCCGTGTACGGAGTGACAAATCCATCTCGATCCGTGTCAACCCAGAGACACTTTCGGAGATACCGTAGTGCACCTTTATAGTCACCCGATTCGTTGTGGCGTTTGGTACACCAAAGCACTCCTACGGTATCCGGGAGTTACACGATCTCATGGTCTAAGGAAGAGATACTTGACATTGGAAAAGCTCTAGAAAAATGAACTACACGATCTTGTGCTATGCTTAGGATTGGGTCTTGTCCATCACATCATTCTCCCAATGATGTGATCCCGTTATCAATGACATCCAATGTCCATAGTCAGGAAACCATTACTATCTATTGATCAACGAGCTAGTCAACTAGAGGCTCAGTAGGGACATGTAGTGGTCTATCTATTCACACGTGCATTACGATTTCCGGATAATACAATTATAGCATGAATAAAAGAATATTATCACGAACAAGGAGATATAATAATAATCCTTTTATTATTGCCTCTAGGGCATATTTCCAACAGTCTCCCACTTGCACTAGAGTCAATAATCGAGTTACATTGTGATGAATCGAACACCCATAGAGTTCTGGTGTTGATCATGTTTTGCTCGCGGAAGAGGTTTAGTCAACGGATCTGCGACATTCAGATCCGTATGCACTTTGCAAATTTCTATGTCTCCATCTTGAACATTTTCACGAATGGAGTTGAAGCGACGCTTGATGTGCCTGGTCTTCTTGTGAAACCTGGGCTCCTTGTCAAGTGCAATAGCTCCAGTGTTGTCACAGAAGAGTTTGATTGGCCCCGACGCATTGGGTATGACTCCTAGGTCCGTGATGAACTCCTTCACCCAAATTGCTTCATGCGCTGCCTCCGAGGCTGCCATGTACTCCGCTTCACACGTAGATCCTGCCACGACGCTCTGCTTGCAGCTGCACCAGCTTACTGCTCCACCATTCAACATATACAGATCTGTGTCGAAGCTAGCATCGACGTAACCCTTTACAACGAGCTCTTCGTCACCTCCATAAACGAGAAACATGTCCTTAGTCCTTTTCAGGTACTTCAGGATATTCTTGACCGCTGTCCAGTGTTCCTTGCCGGGATTACTTTGGTACCTTCCTACCAAACTTACGGCAAGGTTTACATTAGGTCTGGTACACAGCATGGCATACATAATAGAACCTATGGCTGATGCATAGGGGATGACACTCATCTCTTCTATATCTTCTGCCGTGGTCGGACATTGAGCCGAGCTCAATTTCACACCTTGTAATACAGGCAAGAACCCTTTCTTGGGCTGATCCATTTTGAACTTCTTCAATATCTTTTCAAGGTATGTGCTTTGTGAAAGACCTATAAGGTGTCTCGATCTATCTCTATAGATCTTGATGCCTAATATATAAGCAGCTTCTCCAAGGTCCTTCATTGAAAAACTTTTATTCAAGTAGGCCTTAATGCTGTCCAGGAGTTCTATATCATTTCCCATCAAAAGTATGTCATCTAAATATAATATGAGAAATTCTACAGAGCTCCCACTCACTTTCTTGTAAACGCAGGCTTCTCCATAAGTCTGCATAAACCCAAACGCTTTGATCATCTCATCAAAGCGAATGTTCCAACTCCGAGATGCTTGCACCAGCCCATAAATGGATCGCTGGAGCTTGCATACCTTTTTAGCATTCTTAGGGTCGACAAAAACCTTCCGGCTGCATCATATACAGTTCTTCCTTATGATAGCCATTAAGGAATGCCTTTTTGACGTCCATTTGCCATATCTCATAATCATAGTATGCGGCAATTGCTAACATGATTCAGACGGATTTTAGCTTCGCTACGGGAGAGAAAGTCTCATCGTAGTCAACCCCTTGAACTTGCCGATAACCTTTAGCGACAAGTCGAGCTTTATAGATGGTAACATTACCATCCGCGTCCGTCTTCTTCTTAAAGATCCATTTGTTTTCTATCGCTCGCCGATCATCGAGCAAGTCTGTCAAAGTCCATACTTTTTTTCATACATGGATCCTATCTCGGATTGCATGGCTTCAAGCCATTTGTTGGAATCTGGGCCGCCATCGCTTCATCATAGTTCGAAGGTTCACCGTTGTCTAACAACATGATTTCCGGACAGGGTTGCCATACCACTCGGTGTGGAGCGTGTCCTTGTGGACCTCTGAAGTTCAGTAGTAACTTGATCCGAAGTACCTTGATCATCATCATTAATTTCCTCTTCAGTCGGTGTAGGCACCACAGGAATATTTTCCTGAGCTGCACTACTTTCCGGTTCAAGAGGTAGTACTTCATCGAGTTCTACTTTCCTCCCACTTACTCCTTTCGAGAGAAACTCTTTTTCCAGAAAGGATCCGTTCTTGGCAACATAGATCTTGCCTTCGGATCTAAGGTAGAAGGTATACCCAATGGTTTCCTTAGGGTATCCTATGAAGACGCGTTTTTCCGACTTGGGTTCGAGCTTTTCAGGTTGAAGTTTCTTGACATAAGCATCGCATCCCCAAACTTTTAGAAACGACATCTTAGGTTTCTTCCCAAACCATAATTCATACGGTGTCGTCTCAACGGATTTAGACGGTGCCCTATTTAAATAGAATGCATCTGTCTCTAGAGCGTATCCCCAAAATGATAGCGGCAAATCTGTAAGAGACATCATAGATCGCACCATATCCAATAGAGTGCGATTACGACGTTCGGACACACCGTTACGCTGAGGTTTTCCAGATGGCGTGAGTTGTGAAACGATTCCACATTTCCTTAAGTGTGTACCAAATTCGTGACTTAAATATTCTCCTCCACGATCTGATCGTAAGAATTTTATTTTTCGGTCACGTTGATTCTCTACCTCATTCTGAAATTCCTTGAACTTTTCAAAGGTCTCAGACTTGTGTTTCATCAAGTAGACATACCCATATCTACTCAAGTCATCAGTGAGAGTGAGAACATAACGATATCCTCCGCGAGCCTCAACGCTCATTGGACCGCACACATCGGTATGTATGATTTCCAATAAGTTGGTTGCTCGCTCCATTGTTCGGAGAACGGAGTCTTGGTCATTTGCCCATGAGGCATGGTTCGCATGTGTCAAATGATTCATAATCGAGAGACTCTAAAAGTCCATCAGAATGGAGCTTCTTCATGCGCTTGACACCAATGTGACCAAGGCGACAGTGCCACAAGTATGTGGGACTATCGTTATCAACTTTACATCTTTTGGTGTTCACACTATGAATATGTGTAATATTACGTTCGAGATTCATTAAGAATAAACCATTGACCATCGGAGCATGACCATAAAACATATCTCTCATATAAATAGAACAACTATTATTCTCGGATTTAAATGAGTAGCCATCTTGCATTAAACGAGATCCTGATACAATGTTCATGCTCAAACTTGGCACTAAATAACAATTATTGAGGTTTAAAACTAATCCCGTAGGTAAATGTAGAGGTAGCGTGCCGACGGCGATCACATCGACCTTGGAACCATTCCCGACGCGCATCGTCACCTCGTCCTTCGCCAGTCTCCGTTTATTCCGCAGCTCCTGTTGTGAGTTACAAATATGAGCAACGGCACCGGTATCAAATACCCAGGAGTTACTACGAGTACTGGTAAGGTACACATCAATTACATGTATATCAAATATACCTTTAGTGTTGCGGCCTTCTTATGCGCTAAGTATTTGGGGCAGTTCCGCTTCGATGGCCCTTCCTTTGCAATAAAAGCACTCTGTCTCAGGCTTGGGTCCATTCTTTGACTTCTTCCGGCAACTTGCTTGCGGGCGCGGCAACATCCTTGTCGTCCTTCTTGAAGTTCTTCTTACCCTTGCCCTTCTTGAACTTAGTGGTTTTATTAACCATCAACACTTGATGTTTTTCTTGATTTCAACCTCTGCTGACTTCAGCATTGAGAATACTTCAGAATAGTTTTCACCATCCCCTGCATATTGTAGTTCATCACAAAGCTCTTGTAGCTCGGTGGGAGCGATGAAGGATTCTGTCAATGACCGCCTAGTCCGGGAGGTTAATGTCCACTGGGACAGGCGGTTGTGCAACCCGGACATTTTGAGTATGTGCTCACCGATGAACTATTTTCCTCCATCTTACAACTATAGAACTTGTCGGAGACTTCATATCTCTCGACCCGGGCATGAGCTTGGAAAACCATTTTCAGCTCCTCGAACATCTCATATGCTCCGTGTTGCTCAAAACGCTTTTGGAGCCCGGTTCTAAGCTGTAAAGCATGCCGCACTGAACGAGGGAGTAATCATCAGCACGAGACTGCCAAGCATTCATAATGTCTTGGTTCTCTGGGATGGGTGCTTCACCTAGCGGTGCTTCTAGGACATATTGTTTCTTGGCTGCTATGAGGATGATCCTCAGGTTCCGGACCCAGTCCGAATAGTTGCTGCCATCATCTTTCAGCTTGGTTTTCTCTAGGAACGCGTTGAAGTTCATGGTGACATGAGCGCTGGCCATTTGATCTACAAGACATTTTGCAAAGATTTTAGACTAATGTTCATGATAATTAAGTTCATCTAATCAAATTATTTAATGAACTCCCACTCAGATTTGACATCCCTCTAGTCATCTAAGTGTTACATGATCCGAGTCGACTAGGCCGTGTCCGATCATCACGTGAGACGGACTAGTCATCATCGGTGAACATCTCCATGTTGATCGTATCTTCCATCGACTCATGTTCGACCTTCGGTCTCTTGTGTTCGAGGCCATGTCTATACATGCTAGGCTCGTCAAGTTAACCCTAAATGTTTTGCATGTGTAAAACTGTCTTACACCGTTGTATGTGAGCGTAAGGATTTATCACACCGATCATCACGTGGTGCTTCGAAACGACGAACTTTAGCAACGGTGCACAGTTAGGGGGAACACTTTCTTGAAATTATTATAAGGGATCATCTTATTTACTACCGCCGTTCTAAGTAAACAAGATGCATAAAACATAATAAACATCACATGCAATTATATAAAGTAGTGACATGATAAGGCCAATATCATATAGCTCCTTTGATCTTCATCTTCGAGGCTCCATGATCATCTTGTCACCGGCATAACACCATGATCTCCATCATCGTGTCTCCATGAAGTTGCTCGCCAACTATTACTTCTACTACTATGGCTAACACGTTTAGCAATAAAGTAAAGTAATTTACATGGCGTTGAATCAATGACACGCAGGTCATACAATAATTAAGACAACTCCTATGGCTCCTGCCGGTTGTCATACTCATCGACATGCAAGTCGTGATTCCTATTACAAGAACATGATCTCATACATCATAATATATCATTCATCATTCATCACAACTTCTGGCCATATCACATCACATGACAATTGCTGCAAAAACAAGTTAGACGTCCTCTAATTGTTGTTGCATCTTTTACGTGGCTGCAAATGGGTTCTAGCAAGAACGTTTTCTTACCTACGAATAACCACAACGTGATTTGTCAACTTCTATTTACCCTTCATAAGGACCCTTTTCGTCGAATCCGCTCCAACTAAAGTGGAGAGACAGACACCCGCTAGCCACCTTATGCAACTAGTGCATGTCAGTCGGTGGAACCTGTCTCACGTAAGCGTACGTGTAAGGTCGGTCCGGGCCGCTTCATCCCACAATACCGCTGAAGCAAAATAAGACTAGTAGCGGCAAGAAAGTTGACAACATCTACGCCCACAACTGATTGTGTTCTACTCGTGCAAAAGAGAACTACGCATAGACCTAGCTCATGATGCCACTGTTGGGGAACGTTGCAGAAAACAAAAATATTCCTACGGTTTCACCAAGATCCATCTATGAGTTCATCAAGCAACGAGTGATCGGAGTGCATCTACATACCTTTGTAGATCGCGAGCGGAAGCGTTCAAGAGAACGGGGTTGAGGGAGTCGTTCTCGTCGTGATCCAAATCACCGGAGATCCTAGCGCCAAACGGACGGCACCTCCGCGTTCAACACACGTATGGTCAGCGTGACGTCTCCTCCATCTTGATCCAGCAAGGGGGAAGGAGAGGTTGATGAAGATCCAGCAGCACGACGGCGTGGTGGTGGATGCAGCCATCACCACAGCACGGCTTCGCCGAGCTTCTGCGAGAGGGAGAGGTGTAGCAGGGGAGAGGAGGCGCCAAGATGCAGGTGCGGCTGCCTCCCCCCCTCCTTATATAGGCCCCAGGGGCGCCGGCCTGAGATCCGATCTCCAAGGGGGGGCGGGCAGGGGGAGACTTGCCCCCAAGGCAAGTGGGCGCCCACCCTAGGGTTTCAACCCTAGGCGCGGGGGGCCTAAGGGGGCGCACCAGCCCACCAGGCTGGTTCCCTCCAGTTCAGCACATGGGGCCCTCCGGGATAGGTGGCCCCACCGGTGGACCCCAGGACCCTTCCGTGGTCCGGTATAATACCAGTAACCCCCGAAATTCTCCCGATGGCCGAAATAGCACTTCCCATATATAATTCTTTACCTCCGGACCATTCCGGAACTCCTCGTGACATCCGGGATCACATCCGGGACTCCAAAAAAGATTTGGTTTGCTGCATACTCATATTCATACAACCCTAGCGTCACCGAACCTTAAGTGTGTAGACCCTACGGGTTCGGGAGACATGCAGACATGACCGAGACGGCTCTGCGATCAATAACCAACATCGGGATCTGGATACCCATGTTGGCTCCCACATGCTCCTCGATGATCTCATCGGATGAACCACGATGTCGAGGATTCAAGCAACCCCGCATACAATTCCCTTTGTCAAACGGTATGTTACTTGCCCGAGATTCGATCGTCGGTATCCAATACCTCGTTCAATATCGTTACCGGCAAGTCACTTTACTCATACCGTAATGCATGATCCCGTGACCAGACACTTGGTCACTTTGAGCTCATTATGATGATGCACTACCGAGTGGGCCCAGTCTCGATCCGTGTCAACCCAACAGACACTTTCGGAGATACCTGTAGTGCACCTTTATAGTCACCCAGTTACGTTGTGACGTTTGGTACACCCAAAGAACTCCTACGGTATCCGGGAGTTACACGATCTCATGGTCTAAGGAAGAGATACTTGACATTGGAAAAGCTCTAGCAAAACGAACTTCACGATCCTGTGCTATGCTTAGGATTGGGTCTTGTCCATCACATCATTCTCCCAATGATGTGATCCCGTTATCAATGACATCCAATGTCCATAGTCAGGAAACCATGACTATCTATTGATCAACGAGCTAGTCAACTAGAGGCTCACTAGGGACATGTTGTGGTCTATCTATTCACACGTGTATTACGATTTCCGGATAATACAATTATAGCATGAATAAAAAGACAATTATCATGAACAAGGAAATATAATAATAATCCTTTTATTATTGCCTCTAGGGCATATTTCCAACAATTCGGTGCTCCACTGGTATTCCCTCCAGGTGCGCCATTAATAACCTTATAGGTGCGCCACTAGTAATAAAGGAAGGTGCGCCACTAATAAGGGCTTAAATGCGCGATAATACAAAGGTGAACATGGGTGCGTGTGCACCCATGTGAATAGTAAATTCATAAAAAATACTAGAAAAAATTAAAAATTTCTGAAATTTTGCGGTATGAAACTTAGTCGATCATTCTGCTCACGTGTGAAGTTTCATGATGTATTAACACCCATCGTATTCTTAGTGAGGAAAATACAAATGCGACAACACTATTCATTAAACAGTGTTTCTTAATATAGCTTCGATTAGCTTTGATTTTGTCATTTTTGCCCAGATTACCACAGATGAGATTTCTTCGTGAAACTTCATATGCGAGTATACCGGTTGACTATGTATATGAAGGAAATATGCCCTAGAGGCAATAATAAAGTTATTATTTATTTCCTCATATCATGATAAATGTTTATTATTCATGCTAGAATTGTATTAACCGGAAACATAATACATGTGTGAATACATAGACAAACATACAGTCACTAGTATGCCTCTACTTGACTAGCTCATTAATCAAAGATGGTTATGTTTCCTGACCATAGACATGTGTTGTTATTTGATTAATGGGATCACATCATTAGGAGAATGATGTGATTGACATGACCCATTCCGTTAGCTTAGCACTTGATCGCTTAGTATATTGCTATTGCTTTCTTCATGACCTATACATGTTCCTGTAACTATGAGATTATGCAACTCCGCCATCGGAGGAACACTTTGGGTGCTACCAAACGTCACAACGTAACTGGGTGATTATAAAGGAATACTACAGGTGTCTCCAAAGGTACATGTTGGGTTGGCGTATTTCGAGATTAGGTTTTGTCACTCCGATTGTCGGAGAGGTATCTCTAGGCCTTCTCGGTAATACACATCACATAAGCCTTGCAAGCATTGCAACTAATAAGTTAGTTGTGAGATGATGTATTACGGAACGAGTAAAGAGACTTGCCGGTAACGAGATTGAACTAGGTATTGGATACCGACGATCGAATCTCGGGTAAGTAACATACCGATGACAAAGGGAACAACGTATGTCGTTATGCGGTTTGACCGATAAAGATCTTCGAAGAATATGTAGGAACCAATATGGGCATCCAGGTTCCGCTATTGGTTATTGACCGAGAATAGTTCTAGGTCATGTCTACATAGTTCTCGAACCCGTAGGGTCCGCACGCTTAACGTTACGATGACAGGTTATTATGAGTTTATAAGTTTTGATGTACCGAAGTTTGTTCGGAGTCCCGGATGTGATCACGGATATGACGAGGAGTCTCGAAATGGTCGAGACATAAAGATTGATATATTGGAAGCCTATGTTTGGACTTCTGAATAGTTCTGGGTGAAATCGGGATTTTACCGGAACACCGGGGGTTACCGGAACCCTCCCGGGGGTTAATGGGCCTTAGTTGGCCATGAGGGAGAAGAGGAAGGGCTGGCCAGGGCAGGCCGCGCGCCCCCTCCCCCCCTAGTCCGAATAGGACAAGGAAAGGGGCGGCGCCCCTTCTCTTCCTCCCCCAAGTCCTAATCCAACTAGGAAGGGGGAGTCCTACTCCCTGGGAGTAGGACTCCTCCGCGCCTCCTCCTAGGGCTGGCCGCACCCCCTTGCTCCTTTATATCTACGGGGCAGGGGGCACCCCATGACACACAAGTTGATCTACGGATCGTTCCTTAGCCGTGTGCGGTGCCCCTCCACCATATTCCACTTGGTCATATCGTCGCGTTGCTTAGGCGAAGCCCGCGCCGTAGAGTCATATCGTCGCGGAGCTTAGGCGAAGCCTTGTGCGGTGGAGCATCATCATCGTCACCACGCCGTCGTCTTGACGGAACTCATCCCGACGCTTTGCTGGATCGGAGCCCGGAATCGTCATCGAGCTGAACGTGTGCTGAAATCGGAGGTGCCGTGCGTTCGGTACTTGGATCGGTCGGATCGTGAAGACGTCGACTACATCAACAGCGTTGTTATAACGCTTCGCCACGGTCTCACGAGTGCGTGGACATACACTCTCCCCTCTCGTTGCTATGCCATCACCATGATCTTGCGTGTGCGTAGGAATTTTTTGAAATTACTACGTTACCCAACAAATGGCATCGAGCCTGGTTTTATGCGTTGATGTCATATGCACGAGTAGAACACAAGTGAGTTGTGGGCGATATAAGTCATACTGCTTACCAGCATGTCATACTTTGGTTCAGCGGTATTGTGAGATGAAGCGGCCCGGACCGACATTACGCGTACGCTTACGCGAGACTGGTTTCACCGCTTCGAGCACTCGTTGCTTAAAGGTGACCGGCGGGTGTCTGTTTCTCTCACTTTAGTTGAACTGAGTGTGGCTACGCCCGGTCCTTGCGAAGGTTAAAACAGCACCAACTTGACAAACTATCGTTGTGGTTTTGATGCGAGGTAAGAACGGTTCTTGCTCAGCCCATAGCAGCCACGTAAAACTTGCAACAACAAAGTAGAGGACGTCTAACTTGTTTTTGCAGGGCATGTTGTGATGTGATATGGTCAAGGCGTGATGCTATATTTATTGTATGAGATGATCATGTTTTGTAACGAAGTTATCGGCAACTGGCAGGAGCCATATGGTTGTCGCTTATTGTATGAAATGCAAAAGCCATGTAATTGCTTTACTTTATCACTAAGCAGTAGCGATAGTCGTAGAAGCAATAGTTGGCGAGACGACAACGATGCTACGATGGAGATCAAGGTGTCGTGGCGGTGACAATGGTGATCATGACGGTGCCGGAGATGGAGATCACAAGCACAAGATGATGATGGCCATATCATATCACTTATATTGATTGCATGTGATGTTTATCCTTTATGCATCTTATCTTGCTTTGATTGACGGTAGCATTATAAGATGATCTCTCACTAAAATTATCAAGAAGTGTTCTCCCTGAGTATGCACCGTTGCGAAAGTTCTTCGTGCTGAGACACCACGTGATGATCGGCTGTGATAGGCTCTACGTTCAAATACAACGGGTGCAAAACAGTTGCGCACGCGGAATACTCAAGTTAAACTTGACGAGCCCAGCATATAACAGATATGGCCTTGGAGCAAGGAGACCGAAAGGTCGAACGTGAATCATATAGTAGATATGATCAACATAGTGATGTTCACCATTGAAACTACTCCATCTCATGTGATGATCGGACATGGTTTAGTTGATTTGGATCACGTATTCACTTAGATAACTGGAGAGATGTCTATCTAAGTGGGAGTTCTTTAGTAATATGATTAATTGAACTTAAATTTATCATGAACTTAGTACCTGATAGTATTTTGCTTGTCTATGTTTACTGTAGATAGATGGCTCGTGTTGTTGTTCCGTTGAATTTTAATGCGTTCCTTGAGAAAGCAAAGTTGAAAGATGATGGTAGCAATTACACGGACTGGGTCCGTAACTTGAGGATTATCCTCATTGCTGCACAGAAGAATTACGTCCTGGAAGCACCGCTGGGTGCCAGGCCTGCTGCAGGAGCAACGCCAGAAGTTGTGAACGTCTGGCAGAGCAAAGCTAATGACTACTCTATAGTTCAGTGTGCCATGCTTTACAGCTTAGAACCGGGTCTTCAACGTCGTTTTGAACGTCATGGAGCATATGAGATGTTCCAAGAGTTGAAGTTATTATTTCAAGCAAATGCCCGGATTGAGAGATATGAAGTCTCCAATAAATTCTATAGCTGCAAGATGGAGGAGAATAGTTCTGTCAGTGAACATATACTCAAAATGTCTGGGTATAATAATCACTTGATTCAACTGGGAGTTAATCTTCCGGATGATAGTGTCATTGACAGAATTCTCCAATCACTGCCACCAAGCTACAAGAGCTTCGTGATGAACTATAATATGCAAGGGATGACCAAGACAATTCCCGAGCTCTTCGCAATGCTAAAAGTCATGGAGGTAGAAATCAAGAAAGAGCATCAAGTCTTGATGGTCAACAAGACCACTAGTTTCAAGAAAAGGGCAAAGGGAAGAAGAAGGAACTTCAAAAGAACAGCAAGAAAGTTGCTGCTCAAGAGAAGAAACCCAAGTCTGGACCTAAGCCTGAAATCGAGTGTTTTACTGCAAGCAGATCGACATCGAAGCGGAACTGCCCAAAGTATTTGGCGGATAAGAAGGATGGCAAGGTGAACAAAGGTATATGTGATATACATGTTATTGATGTGTACCTTACTAACACTCATGATGGTACCTGGTATTTGATATTGGTTCATTGCTAATATTTGCAACTCAAACAGGAACTACGGATTAAGCGAAGATTGGCTAAGGACGAGGTGACGATGCGGCGTGGGAAATGGTTCCAAAGTCGATGTGATCGCGGTCGCACGCTACCTCTACATCTACCATCGGGATTAGTTTTAGACCTAAATAATTGTTATTTGGTGCCAGCGTTAAGCATGAACATTATATCTGGATCTTGTTTGATGCGAGACGGTTATTCATTTAAGTCGAGAATAATGGTTGTTCTATTTATATGAATAATATCTTTTATGGTCATGCACCCTTGAAGAGTGGTCTATTTTATTGAATCTCGATAGTAGTAATACACATATTCATAGTATTGAAACCAAAAGATGCAGAGTTGATAATGATAATGCAACTTATTTGTGGCATTGCCGTTTGGGTCATATCGAGTAAAACGCATGAAGAAACTCCATCTTGATGGGCTTTTGGAATCACTTGATTATGAATCACTTGGTACTTGCGAACCGTGCCTCATGGGCAAGATGACTAAAACGCCGTTCTCGGAACTATGGAGCGAGCAACTGATTTGTTGGAAATCATACATACCGATGTTTGTGGTCCAATGAATGTTGAGGCACTTGGCGGGTATCGTTATTTTCTCACCTTCACAGATGATTTGAGCAGATATGGGTATATCTACTTAATGAAACACAAATCTGAAACATTTGAAAAGTTCAAAGAATTTCAGAGTGAAGTGGAAAATCATCGTAACAAGAAAATAAAGTTTCTACGATCTGATCGTGGAGGAGAATATTTGAGTTACGAGTTTGGTTTACATTTGAAACAATGCGGAATAGTTTCGCAACTCACGCCACCCGGAACACCACAACGAAATGGTGTGTCCGAACGTCGTAATCGTACTTTACTAGATATGGTGCGATCTATGATGTCTCTTACTGATTTACCGCTATCGTTTTGGGGTTATGCTTTAGAGACGGCCGCATTCACGTTAAATAGGGCACCATGAAAATCCGTTGAGACGACACCTCATGAACTGTGGTTTGGCAAGAAACCAAAGTTGTCGTTTCTTAAAGTTTGGGGCTGCGATGCTTATGTGAAGAAACTTCAACCAGATAAGCTCGAACCCAAATCGGAGAAATGTGTCTTCATAGGATACCCAAAGGAGACTGTTGGGTACACCTTCTATCACAGATCTGAAGGCAAGATTTTCGTTGCTAAATTCGGATCCTTTCTAGAAAAGGAGTTTCTCTCGAAAGAAGTGAGTGGGAGGAAAGTAGAACTTGATGAGATAACTGTATCTGCTCCCTTATTGGAAAGTAGTTCATCACAAGAAACGGTTCCTGTGACAACTACACCAATTAGTGAGGAAACTAATGATATTGATCATGAAACTTCAGATCAAGTTTCTACTGAACTTCGTAGGTCAACCAGAGTAAGATCCGCACCAGAGTGGTACGGTAATCCTATTCTGGAAGTCATGTTACTTGACCATGGCGAACCTACAAACTATGAAGAAGCGATGGTGAGCCCAGATTCCGCAAAATGGCTGGAAGCCATGAAATCTGAGATGGGATCCATGTATGAGAACAAAGTATGGACTTTGGTTGACTTGCCCGATGATCGGCAAGCCATTGAGAATAAATGGATCTTTAAGAAGAAGACTGACGCTGATGGTAATATAACTGTCTATAAAGCTTGACTTGTTGCGAAAGGTTTTCGACAAGTTCAAGGGGTTGACTACGATGAGACTTTCTCACCGAAGCGATGCTTAAGTCTGTCCGAATCATGTTAGCAATTGCTGCATTTTATAATTATGAAATCTGGCAAATGGATGTAAAAACTGCATTCTTGAATGGATTTCTAGAAGAAGAGTTGTATATGATGCAACCAGAAGGTTTTGTTGATCCAAAGGGTGCTAACAAAGTGTGCAAGCTCCAGCGATCAATTTATGGTCTGGTGCAAGCCTCTCGGAGTTGGAATAAACGCTTTGATAGTGTGATCCAAGCATATGGTTTTATACAGACTTTTGGAGAAGCCTGTATTTACAAGAAAGTGAGTGGGAGCTCTGTAGCATTTCTGATATTATATGTGGATGACAATATTATTGATTGGAAATGATATAGAATTTCTGGATAGCATAAAAGGATACTTGAATAAAAGTTTTTCAATGAAAGACCTCGGTGAAGCTGCTTACATATTGGGCATCAAGATCTATAGAGATAGATCAAGACGCTTAATTGGACTTTCACAAAGCACATACCTTGATAAAGTTTTGAAAAAGTTCAAAATGGATCAGGCAAAGAAAGGATTTTTACTGTATTACAAGGTGTGAAATTGAGTCGACTCAATGCCCGACCACAAGCAGAAGATAGAGAGAAAATGAAAGATGTTCCTATGCTTCAGCCATAGGCTCTATCATGTATGCAATGCTGTGTACCAGACCTGACGATGCTTAGCAATAAGCTTGGCAGGAAGGTACCAAAGTAATCCAGAGTGGATCATCGGAAAGCGGTCAAGAACATCCTGAAATACCGAAAAGGACTAAGGATATGTTTCTCGATATGGAGGTGACAAAGAGCTAGTCGTAAATGGTTATGTCGATGTAAGCTTTGACACTGATCCGGACGATTCTAAATCGCAAACCGGATCGTGTTTTTATTAAACGGTGGAGCTGTCGGTTGGTGCAGTTCTAAACAAAGCGTCGTGGCGGGATCTACATGTGAAGCGGAGTACATAGCTGCTTCGAAGCAGCAAATGAAGGAGTCTGGATGAAAGAGTTCATTTCCGATCTAGGTGTCATACCTAGTGCATCGGGACCAATGAAGATCTTCGTGACAATCTTGGTGCAATTGCCTTGGCAAAGGAATCCAGATTTCACAAGAGGACCAAGCATATCAAGAGACGCTTCAATTCCATTGGGACCAAGTCCAAGTGGGAGACATAGAGATTTGCAAGATACATATGGATCTGAATGTTGCAGACCGTTGACTAAGCCTCTTCCACGAGCAAAACATGATCAACACCAAGACTCCATGGGTGTTAGAATCATTACTGTGTAATCTAGATTATTGACTCTAGTGCAAGTGGGAGACTGAAGGAAATATGCCCTAGAGGCAATAATAAAGTTATTATTTATTTCCTCATATCATGATAAATGTTTATTATTCATGCTAGAATTGTATTAACCGGAAACATAATACATGTGTGAATACATAGACAAACATACAGTCACTAGTATGCCTCTACTTGACTAGCTCATTAATCAAAGATGGTTATGTTTCCTGACCATAGACATGTGTTGTTATTTGATTAATGGGATCACATCATTAGGAGAATGATGTGATTGACATGACCCATTCCGTTAGCTTAGCACTTGATCGCTTAGTATATTGCTATTGCTTTCTTCATGACCTATACATGTTCCTGTAACTATGAGATTATGCAACTCCGTTTACGGAGGAACACTTTGGTGCTACCAAACGTCACAACGTAATCGGGTGATTATAAAGGAGTACTACAGGTGTCTCCAAAGGTACATGTTGGGTTGGCGTATTTCGAGATTAGGTTTTGTCACTCCGATTGTCGGAGAGGTATCTCTAGACCTTCTCGGTAATACACATCACATAAGCCTTGCAAGCATTGCAACTAATAAGTTAGTTGTGAGATGATGTATTACGGAACGAGTAAAGAGACTTGCCGGTAACAAGATTGAACTAGGTATTGGATACCGACGATCGAATCTCGGGTAAGTAACATACCGATGACAAAGGGAACGACGTATGTCGTTATGCGGTTTGACCGATAAAGATCTTCGAAGAATATGTAGGACCCAATATGGGCATCCAGGTTCCGCTATTGGTTATTGACCGAGAATAGTTCTAGGTCATGTCTACATAGTTCTCGAACCCGTAGGGTCCGCACGCTTAACGTTACGATGACAGGTTATTATGAGTTTATAAGTTTTGATGTACCGAAGTTTGTTCGGAGTCCCGGATGTGATCACGGACATGACGAGGAGTCTCGAAATGGTCGAGACATAAAGATTGATATATTGGAAGCCTATGTTTGGACTTCGGAATAGTTCCGGGTGAAATCGGGATTTTACCGGAACACCGGGGGGTTACCGGAACCCTCCCGGGGGTTAATGGGCCTTAGTAGGCCATGAGGGACAAGAGGAAGGGCTGGCCAGGGCAGGCCGCGCGCCCCCTCCCCCCCTAGTCCGAATAGGACAAGGAAAGGGGGGGCGGCGCCCCCCTTCTCTTTCCCTCCCCCCAAGTCCTAATCCAACTAGGAAAGGGGGAGTCCTACTCCCGGTGGGAGTAGGACTCCTCCGGCGCGCCTCCTCCTAGGGCTGGCCGCACCCCCCCTTGCTCCTTTATATACGGGGGCAGGGGGGCACCCCATGACACACAAGTTGATCTACGGATCGTTCCTTAGCCGTGTGCGGTGCCCCCCCTCCACCATATTCCACTTCGGTCATATCGTCGCGGAGCTTGGGTGAAGCCCTGCGCCGGTAGAGTCATATCGTTGCGGAGCTTAGGCGAAGCCCTGTGCCGGTGGAGCATCATCATCGTCACCACGCCGTCGTGCTGACGGAACTCATCCCCGACGCTTTGCTGGATCGGAGCCCGGGGATCGTCATCGAGCTGAACGTGTGCTGAACTCGGAGGTGCCGTGCGTTCGGTACTTGGATCGGTCGGATCGTGAAGACGTACGACTACATCAACCGCGTTGTTATAATGCTTCCGCTTACGGTCTACGAGGGTACGTGGACATACACTCTCCCCTCTCGTTGCTATGCCATCACCATGATCTTGCGTGTGCGTAGGAATTTTTTTTGAAATTACTACGTTACCCAACAGTATATTACAAAAATAGATTCAGATTTTTTTTATTTTTTCTAGCATTTTTTGAATTTACTATTCATAAAAGGTGCGCACGCACCCATGTTCACAAAATCTGCGTCCTGAAATGCGAAGTGCGCCACTAGTAATGTATTTGGAAAACAAAAAAAAATCTAAATTTACAGAAAACAACCTATAAGGAAAAATAATTTAAAAAAAATTAAATAAAATCATAATTTTTATTATAGTAAGAATATTACAATGTCTTTACCAGTTTCCAATAAAAGGAAAATTGCAAGGAAATAAAAGAAAATCCGAAAACTAATCTTCTAGTAATCTGTTCTTCTTTTCTTCACTTTATCCCTGCAAAATGTAACAAAATAAACAGAAACACAAACAAACTGTTTATAACATGTCAATACTGTCATTTTTATGCAGAACTAGATATGAGCATATATTTCAGAATTACATGGTGTGAATATTGTATGAGTAAGATTATAATGGAAATGAATTTTGATAGGAGCCCACTTTCGACGAGTATTTATCTGTGAGCTAAATAATCAGGGCATTTACCTTTTGATAATATTATTATACTATACTACCAGTATACAACTCCACTTGGATTTTTTAGATGAGCAGATCTGAGATAGACATTTGTTCAAGTGGCTATAGGTAGGCTTGAAGAATTCTCATCGGTTCAAGTGGCTACAGGTAGTCGCACAGCTGGAATATAGACTACTAGTACTGTTTGAAAAAAAAACAAGAGTAAATCTGAACGTACTAGTCAGATCTGATCACCATTGAGCTAGAAAGAAAATTCATCACGAAATAGATGGCCGGTGACTTACTTCCAGACATTGAGGATCTCGTTGTGCCCGGCGAAGACGCTGCGGAGCGCGTCGTGGACGGACTGCTCACAGCGATAGCTGCCGCAGATGAACTCGTTGTCCTGCAGGTAGTCCAGCAGCCAGGAATTAAAGATAGGAGGGCTAGAACTGAAAGAACTAACATCTTAGAAAGCAACATGAGATAATTCACATATGCAAAATACATATGAAGTGGTCTTCACCAAATTTGTTGAAACATGAACGAAATGTTTTAGCAGTACCAATGATACATGTCAAATTAATTGTTCCTGTCATGACAATGTAAAAGTAGTACTTGCATGCCAATGAAGACTTGCTAGTGTCAGATTCTATGAGGTACAGGACATGTGTAATTGTGCCAAGTTCACTTGTAATGCCATTATTCATGATCTGAACTTTATCCTCCACAAAATAAAATAACAGTTGATCCATGCGAATGATACTTAATTCTGAAGCTACTGTTAATTTATAAACTGAATATAAAATGAGTTTATAAATTCAGAAACAAAAAATTCAGTTAGGCTACTGTTAACTGAATTTTGGAGTGTATACTTAACAAAGGATTCATTTGAATGTACAGTCAAATTAAAAAAAATGTGTTCATGGGGCAGCAGCACTAAGAACTGAAAGAAAAAGGTGCAGTAAAAAGATACTAAAAAACAATATTAAAGTAGGCTAAAAAATTCAGTAGAAATTATCTTCTCTATGAGGTAGACTGAATTTATTTAGATTTTTATAAGTTCCAAAGTTTTCTATTAGTGGCATATTATATTAAACTGAAGAACCGAATCATCTGAATGAAAGCACATTAGCATCAAATTAAAGCGTCAGTTTGCATGCTTACTTATTGTCAAATCCTAAGTCCTAACTGAAGCAGATTCGCTGCAGTTTTAGTAAAGTGTTTTCAGACCAACAATTTCAGTACACAGTTTTTCAGACCAAGTAACTAACAACTTCAGTGAGACAGGCACAGTGCAGTGTGAATTTTAATTGGCTAAATCATATATAGAAATTAGTATCTTCTCTATGAACCTGAAACTGAGATGGCTGGACTAATTTTGCACATTTGATTTATGAATTTATTCTTCTTCGACAACCAACTAATCTTCGGATCACCTTCTAAGCATCTGTACATACTACATAGGCTGATAAATCCAACAACCACAATGCAAATATCGACTATTTCCATTCAACTTCTTCACTTACTCATTATTATCTAATGAAACCATTCGTAACTGATGAAGCAGATTGGCTGAAGTTATTATCAAGTCCTAAGTCCTAATTGAAGCCGATCAACTGCACTTCAGTAAACTGTTTTTCAGACTGACAGCTTCAGCGAGACAGGCACAATCTAATGTGAATTTCGATTGGCTAAATCATATAGAAATCAGTATCTTCAGTATGATACTGAAATTTGGCATGACTGAACTAATTTAGCACTGCTGTACAAGGTTGGTACAGTGAGGCATATTTGTCGAACTAGTTTGAGGGTAGGTCCAACAAGTGTCTTCTGGTGGTGGTTGTGATTATGCACCACCAACAAAAGTGGTGAAGCTGAAGCAAGAATGAGTGGGTGAACAAAACTTGTTCATTAGTACACCTCATACAATATAAACTGAAGATAGAAAAGGGATTGCTTTATGTTGCTGCTGCTACTGCAGTTCATGTTGCCTGGCTGTATAGTTGCAGGCGGAAGGAATCCTCCCTTGTCGGATCCCCATCGCTGGAGAGGCTCCTCTGGCGGGCCTGGCCGTGTGAGACCAATCTACATGGTCAGTGTCGGAGCAGCTTCTCCATGCCCCGCCCCCTTCCTTCAACTGCATTGCCTGCACACAACCACACACACACACGAACGCATCAGATCAGGGGAAGAAGAAGAAGCAGCAGCAGAGGAGGAGGAAGAAGACAAGGCACTCACGCGTGCGTCAGATGCTCCTCAGATTTGGAGGGGATCCCGTGCTGCTGCCGGATTTAGGTTGGACGCAGCGGCGAGAGGTGGAAGGAGGCGTGCTTCGTGGTGGAGAAGGTGGCATTCCTCTACTGGTTGTCGCAGCCCGACCACGGCTATGGCCGTGGCGGCTGGATCTGGGGCCTTGGGGTGGCGGGGAGCTCCTCCTCCTGCAGCTCGGCGGCCTCCACACCCCGGAGCAACACCGTCGCCGGAGGACGTGGTCACCAGCTCTCCTCTGGATCCGGTGAGGAGGGTTGGGGAAGGAGCTCACCACGGCTCCATGCCCTGGATCTGGTGTGAGGGAGGGGGAAGGGAGCTCGCCGTGGTCAGGAGGGAGAGGAAGAGGCGGGCGGCCGGGGCTTCCCGATCTAAATCGAAGTCGAGGGAGGTGGGTGGGTGTGTCAGTGACGAGAGGGAGGGGATAAGGGGTGATAGCAATGGCACACTGGTAGGGGTGCGCCATACGCATAGATAGCAATGACACATCTCTTACTGGTGCGCCATTACTAATTAAAACTAGTAATGACGCACTATCCCCTGATGCGCCATTAGTATTTTTTTAAAATTTTTTTACTAGTGGCGCACCAACACATGGTGCGCCATTAGTATATAGTAGTGGCGCACCACATGTGTGGTGCGCCATTAGTGTCCATATTATTTATAGCCCTTTTCCTAGTAGTGGTTGGCGCGCCCACGCCCGCTATTGTTGTCGTTGCCGCGTTTGCGTCCCTGGTGACCACGGCCTTGGCCTCCAGTGTTGCGACCACGTGTGAGAGAATTGACTGATGACTGACGGAGATTGTTACCTTGTAGCAGATTCGTACGAGCTTCAAAGCTTAGCAATTGGTTGTAGAGCTCCTGTACAGTCACCGGCTTGATACGTGCAGCCAGGGCTTAGATCACTGGGTTATACTCGATGTCCAGCCCTTTGAGCACATAGGAGGTTAGCTCTCCTTCAGAGAGGGGATCACCAGTGCAGGAAATCTCATCGGCGAAGGCCTTGATCTTCGCCAGATACTCAGGCATGCCCATGTTCCCTTTGTGCAGATTGGCGACGGCGATGCGGGTGTTGACGATCTGTGCTTGCGTCTGGGCAGCGAAGGAGGCGTGGATGGCACTCCACACCTTGGCCGGCGTCTAAAGAGTAGCTACCTGTGCAAGAATCTCACGTGACAGAGACCCCATAAGGTATCCTTGTACGTGTTGCTACTGGGCGTGCCAGATCGACCGGGCGTAGTTGAAGACTTGCTCCTCTTTCCCATCTTTGGTGATGGTGATGGTAGGAGGGGGTGCCGGGCTTGCGGCATCCAGGAAGTGTTCCATCTGTGCTCCCTTTATTTGGGGTGGCACGATGGCCTTCCAGAGGAGGAAGTTCGTCCTTGTAAGCTTCTCAGATGGACGAGACCCGAGAGAGGAGGCGCTGCTGAAGGTGGAGGAAGATGCATAGGTGGATGGTGCGGTTTGGGTGGACAGGGAACTCATGGTGGAGCCGATCAGGGCGCTACTGGTGGCGGCGATGGTGGAAGCAGCAGTGCTGGCGTTGGTGCCTGACATGATCTCTCTCTCGATGCCTCTCTCTGGATAGGTTTCAGGTTTCTCTCTCGATCAACTAGATCGATCTTTCAGGAAAGCTAGATGTACGAGAGGAAGGGCTCTGATGACCATGTAAGATTTGATAGGAAGCGTTGAACCCTTTGCTCGGGCCGCACGTATATTTATAAAAGGATTGCCGTGGCTTACAAGGTTTGGAATATCGCTAGGATTCTTCCAGAATACATCGAGAGAGATATGACTTGAAGAGGAAGAACAGAACAGAAGAAGAGATAGAATTAGGAAATAGTTTAAACAGCTATCTCTACGTACTCTATTCTAACATCCAACAGAGACTAGTTGACCAGCGGCATACAGGTGGCACGCTGCTAGTGTCTAGTTACCAGCGGCGCTGTACTAGCACGTTGCTAAACTGTTCGTTTTTTAAAACATGGGTTTAATTGCTAAAAAAAATCAAAACTGAAATATATACAGAGGTTCTGTATGTAGAAAGGTTCTGGGGCAACTAGCTTACGAGCCGGCTCGGTTTGAGCCGAGCCATAGCTGAAGCGAGCCGAGCCACTGAAGTAGACTCGTTGGCTGAGTGAACCGAGCCGAGTCGCACAAGAGCGAGCCAAAGCCAGGCTCGAATCAAGCTCGGCTCGGCTCGGCTCATGTCCAGTCCTAGCGTCACTGCCGTAGAAGAAGTGTGCCTCCTTCCCGACCTCCACCCAGCTGCATCCGCCCTGCTTCCGCGGGCCTCTGTGCCACATGGCATCGCGCACCCGCTGGTGCTGGCGCCATTCCCCTTGGCCGGGTTATCTCCATCCATGGCCAGGAGGGCCTCGCCCGCCTCCCTGGCTATGGAGACGTCCTTGTGCATCCTGCAGGTGCTGAGCAGCGTCTGCCACACGCCAACGGTGGGTGCCATCGGCATCGTCGCAACGAGGTCCCTGGCTTCCGCGAGCTCCCCAGCACGGCCGAGGAGGTCGACCATGCACGCGCAGTGCTCTGCTCTCGGCCTCAGCCGCCGATCCTGTCGGATCACTGAGAAGTACCAGCGGCACTCGTCGACAAGGCCGGAGTGGCTGCACGTTGACAGAAGGGCCAGGTAGGCTACCTCGTCGGGCTCCACGCCTTCTGCTCGCATCTCCTCGTACATGTCAATGGCCTCGCGCCCATGGCCATGCTTTCCAAGGCCGGTGATCATTGCTGTCCATGACACGACGTTCCTCGCTGGCGTCTCCCGGAACTGCCGCTCCGCCTCATCAGTCAGCCCGCACTTGTGATACATGTCCACGATGGAGTTGGATACTGACACGTCCATCCCTGCTGGATTCTTCACCGTGTTACCGTGTAGCAGTGCATCTGTCTCCCTTGCTCCATGAGGGCGAAGTCTGCAAACACACCAACGACGCTGGAGAGGACATGCCCATCAGCACGGACGCCGGAGCTCCAGAACCGCCAGAACAGCTGCAATGCTTCCTTCACTTAGCCTTCTTGTGCATGCCCGATGATCACCGTTGTCCACTGGATGGCATTCTTCCTTTCCAACCGATCGAACACCTGCATCGCCATCGGGAGGCACCGGCATTTTACATAAACGTCAAGCAACTAAATGGAGGTTATCCAGTTCTCAAAAAATGGAGGCTATCCTTGCGGGAACCGGCAGGGTCATTTTTTTATGTCCTGGGCCTTCTTTTCCTAAATAAATAAACTGTGCTTCCACGAAAAGCATAGATTTGCTTCTCATGCAGACACAAATTTGTTTTCATGAGAAGAAAAAAATTGTGCTTCCAGATTTGCTTCTCATGTAGGTATAAAACTTCTTCTCTGTAAACACATGTTTGTTTATGCGAGCTTCTCACAAAAAAATTGTGCTTCTATGAGCAGCAGAAATTTGCTTCTCGGGAGGCACATACTTCCTTTCGCGAGAAGCACATTAAAATGGGAAAAATATGTACTTTCACGAGAAGCAAATCTGTGCTTTCCATGGAGGCGCAAATTTGCTTCTACGAGAAGCACATCTATTCTTGTCTAAAAAGAAAAGAAAGTGAAAAACTCATGCTTCCAGCTCCTTTTTTTTTTTATTTTTCTCTTTTTTTGTAAATAAAATTTCATCGAAACCTATTAACATGGGATAGTTTCTAAAACGTCGACGCGAGAAATCAAACGATGAAAACCGTTTGGGATTTTGGATGCACGGTTCAAAATATAAAACATTTTGAATAAACGAATATACGAAAAAAACTTTATATTGCAACAAGTGGCGCACATATAGTGCGCCATTTGTCAGCGCCTGAGAAGATGGGAGTGATCTTTGCATTGTTAAAGTGTATTGATGTAATGTGTATACGGTATCTTGCAGGACCGGGCCGGCAAAATTTGAGGCCCTGTGCCAAACTAAAAAATGAGGCCCTCTCTCACTAAAAAAATAAAGTGACGAGTAATTATAATGTATATAATATAATGTCTTACATAATAATTGGGTATAAAAAATCTTATCTATTCAACTCTCGGTTGCATAATATTTATTACTTATAATATATACTCCTTCGGTCCGAAAAAAAATGTCTCAAGCTTGTCTCTCAAATAGTGGTGCTAGATACATATATTTGGGTGACAAGCTTTTTGGGACGGAGGAAACATAATATACTGACTTACATAATAATTGGGTATATAAAAAATTAAAGTGATAGGCAGCGTATATTAATTGAAGATTTATGCGTCAATGTTTGACAATCACACGAACCGTCTAACTCACCTAGTCTCCTGTTCTATCCGGGTAAACGGCAATACTGAGATCTTTAACCAAGAAGATAAGAACCGACCTCTAACGATCCCTGTAAAAGGTTAGTAAGAAAATGAATAATTAGAAATAGGAACCGAAGTTAATTAGAAAGGAGGACGACAGGCTACCTGTTTTTAAGATGGAAGCCGTGAGATGGTGAGAGCACCTGAAAGATGAAACTGTTGTGGTTGCCGATCGATCGGACGATCCCGTTTTCAATAGAGGAACGGACAGAGAATCGTCGCCGAATCGCCGATCAATCCTCCTGCACTTGGTGGCGGGCAGTAGCCAAAGCCGAGCAGCGATGGCCGACGGCGATGCGATCAATCTCATCTAAATCCCGTCCCGAGACTCCCGGCAATCCTTTTTCTTTCTATTTATGAGGTGGGCTGTGAGTCAACCATGTGCGCGTGGGATCAGGTGCGCTGGTCGCTGGACAACCAACGAGAAAAGAATGAGCAGCGATCAAATGCCCCTGGATCGAGGGGAGGCAGCGGCCTGGCGGCTGGCACGCGTCGAGGATGCCCACGCCCACAGGCCCAGCGGCCGAGCGGAACTACATTTTTTTTTTTTGAAAAATATACATACTAGGCCTATAAAAATATGGGCCCCCAAATTTATGGGCCCTGGGCGGGCGGCACACTTAGCACAACTATGGGCCCGGCCCTGGTATCTTGTATAAACCGTATACATGTGTAGATAAGGATGGCGTTGCGTATTGTACCAGATTGTTAGGTTGTTGTGATCGGTCTCATAGATCTTGTATAGGATATAACTTGGAGATCAATCCATCAACTACCTAACAACAAACCTTGTAATCCTTTGCCTATATATAACACGCAACGCGTCCCTGCAGATGCATACGCTTCACGCAACTTTACATGGTATTCAGAGCCATTCTCCTCTACAGCACATCTCCCTCGCGCTGCCATGTCGTCCTCGAGCTCCACCGCTGCCGCACCATCCATCCTCATCCCCATTGCTGAAAAGCTTCATCGCTCCAACTTCAACGTCTGGCGTGCGCAGGCCCTAGCCACTATCCGTGGCGCCTAGCTGGTTGCCTACCTTGATCCAGAGAGGGAACTACCGGCGCCAACCCTCTCTGACAAGGACGGCAAGCCCACAAATACGCCCAACCCGGCGTACGAGATCGACAGGGCCAGAGATTCTCAGGTTCTGAGCTTCCTTTTTAATTCCATCTCACCTCCTGTGATGGTTCAGACCGCGAACTGCACCACGGCGTCAGCAACATGGACTGCAATCACCGAGATCTTCATCTCCCAGACGCAGGCGGCCATCGTCAACAGGAGGATCACCCTCTCCACCACCAAGAAGGGGAACTCCACCATCGCCGAGTACCTTGTCCGCATGAAGGCCCTTGGCGATGAGATGGCTGCCATCGGCAAGCCACTCACCGACGACGACATGGTGTCGTACATCCTCGCCGGGCTTGACTTCGACTACATGCCGTTTGTCTCCTCGGTCTGCGCTAGGACAATCCCCATCAAGCCGAAAGAGCTCTACTCCCAGCTGATCAGCTTCGAGAGCCGCCTCGCCATGTTCGAGGGGAACTCATCATCGCACTCCTCCGCCAACGCTGCTTCTCGCGGCGGACGTGGTGGCTTTCCTCGTGGCGGCGGCCGCGGCAGGAACGGTGGAGGCCGTGGCCACAGTGGTGGCCGCGGCAATGGAGGCCATGGCGGCGGTCGTGGAAACGGCCACGGTGGTCGTGGCAATGGAGGCGGCAGCCGTGATGAGCTCCCGGAGGTCTTCTGTCAGATCTGCAAGAAGTCGAATCATACTGCCCTCGAGTGCTATCGTCGCTTCGACATCGCCTTCACCAAGGAGAAAAGTGCAAGCGCCGTGTCCAACTCCTCCTACGGCGTTGACACGAACTGGTACGTTGACACAGGTGCCACCGACCACATCACCGGCGAGCTGGACAAGCTCACCATGAGGGAGAGGTACAACGGCCACGACCAAGTGAACATGCCCAACGGATCAGGTATGAAAATAACTCATATTGGTCAAGCATATGTTCGTACCCCTACTCGCAATCTTCATCTTAAGGATGTCCTTTATTCTCCTAAAGCCACTAAAAACCTTGTCTCTGCCCATCATTTGTCACAAGATAATTAAGTATTTCTTGAAACTCATCCTCGTTTCTTCTTTATCAAGGACAAGGCAACGAGGAACACCCTCCTCCAAGGCAGGTGTAGATCCGGTCTCTACCCCCTATCATCGGCTTCCTTAAGCCCGGGCAGGCAAGCTTTTGGCGCCACCAAGATGTCTCCGTCAAGGTGGCACAATCGACTAGGTCATCCGTCTTCACAAATTGTTCAACATGTTCTTAGGCAAAACAAAATTCCCTTTTTTAGTCATGAGTTGAATAAAGAAGGAGTGTGTGATGCATGCCAAAAAGGCAAAAGTCACCAACTCCCTTATCCAAATTCTAGTAGCACCTCGAATGCTCCTTTAGAGCTCGTTTTCTCCGATGTATGGGGGCCTGCCCGTGATTCGATCAATAAAAAGAATTATTATGTGAGTTTCATAGATGATTACAACAAGTTTACTTGGATATATCTTCTCAAGCATAGATCTGAAGTGTTCAAAATTTTTCATGAATTTCAAGCACTTGTTGAGAGACTTTCTGATCGCAAAATCATCACCATGCAAACAGTTTGGGTTGGTGAGTACGAACGGTTAAACTCATTTTTTCGCCAAATAGGCATCACACACCACGTCTCTTGCCCTCATGCTCATCAGCAAAATGGCTCCGCTGAGAGAAAACACCGTCACATTGTTGAAGTTGGTCTTTCTCTCCTAGCCCATGCTTCTATGCCCTTAAAATTTTGGGATGAAGCATTCATTGCCGCCACATACTTGATAAACCGCACCCCTAGCAAGGTGATCAATCTCGAAACTCCACTTGAAAAATTGTTCCATGAGAAACCAAACTATCATGCCCTTCGCATATTTGGGTGTGCATGCTGGCCAAACCTTCGCCCTTTCAATGCCCGCAAACTTGAGTTTCGATCTAAGCAGTGTGTGTTCCTTGGCTACAGCAACTTACACAAAGGGTTCAAGTGTCTAGATATCGCTGATGGTCGTGTTTATATTTCCCGTGACGTCGTGTTTGATGAAACAGTCTTTTCGTTTGCTGCTCTTAATCCAAACGCCGGTGCACTCATTCGTTCCGAAGTCCTCCTTCTCTTTGAACAGTCTCCGTCTACATCTAATGATCAAGGGGACGAACATATAGCTACTGATCCTTCGAGTAATTTTCATGAAAATCCTGCTATAAATTTTGGAGGAGATTTTGTTTTGCACCATGATTTCATGCAGCAGGAAGAGACAAGCGCCGAACACGAGGATGATCCAGGGGTTGCGCCAGATCTGTTTGGCAGCGATCCCGGGGGCGATCCTCCCTCGCCTGCCGCGCCAGGCAGTGGAGGCACATCTGTCTCGAGGCCAGGCGGGCCATCGGGGCGCGGCCACGCGTCCCCCTGCGGTCCAGCCGGTGGCTCCACGACAAGCAGCGGGTCCGGTGGTGGGCCATCTCCACGTGCGGACCGGTCCGGGCGGTCCAGCCAACCGGCTGCTCGGGCCGTGTGCGTGCCGCAGGTGAATCCCACCAACATCCCCCTTGGATCAGGTGCGCCTGGGTCTGACGTGATGGCAGATTCGGCGGGATCTTCCGTGGCACCGGCTTCTGCTACTACGCCTGTGCCAACACAGCGAACAAGATCGCAACATGGAATTCTAAAACCTAAGGTCCGTACAGATGGTACGGTGAGGTATGTCAACAATCGTTTTGGTGGTCTAGGTGTCACGGGTGAGCCAAACGGTTTAGGTGAGGCTTTTGAAAATAAAAATTGGAAAAATGCTATGGATGAGGAATATAATGCTCTTGTTAAAAATAGAACGTGGCACCTTGTTCCTCCACAGAGAGGCAGAAACATTATCGATTGCAAGTGGGTCTATCAAATTAAAAGGAAAGCTAGTGGAGAAATTGACAGATACAAGGCCAGACTAGTAGCAAAGGGTTTTAAACAACGATATGGTATTGACTATGAGGACACATTTAGTCCTATTGTTAAAGCAGCTACTGTCAGACTTGTTCTCTCTATTGCAGTATCAAACAGTTGGAGTCTTCGTCAATTGGATGTGCAGAATGCGTTTCTTCATGGCGTTCTAGAGGAGGAAGTCTACATGAAACAGCCACCTAGGTATGAGGTAAAAGGAAAGAATCATTATGTTTGTAAACTTGACAAGGCATTATATGGTCTAAAGCAAGCACCCAGAGCATGGTACTCTAGGTTAAGTGAAAAACTGCAAAGACTTGGCTTTAAACCTTCAAAGGCTGACACGTCACTTTTCTTCTACAAGAAAGGAAAGGTAACCATTTTCATGTTGGTATATGTTGATGACATCATAGTAGCTAGCTCATCACATGAAGCAACCAATGCATTACTAGAGGATCTTAAGAAAGATTTTGCACTAAAGGATCTTGGTGACTTGCATTATTTCTTGGGAATATAAGTAAAGAGAGTAACAGATGGTATAGTCCTGAGTCAGGAGAAATACGTGTCAGATATACTGAAAAGGTCAGGTATGATGAATTGTAAAGTTTCCAACATGCCTCTTTCAACTATAGAAAAATTATCCAAGGAAGAAGGTGATGCCTTGGGAGCTGAAGGAGCTACAAATTACAGAAGTGTGGTAGGTGCTTTGCAATACTTAACACTTACAAGACCTGACATCTGTTTCCCTGTTAATAAGGTATGCCAGTTTCTGCATGCTCCTACTCTTCAGCATTGGACTGCAGTTAAAAGAATTCTCAGATATCTCAGAGGTACTATTAGTACAGGATTAAAATTCACCAAGTCAACCTCAACTATGGTGAGTGCTTTCTCAGATGCAGACTGGACAGGCTGTCCTGATGATAGAAGATCAATAGGAGGTTTTGCTGTTTTCTTTGGACCAAACCTTATTTCTTGGAGTGCACGCAAGCAGGCAACTGTGTCAAGGTCTAGTACTGAAGCTGAATATAAGGCCTTAGCAAATGCAACAGCTGAACTGATATGGATTCAGGCATTGCTTAATGAACTAGGCATAAAGCATCCCACAGTTGCACGGCTATGGTGTGACAACATTGGTGCCACTTATCTTTCAGCAAACCCAGTATTTCATGCACGAACAAAGCATATTGAAGTTCACTATCATTTTGTTAGAGAAAGAGTAGCTAAAAGACTACTAGATATTCGATTTATCTCTACTAATGATCAGGTTGCAGATGGCTTCACCAAAGCTTTGTCATGGTAGAAACTAGAAGATTTCAAGAACAATCTCAACTTGATAAAGTTGTGATTGAGGGGGCGTGTTAAAGTGTATTGATGTAATGTGTATATGGTATCTTGTATAAACCGTATACATGTGTAGATAAGGATGGCGTTGCGTATTGTATCAGGTTGTTAGGTTGTTGTGATCGGTCTCATAGATCTTGTATAGGATATAACTTGGAGATCAATCCATCAACTACCTAAAAACTAACCTTGTAATCCCTTTGCCTATATAACACGCAACGCGTCCCTGCAGATGCATACGCTTCACGCAACTTTACATGCGTAAGGTAAAACTAGTGATTTGTTGTTCTCTACAAGAGTGTGAAGCCCTAGAAAAATATTCTCTGCTTACACAAAAAATTGTTAAATTGCCCGCTTTATTTTTACATGATTGTCCTATTCTAGACAAGTTAGTTGGGCAAATAAACAATAACCAAATGACCAGAAAGGGCACATGTGATTTTTCAAAAAATGAAAGCTTTATTAGCCAGCCTCTAAATTGTAGCCGCTCATCTCGCAACATGTGGGTGTGGCGCTCTCGCAGCTTCCAGCCACCCACTTTCGCCAGTGTCGTAAGCAGTGGGAGAGAGCGTACAATTTATTTTTCATACTTTTTAGGGAATTCATTCTTTTATGGAATGAAAATAGAAAATATGTCAATTGGGCCAAGAGGTGCATTATCATATACTCCCTACGACCCAACATAAGTATCGTGGTATTAGTTCAAATTTGAGATAAAACCATAACATAGGGAGTATTATAAAGGTGTGCCAATAACTCTGCCAGCTGGGCCTAGCCCAACCTTATACTAGATTTGTCTTCCATGCATGTCGTCATTGAATTGTTATCTTCTCTACTGTTAACGGGGATCTACCCCCATCGTAATGGTTCGACCTCCTACATCTTTCCATTTGTTTGAGGGTAAAAAAGTGAAGTCTTCTTTTGAGAGAAAAAAAGTGAAGGTTGGGAGCAAAGCAAATACTACTCACTATCCTGCCCGTGCGTTGCCACGGGTTTTTGAAATATTTCGCTGGAGTTATATAAGCACATGTTAAATTTTACATGTACACAATAGCACGGGTGCAATCGGGTAATAATTGAAGTCCACTTTACTTGCAACGTAAATATATAATAAAAGCAAATTGATGATTCATAAATAAGAGCGATGATCCAACTAAGAATCTATTACAAATTAAGATATACTTGATTCGGTTAAGAAATTCTCGCACAATATCAAAAATGTTGTCTTTAGCTTTATTTGCATGGTACGTGAGCAAACATAATAGAAACTTCTTCCTCAACTCATACCCATCTTGCACAAGCAATATATGTAGTTAACACGAATACTTCATGTTGAAGGTCTTAAAATGTGTAATGGAGAATACTCACCACGTCCATTGAAATATTTTGCTGGTATTATATATAAACATGACGGGTGTTAAAATTTGCATGTAGATAAAAGATAACAATGGAAAATAATTGAAATCCATTTCACTGGCAATGTTAATGTTTTGCGAACTTTTTTTTCTAACAGACATGATTGATTCAATGATGGTAATATCTTTAGGGGTGCAGACATAATCTGTCGTTATGATATCACAATGAGCCAAATCACCTGAATACAAAAAAAAAATGGATGAAGGAATAGAACGGTAATCACAATAAAAATAATATCCCGTGGGTAACTTTTTTTTTTTGCCTTTTTTGGTTTCTTGTGGGCTATCATCGCTTGCACGCTTTTCTCTCTCTATAAAACTCGCAGAATTTTCGTCTCCTCCCAACGACGTCGCGTCGGGCCCTTGTCGATGGATTCTTTTTAAACATCGACATAATCCATCTCTATCTCATTCTGCAAAAATAAACATATATAAAAATAAACCCTTTGTGTTATCATGTGCACCACACATACAAAGAAGAATAGTTATTTGTTATCTCATCTTGTAGTTAAGTAAAACTTGATGATATCGTTACATCAACAATGCCATTGTCAGTCGGCATTTTGAAAGATTGATTTAATTTTCCCTTTTAAATGAAGATCATTCCATATGTCAGCCAATGCAATCTGAGCCGTGTCACGTTTGTATATTTAAGTTTCCGATATCTATTTCTATTCCGGATCAAATTCGAATAACACACCAGGCTCCATCTAAAGCTTGTGAAATTTTTCCTCTGTTGCGCGCGTACCTACGTTAATCATGTAAAAAGATACAACTTTATTTCTACTATATGTCCAAACAGAACCTACATCGACAATCCTTTCTCTGTAACTAAGATCACTATCTATTTTGACCTAGCCCAATTCATATCCTCTGCAAAATCCAATCCTTGAGATTTGAATATGACTGATTTAATTTTCATTCTTGTCTAAAGATCAATGCACGTGTCAGCCTCTACAAGCTGAACCATGTCTTGGCAGTACATACAAGTCTCTTCGTCAATTTCTATACTGAACCCAGTTTGATTAACACACCAAACTCCATCTAAAGTGTGTGAACATTTTCCTCTGTTGCGTGTGTACCTAGAGTAATCATGTAAATAAATAGAATGTTTCCCATACTCTATTTCTAAACAGAACCCACATAGACGATCATTTATCCATAGAAGAAGAACATTATTATTCTGACCCAACCCATTCCATGTCCTTTGCAAAATCTAACCAGGAAGATTTGAACCAAGTTTGTATATTTTGTGCAATTCAGAAGTAGTAATGCATACATTCAGTTTTTATGTTGTGTGAGAAAAAAGAAAGAACATAGAAACAACCTGCTAATGCATCCAAAGGAATAATTGTCGATGTCCAAGCAGTAGTACTGAAGCACGATCCAAGAATCAGAAAGAACATACCATAATGGAGTGAGCCGGTCACTGAGTTCTGCTTTTCAACTTCATCTACTTCACCATGTACGAGGTTCTTGCAATGTCACCCCTGCCCAGGCCTGCGGCCGCTTACTACCTGATCCCAAATCTTCAAACCATAGTCACCAGAGAAGAATCTCACCCTGGAAACAAACACATCCCGCTGCAGGCGGAAGAAAGCTTTTACAGGAGACGTTGTGCTTCACCGGAGCAGGGCATATTGTCAGCGTCGCAACGTCGATCCTCGTCTACCACGCCCTTGATGGACGCCCGCATCTGGCACTCTGGCTGCCCCTCGGTATCATATTATCAACCGCGCGGCGCCGGCAACCATCAGTAAGAGGTGCCCGCGGCGACCATGCGGTAAGGCATGCCGGTGGCGACGGGCCGGCCTGGATCCGGAGTCATGGTGGCGGTGGCGATCGTCGAGATGGAGACCGGCAAGGACAATCGGGACGGGGCGACGTTGCTCGGGATGGGCACATACGCGAGTAGGAGAGGTCGTGCGAGTGGTTTCTTGGCCGGAGGCGATCGATGGGTGGAGCGGCCGGCGGCGGGCAGGAACCCTAATCACCTTGTGGTTGCTGGTCTCATCTCGCGTGCGCGTGTTGAAATTTGATCGCTTGTTCTTTTCTTGCGGGTGCGGGAGGACAATGACCGACAAAGGGATGGATTGGTTTTCAGTGGGGGGAGAAAAAAATATTTTTTTGAGGGGTTTTCTCCATGGGTTTTTACAGGGATAGAAAAAATCGGTGGAAGATGAGGAGGAAGAGATCGAGGGGAATCGTGCGTGAGCGAACGAACGAAACGACTGTACGGAAGTAGAGACTCACTATCCTCTAGTTTCTTTAGAGAACACTATCAAATGGAATTAGCCAACCTGTGGTTGAGTTGGTTAGGTGGACAGTGGTATTCCCAACCCACCCGGGTTCAAATCCTGGTGCTCGCACTATTCCTGGATTTATTTCAGGATTTCCGGTGCCGGCTCAGTCTCTCGGAGGTGCTCATAGGGGTAAGCCTAGCCGCTGGCTCGACCTTGCTGTAGTGTTCGCGTTGTGCACTGGCCATGCCGGCCGATATATTTATCTTGTGAGCTCTTCCACAAACCTCCTCAGCTAGTTTCGGTGGCTCCTTATGCTTCTTCCAAATAATACATAATTATATTTAAAATTATGATGCAATTATTTTTTATTTCGAGTTCCTTTATGAAATATAGACTTAAAGTTGATGTTAAAGTCATTTTAGAATCCATAGTAAGTTCAACTCAAATAATTTCTCCACCATGTAAACTCTGAAACAAAAGTTTTGAATTCCCACTTTAAAAGATTAAATTAAAGCATTAAATATATGTAAGTCTTATATTCAATCAAAATATAGTTTTGAAACTCAAGTAATTCTAATATTTTTTGGAACAACAGAAGCTTAATTTTGAGTTAAAGTAAGTATGATTTTTTTTTACTATTTAAGAGAGTTTGTCTACTGCTGGATGTTGTTCATTTGCAGTACTGTGATGACTGATGTACATATATGAAGTTAATTTATATTAGCACACGCACACACACACCTTCAGTGTTTCCTTGCGGCAACGAACCTCACGGAGATTGACTTAGACCGAATTGAGGTAGAGCACCGTCGCCGTCGAAGATAGACGGCAGTCCGAGCAGCCGCCGCTGCTCCAGCGTGACGGCTGCCACTGTGTAGATGGACTGCACTATTACCAAATGTGTATACTGTTGTACACTACTAAATCCATAATGTGCAGTCTCAACAATGTATCTGAGCATCCACACGACGGTACAAGAATCATATATACTGGGGAGCTCATCATTGAGGGGAAAAAAAGAATCTGAAAAAAAAGGAAAAGCCAGAGAAGAAATTACTGCTGTATTTTGCATGATCTGGCGTTGATGAGACCTTGCTGAATAGGCAGTGTGGAGAAGCAGCTTGGTCGGAGCAGGTCCAGGATGGGACGACACGGAGATTTTTTTTTAGAAGATCAGGGAGGGGGAAAACCCCCCTCCCCAGTTCCATTACTCAGAATGAAACCAGACAGGTCCGAAAATGTCATGTCAAGCATGTATCAAAGGCAAACTAGAAACTAAAGAGATGAGAAAACAAAGTATCTGAAAGAGAGTTGCTCGCAGGCAACCAAATGTGAACTAGGGGACGAATTACATCGAGATCCGCAGCTTCGGTTTCACAGCGCCCGCGGTCTTCATCTTCTTGACCCTTTTCATCGGCGCCGCTCCGGGGGATGGGGACCACATCCCCATCTCCAGAACTGAGACCGGGCTGAGGATGTTGTGCTTCCCTGGTTTCTCTTGCTGGAAGGAGACCCTGGTTCTTCATCATCTGACAGACTGAGGCCCCTCAAGCAAGTTGGCACGTCCAGGGAGGTTAACCACTTTTTATCCTCAGAGGCTGCTTGAGGAAATGCAGCAGGTGAGTCAAGAAGGCTTCCAGCTCCCTTTGTTGCTGGGTCGGCAGAAGAATCAACCATGACCTTAACGCCTTCAGGATCTGCCACCCTATCTGTTTGATATCAATCCATGGAAGATAGTACAAAATCATGATGTTTCTAAATTTCCAGATGCACCAGAGAATCGCAGCATTAACCATGTTCACAACTAGATGTTTCTTATTAGAAACCCACAGTTTCGCTATAGATTCATAAGAGATGGTGTCTGGCTTCTTAAAGAAACTGCGCACGATGTTCCAGATAGCCGTGGGCACCAGACAATCAAAGAAAAGATGAGTGATGCTTTCATCACAGGAGCAGAAAAGGCATTCCTTGCCTCTATCTATATGCCTTTTAAGCAGATTATCTTTAGTCATAAGTTTATTATATCCCAGGAGCCACAGAAACATGTGAATCCTGGGGGGAACAAATAATTTCCAAACAGCAGGGATGAAAACTGGTTGTACCCCGCGGAAGTTAATGATAGCATAGAGAGAGCTAGTCGAGTAAACACCACTGTTCTCTAATTAACAAATCAGGGCATCTGTATCATCAGAGAAAGTAATACTTTTGGCTATTTCTAAAAGCTCATACCACTTCTCCATCATAGGTGGGGAGAAAGACCTCCTAAAGGAAAGTTTGAGGGAGTCCCCATCCCAAATAGACTGGATAGCAACATTTTTCTCCTCACAAATGAGGTAAAGATCCCAGAATTGCACAACAAGGGGGGCTGTGCCTATCCAAGTATCTTCCCAGAACCTTATCTTAGAACCATCCCCCACTACCCATCTATATCCAAACTTGATGCTCTTGATCACAGAAATCACCCCCTTCCAAAAAAGGGAGGCATTGGCCGAGGTGCTCAAGAAGATATTTGGTGAACTGGTATTATACTTACTATCTATTACCTTTTTCCACAGTTTCCCTTCCCCCTGAATGTTCCTTTTGAGCCAAGAGCCAAGGAGGCACATGTTGACCTCTTTGAGGTTTGGAATGCCTAGACCCCCATATTCTTTCTTCATGCAGATCATCCCCCAGTTAGCTAGGTGGAGTTTTCTGTTCCCCTCAAAATCACTCCATAGGCAGTGTGCCATTTGAGTGTTGATGAGATCCAGAGCCCATTTGGGAAATTTAAAGAAAGAAAGGAGATATATAGGAATACTAGCTAGGCAAGCTTGGATCAGGATCAGCCTCCCTCTATATGAGAGAAGCTTACCTCTCCAACCAGCAATCCTTTTAAGGATTTTATCAATCAGAGGCTGAATATCTTCTCTTCTAAGTTTATAATAGTGGAGAGGCACCCCTAAGTATTTAATGGAAAAATTACCAACAGGGCAGCCAAATATGTCTGCAAAGATGCTAGAGTCATCTTGTGACAGCCCTGACGACACGGAGATCTCTCTCGGCGGCTTGCGCCGTCGATCTCTCGTGTGCGCGCGCCGCTGGAGTAGAGACCTGGAAGTGGGAAAAGGCAGGTATGGATGTATGGTAGAGGGCGGGAGGAGTGTATTAACGAAATAGGCTTTCGCCTCGCTATATAGATATAGCAACCACTCGATACAACAAAGAGTTCAATATTGGGGCAAACAGCACAAGCACGCCCAAAAGAAACAAAAGAGAAAGAAGAGAGAAAAAAATGTCGACAGCGTCGGATCGACGAAAACGATGATGACCCACAACCGCTGTGCCCACCGGAGTTTTACCACCTCGCACCTAGCATCTTGAACCTCCGCATACCAAGCAACACCTTAAGGAAAGAACACGACGACGATGACACTGCTGCCCGGACAAGTCCTAGGGTTTCCCCCGGTACATGGAGGGGCGTGGGGAAGGGGAATACCCGACGCCCTTCATAAAGGAACGGTGGCGGCCATGGGCGTCACCGCGTCGGTGCCGACAAGCCGACATGGATTTCTCCCCTCCACCAATCACCCACATCCCCGAATGGTCCGATGCGCTCCACCACTCATGCCGCCCACCAACATGCACCACCTAATCTTGAAATACGTCAACTCAACAAGTACCTTCGGAGACACCTGTAGGGCACCTTTATAATCACCCAGTTACGTTGTGACGTTTGGTAGCACACAAAGTGTTCCTCCTATAAGCGGAAGTTACATAATCTCATAGTCATAGGAACATGTATAAGTCATGAAGAAAGCAATAGCAACATACTAAACGATTAAGTGCTAAGCTAACAAAATGGGTCAAGTCAATCACATCATTAATGATGTGATCCCACTGATCAAATGATAACTCATATCCATGGTTAGCAAACTCAACCATCTTTGATCAATGAGCTAGTCAAGTAGAGGCATACTAGTGACACCATGTTTGTCTATGTATTCACACATGTATTATGTTTCCGGTTAATACAATTCTAGCATTAATAATAAACATTTACCATGAAATAAGGAAATAAATAATAACTTTATTATTGCCTCTAGGTCATATTTACTTCAGTCTCCCACTTGCACTTGGGTCAATAATCTAGCTCACATCACCATGTGATTTAACACCAATATTCACATTGGTATGTGATTAATACCCATAGTTCACATCGTCATGTGATCAATACCCAAAGGATTTACTAGAGTCAATAATCTAGTTCACATCGCTATGTGATTAACACCAAAAGAGTACTAAGGTATGATCATGTTTTTCTCGTGAGAGAAGTTTAGTCAACGGGTCTGTTATATTCAGAGCCGTATGTACTTTGCAAATATTCTATGTCTACAATGCTCTGCACGGAGCTACACTAGCTAATTGCTCCCACTTTCAATACGTATCCAGATTGAGACTTAGAGTCATCTGGATTGGTGTAAGAGCTTGCACCGATGTAACTCTTTACGATGAACTCTTTTATCACCTCCATAATCGAGAAACATTTCCTTATTGCACTAAGGATAATTTTGACCGCTGTCCAGTGATCTACTCCTAGATCACTGTTGTACCCCCTTCCCAAACTCAGTGTAGGGTATACAATAGATCTGGTACATAGCATGGCATACTTTATAGAACCTATGGCTGAGGCATAGGGAATGACTTTCATTCTCTTTCTATCTTCTGCCGTGGTCGGGCTTTGAGTCTAACTCAACTTCACACCTTGTAATACATGCAAGAACTCTTTCTTTGACCGTTCCATTTTGAACTACTTTAAAATCTTGTCAAGGTATGTACTCATTGAAAATCTTATCAAGCGTCTTGATCTATCTCAATAATTCTTGATCCTCAACATGTAAGCAGCTTCACCGAGGTCTTCATTTGAAAAACTCCTTTCAAATACTCCTTTATGCTTTCTAGAAAATTCTAAATTATTTCCGATCAACAATATGTCATTCACATATATTTATCAGAAATGTTGTAGTGCTCCCACTCACTTTCTTGTAAATACAGTCTTCACCGCAAGTTTGTATAAAACTGTATGCTTTGATCAACTCATCAAAGCGTATATTCCAACTCCGAGATGCTTGCACCACTCCATAGATGGATCACTGGAGCTTGCACACTTTGTTAGCATCCTTTGGATCGATAAAACCTTCAGGTTGCATCATATACAACTCTTCTTCCAGAAATCCATTCAGGAATGCAGTCTTTACATCCATTTGCCAGATTTCATAAAATGTGGCAATTTGCTAACATGATTTGGACAGACTTAAGCATTGCTACGAGTGAGAAGGTCTCATCGTAGTCTACTCCTTGAACTTTGTCAAGACCTTTTTTCGACAAGTCTAGCTTTGTAGATAGTAACTCTACTATCAGCACCCGTCTTCCTCTTGAAGATCCATTTATTTTCTATGGCTTGCCGATCATCGGGCAAGTCAACCAAAGTCCACACTTTGTTCTCATACATGGATCCCATCTCAGATTTCATGGCCTCAAGCCATTTTGCGGAATCTGGGTTCATCATCGCTTCCTCATAGTTCGTAGGTTCATCATGGTCTAGTAACATGACTTCAAGAACAGGATTACTGTACCACTCTGGTGCGGACTTTACTTTGGAAGACCTACGAGGTTCTGTAGTAACTTAATCTAAAGTTTCATGATCATCATCATTAGCTTCCTCACTAATTGGTGTAGGAATCACTGGAACTGATTTCTGTGATGAACTACTTTCCAATTCGGGAGAAGGTACGATTACCTTATCAAGCTCTACTTTCCTCCCACTCACTTGTTTCGAGAGAAACTCCTTCTCTAGAAAGGATCCATCTTAGCAACGAATATCTTGCCTTCGGATTTGTGATAGAAGGTGTACCCAACAGTTTCCTTTGGGTATTCTATGAAGACGCACTTCTCCGATTTGGGTTCGAGCTTATCAGGTTGAAACTTTTTCACATAAGCATCGCAGCCCCAAACTTTAAGAAACAACAACTTTGGTTTCTTGCCAAACCACGGTTCATAAGGCGTCGTCTCAACGGATTTTGATGGTGCCCTATTTAAAGTGAATGCAGTTGCCTCTAATGCGTAACCCCAAAACAATAGTGGTAAATCGGTAAGATACATCATAGATCACACCATATCCTATAAAATGCGGTTATGACGTTCGGACACACCATTACGCTGTGGTGTTCCATGTGGCGTGAGCTGTGAAACTCTTCCACATTGTTTTTAAATGAAGGCCAAACTCGTAACTCAAATATTCTCCTCCATGTCGGATCATAGAAACTTGATTTTCTTGTTACGATGATTCTCCACTTCACTCTGAAATTCTTTGAACTTTTGAACTTTTGAAGTGCTTCAGTAAGTAGACATACTCATATCTGCTCAAATCATCTGTGAAGATCAGAAAATAACGATACTCGCCACGAGCATCAACACTCATTGGATTGCATACATCGGTATGTATTATTTCGAATAAGTCAGTAGCTCCTTCCATTGTTTTGGAGAACGGAATTTTTAGTCATCTTGCCCATAAGGCACGGTTCGCAAGCATCAAATGATTCATAACCAAGTGATTCCAAAAATCCATCTTTATGGAGTTTCTTCATGCACTTTACACCGATATGACCCAAATGGCAGTGCCACAAATATGTTGCACTATCATTATCAACTTTGCATCTTTTGGCATAAATACTATGAATATGTGTATCACCACGATCAAGATTCAATAAACCATCAACATTGGGTGTATGACCATAGAAGGTTTTATTCATGTAAACAGAATAACAATTTATTCTTTGTCTTAGATGAATAATCGTATCGCAATAAACATGATCTAATTATATTCATGCTCAACGCAAACACCAAATAACATTTATTTAGGTTCAACACTAATCTCGAAAGTATAGGGAGTGTGCGATGATGATCATATCAATCTTGGAACCACTTCCAACATACATCGTCACTTCACCCTCAACTAGTCTCTGTTTATTCTGTAACTCCTATTTCGAGTTACTAATCTTAGCAACTAAAAGTATCAAATACCCAGGGGCTACTATAAACACGAGTAAGGTACACATCAATAACCTATATATCAAATATACCCTTGTTCACTTTGTCATCCTTCTTATCCACCAAATATTCAGGGTATTTCCGCTTCCAGTGACCATTTCCTTTGCAGTAGAAGCACTTAGTTTCAGGCTTTGGTCCAGCTTTGGGCTTCTTCACGGGAGTGACAACTTGCTTGCCATTCCCTTTCTTTCCTTTTGCCCTTTTCTTGAAACTAGTGGTCTTGTCAATCATCAACACTTGATGCTCTTTCTTTCCAGTGACCATTTATGATGAAATAAGGAAATAAATAATAACTTTATTATTGCCTCTAGGGCATATTTCCTTCATCAGGGTGATGTACCCATAGTTGAGGCTTTCCAGATTCAAATTTCCCCCATGGAATTCATCACATAGGTGGTAGATATCATGTTTAATAATTGTCCAGCAAGCTTTTTTGAATGCACCGTTAAACCCATCTGGTCCTGGAGACCTATCTGATGGCATTTCTTTGACCACAACGTCAATTTATGCATGCGTAAATGGGATGATCAGGCTCTGGAAATCTACATTTTCTCAGAGCATTTTTGAGAGGTTGAATTTCATTGGCTGTGGGTTGCATGATCCCAGTCTGTCTTTGTATGCATCAAATAGAATGGCCTCTTTAGCTGTGTGATCCTCAACTTCAACTCCATCGCTGCCTTGCAAGGTTTTGATAAAATTATTTCTATATCGTTCTGTGGCCACGACTTGGAAAAATTTAAAATTCTCATCACCAAACTGAATCCATCGAATGGTGCATCATTTTTTCCAATGCTCCTTTTGATACTGCAAAAGACGAAGTAAGTGTTTCTTGAGAATGTCTCTGAAATTGCCTTCTGGTAATATGAGGGTTCGCCGATTAGCAATATTGTCTAATTCAAGCAGTGCTTTGTTGGTGTTCTCAATCGCAATTTTCAGTCTGGAGATATAACGGCTCCAGTGTTTGAGGGCATGACGGACTGCTTTGAGTTTCTAACATAGTCTTTATATCATGATAAATGTTTATTATTCATGCTAGAATTGTATTAACCGGAAACATAATACATGTGTGAATACATAGACAAACATAGTGTCACTAGTATGCCTCTACTTGACTAGCTCGTTAATCAAAGATGGTTAAGTTTCCTAACCATAGACATGAGTTGTCATTTGATTAACGGGATCACATCATTAGAAGAATGATGTGATTGACTTGACCCATTCCGTTAGCTTAGCACTTGACCGTTTAGTATGTTGCTATTGCTTTCTTCATAACTTATACATGTTCCTATGACTATGAGATTATGCAACTCCCGTTTACCGGAGGAACACTTTGTGTGCTACCAAACGTCAAAACGTAACTGGGTGATTATAAAGGAGCTCTACAGGTGTCTCCAAAGGTACATGTTGGGTTGGCGTATTTCGAGATTAGGATTTGTCACTCCGATTGTCGGAGAGGTATCTCTGGGCCCTCTCGGTAATGCACATCACTATAAGCCTTGCAAGCAATGTAGCTAATGAGTTAGTTACGGAATGATGCATTACGTAACGAGTAAAGAGACTTGCCGGTAACGAGATTGAACTAGGTATTTGTTGGGGAACGTAGTAATTTCAAAAAAATTCCTACGCACACACACAGGACCATGGTGATGGCATAGCAACGAGAGGGGAGAGTGTCTGTCCACGTACCCTCGTAGACCGAAAGCGGAAGCGTTATAACAACTCGGTTGATGTAGTCGTACGTCTTCACGATCCGACCGATCCAAGCATCGAACGACGGCACCTCCGAGTTCTGCACACGCTCAGCTCGATGACGATCCCGGACTCGATCCAGCAAAGTGTCGGGATGAGTTCCGTCAAGACGATGGCGTGGGACGATGATGATGCTCCACCGACGCAGGGCTTCGCCTAAGCTTCGCGACGATATGACTTCTCCGGCGCAGGGCTTCGCCCTAAGCTCCATGACGATATGACCGAAGTGGAATATGGTGGAGGGGGCACCGCACACGGCTAAGGAACGATCCGTAGATCAACTTGTGTGTTCAGGGTGCCCCCTGCCCCGTATATAAAGGAGCAAGGGGGTGCGGCCAGCCCAAGGGGCGCTGGAGGAGTCCTACTCCCACCGGAGTAGGACTCCCCCTCTCCTAGTTGGATTAGGATTGGAGGAGGGAAGAGGGAAGAGGGCGCCGCCCCCCCTCTCCTTGTCCTATTCGGACTAGAGGGGGAGGGGGGCGCGCAGCCTGCCCTGGCCGGCCCTTCCTCTTCTCCCTATGGCCCATCAAGGCCCATTGACCCCCCGGGGGGTTCCGGTAACCCCCCGGTGTTCCGGTAACTTCCTGTTTTCATCCGGAACCTTTCCGAAGTCCAAACATAGGCTTCCAATATATCAATCTTTATGTCTCGACCATTTGAGACTCCTCGTCATGTCCGTGATCACATCCGGGACTCCGAACAACCTTCGGTACATCAAAACTTATAAACTCATAATGAACTGTCATCGAAACGTTAAGCGTGCGGACCCTACGGGTTCGAGAACTATGTAGACATGACCTAGAACCATTCTCGGTCAATAACCAATAGCGGAACCTGGATGCCCATATTGGTTCCTACATATTCTACGAAGATCTTTATCGGTCAAACCGCATAACGATATACGTTGTTCCCTTTGTCATCGGTATGTTACTTACCCGAGATTCGATCGTCGGTATCCAATACCTAGTTCAATCTCGTTACCGGTAAGTCTCTTTACTCGTTCCGTAATACATCATCTCACAACTAACTCATTAGTTGCAATGCTTGCAAGGCTTATGTGATGTGTATTACCGAGAAGGCCCAGAGATACCTCTCCAACAATTGGAGTGACAAAACCTAATCTCGAAATACGCCAACCCAACAAGTACCTTTGGAGACACCTGTAGTACTCCTTTATAATCACCCATTACGCCAGGACGTTTGGTAGTACCAAAGTGTTCCTCCGTAAACGGAGTTGCATAATCTCATAGTTACAGGAACATGTATAGGTCATGAAGAAAGCAATAGCAATATACTAAACGATCAAGTGCTAAGCTAACGGAATGGGTCATGTCAATCACATCATTTTCCTAATGAGGTGATCCCATTAATCAAATGACAACACATGTCTATGGTTAGGAAACACAACCATCTTTGATTAATGAGCTAGTCTAGTAGAGGCATACTAGTGACTATCTGTTTGTCTATGTATTCACACATGTATTATGTTTCCGGTTAATACAATTCTAGCATGAATAATAAACATTTATCATGATATAAGGAAATAAATAATAAATTTATTATTGCCTCTAGGGCATATTTCCTTCAGTCTCCCACTTGCACTAGAGTCAATAATCTAGATTACACAGTAATGATTCTAACACCCATGGAGTCATGGTGCTGATCATGTTTTGCTCGTGGAAGAGGCTTAGTCAACGGGTCTGCAACATTCAGATCCGTATGTATTTTGCAAATCTCTATGTCTCCCACTTGGACTTGGTCCCGAATGGAATTGAAGCGCCTCTTGATATGCTTGGTCCTCTTGTGAAATCTGGATTCCTTTGCCAAGGCAATTGCACCAAGATTGTCACGAAGATCTTCATTGGTCCCGATGCACTAGGTATGACACCTAGATCGGAAATGAACTCTTTCATCCAGACTCCTTCATTTGCTGCTTCCAAGCAGCTATGTACTCCGCTTCACATGTAGATCCCGCCACGACGCTTTGTTTAGAACTGCACCAACCGACAACTCCACCGCTTAATAAAAACACGATCCGGTTTGCGATTTAGAATCGTCCGGATCAGTGTCAAAGCTTGCATCGACGTAACCATTTACGACTAGCTCTTTGTCACCTCCATATATGAGAAACATATCCTTAGTCCTTTTCGGTATTTCAGGATGTTCTTGACCGCTGTCCAAATGATCCACTCTGGATTACTTTGGTACCTTCCTGCCAAGCTTACAGCTAAGCATACGTCAGGTCTGGTACACAGCATTGCATACATGATAGAGCCTATGGCTGAAGCATAGGGAACATCTTTCATTTTCTCTCTATCTTCTGCTGTGGTCGGGCATTGAGTCTGACTCAATCTTACACCTTGTAATACAGGTAAAAACCTTTCTTTGCTCGATCCATTTTGAACTTCTTCAAAACTTTATCAAGGTATGTGCTTTGTGAAAGTCCAATTAAGCGCCTTGATCTATCTCTATAGATCTTGATGCCCAATATGTAAGCAGCTTCACCGAGGTCTTTCATTGAAAACTTTTATTCAAGTATCCTTTTATGCTATCCAGAAATTCTATATCATTTCCAATCAATAATATGTCGTCCACATATAATATCGAAATGCTACTGAGCTCCCACTCACTTTCTTGTAAATACAGGCTTCTCCAAAAGTCTCAGATAAAACCATATGCTTTGATCACACAATCAAAACATTTATTCCAACTCCGAGAGGCTTGCACTGCACCATAAATTGATCGCTGGAGCTTGCACACTTTGTTAGCGCCTTTGGATCAACAAAACCTTCTGGTTGCATCATATACAACTCTTCTTCTAGAAATCCATTCAAGAATGCAGTTTTACATCCATTTGCCAAATTTCATAATCATAAAATGTGGCAATTGCTAACATGATTCGGACAGACTTAAGCATCGCCACGGGTGAGAAAGTCTCATCGTAGTCAACCCCTTGAACTTGTCGAAAACCTTTTGCAACAAGTCGAGCTTTATAGACAGTTACATTACCATCGGCGCCAGTATTCTTCTTAAAGATCCATTTATTCTCAATGGCTTGCCGATCATCGGGCAAGTCAACCAAAGTCCATACTTTGTTTTCATACATGGATCCCATCTCAGATTTCATGGCTTCCAGCCATTTCATGAATCTGGGCTCACCATCGCTTCTTCATAGTTTGTAGGTTCGCCATGGTCAAGTAACATGACTTCCGAATAGGATTACCGTATCACTGCGTGCGATTTTACTCTGGTTGACCCACGAAGTTCAGTAGTAACTTGATCTGAAGCTTCATGATCATCATCATTAGTTTCCTCACTAATTGGTGTAGTTGTCACAGAACCGTTTCTTGTGATGAACTACCTTCCAATAAGGGAGCAGATACTGATTATCTCATCAAGTTCTACTTTCCTCCCACTCACTTCTTTCGAGAGAAACTCCTTTCTAGAAAGGATCCGAATTTAGCAACGAAAACCTTGCCTTCAGATCTGTGATAGAAGGTGTACCCAACAGTCTCCTTTGGGTATCCTATGAAGACACATTTTCGATTTGGGTTCGAGCTTATCTGGTTGAAGTTTCTTCACATAAGCATCGCAGCCCCAAACTTTAAGAAACGACAACTTTGGTTTCTTGCCAAACCACAGTTCATACGGTGTCGCCTCAACGGACTTAGATGGTGCCCTATTTAACGTGAATGCGCCGCCTCTAAAGCATATCCCCAAAATGATAGCGGTAAATCAGTAAGAGACATCATAGATCGCACCATATCAAGTAAAGTACGATTCGACGCTCGACACACCATTTCTCTGTGGTGTTCCGGTGGCGTGAGTTGCTAAACTATTCGACATTGTTTCAAATGTAAACCAAACTCAGAACTCAAATATTCTCCTCCACGATCCGATCAGAAACTTTATTTTCTTGTTACGATGATTTTCCACTTCACTCTGAAATTCTTTGAACTTTTCAAATGTTTCAGATTTGTGTTTCATTAAGTAGATATACCCATATCTGCTCAAATCATCTGTGAAGGTGAGAAAATAACGATACCCGCCGTGCCTCAATATTCATTGGACCACAAACATCAGTATGTATGATTTGCAACAAATCAGTTGCTCGCCCATAGTTCGGAGAACGGCGTTTTAGTCATCTTGCCCATGAGGCACGGTTCGCAAGTACCAAGTGATTCATAATCAAGTGATTCCGAAGCCCATCAATATGGAGTTTCTTCATGCGTTTTACACCGATATGACCTAAACGGCAGTGCCACAAATAAGTTGCATTATCATTATCAACTCTGCATCTTTTGATTTCAACACTATGAATATGTGTATTACTACTATCGAGATTCAATAAAAATAGACCACTCTTCAAGGGTGCATGACCATAAAAGATATTATTCATATAAATAGAACAACCATTATTCTCTGTCTTAAATGAATAACCGTCTCGCATCAAACAAGATCCAGATATAATGTTCATGCTCAACGCTGGCACCAAATAACAATTATTTAGGTCTAAAACTAATCCCGATGGTAGATGTAGAGGTAGCGTGCCGACCGCGATCACATCGACTTTGGAACCATTTCCCACGCGCATCGTCACCTCGTCCTTAGCCAATCTTCGCTTAATCCGTAGTTCCTGTTTCGAGTTGCAAATATTAGCAACAGAACCAGTATCAAATACCCAGGTACTACTGCGAGTATTAGTAAGGTACACATCAATAACATGTATATCACATATACCTTTGATCACCTTGCCATCCTTCTTATCCGCCAAATACTTGGGGCAGTTCCGCTTCCAGTGTCCAGTTTGCTTGCAGTAAAAACACTCAGTTTCAGGCTTAGGTCCAGACTTGGGTTTCTTCTCTTGAGCAGCAACTTTCTTGCTGTTCTTTTTGAAGTTCCCCTTCTTCTTTCCTTTGCCCTTTTTCTTGAAACTAGTGGTCTTGTTGACCATCAACACTTGATGCTCTTTCTTGATTTCTACCTCCATGCTTTTAGCATTGCGTAAGAGCTCGGGAATTGTTTTGGTCATCCCTTGCATATTATAGTTCATCACGAAGCTCTTGTAGCTTGGTGGCAGTGATTGGAGAATTCTGTCAATGACACTATCATCCGGAAGAGTAACTCCCAGTTGAATCAAGTGATTATTATACCTAGACATTTTGAGTATATATTCACCGATGTAACTATTCTCCTCCATCTTGCAGCTATAGAACTTATTGGAGACTTCATATCTCTCAATCCGGCATTTGCTTGAAATATTAACTTCAACTCCTGGAACATCTCATATGCTCCATGACGCTCAAAACGTCGTTGAAGACCCGGTTCTAAGCCGTAAAGCATGGCACATCGAACTATCGAGTAGTCATCAGCTTTGCTCGCCAGACGCTCACAACTTCGGCGTTGTTCTGCAGCAGGCTGGCACCCAGCGGTGCTTCCGGGACGTAATTCTTCCGTGCATCAATGAGGATAATCCTCGTTACGGACCCAGTCCGTAATTGCTACCATCATCTTTCAACTTTGCTTTCTCAAGGAACACATTAAAATTCAACGGAACAACAGACGAGCCATCTATCTACAGAAACATAGACAAGCAAAATACTATCGGTACTAAGTTCATGATAAATTTAAGTTTAATTAATCATATTAAAACATCCCACTTAGACAGACATCTCTAGTCATCTAAGTGATTACGTGATCCAAATCAACTAAACCATGTCCGATCATCACGTGAGATGGAGTAGTTTCAATGGTGAACATCACTATGTTGATCATATCTACTATATGATTCACGCCGACCTTCGGTCTCCGTGTTCCGAGGCCATATCTGTTATATGCTAGGCTCGTCAAGTTTAACCTGAGTATTCCGCGTGCGCAACTGTTTTGCACCCGTTGTATTTGAACGTAGAGCCTATCACACCCGATCATCACGTGGTGTCTCAAAGACGAAGAACTTTCATAACGGTGCATACTCGGGAGAACACTTCTTGATAATTTTAGTGAGAGATCATCTTATAATGCTACCGTCAATCAAAGCAAGATAAGATGCATAAAGGATAAACATCACATGCAATCAATATAAGTGATATGATATGGTCATCATCATCTTGTGCTTGTGATCTCCATCTCCAAGCACCGTCGTGATCACCATCGCCACCGGCGCGACACCTTGATCTCCATCGTAGCATCGTTGTCGCCTCGCCAACTATTGCTTCTACGACTATCGCTACTGCTTAGTGATAAAGTAAAGCAATTACATGGCTTTTGCATTTCATACAATAAAGCGACAACCATATGGCTCCTCGCCATTGCCGATAACTCGGTTACAAAACATGATCATCTCATACAATAAAATATAGCATCACGCCTTGACCACATCACATCACAACATGCCCTGCAAAGACAAGTTAGACGTCCTCTACTTTGTTGTTGCAAGTTTTACGTGGCTGCTACGGGCTGAGCAAGAACTGTTCTTACCTACGCATCAAAACCACAACGATAGTTTGTCAAGTTGGTGCTGTTTTAACCTTCGCAAGGACCGGGCGTAGCCACACTCGGTTCAAATAAAGTGAGAGAAACTGACACCGCGGTCACCTTTAAGCAACTAGTGCTTGAAGCGGTGAAACCAGTCTCGCGTAAGCGCACGCGTAATGTCGGTCCGGCCGCTTCATCTCACAATACCGCCAACCAAAGTATGACATGCTGGTAAGCAGTATGACTTATATCGCCCACAACTCACTTGTGTTCTACTCGTGCATATGACATCAACGCATAAAACCAGGCTCGATACCACTGTTGGGGAACGAGTAATTTCAAAAAATTCCCACGCACACACACAGACCATGGTGATGGCATAGCAACGAGGGGAGAGTGTCTGTCCACGCACCCTGAGACCGAAAGCGGAAGCGTTATAACAACGCTGTTGATGTAGTCGTGCGCCTTCACGATCCAACCGATCCAAGCACCGAACGACAGCACCTCCGAGTTCTGCACACGCTCAGCTCGATGACGATCCCGGACTCCGATCCAGCAAAGTGTCGGGATGAGTTCCACAAGACGACGGCGTGCAGGACGATGATGATGCTCCACCGACGCAGGGCTTCGCCTAAGCTTCGCATGACGATATGACTTCTCCGCGCAGGGCTTCGCCTAAGCCCATGACGATATGACCGAAGTGGAATATGGTGGAGGGGGCACCGACACGGCTAAGGAACGATCCGTAGATCAACTTGTGTGTTCTGGGTGCCCCTGCCCCAGATATAAAGGAGCAAGGGGGTGCGGCCAGCCCAGGGGCGGCCGAGGAGTCCTACTCCCACCGGAGTAGGACTCCCCCCTCCTAGTTGGATTAGGATTGGAGGAGGGGAAGAGGGAAGGCGCGCCCCCCCTCTCCTTGTCCTATTCGGACTAGAGGGGAGGGGGCGGCCTGCCCTGGCCGCCCTTCCTCTTCTCCCTATGGCCCATCAAGGCCCATTGACCCCCGGGGTTCCGTAATCCCGGTGTTCCGTAACTTCCTGTTTTCATCCGAACCTCTCCAAGTCCAAACATAGGCTTCCAATATATCAATCTTTATGTCTCGACCATTTCGAGACTCCTCGTCATGTCCGTGATCACATCCGGGACTCAACAACCTTCGTACATCAAAACTTATAAACTCATAATGAACTGTCATCGAAATGTTAGCGTGCGGACCCTACGGGTTCGAGAACTATGTAGACATGACCTAGAACCATTCTCGGTCAATAACCAATAGCGGAACCTGGATGCCCATATTGGTTCCTACATATTCTACGAATATCTTTATCGGTCAAACCGCATAACGATATACGTTGTTCCCTTTGTCATCGGTATGTTACTTACCCGAGATTCGATCGTCGGTATCCAATACCTAGTTCAATCTCGTTACCGGTAAGTCTCTTTACTCGTTCCGTAATACATCATCTCACAACTAACTCATTAGTTGCAATGCTTGCAAGGCTTATGTGATGTGTATTACCGAGAAGGCCCAGAGATACCTCTCCAACAATCGGAGTGACAAAACCTAATCTCGAAATACGCCAACCCAACAAGTACCTTTGGAGACACCTGTAGTACTCCTTTATAATCACCCAGATTCGTTGTGACGCTTGGTAGTACCAAAGTGTTCCTCCGTAAACGGAGTTGCATAATCTCATAGTTACAGGAACATGTATAGGTCATGAAGAAAGCAATAGCAATATACTAAACGATCAAGTGCTAAGCTAACGGAATGGGTCATGTCAATCACATAATTCCCCTAATGAGGTGATCCCATTAATCAAATGACAACACATGTCTATGGTTAGGAAACACAACCATCTTTGATTAATGAGCTAGTCTAGTAGAGGCATACTAGTGACTATCTGTTTGTCTATGTATTCACACATGTATTATGTTTCCGGTTAATACAATTCTAGCATGAATAATAAACATTTATCATGATATAAGGAAATAAATAATAACTTTATTTTTGCCTCTAGGGCATATTTCCTTCAGTATTGGATACCGACGATCGAATCTCGGGCAAGTAACATACCGATGACAAAGGGAACAACATATGTTGTTATGCGGTCTGACCGATAAAGATCTTCGTAGATTATGTGGGAGCCAATATGAGCATCCAGGTTCCGGTATTGGTTATTGACCGGAGACGTGTCTCGGTCATGTCTACATATTTCTCGAACCCGTAGGGTCCGCACGCTTAAGGTTTCGATGACAGTTATATTATGAGTTTATGAGTTTTGATGTACCGAAGGAGTTCGGAGTCCCGGATGAGATCGGGGACATGACGAGGAGTCTCGAAATGGTCGAGACGTAAAGATCGATACATTGGACAACTATATTCGGAGTTCGGAAAGGTTCCGAGTGATTCGGTATTTTTCGAGTACCGAGATTTACGGAAGTCGCCGGGAGTATATGGGCCTTATTGGGCCATACGGGAATAGAGGAGAGAGGCCAAAGGAAGGAGGCCTCGCCCCCTCTGGTCTGAATTGGACAAGGGGCGCAGCCCCCTTTTCCTTCTTCCTCTCCCCCTCTTTCCCCTTCTCCTACTCCAACAAGGAAGGAGGGAGTCCTACTCCCAGTGGGGGTAGGACTCCCCTTGGCGCGCCCCCTCCTAGGCCGGCCGCCCCTCACCCCTTGCTCCTTTATATACGGGGGCAGGGGGCACCTCTAAACACACAAGTTGATCTTCGTGATCGTTCCTTAGCCGTGTGCGGTGCCCCCCTCCACCATATTCCACCTCGGTCATATCGTTGCGGTGCTTAGGTGAAGCCCTGCGTTGGTAGAACATCATCATCGTCACCACGCCGTCGTGCTGACGGAACTCATCCCCGACACCCTGTTGGATCGGAGTCCGGGGATCGTCATCGAGCTGAATGTGTGCTGAAATCGGAGGTGCCGTACGTTCGGTACTTGGATCGGTCGGATCGTGAAGACGTACAACTACATCAACCGCGTTGTCATAACGCTTCCGCTTTCGGTCTACGAGGGTACGTGGACAACACTCTCCCCTCTCGTTGCTATGCATCATCATGATCCTTTGCGTGTGCGTAGGAAGTTTTTTGAAATTACTACGTTCCCCAACAGGATAGTGGTTTGAATGGCCACTGAGCAGGGAATATGGTCAGATACTGGCTTGCCAAGGGTGGTTACTGTGGTGTTTGGAAATGTGGCCGTCCAGTATAACGAGGTGAAAAACCAATCGAGCTGTTCCAACAACGGGTTCTGTTGCATGTTAGACCAAGTATACCTTCTGCCTTTTATGGGTAGATTAGTGAGATTTTGTTCACGGATGAAGTTATTGAAAGTAAACATATCGTTGATGTCACCTCCAGGTTTATTGCGATTGTCTGGTGAGCGTATATAATTAAAATCACCCAGAATGAGCCAATCTTCTGTCGAGGGAATGTGCAGGTCAAAAAGCCATTGTGTATATGTGGTTCATTGCTCCCCTTGACAAGGACCATAGACATTCACTAGTTTCCAGCGATGGCCTGATTGTGTGGACGTAAAATCTATCCCAGAGCAAATTGTTCAGATAAGAAAACATATCCCGTAAAAATGTGACTGTTCCATATAGTAATAATACCACCAGAAGCGCCACGCGATGGAATATAAGCGAACTTATCAAAATGTTTGGGGCATAAAGCTTTAAGAGAGGAATCATCAAAGCATTGCATTTTTTATTCTTGCAAACAGAGAACCGCACGGCCACTAACGTTGATCGCATTAGAAAGAGCTAGTTGTTTGTCTGGCGAATTAAGACCACAGATGTTCCAACACAGTACGTTCCAGTTTTGCAAAAGAGGCATAAAATTAAAGATACTATAGGATAACTAGATCGAGGAGGTCGATCCATCCGCCGGCTTGGAGAGCGCAACAACCGTCAGTTCTTCTGCTGGAATAGCACACCGCTGTGTGCTGATAGCTTGCATGGACTCAATTGACGTTGGTGGTGGTATTTCTGGAACTTTCTCTTGAGGGAGAGTGTCATCTGGAGTAGCTGGAGCAGTAGGAGTAATGCGTGGCTTTACCTTGGATTTGGGCAGATGGGTGTCAAAAGGTTGTGGGACCCTGAACCCATCATATCTGGTCGACCTGTTACTGCAGCGAAGCGATGAGGTGTCCACCGGAGCTGGGAGCTTCCCTTTACGCCGCCTGATAGCCATGCTGTTTACTTCAAGCACAGTGCTGCCGATGGCAGACTGAACTTCATCCAGAGTGTTGTTGCTGTCAGCAGACAGAGCAGAGCACTACTAGGGAAAAGCCTAGCAGTAGCGCGGGTTTTAGGTACATTAGTAGCGCGGTGCTCGCGCCATCGACACGGGCGCTTATAGTTAATCGGTAGTAGTAGCGGTGCCACCGCGCCATTATTACGTCCGTTAGTAGTAGCGTGGATACCACCCGCGCTACTACTAACTAGCAGTAGCGTGGGTCTGTACCCTCACTACTACTAACTAATTAGGAATTAAAAAAATAAATTCCAGCCATGGCTGCTGCTGCTAGCTAGGCGTCATCGTCCTCTTCATCCATGGTCGATGCTGATCCTAGAGGGGATGAAGTCGTTCATGGTGATACACCTCTCCTTTGCTGCTGCTACAAAAAAAGAGACAAGGATTAGAAGAGGAAAAGAGAGATAGAAAGGAGTAGGTGAAGCAACTCACCGATGGTCGCCGGAGTTGGAGCCGAAACCCTAGATGACGCCATGGATGGCGCTCTGCTCGATCTGGAAGATGAAGAGGAGTAGGAAGAACAACTCACATGTGGTTGTGTCCATGGCAGATCTGGCCGCCGCCATGGTTGGCGCTCTGCTGGATCTGCCTCTCCTTCCAACATCAGAGAAGGAGGAGGAAGGAGGGGGAGGTGGCTGCGGTGGGTGTGGAGGTCACCGGATTTGGGGGAGGCATGAGGTGCGAGGCCTGCGGTGGTGGTGGATGAGGAAGGGAATCGCAGTGGGAGGGAGAAGCGGAATGGGAGAGCCTTTGGAGAGAGGGGGAAGAGTGAGGGAGAGAGGAGGGATTCGGCCGAGGATATGGCGACTTCACCTACCTCGTACTTAGTAGTAGCGAGGGGTATAAAACCGCGCTACTAGTATCAACTTAGTAGTAGCGCGGGTTTATACCCCTCGCTACTACTATGGCATGTGTCGGGGGGCACGGTAGAGACCGCTTAGTAGTAGCGAGGGTTAAAAACCCGCGCTACTCCTATCAACTTAGTAGTAGCGAGGGTTAAAAACCCGCACTACTGCTAATTAGCAGTAGCGCTTCTTTTTGTGCCGCCCTGCTGCTAAGATTCTGTGTATAAGGTTTTCCCTAGTAGTGGAGGATCCAGATTCAGACAGGGTAAGCGCAGATTTGGGCTGCTGCAGAGATGTGGCCAAAGTATTACTCTCTGAGGCTATCTGAGGGTCGGCATAGCTTTTTCCAAGTGGTGCATCGACCGGAGCAGGCAGTGACATCAGGTGGTTGGTGTTCAAAGCAGGTTTAGTCAGTTCAGAGATCTGCATGTTACTCACTGGAGCTGTGTGTCCTGGCACTGGGAGTTGGGTGAACTGAATCCCCGTGGCTCCAAGGTCCACCTAAATTTCCACATGAAGATTGTTATGTCTGAAACCATAGCTACCGTTCCAAGGCCCAACTGAAGCCATGATCGGGCGTAGAGCAGAGAAGATAGTGGCATTCAGTTGCTGACGGGGCACAGGGTTGTCCAGCAGGAGTGCCATGAGTTGTTCACCTTGAGTGGATAAACCAAAGCGGATCCCTTGAGCATGTATCTCAACCGACACATTGAGTCGTTTTGCAATAGGGGGTGGTTCTATGACATCAGGCACCACCATCAGAGTCAAGGAGCGATCAGAGCTAGAATCTTTAGAAACAGTGATGGAACCGTTCCACGCTTGGGCATCACTATCCACTGTATTGTTCTCGGGCACCAATGCAGCTTGCACTGAGAGCCCTTGTTCAGCAAGCCACGCTTGGTAATTCATCAGGAGCGGTGGCATAGGAGGAGCAGGAGGTTCTGGCAAGGCACCCCAAGTGTTGCCTATCCTTCAGGTGCCGCATTGTTAGGAGCCGCATTCTGCACGAGCCAAGCATGAACCTGCTGCTGATAGAGTTACTCTCAGTGAGATCGGGACCAAAATGGGGGTGGGGATTGCCATTAGGTGGAGGTTCTTCTTTGCCAGCCGGGGGTACCTCAGGGAGCAGTGCGTTCCAACCGTTACTACGAAGCATGGTGATTTGCACTGTCCAACAATCGTGACCGCCACCAAGTTGCCATACTCCAAAGCTTTTTAGAACAAGTCTGAGACTGATCACACGCGCCTTAACAAGCATGAATCTACGATCCTGCCGAGGGTTGTACCAAGAGACTAAGGACCCAAATCCACCCAAAGACTTGTTCATGTAGTAGTCCGTCTAGTAATCGTAAGGAAAGCCGAAATACATGAGCCAGATCTCAGGTCCAAAGGTGGTGGTGCAACAGTTCAAAGCCTCGTGGTGAGGGACAAAGGATATGAGCAGATCCTCATCTTCCAAATCAATGGGTGTGGCAACAGCAGTGTCCCTGATGAACGAATCCACAAACCCAAAAATCCCTATGCGAAAAGGATGATCACTGGCCTCGATGGTAAAGAGTTGAGTTTAATGGAGCAAACCTTGAATGGTGTGTCGAATGGCAGCCCGGCGGTGCAGAGGGACGTAGTGGCTTGCCTCTGCTATTGCCAGGTAGTCGTGGTTGAGGGGGTGGATCGGGCCGACCACCATGCCGCTGAGGACGACATGGTTCGCCGGACCAGGTTCAACGGCGAAGCCCGACGGCAGGAACGGGACGAGATTGAGGGGTTAGTTGGCCATTGCGGTGGAGCAGAGCGAGGGTGGCAAGGGGGGCGAATGGGTGGGCGTGGGCGGTGTCGCTTGGGAAATCGAAGAAGTTGGAACATGAGGGGTAGAAATGGAAATCTTCATCGCTCTCCAGACCCACTTCCATTTTTGATGAAACTGCTTTTTGAGACAGGATCGTTCCAGATGTCCATAGCAACCGCAGGATGAGCATCGGACAGTAGATCGCGGTTTGGGTTGTCTAGCCTCAATAGGCAATATTGTGCAGGTAATACAGAATTGTAGACTTCCTTCTCATGGCTCTTTATTAAAGAGTTATGATGCTTTGGTAAATATCAGTCGGGGCAGTTAATTACCTTGTGACCAGGAGAGGAGCAATGAATGCAAATTAGCCGAGCCTGGCAATGTATTTTCTGGTGCCCCCATTGTAGGCATCTAGAGCAAAGGGAGGCCCAATTTATGGAGAGTGTATCAATGTCCTCCTGAGAATAGCAGGCCTGGGCCAGAAACGTCTTATGTTGGGCCGAGAGGATAGGAGGCCAACTTGAGTGATATGGAGCATATTTGAAAGCTGAAGCCAGGAAACTTGGAGGCAGACATGGATAAGGCACATTGATCGGGCATTGAAAATCACCCAGACATATAAACTCTGGGATATTATTATCCCCCAAATTCGCTTGTCGGAGAGAATTGTCCATTAAGGATTTGTGTCTACTAACAACCTTAATTTTCGGCCTATCATTAATGCTTGCCACAAAATCACCAAATTTGATTTGTTCATGATCCTTGATCAAAGCATCAGGGTGAGCCGAATGGATCATGGAAGAAGAAGCCTCAGCAGCATTAGAAATAGAAAATTTCATGTGTTCCAGCAGTACCAATGCAAACTTACTGAGCTCTCTTCGGGAGGATTCACGAGAGAGTGTGTCTTGAGTGAAGAAACCCAAATTCGATGAGACAGCCATAGGACGTCGATTGTCTAACTCTGGCAAGACCATGTCCGCATGCCAGGAACCAGAAGAAGTCGGGGCACGGGTGAAACGGCCATTAAACAAATGGAAGTGACAAACAAAATCCGACCACACTCGATCCTTCAGACCATAGATGAAATGACCCACTTTATTATTGGCCACAGAGAACTTACAAGCTCGTGGATTGAGTTGTTGCACCTTGAAACCAGAACTGATGCGTCCAATGCAACATTGTAGTGCAATACCCACAGAATCCACATTGAGAGGAAAGGAGGCCGAAGAAAAGGTGACCACAAGGAAGAACTCCTTGCGATCACGAGAGGGAGAGAAGTGCACCGTGGAACCGAATTTTCTCCTCTCCTGATCCGCAAGGGCAAGCCCCGGCGCAAAATCCCAATGAAGAAGACTCTCCATCTTGAACTAATCTAGAGAACGCCATGCACTAGTAGAAAAACACCTATTAGTCCCGGTTCGTAAGGGCCTTTAGTCCCGGTTCATGAACCGGGACTAATGGGCCGTTACTAATACATCCACCCATTAGTCCCGGTTCAAACACGAACCGGGACAGATGTGCCTCCACGTGGCCGGTCCGCCGTGCCCAGTCAGGGGGGCCTTTGGTCCCGGTTGGTGGCACCAACCGGGACCAAAAGGCATCCACGCGTCAGCATTCTAGTGGCTGGGGTTTTTGTTTTTTTTTAAGGGGGTGGGGTTTTGCCGGGTTAATTTAGGTGTTTCATATATTGTGTTAGCTAGCTAATTAATAGAGAGAAGTGTCCTCTCTTATGTCCGTGCTTGGTCGACGCTACGTACTATATACATAAGTGATCGAGAGAACCATTGAGTACAGAAGTTTGGCATGCATACCGAGAGAAGTGATCGATCGACCTCTCCTTCTCGGAGAGATTGGTCGAACAACAAGTTTTCGTATCATGTATCCGACGCTACTGGCTACATACATGGTCAATATGTACGATCTCTTAATTACAATCCCCTAGCAATTGAAATCAACTTCCACATGGTATTCTCCAGCTTTATTGATGACGTGGTCAAGAAAAAATCCCGCCAATTCCTCTTGAATTGCTTTCATGCGATCTGGTTCTAGGAGTTCATTCCGCATCTGCCACGTCTAATTTGAAGAAGGTGGTTAATTAATACATATATATGAATGAAACTCAACAGAAATGATGGTGTAATAAAATGAAATTGTGAGTATTATTGCTTACGCACTTCATATTGTCTTTGAGAATAGCCCCGCTTGTTTTTCAAAGTCGCGTTGTGGATGAACTCGCACACGTAGTATCCACATAAATCATTCCCTTGTTCCTGCCACAAGCACTTTACGAGAAATAGAGGTCAATCAAACTGATAATGAAGCATTATAAATGGCATTGATGAAAGTATATATAGCTATAGAATCAACGGGAGATGCGCGCAACTAGCTAGCCAGTAGAACTTACTTTCGGGTATGTATATCGCAGCTCCTTCGGCAGTCCCGGAGCTTCTGCGGTGAACTGTTTCCAAACCCTGCAAGACAAAGAAAATAATTATTATTACTTGAGATATCAGGAAATGAACAAAAAGTTGCCGATATGGTGTGATAATGATCGATTGAACTTACTTGTTGAGCATTTCAGTCATGTCCGCATAGGTTTCGGGATCTTTCCGTCTCGAGTCTAAGACGGTTACTAGTCCCCGCTCAAGCTTAACCTCCAGAAGAACATAGTGGTACCTGCGCACGCATGCATAACTCATCAATTACATTACTCTAACCTCGCTCGAGTAATAAGGGAAACCGAATATGCACACGACAGTAAGACTCACTTGCTGTTGTAAGGAAAGAGTATGGTATCTTTGTTTTGATTTTTGATCAACGATCGTAGCAAGTTGTCCTCGGCCTATTTTTCGTGCTTTTTAACTAGAAATTCATCTAAGATATTTGTGTTAATGAACCCAATATCATAAATTTCTTGTTTTTTGCACTCGACGATCTTCAATCTGCATAATATATTGAGGATAATTAATTATAAATACATGCAATGAAAGAGCCGAGCTATATATAGAGACTTAATGACAGAAATAGTACTTACAGGCAGTAGCAAAAGACCGTTAATTTATCGAGGGCCTTTTGATTGAAGAACGCGAAGAACTCCTCAAATGGAACACACAACAGATCAGTTCCAACGAGGTCGTGCTCCTCTTTAATGTTGAGATACAAACTATTCGTCCCCCCAGACTCTCTGCAGGTTTTCATGTACCAAGTATGGAATCTTCGCATCATCGTTGTAAGAGATTTTTCATCTTTGACGAGAGGCTTCCCGTACTCGTATCTGTGTTCGTCCACCTCCATGAAATCAGGAAGTGCATCGTCAGGCAGGTAATCTTGTAGATTGCCATAACCGGCCACCATCCCCGGAGCATTAGCGACGATGTCGCCGCTAGAGACATTGAGCGGGGGGCATGATTGGTTTGCTTGTTCACCGAGCTGGTCAATTTTTTTCGCAGCTGCTCGTTCTCTTGACCTTTGATGTCTGACAGTACTTCCCGACCGCTCCGCTTGGAGATATGTCTGTTCAGTAATGCACTCATAGTTGGTTCTCGGTGGAGACTTTGGCTGGTTTCCTCAAGGCATCGAGAGTGCGCTTTGCTAACAGGGGATCTACCTTCTCCTCCGGAGGTGGATGTCTCTTTGCTTTCACCCCTTCAAAGAACTCCTTCACGTGGGTCCGCACGATCTTATCGTTTTCCTCCTCGGTCCTCTCGTATGGTAACTTCTCTAGAGGCTTGAGAGGTGGACCGTATCTGTATTGCCTCCCGCCTCTGGTTGTGCTGCTAGACGCCAGAGCAGACGGAGTGGCTGCGGCGTCTGTCTTCTTTCGTGCTTGCTTACGAGGCGGAGGAGAAGGACTACGACGCGCCGGAGCAGCCGGGGCGGCGGCGGGTCTCTTCCGCCCTTGCTGGCGAGGCGGAGAAGGACGAGGCTGCTGGCTGCTCGGGAGCGCCGGCGCAGGCGGAGAAGGAGGCAGAGTGCCGCCACGCGCCGGAGAAGGAGGCGGAGTGCCGCCACGCGTGCCCTGATCGTCACTCGCCGGAGGAGGAGGCGGTGGAGGAGGCGGTGGAGGAGGCGGAGTGCCCTGAGTCGCCGAAGGAGGAGGAGGAGGCAGAGGCGTCCAGTTCGGAAGGTTGATGAGCTCCTTCCGCCATAGGCATGGAGTCTTCAGAGCAGAACCCAGCCTAGTCTCCCCTTCACCGGTAGGGTGGTCAAGCAGGAGGTCCTCAAATCCTTCCGTTATTTCATCCACCATCACCCTAGCATATTCTTCTGGAATCGCCCGACAGTGATAAGTTTCTCCGGGTCCAGTAGGATAAACAAAGCCAACAGCCGCCTTGACCTTCAAATTCATACATCGCGCCATAATGTGGCAATTTTGAGACTCCGTGATAGCATCCACGGGATAGCTGGCAGGAGCCGTCAAGACATGCTCCGGCTGAAGCAGCTCGGTGGAAGCCACGCTACTTCTCCACTGAGATGGCGGGGTAGCTTCGGGAGAAGCTTCGGCAGGTCGTTTGCTGCGATCTGCTGCTTCTAGTTCCTCTTCTCGTTCCTCTAGCCCCATTACCTTTTCGTGCAACGCCTGCAGTTGGCCTTGCTCCAGTTTCTTCCTCCTCTCATGGGTTTTGTAACCCCCTGCGTCCGGAAAACCAACCTTCCACGGAATGGAGCCTGGCGTGCCTCGTGTCCGTCCAGGGTGCTCAGGATTCCCGAGGGCGATTGTGACCTCGTCCTTCCACCTGTCTGGAACGAACGTCCCTCGCTGCGCTGCATCGATATAGTGCCGAAGGTGCTTGACTGGTATTTTCAGTTGCTCGTCCGTCCAATGGCACTTCCCTGATACAGGGTCCAAGGTTCCGCCAGCCCCGAAGAACCAAGTCCGGCAATGGTCTGGCCAGTACATTGTCTCTGGTTCGATCCCTTTTTCAAGAAGATCATTCTTAGCCTTGGACCACTTAGGCCGGGCTTTGAGGTAGCCACCTGACCCCGTGCGATGGTGAAGCTTCTTCTTTGCAGCATTTAGCTTGTTTGTCGCCGACATCTTCTTACTCTTTCCCGATGTCTTGTGGGCCACAAATGCGGGCCAGTGATCTTTGATCTTCTCATATTTGCCGATGAATTCTGGTGTCTTTTCTTTGTCGACAAACTTGTTCAGCTCTTTCCTCCACCTCCTGAATAGGGTTGCCATCTTCTGAAGAGCACAAGACTTGATTAATTGCTCTTTAACTGGCTTCTCTGGATCCTCCTCTGGCGGTAGGGTGAAATTTGCCTTCAGCTGAGTCCAAAGATCTTCTTTCTGCATATCATTGACATAAGACACCTCAGGGTCTTCCTCCTTAGGATTATACCATTGCTGGATGGTGATCGGGATCTTTCCCCTAACAAGAAACCCGCACTGAGGAGAAAATGCGCGCTTTGTCCGGATGGGTTCAATCGGTTCGCCGTCGGCGCGATTTCTATGATCTCAAACTTTTCATCCGAGCTCAACTTTTCTTGGGCCTCGCCTCCTTACCGGGTTGTGCTCGATCCGAGGGCTAGAAATTAAAAGGAAGAAAGACGAGAGTAATTAATATGTGTACATATACCAAAACAATGGATGCATCAATTAACTAGTCAGCACAGGCTTAATTAACTTTTATATATATATATATATATATATATATACCTGGCCGGACTCGGTTCGGTCACCGGAGCAGTCAGCACGGTCTCCTTCTTGTACCTCCATTGTGTCACCGGAGCCATCATGAACATAGCCCTCTTCTTGTACCGGCATTAATGGGCCGAAGCCATCATGAACATAGCCCTCTTCTTCACCAAGTCCTTCCTGACCATCGGTGTCGAGGAGAAATGACGCAACTTCATCACTTCCTTGTGCGATTATGTCCCCCAACATCGCTTATGTTTCTTCGTCTCGGGAGTGCTCCATAGTTTCTGCAAATATTTACAACATGTCAATTATTATTCAAACATGGTACAGATGGATATATATATATATTAGTGGCAAACTTAGAACTAGCTCGCTAATCACAATAAGGAATCATGTTAGTGGCCTCGACACTGCTTCTCTAGGGTTTGGGGTCGCCTCGACACAATGCTTCAAGGGTTTGGGGTGGCCTCGACGACAACGCTCTTTTAACTTGGTAAATTTGGGTGGCCTCGAGAGTTTTGGTCGAGCGAGAGGGCGAAGTGCTGCCGTTGTATAGGTTATCACGGTCGAGAGGGGGTATATATATCGACCACCCCTCATGTCGAAGTTATCTCGAGGGGGTTATATCGACAACGACGCGACATACATATACATGGGAAAATAATGTTATCGGGGAGGGGGTATCGGTACCCCCCCCCCCTCGTGTTGAAGTTTCTTCTTTCTCCTCTATTCGGAAAATAATGTTCGGGGAGGGGGTATCGGGCAGGGGCGGCAGCGTGGTGGCCGCGCAGGGGCGTGGGACGGGAGGGGCGCGGGAGCAGGCTGTGCTCACAGGGGGCAGCGGCGAGGTCGAAGGCGAGCAGCCTGACGGCGAAGAAGAAGAAAATAGGAAGAAGGAAAGAAGGAAGAAGAAGAAGAAAAAAAAAGAAGAAAAAAAAAGAGGATAAGAAGAAAGGAATAGAGGACAAGAAGAAAAAATAGAATTTTTTTCTATTTTTTCTTCTTCTCCTCTAATCCTTTCTTCTTCTCCTCTTCTTTTTCTTCTTCTTATTTATTTCGCCTCTTCTTTTCCTCTCCTCTTCTTCTTACTTTCCTCTTTCTTATTTTCTTCTTTCCTATCCATCTTTTTCTAAAATTGTAACTTTTGCATATATAAAACTTTTCTAAAATTGTAACTTTCTATATATGAACAACAAACTTTCTATGAACAAACAAACATTTTTAACATATATATATTTAGCAAATTCTAGCCACATACACATATACATATACACATACACATATACATATACAACACATACACATATACATTATAGCCACATACACATATACATCACATATGAACAAAAAAATAAACTAATAAAAAAAACATATAGCAACATATGAACAAAAACATATAGCCACATACATTATATATATATGAAAAAAATAAACTAATAAAAAAACAGATGCAGGAGCGAGGCGCCGGTGGGGCGGGGCAGGGGTGCAGGAGCAGGCAAGGCAGGGGCGCGAGGCAGGTGCTCACAGGGGGGTGGCGGGGCACGTCGGGCGGCGCGGGCGCTGGGGAGCGGCGCCGATGTCGGGGCAGATGGCGTCGAGGGCGGCGGCGACGGTGAGGTGGAGCAGCCTGACGACGTCGGAGGCGGCGGCGACGACGAGGTGGAGCAGCCTGACGGCTCGGCGGCGACGGCGACGAGGCAGAGCAGCGGGCGTCGGGCGAAGAAGAAAAGGATGGATTTTGGAGAAACTACTAAGTGCTAGTTATATATGAAGAGAATTGGTCCCGGTTCGTGAAACCAACCGGGACCAATGGGCCTCTTTTCAGCAGCCCAAAGGGCAGGAAGCGGCGACCTTTGTTCCCGGTTGGTGGCACCAACCGGGACTAATGCCCCCCCCCTTTAGTCCCGGTTGGTGCCACCAACCGGGACCAAAGGACCCTGTGCTGCCCGCGTCGGGGCCAAAGTTTAGTCCCACCTCGCTAGTTGAGAGGGGCGCGCAGTGGTTTATAAGCCCCACTGCCGCACCCCTCTCGAGCTCCTCTCCACCGTAGGCTTGCGGGCCTATTTGCTACTGAATTGCCTGATGGTCCTTCTGGGCCTACTGCGGGCCTGAATCCTGGACCATGGTAGGGTTTCTAGTCGTATTCAGGCCATGGGGGCCCAGTAGGAGGCATTTTTTTTGTTTTCTTTACTTATTGTTGCTATTTTTATTTTATTTTTCCAGTTTTTTGTTTTGTTTTCTGCATTATTTATTTTCTTTTGTTTTTGCTTTATTTTTTAATTCTTTTTGCTTTTAGTTTTAGGAAAATTATAAACTTTCTGTTAGTGCCATTAGTTTTCAAATTTGAAAACACTTTTTTTGTTTTTTTGTTTTCTTTCTTGCTTTATTTATTTTATTCTGTTTCTACTTACAACAAAATACTTATTGTTGCTATTTTTAATTATTTTCCAGTTTTTTGTTTTGCTGTCTGCATTATTTATTTTATTTTGTTTTTTCTCTATTTTTAATTCTTTTTGCTTTTAGTTTTAGAAAAATTATAAACTTTCTGTTAGTTCCATTAGTTTTCAAATTTGAAAACACTTTTTTTGTTTTTTTGTTTTCTTTCTTGCTTTATTTATTTATTTATTTTTCTTCTTACAACAAATTACTTATTGTTGCTATTTTTAATTATTACCAGGGCCGAACCATAAGACATTAAAGCATTTCAAATGAACTCTGAAAAAGTTGAAAGTTGGCATGGTATCATAAATTCACCCACATAGCATGTGCATGTACAAAACGGACAATGGTATCATACTCGTCTGTTACAAAGTTGGCATGCTATCATCATAATAGTTGCGGGAGAAAGTCTTCACTTTTTCTTCGCTTGTGTCATTTGCTTATTGCGCCGTAACCATGGATAATCTTCATCATTTATCAGGATGCTGGAGTCAGCCTTGACTTTGAAGGGAGGAATTTCATGAAACTTTTCATAATCTTCAGACATGTCTGTCTTGCCTTCCACTCCCACGATGTCCCTTTTTCCTGAAAGAACTATGTGGCGCTTTGGCTCATCGTATGATGTATTCGCTTCCTTATCTTTTCTTTTTCTTGGTCTGGTAGACATGTCCTTCACATAGATAACCTGTGCCACATCATTGGCTAGGACGAACGGTTCGTCAGTGTACCCAAGATTTTTCAGATCCACTGTTGTCATTCCATACTGTGGGTCTACCTGTACCCCACCTCCTGACAGATTGACCCATTTGCACTTAAACAAAGGGACCTTAAAATCATGTCCGTAGTCAAGTTCCCATATGTCCACTATGTAACCATAATATGTGTCCTTTCCCCTCTCGGTTGTTGCATCAAAGCGGACACCGCTGTTTTGGTTGGTGCTCTTTTGATCTTGGTCAATCGTGTAAAATGTATTCCATTTATCTCGTATCCTTTCCAAATCGTAACAGTCGAAGATGGTCCCCTGGAAAACAAGTACAGCTCAGCACAAACAGTGTTGTCACCTCTGAGACGTGCTTCCAACCAACTGCTGAAAGTCCTGATGTGTTCACATGTAATCCAGTCGTCGCACTGCTCCGGGTGTTTGGAGCGCAGACTGTTCTTGTGTTCATCGACATACGGGGTCACCAAGGTAGAGTTCTGTAGAACTGTGTAGTGTGCTTGAGACCAAGAATATCCGTCCCTGCATATTATTGAGTCCCTTCCAAGCATGCCTTTTCCAGTCAGTCTCCCCTCGTACCGCGATTGAGGGAGACCTATCTTCTTAAGGCCATTAATGAAGTCAACACAAAACCCGATGACATCCTCAGTTTGATGGCCCATGGAGATGCTTCTTTCTGGCCTAGCGCGGTTACGGACATATTTCTTTAGGACTCCCATGAACCTCTCAAGCGGGTACATATTGTGTAGAAATACGGGGCCCAGAATGACAATCTCGTCAACTAGATGAACTAGGACGTGCGTCATGATATTGAAGAAGAATGGTGGGAACACCAGCTCGAAACTTACAAGACATTGCACCACATCACTCCTTAGCCTTGGTATGATTTCTGGATCGATCACCTTCTGAGAGATTGCATTGAGGAATGCACATAGCTTCACAATGGCTAATTAGACGTTTTCCGGTAGAAGCCCCCTCAATGCAACCGAAAGCAGTTGCGTCGTAATCATGTGGCAGTCATGAGACTTTAGGTTCTGAAACTTTTTCTCTGCCATATTTATTGTTCCTTTTATATTCGACGAGAAGCCAGTCGGGACCTTCATACTAAGCAGGCATTCAAAGAAGATTTCCTTCTCTTCTTTGGTAAGAGCATAGCTGGCAGGACCTTCATACTGCTTTGGAGGCATGCCATCTTTTTCGTGCAAACGTTGCAGGTCCTCCCGTGCCTCAGCTGTATCTTTTGTCTTCCCATACACGCCCAAGAAGCCTAGCAGGTTCACCCAAAGGTTCTTCGTCACGTGCATCACGTCGATCAAAGAGCGGACCTCTAGGTCTTTCCAATAGGGTAGGTCCCAAAATATAGATTTCTTCTTCCACATGGGTGCGTATCCCCCCGCGTCACTCGGAACAGCTAGTCCGCCGGGACCCTTTCCAAAAATTACATCTAAATCATTGACCATAGCAAGTACGTGATCACCGGTACGCATGGCGGGCTTCTTCCGGTGATCTGCCTTGCCTTTGAAATGCTTGCCTTTCTTTCGACATTGATGGTTGGTCGGAAGAAATCGACGATGGCCCAGGTACACATTCTTCCTGCAGCTTCCCAGGTATATACTATCGGTGTCAAGTAAACAGTGCATGCATGCGTGGTATCCCTTGTTTGTCTGTCCTGAAAGGTTACTGAGAGCGGGCCAATCATTGATGGTCACGAACAGCAACGCCTTTAGGTGAAATTCCTCCTGTTTGTGCTCATCCCACGTACGTACACCATTTCCATTCCACAGCTGTAAAAGTTCTTCAACTAATGGCCTTAGGTACACATCAATGTCGTTGCCGGGTTTCTTAGGGCCTTGGATGAGAACTGGCATCATAATGAACTTCCACTTCATGCACATCCAAGGAGGAAGGTTATACATACATAGAGTCACGGGCCAGGTGCTGTGATTGCTGCTCTGCTCCCCGAAAGGATTAATGTCATCCGCGCTTAAAGCAAACCATACATTCCTTGGGTCACTTGCAAACTCATCCCAGTACTTTCTCTCGATTTTTCTCCACTGCGACCCATCAGCGGGTGCTCTCAACTTCCCGTCTTTCTTACGATCCTCACTGTGCCATCGCATCAACTTGTCATGCTCTCTGTTTCTGAACAGACGTTTCAACCGTGGTATTATAGGAGCATACCACATCACCTTCGCAGGAACCCTCTTCCAGGGGGGCTCGCCGTCAACATCACCAGGGTCATCTCGTCTGATCTTATACCGTAATGCACCGCATACCGGGCATGCGTTCAGATCCTTGTACGCACCGCGGTAGGGGATGCAGTCATTAGGGCATGCATGTATCTTCTGCACCTCCAATCCTAGAGGGCATACGACCTTCTTTGTTGCGTATGTACTGTTGGGCAATTCGTTATCCTTTGGAAGCTTCTTCTTCAATATTTTCAGTAGCTTCTCAAATCCTTTGTCAGGCACAGCATTCTCTGCCTTCCACTGCAGCAATTCCAGTACGGTACCGAGCTTTGTGTTGCCATCTTCGCAATTGGGGTACAACCCTTTTTTGTGGTCCTCTAACATGTGATCGAACTTCAGCTTCTCCTTTTGACTTTTGCATTGCATCCTTGCATCGACAATGACCCGGCTGAGATCATCATCATCGGGCACATCGTCTGGTTCCTCTTGATCTTCAGCAGCTTCGCCCGTTGCAGCATCATCGTGCACATCGTCTGGTTCCTCTTGATGTTCAGTAGCATCACTGTATTCAGGGGGCACATAGTTGTCATCGTACTCTTCTTCTTCGCCGTCTTCCATCATAACCCCTATTTCTCCGTGCCTCGTCCAAACATTATATTTTGGCATGAAACCCTTGTAAAGCAGGTGGGTGTGAAGGATTTTCCGGTCAGAGTAAGACTTGTATTCCCACATATAGGGCATGGACAACACATAAAACCATTCTGCTTGTTTGCCTCAGCCACTTCGAGAAAATCATGCACGCCCTTAATGTACTCGGAGGTGTGTCTTGAAACGTACATTCATTGCCGGTTCATCTGCGTGCATTATATATAATTAAGTGTGTCAAAAATCATTACAGAACATCATGAATAGATAATTAAGTGACCAAATTAATAAAAGTTCATCATCACATTAAAACCAAAGTACATACATAGTTCTCATCTAACAACATAAAGGTCTGCAGAGCATCAAATTAATTAAACCATACACTGAAACTATGTAAAACATTTCAATGTGAAAACAAATGCGATCATAATCGCAACCAATGTAACAACTGATCCAACGGCATAATGATACCAAGCCTCGGTATGAATGGCATATTTTCTAATCTTTCAAATCTTCAAGCGCATTGCATCCATCTTGATCTTGTGATCATCGACGACATCCGCAACATGCAACTCCAATATCATCTTCTCCTCCTCAATTTTTCTAATTTTTTCCTTCAAGAAATTGTTTTCTTCTTCAACTAAATTTAACTTCTCGACAATAGGGTCGGTTGGAATTTCCGGTTCAACAACCTCCTAGATAAATAAAATCTATGTCACGTTGGTCGGCATAATTGTCATAAACAATAAATGAACCAATAGTTATGAAGAGATAATATATAGCACATCCGAATCATAGACAGGACGAGGGCCGACGGGGGCGGATACCAAAACCATCGCACTATATAAGATGCAATAATAAAAGTAAGAAAATTATACAAGTATTTATATAAACATACAAGTAAGAATTTTTTTCCTTTCAGAAAGAAGATAAGAACAAGAGGCTCACCACAATGGTGCCGGTGACGAGATCGGCGCGGGCGATCGACGGCGGTGAAGACGGGGACGGGACGTGACGGACCGCTAAACCTAGACAAATATTGAGGAAAATGGAGCTTGGAGGTCGAGCTTGGAGAGGAGAAATCTTAAGTAGTGTGGCTTGGGCATTCCATCGAACACCGCGTGTGCATAGGAGGTGAGCTAGAGCACCACAAAGCTCTCCCCTCGCCGGCCACGAAAAACAGAGCAGTGGGAGTGCTCTGCTCGCGGGCGAGGGGTATATATAGGCAATTAATTGGTCCCGGTTCGTGGCAAGAACCGGGACTAAAGGGTAGCCTTTGGTCCCGGTTCAAGCCACCAACTGGGACCAATGGTGGTGGGCCAGGAGCGAGGACCATTGGTCCCGGTTCGTCCCACCAACCGGGACCAATAGGTCCAGTCGAACCGGGACCAATGGCCCACGTGGCCCGGCCGGCCCCCGGGGCTCACGAACCGGGTCCAATGCCCCCATTGGTCCCGGTTCTGGATTGAACCGGGACTAATGGGCTGACCTGGCCTGGACCATTGCCCCCTTTTCTACTAGTGATGGTTTTCGGTGGAGCAGGTGGAGGGGGTGGGAGGTGAGGGAGGGAGAGCCATCGTCTGTCCGGCCTTTCTTAGGGACAGTTATTATCTGGACTTTCAGTTGCCTTTAAAAAATGGTCATAGTAATGAAAAATAAGCTTTCATCTATGAATTCTTCTACCAAAATTGTAATAATTGAGCAAATATGAGAGAAAGAATTCAGCAGCATTTCTACTGAATTTTGGACAGCACTTCCTTTGAACTTTACACAGCAAAGCATCAAATATTGACAGCCACACAAAGAAATTTTGCATAACACAAAACTTACCACTTCGACATAAAAGCTGAGAAAATGTTGACAGCCAAACAATGACTAGTGAAAACTACATAATACCAAGTTCATAGTTCATCACAAGTTCACAACAACATCGTTGAAAGTGCATGGTTCATCACAACATCATTCAAGGACCATAGTTCATCAGAACAAACACATAATCCAAAGTTCATCACAACAAACACATAATTCAAAGTTCATGACAACAAAAGAAATGGCTCGATACGATCACGTTGACCTCAACAATCCACACGACAAGATCATGTAGACATCCATCTTCAAAGTAGCAAGAGCAACACCCACATGATGATTATCTACATGTAACATAGATTTGGAAACATATTGGGATCATGTAAAGATATGAAAACTGAAACATGTCAAAAGAATAGTTACCAATTGTTGTTATCCCCCACATCAACAATCTTGATATTCTTAACATCGTCCTCCTCATCTTCATCTCTCTCCTAATTATTTGGAAGTTAGCCACATACAAGAAATAGACAGAAACCATAGAAGGAAAAGATTGGAATCATACCACCAGATTGAAGTCCTTGTGAGAACCTTTGGCATAACTAGCACCGCACACCAAGGCTTCCACCATTTCTGGTTTCAAAGAACTCCTGTAGTCATCTAAAACCACACAAGTAGACATATCTAAGTTCAAGGATAGGATGACAAGTTGACAAGTTAACATCCAAAGTAACAAGTAGACATACCTAAAACTCTTCCACCCGTGCTAAAAGTTGATTCCGAAGACACTGAGGTAGCCGGGACAGTCAAGAACCTCTTTGCCATCATTGCCAATACGGGGTATCTAGGTGCATTCACCCTCCACCAATCAAGGAGATTGAACTTAGGATCCGTTGCCTCATTCAAGTCATCTAGATAGTTTCTAAGCTCACTTTTTGATGGTGTTGATGAAGTGGCTGATAACAAGGACTGAAACTCACAATCCATAAGTGGCATCGAGGTACTTGTGTTGCAATTGTTTTTGGATAATGATCCACTAGCTCATTCTTCAGCTTGGTTATTTTTAGCAACAAACTTCTCATATAATGTGTCCAACTCTCCACGCACAATATTCCTCTCGGTATTTGCTTTCTCCACATCATACATTTGGTGATAGCGCCACTCAACCTCATCTTGTACCTTGGGTCCAAGATGGTAGCAAGCACCATGACATTGTTCGGCTCATCCCAATACTTGTCAAATTTATCCATCATTGCATCACCCATTTTCTTGTAGCATTCATCATAATGAGCCATGACTTTTCTCAAAGCAATCTTGATGCTCACAATGTGAGGGTAGAATATGTTGGAGGTGGGATATAATTGCCCTGAAAACGCAGTGGTCACATGAGATAAAGAGAGGAGCGATGGCTTAATAACTTCAAACTTGTCCCATTCTTCTTTTCCCGGCTCCCATTGACAGTTGGCATTTGAAGATGCATAAGAGGACAAGGCTTCCCTATACGAGCAGGCTGTATCAAGCATCTTGTACGTTGAACTCTACCGTGTGACACAGTCAAGATGCAAATGGTCGCCAACCTTAACACCCAATATTTTGCAAGTCTCAACAAACTCGTGGAGGAGACTCGGTGACTTCTTGAAATACTTAACCGTCTCTCTCAAATTCTCTATCAAAGGGGTCATGATGGTTGTCCCATCTTGCACCACCAAGTTGATAATGTGTGCACAACAACAGACATGGAAATATTTTTATTCAAAGTTCGTACCTACAAAAAAACAACAAGCATATGACAATATATTCAACAAAAACAACACACATATGAGAATGTGTTCAACCAAAATATCATTACTTGAACAAACAAAGCCTATGTACTGCAAAAACAGCAACCATATGACAATATATTCAACCAAAACAACACACATATATATGAGCATGTGTTCAACCAAAATATCATTATTTGGACAAACAAAGCATATGTACTACAAAAACAGCAAGCATATGACCATAAACAAAGCATGTGTACTACCAAAACAACAAGAATATGACCATATGTACAACAAAAACAGCAAGCATATGAACATATATTTGAAGCATTTTCTAGTGTGATGGATATAATTTGCCTTAAACAAAGCATGTGTACTACAAAAACAGCAAGTATATACCTCTCCAAACAGCAAACTTTGCCTTCAAACCTCTGACCGCAACATCATTGTTTGAAGCATTGTCTAGTGTGATGGATATAATTTTCTTCTCTATCTTCGATTCAGTCACACACTCATAGATGGCAACTGAAATCACATGCAGAGTGAGGAGCATCCAAATCTATGAAAGAAAGAACACGTGTTTGCATCTTCCAATCCTTATCTATAAAGTGTGCAACCACACACATATACGATATGGTCTGGTTGCTAGTCCATAAATCGGTTGTCAGACTAATGAAGTCCACATCCTTTAGGGCAACTTGAAGCAACTCCCTTTATTTCTTGAAAACCCTCATGCATTCAGCTCTTATTGCCTTCCTTCCAATGGGTTGATAGTTTGGATTCAAGCACTTCATGAGAATGTTGAACCATTTATGTTCAACCATTCTAAATGAGTACTCATGGACGCAAATCATCTTTGCCATGACCTCCTTGATGAGGTCCTTATCATACTCAATGAATTGGACTGCTGGACCACTTGTTGTTGCATTGGTTTTTCTAAAAAATAGAGTAGCTTGGATGAGATCCCTATTAACCTTGTCCTTGTATTCCTTACATGTGTCCATATGTCTTCCCATGGATGAGGTGCTTCCACCTTAGACATATGCATATTGCTTGCCACAATAATTACATTGTGCCTTCAACTCCATAAAACCTTCTTTCGATGGCACCTTTACCTTATGAAAGAAGGTCCAAACCACCGACCTCGACCTCTAAGGAGCTTGAACTTTTCGCTTCTTGGTACTCTTTCGTTGCACTTTTCTTGCTTCATCCTCACTCGAACTAAGTAGTACGGTTTCTTGCTCTTCAGGCATAGGACCAAGGCCTAGACCATCCCCAGACATGTCATCACCTTCAAAGGCTTCTTCTTCACTATCCACAAACCCATATGAATATGATTTGTCACCAACCCCAGGCGGCACCTCAAACAAAGTATCTTGCTCTTCCTCGTCCACCTCCTCATCCTCTTCCACCTCTTCATGATCCTCCTCTGCTTGCTTATCATGCTCCATTGCCTAACACAGAAAACAACACACACATGAGCTTCAACACACATATATTTGACTTTTGGATAGCAAAAACATCACACACATGAGCTTGCACAAACATATGTTTGACTTTTGGATAGCAAAAACAGCACACACATGAGCTTGCACAAACATATATTTGACTTTTGGATAGCAAAAACAGCACACACATGAGCTTGCACAAACATATATTTGACTTTTGGATAGCAAAAACAGCACACACATGCGCTTGCACAAACATATATTTGACATTTGGATACCAAAAAGAGCACACACATGAGCTTGCACAAACATATATTTGACATTTGGGTACCAAAAACAACACATATGAGCTTGGGCACACATAAATTTGACTTTCAAAAAGCAAAAACAGTACATACACGAGCTTGTACAAATATATATTTTGCACGTACATACCTGGGAAGATGTAGCCTCCCTCTCATAGTAGTTTGCGGAGCCGGAGGCAACGGCGATTCCGGCACGCACGCCAGTGTTGGTGGGGTCAGGGAGACATCGAGGCGGAGATTTCTTTTCTACCCTATACAACAACTCGGCGATTGGGACATTGCTGGAATCATTTGCCAGCTTCCTTGACACCATGTAGTAGCTGCTGCATTGCCCTTCACATTCCCCTTCTACATGCCCAAGACCGGCAACTTGCTCTTCATAATGGAGTCCAATGTCCTCTCTTTCTCCTTCTCCTTCCCACTCGCCTTCCCCTTTTCCTTGTCCATTGTTGCGACGATAGGCGTCTGCACACATCAGCAAACAACAAACGGTCAATCATCAACAATAGTAAACTAATTAGACATGGAGTCTATGTAATTTTCCAGAAAGTAGATTTTTTTTCAAGGTGCTATGCTACAGCAAGTAGATCATCAACTAGGTCATCAACAGCAGAAAACTAATTACACATGGAATCAATGAAAATTTTGATCTATCCATCCATTCTGCCCTACAACTCCATCCATCCATGATCCATCCATCTGTCGCTGCTACATCTAGCCGTACAGGCTACAACACATCCATCCATTATCCATCCATCTAGCCCTACATCACCTAACTACGTCCATCGATCGATCCATCCATCCATCAGATGTGTACTAGTGCAGACACCTATGGCTAGGGTTTGGGAAGTTCAGAGAGCTGCTGCTAGGGATTGGGAAGGAAGGAGGTACCTGCTCCGGGTCGCCAGGTTCCGCGAGAAACTAGGGGAGGCGCGTCCGTCTACGTCTGGTGTGGTGACGAACGGTTGCGCTGCCCATCGCCGTCGGTGTCGAGTCCTATCGATCCAGATTTGCAGCGTGGCGAGAGAGGGGCGAGGCAGCGCAGAGCAGAGAAAGGGAGAGACGAGAGACTGGCTGTGGTTGCTCGTGCCCTAATGTGCTAGCCATTGTGATGGACGGTGAAATTGGGCTAGGCTGCAAACGAGTCACCGAGCTGGACCGGACGAAACTCGGCTCGGCTCGGTCGCGAAAGGGCCTGTTTTTAGACCTTGGCCCGCTCGATAATCCTGTCGAGCCGAGTTGTAACGGGCCGAGCTGGAGCGAGTTCGGGCCGAGCCGAAAAGCTTGCTCGTACGTCCAGTCCTAATTAATGCCTGATACGTCTCCAACGTATCTACTTTTCCTAATGCTTTTCCTCTTGTTTTGGACTCTAATTTGCATGATTTGAATGAAACTAACCCCGGACTGACACTATTTTCAGCAACTACCATAGTGTTGTTTTTGTGCAGAAATAAAAGTTCTAGGAATGGAACAAAACTTTGCGAGGATTTTTTTATATCAAATAAGAGAATTTCTGGAGCCAGGAGGTACCTGAGGGGGGCACCTGGGTGGGCACAACCCACCAGGGCGCGCCCTGGTGGGTGCTACCCACCTGGTGGCCCCGCTGACCCTCAAACTGATGCTATAAAATCCCATATTTCCTCCTGGTGGCCCCGCTGACCCTCAAACCGATGCTATAGAATCCCATATTTCCAGCAAAAAATCAGGGAGAAAGAATTATCACGTTTCACGAGACGGAGCCGCCGCCGTCTCTTGTTCTTCATCGGGAGGCCAGATCTGGAGTTCGTTTGGGGCTCCGGAGAGGGGGATCTTTGATCTTCGCCATCACCAACACATCTCCATCACCAATTCCATGATGCTCCCCACCGGGAGTGAGTAATTCCGTCATAGGCTCGCTGGTCGGTGAGGAGTTGGATGATATTCATCATGTAATCGAGTTAGTTTTGTTAGAGTATCCACTATGTTCTGACATTGATGTTGCTATGACTTTGCCATGCTTAATGCTTGTCACTTTGGGCCCGGGTGCCATGATTTCAGATCTGAACCGTTTATGTTACCACCATTATATCCATGTTCTAGATCCGATCTTGCAAGTTATAGTCACCTACTACGTGTTATGATCCGTCAACCCCGGAGTGATAATAGTGGGGACCACTCCTGGTGATGACCGTAGTTTGAGGAGTTCATGTATTCACCGTGTGTTAATGCTTTGTTCCGGTTCTCTATTAAAAGGAGGCCTTAATATCCCTTAGTTTCCAATAGGACCCGCTTCCACGGGAGGGTAGAACAAAAGATGTCATGCAAGTTCTTTCCATAAGCATGTATGACTATTTACGGAATACATGCCTACATTATTTTTATGAACTAGAGCTAGTGTCATATCGCCCTAGGTTATAACTGTCTCATGATGAATATCATCCAACGAGTCACCGGCCCAATGCCTACGAATTTATCTTATATTGTTCTTGCTAAGTTACTACTGCTACAATATCACTGCTATCACTATTACTGTTACCGTTACTACTGCTGCTATCATCAAAACTATCATACTACTGTGCTAGTAATCACTTTGCTGCAGATAAATCTCCAGGTGTGGTTGAATTGACAACTCAGGTGCTAATACCTTCAAATATTCTTTGGCTCCCCTTGTGTCGAATCTATAAATTTGGGTTGAATACTCTACCCTCAAAAACTGTTGCGATCCCCTATACTTGTGGGTTATCAAGACCTTTTTCTGGCGCCGTTGCCGGGGAGCATAGCTATATTTGTTGAGTCACTTGGGATTATTATCATATTATACTATGAAGAATCTGAAGGATGCTAAGACTATGATTTTTCCCTCAAAGACGAGGGGAGGTAAGGAACTGCCATCCAGTTCTGGTTTAGATTCACCTTCTATTATAAGTAAACTTGCAACACCACAACATGCTATTAACTCTGATATGTTGCAAGTTATTGATGATGCTACTTCTGCTATGAATGCTACTCATGATGATGTGCCACTAGGTGAATTTCTTGATGAACAAATTGCTAGAGTAAGACAACATGATATTGTTGAATCTGATGATGAACTTGAAACTGAAAATCCTGAAACACCTACTAGAACTAGTCCTCCTAGATATGAATTGCCAAAGGTACGAGAAGGTTATACTATGAGTGAGGAGGCAACTAGAGATATTCTTGCTTGTAAGGATAGATTGTGCAAGTATAAAGAAAGATCTTTGAATGCTAAAATGAAATGTGATCCTGAGTTTGCTTCTTCACCTATCGTTATTGCTGATAAGGATTATGAATTCTCTGTCGACCCAGAGTTAATCACTTTGGTTGAATCTGATCCTTTCCATGGTTATGAAACTGAAACTGTTGTGGCACATCTTACTAAGTTGAATGATATAGCTACCCTTTTTGCTCACGATGAGAAGATTCACTATTACTATATTCTCAAGTTATTTCCGTTCTCATTAAAGTGTGATGCTAAAGCTTGGTACAATACTCTTGCTCCTAGTTGTGTGCGTAGTCCCCATGATATGATTTATTACTTCTCTGGAAAAAAATTCACTGCTCATAAGAAACAAGCTGCCTTGCAGGAAATATTTAACTTTGTGCAAATTGAAGAAGAGAGTATCCCACAAGCTTGGGGGAGGCTTATCCAATTGCTTAATGCTTTGACTGATCATCCTCTTAAGAAAAACGAAATACTTGATATCTTCTATAATGGACTGACCGATGCTTCTAGGGATTTCCTAGATAGTTGTGCTGGTTGTGTTTTCACGGAACAAACTATTGGGCAAGCTGAAGAATTATTGAATAACATATTGAAAAATTATGATGATTGGACTCCTCCTGAAACACCTATTAAATCCACTCCGAAGAAGAGGGGTATCTTATATCTCAGTCCTGAAGATATGCAAGAGGCAAAGAAATTTATGAAGGAAAAAGGTATTAAGGCCGAGGATGTTAAAAATTTACCACCTATCAAAGAAATACATGGGCTTGAAGAACCACCACCACCCAAGGTAGTAGAGGTAAAATCTTTAATGATAGTGATGACCCTCATAATAAACATCCTAGTCAATGCCATTATGGGTTTGATAATTACATTAGAAAGCAAGATCACTTCAATGCAAATGTTATGAAACAATTGAAATACAACTCTGATATGATTGCTCGCTTAAGTGACTTGTTATTTAGAATCTCAAATGATGTTAGTGGTGTAGGAAAACATGCCTCTATGGTTCAAACTCAATTAGAACAAGTTGCTAAATCTCAAAGAGAGTTACTTGATGAAATGAACAATAATATAAATGACTTTGCTGTTAGAGTAGCAACTAGAGGAGGTAAAATGGCTCAGAAACCACTTTATCCTGAGGGACATCCAAAGAGCATTGAACAGGATTCTCAAAGGAACCACACCACTACACCTAGTTCTTCTAAAAAGAAAAAGAAAAAGAAGAATGATAAGATTTTGCCTGCCTCTAGTGAACCTAAAGTAGAAAAACCTCCTGATAATGACAATGAAGTTTCTATCTCTGATGCTGAAACTCAATCTGGTAATGAACACTCACCTCCTTCTGATAATGAAAAAGATAATGATGAGGTTCATGAAAACACTCAACCTAATGATAAAGAACCAGATAATGATGTTGAGATAGAACCAGCTGTTGACCCTGATAACCCACAACCTAAGAATAAAAGATATGATAATAATTGGCCTAGAATAAAAATTGGTCTTTCATGTACAAACCTATGAACCTATTGCGTGTGTAAGTTCATAATAACAAGTGATAGTATGATTTGGCAGAGCTGGCTGTCTGTCAAGTCTTCCTCAGAAGCAGTTGCACGTATTTGGCAGGGTACCAAAACAGTGACTTGCATCGATACTCATTTCATTAGGACTAGGAGCACGTCATATTAAGTGAACGTTATTTTTCCACTGGAAGATCAATCCATGTTCAACATATTCAAGCCTACAAAATGGTTGACTCTAGGCCATTGAATGATGTAGCTTCTATGCATATCTACTTGTGACATCTTAAGATTACGATTACAACCAACCATGCATTTGCAACATTTCCAAGTACAGTATTCTCCACTGGACAGTGAACTAATATCAACTTTCACTAAAGAAATCAACTGATAAAACATTTTCTCAGAAGTAGAAAAATATGAATGCTCACGCTTCTCTTATGGGTCATAAATGCTTTGTAAGCCTCTGGTCTTTCTTTGGCAGCATCTTGAAACGTCAGGTCCTGCACATCTCCTATGTGCCTTTCTCTAAGTGCAGGATCAAACACAACCTACAATGCAAATTGCTTTCTCATTTGTTCATTAATATTATATCAAACAAAATTTTAGCACAAATTACATGGAAACAACATGGTGTATGGCTGTAATGTTTGAATAGCAGAAAGGGTCAAGGTGAATGAACATTGGGCAAATTGCAGATTTTTGCTATTGTTCTTGCAGTGTCTGGTGTCCGCTTCAACCTACAATGCTATTGTTCTTGCAGCTGGTTTGGCTTCTTTAGACAGCCAACGAGCAACCTTGACAATGAAGTCAAACAAGTTCCACATAAAAAATGCTACTCTAAATGTCTTGTAGTAATACAAGGGAGCCATACAATCCCACAACAGCTGGCTGACTCTCCCAGTCTCATTCAGGTCTGCATCCAAATGTCCCTAACACAAGAGTAGGATACCATATCAGATCGATAGAGGGTTGGGTAATGTGCAAATACGCACTAAGTTGGATACCATATCAGATCGATAGAGGGTAGGGTAATGTATTGCCCCTACCTATTTATTCAGATTATAAATAAAATCAGGTAAGGGAAATTGGCCCTATCACAGTATCATTTGTTGGCATTTGCTCACACATTACAAAACTGCCAATTGGCTCAGTACTATCCAACATCAGGGCTCTAACCTAGGTTGTGGCTCTCTCTAAGCAGAGCTCATATACGGATTCCTAAAAGCTCAACTATATTTATAAAAATCCAATGCCTTTCAAGTATTAAGTAACTAAAAGTGGAGAATGAGAGCTCTCACAGATGCAATCTGTGGTAACCACCTTGTCTTCTTCCCTTTGATCTGCATCAACATTTCTGATTTCGGAATAATCTGGCAGGGAAAAACAAGAAAACATCACGTGAATAAGATGTAATGGAACAGAATAATTTCATGGTCAAGAAAACATCACTTTGCTACCAATCTATCAATCTTCTGGAGAAAATCTCAACTTACCTCATGAAAGGTACATAGCTTCGGCAGGTTGTTTTCTGTGTGCGTTCTATTGATCTTCTCGACAGGATCTCACAATCACGCGGCATCAAACCATGCCATTAATCTTTCTTCTTGAAAATTGTTGGAGATTTCACATTCAAATTTCCATGAAATGTTCAAGTCATCTCTGTCTAACAAAACAGAGCATGAAAAATGTTCCAAGTCATCTGTGTCTAACAAAACCGAGCATGAAAAACTCAAAACCGAGCGTGAAAAACGTTCAAGTCATCCTTGTCGCGGCTCTCTCTAAACAGAGCTCATATACGGATTCCTAATAGCTCAACTTCATCTATAAAAATCCAATGGCTTCCAAGCATTCAAAACTAAATGTATAGAATGAGACCTCTCACAGATGCAATTTGTGGTAACGACCTTGTCTTGTTTTCTTCGATATGCACCGACATTTTTCTGATTTCTGATTAATCTGGCAAGAAAAAGCAAGAAAGTATCACATGAATAAGATGTAATGGAACAGAGTAACTTTCATGGTCATTGGTCGTTTGACTTTGCTATCAATCAATCGATATTTTGGAGAAAATCTCAACCGACCTCAGGAAAGGTAGCATCATCAAACCATGCCATGAACAAACAAACCATTTACTGACAAAACAGAAGTAGATGGATATAGCTGGGCAAAGGGTATCATACCATACTTCATAGCATTCTTCTGTCACAACATTCTGTAAAATAGCTGTGCACCAGGTTGATCACATGTTAAACAGGACTGATAAGTAGTTCATGAGCAACTTAACATGGCTTCATACTGTGTACAACTGAAGCCACGTCACCAGTGACACACATTCCATATTCCCATTGACTGGGCAGAGGTTTTAAGCAAGACAAAAAAGAAAACTGAGTGTTTTGGTGCAACTCAAGTTCCCAGCAGAGCTTATCCATCTGAATCTAGTCGTGACAGAATGAAAGCAAATATTATTCTAGACTAGGGAGAGTAACATGGCATATTAACAAAATATTCCAGACTCTTTGCATAATGTGCCTGCTTAACAATCAAATCAGAAATACTTCCCACAGCATGACTTACACGTTAAAGCAGTAATGAAAGTAGAAACACATCAAGAGATGACTTGTAAAACAGAGTCGATACGCACATGGTCGAAATCTTACATAGCAGATCGATACAATAATAGGTCAACATCTTACATAGCTGATCAAATACTTGAACAGACAAAATACTACTGGCAAACCAGAGAAATAGATAGATATAACAGGTATACTTCATAACATTCACGCCCGAACACTGTCAAACATATATCCCTCTCATAGAATAACCTTGTTGGTTCGAAGAATAGGTGACCAAGCAATGGTAATCTTCACCGTAGAGCCGGCAAGGACACATTCGTGTTCACTTATGCCGCAATACTGAGGCTTGACCATCAAATCAGCTTTCGCAGAAACTTTAGGAGGAGAGTCTGGAGGAGAGTCTGAGTAGGCTTCTATGAAAACATTCAAGGTTTCTTCCAATTCTTCAGAAACGTCTCTAACTCTCCTTAATTCAACAGAAACAACATGCCTTGACAGATCAAGGTAACCATCTTCTTCGCCTATTGGCATCTTCCCACCATCACAATAACAAGAATCAAGCAACACAACTTGGGTGGGCGGGGCAGTTCCTTGGCCTCCATGAGGTGGTGAGGAGCAGGCAACTCGGCCTCCATGAATGAAAGGGGATGTATTGCCTTTAACAAAGCCACCGACACGCAAGAAAGTTGCTTGGACTGATTGACAGTACAGTTGCTGCAGGCTCAACTCTGTTGTACAAATACGGTTATTCAAGGTAAGAGTATATAAACCATTATCGGTATGATAGCCACTGTACTGGCATCTTTTAGTGATCAGCACTCTGTCTTCAGACGCTGTTGTGCCTGTAAGTTTTAGTTGGACTTCAAGGTCAACAGGGTCCTTAGCCAAAATTGCACGAGATGGGCCAGTCAAACACAAGAAGGGTTTCTGCAGGCATCATGATTACACATGCTTAATTGCAACGAACCAATGGATCAACAAACTAAGAGAATATTAATAGAATACGGCAGGCGCTTACTTCTTGGGTGATCTCTTGGAAGTTCCCCCTTTCCCTCAAGAAGAGAATATTGCGTCTACGATCCACATTGTCTCGTGCGGCGACGACGCCGTACACTTTGAGTGGCCATTCCAGGAGTGGCCATTTCAGGTCCAAATCGATGTCGGCAATTTTGAAAGACAAGATCTGCAAGGTGGTCCCGTAGGTAGCAAAATAGTGTGGGATCTGTCTGGGCGTGTAGTATGTAAAGTGCATGGGGCTCACTAGGGCTGCAGAGTTTTGCCAACAGAAATAAGTTAGTGTACATCGATCCTAATAAACCATGAATAGGTACTTGCTACAAGGAAGGAATTTGCTGGTTGGCAATTAGAGAACGAACACTGCTGTGTGATTAACTAGGAGTGTTGGCCATATCTTACTTATGAATTCAAAGTGTTCAACATAAGATGTCAAGCCTTGACAGTAGCCCTCAAAGTCACTCGCGTCGAACTCCATCTGCCTCCTGGCCTTCTCCTTATTATCCATCTTCTCATACTCCTGCCTGGACTTGATCCTCTTCTCCCTCTCCTCTGAAGAAGTCAGCACCTTCTCATAAGGATACTTGTGCCGGAAAGGGGTCAGTTCCAATTTGAGCTTGGACATGTCACGGCGCACATCCGCTAGCCGCTGTAAGATGCCGTCAATCCCCGACTGTGGTGCCTTGTCATGTTCATCTTTCGTCTCCTTGCTGCTGCTGCTGCAGATGAGTGGGGCTGAAGGTATGATCCTGTAATTCATAAAAGCGACCATCTCGTCCATCTGCGCACAGAGCTCCTTGATCTCCTGCTCAGAGATGATGGAGTTTGATTTGCCTAGGTCCATCTCCACCTCCCCCTCCTCCGGGTTCTTGATCTGCTGCTTTGATTTGCCTCCGTTCATCTTGTCCTTCCGAAGCTCCTCATCCGCAACCTCGCCATACTTGAATTGGGTCATCTCTGTATCCACATGCCCGCCTCTGGCAGCCATCGACTCAATGGCCTCTTCCGAATCCATCCGCTCGACGCCGATCTTGCCGTCCGTGGCAGCCATGGCCCCACTCTGATCCTCAGCGAGAATTGAACTCGTACCCGGAGCGCCCAGCTTGCGGATTTTGAACGGCGGAGGGCTCCCCTCCACGACATCTTCCCCGCCGCCATCCGCCGTCGCAGATCTTGTGGGGGAAGGGATGGGGTCGTTGAGATTGCCATACTCGCCGCCGCCGACGCCGCCGCCGACGCCGCCGCCGCCATCCATCGCAGTTCTTGTGGTGGTGGGGATAGGGGTGTTGACTGCTGAGATTGCTACACTCACCAATCGGGTCACATCCAGCCCAGTCTATGCCTACTAATAAAGCATGGGCGAACCAATCCCTAAAAAAAAGCATTGACGAACTAATCTGTGGTTGAATGGTTAGAGCAACTCTAGCAGACTGCATCCCGCCCAACCCGTAAAATAACCGTCAAAATGCAGGTCGGGGCGGAAAAAGCAGCCCGATCAGACACCGCATCCCGCCTCGGCCCGCAAATTTTTTTAGGGGGCGCGGCAAAATCCCAACCCCAACCCGGGAAAACGCGGGTGTCCCCCTCGCGGATGCGGTGCCCTGTATATAAGCGGAAGCGGTTGGTGTGGGAGACATTTCATCCCGTGCTTTCTCCCACCAACCACCCCTCCTCTCCCCCTTGCGCCGCCGCCCAAGATTTCGGCGACAGCAGCCGGCAGGAGCACGCCGGAAGGCCGCCACGCGCACGAGGCCTCCCCTCCCTTCCCCCCTGCGTCGGCGGGCCGTCGGATTTGCAGATCTGCGGCACTTCATCGCGGACTGCCGGATTTGGTTTTTCCCGGCCGCCGGTTGCTGCCCCAGGCGATGGAGTGGCCGGGGAGCCTCTCCCGCAGCCTAGGTAAGGGCGCATCGCCGCATGCAGGCGCAGGTTCATCCGCCCGCCGCCGCCAAAAGATTGCGAGCATGGACTCGTTCGGCCGTCCATCGGGCTCGACGCTCGCTCAGCGTCTTTGTGGTCTGCCGATGCCGCTCATAGAGTGCGACGACTGCCCGTGCCAAGTGCTGTGACTCACTTCGGGCACGCCGAAGCACCCCGAATGGGTGTTATACAAATGCGAAAACGACGAGGTACGTGCACTTGCGGTAGCTCATTCCATAGCTCATTCTTTAGTTCAATTGCGGAAGCTCACTTCAAGCTTGCTCATTCTTTTGTGTAGGACGATGGATGCTCATTTTGGTTTTGGGAAGGACAATACATTGATTTGTTGATAGAAAGAAACTTAATAGATGTTAGTGCACTCCTTAGTACAATCGAAGGCAATGATGTGGTTGCATGTGCAACTAGAGGAGAAGCAACATCTATTTCTTTGGAACCAAAGATGAAGAATGAAGAAAACAAGATCAAGAATCCGCAGATCAATAATGAGTGCATGAAGAAGATATTGCTTCAACTAGTGGGAGCAGTTATGAAAGTTGAAAATCTTCTGAAATGCATACTTGTGGTTCTTGTTTCCTTTGGTTTTGGTATTCTAGTCAAGATTTGGTGATATCTTTTGTTTGTTGTTGTAAAAGCAAAGAAAAGCATTATGCTAGATTAATCTAAGTTTTACGGGCCGGGAGGAGCTGCGCCAGATCAGAACCCGCAAAAGCCGACCCGTAAAAAAGTATATTCCGCGAATATGCTTTTTTACGGGTCCATTATGCGGGGGTCTGCATCTGTGCCAGCCCACGTCGGCCCGCAAAAGCAGGGTATCCCCAGTCCATTAGGGTTCAAATCCTGATACTCGCATTTATTCCTGAATTTATTTCAGGATTTCCGGCGATGTGCATGCCTACGGTGACTTTGTAAATTTCAAGATGATATGCCGGCTCAGTCTTGCGAAGGTGGTCATAGAGGTAGGGTGTGCGTGTGTGCATTCATAGTAGTGAGTGTATGCGCGTGTATATGAGCGCTTGCGTCTGTATTGTATTAAAAAACTAATAAAGCATGGTTTTTCTCAATAATAATAATAATAATAATAATAATAATAATAATAATAATAATAATAATAATAATAATAATCTATCCCTAATAATAAAGCACGGATTGACTCTGTGGGTTCACCGTCACAATACACTTTCTTGTTGTAAATTTACGCTTTCAATTTGCATTTAAAACATATATACGAGGTGGTACTAATTCGGGAACCACATCGTATGCATCAAAATCCGTACTAATAAAATTACAAGATAGAAATTCGAACCTGGCCCCTACATCCAAAGCACAACGAACTAGCCAACTCACCTACCACAAGTCTCTCTGATAAACGCAACGAACGTTCTATACTTATATTGAATTAAACCTGGACTTCGTATATTTTATTGGCACAGAAGCCACTAGCGTTGCTTGGGCCGCGTCATGTAATCCAACGGATCAAACGCAACGTGTTGATGGGCCTGCACAACGCACCATGTGAGTGGGCTTCAAGAATACGTAAAATATTATTACTCCTGCGGATCGAACTCAGGACACGTCCTTTCTTTTTAAGGCTATATATACAACCAGCAACCTTTAAATTAGTAGTCCCGCCTTGCTACTGTTCATGAAATCATTACAATTTATATACACCAATGAGTAGACAATCAACAAGCTCCTTGGTTAATAAATAAAGGATGAGGTGTGGGATTTCTTAAAGAAAACACGATGAGGTGTGGGATTGTGGGAGAGGCTGAAGATAAACATGAACATTGAGGGATGAGTTAGAGTTGCTAGCTGTAAACGAGGCTGGACATACTCCCTCCATCCCAAAATTATGTTGCTCCCTTGAGATTTTTTCTTCTAAATAAAATCTTGGACGGATTTGTGGGTGCTATTTTCTAATTTCCAAGAAACTTCAGCCAGGGGTGAGCGTGCATGGGCTGGTGTTGTTGCTGCAAGAGAGTTCGTCCTTTTTTTTAACAGCTATTCTATTTTTCAAGAGAAAAAGCAAGTGTGTTAATTGGACAAAGTGGGTTGGCTCAAATTTCTAAGATAGCCCCAAGAAACTGAAAGGGATGAAGTAGATTTCAATCTAATGGTTTTGTTCAACTTTGATTTATTCATGTATGGTATCAATAAATTGTCGTACAAAAAAGCATATCAAAAATATCGCATGCCTACCATGGTTTTTAATGCCTGACTAATGTACATTTCTGCTAGACCTTGGCATGCACCTCTCGGTTGCTGCCAGGTTGCACCGTTGGGTGTTGTAGAGTCGTGTTGATGAGTGCTTAATGCTTTGGTAGACATTTTAATTGTCTTTTCTGTTGCAACGCACGGGCATATATGCTAGTAATAATAATAATAATAATAATAATAATAATAATAATAATAATAATAATAATAAAGCATGGTGATATCTTAGTTTCGTTCCGCATCGTTTCTACGTTACGTGAAATACATGGGTGGTACTAATTTGTATTGTAGAGCCAAGTTTCATTAAAAAAGTCGTAGCTCGGCCGGGCCTGCGTTCCTCGGCCCGTCACACGCACTTCTGAATATGGGTCTGGCCCTGCGACCCCTTTTTTCGTTCTCACGCATGTCTTCACAATCCATTTTGTTTCGTTCGTCCTCCCTATGCGAATACCAATTGGACTCAAACTCCATATAGTCCCTCTTAACTCCTCTGAATAAGAGGAGGGAAGAGGTGATTCGGTGGAGACGAGGCAGCAGATGACAAAGCCGTCGAACGAGGAGGCGGCTTTCTACCGTTGGCGTCACTAAAATTCTGTCAGGCTAGTTGTAATGGCAAGTATCATATACTAGTATCATGCATATAATACTAGTGCATAGTATCATATGCAAATATCATAGATGACTTCATTTATTAGTATGCATGACACATAGTAGCACAACATTTAATATGATGAGGTATCATGATATGATACTTAACCCTCTCTTTTTTCATTTAATTCTATACCACCTTATCAAATTTGGCTAGTTGACATGTATGATACTACCATTACGACCAGCGCCTCAAGGGAGATCTAGACGAGGAACCTTCAGAGCCAATTGAGGAACGAATCCGAGATCCCCATAGCACTTTGGTCGCAGCTTGATCGAGGGAATCCGCAACTGTTGACTGGGGAGGAGGAAGGTGCGAAGACGAAGATGGGACGAGATTAGATGTGGCCGGTTGGCTAGCTGCAGAGGCCTGTGTGTCGGTTGATGAGGATGAGATTCCGCAAGAAAAAAGGTTGATGAGGATGAGATGACAGGATCTACGCCCATGGACTGGTTGCAGTAGATTGATTCCTCAATTGGGAGTTCAACGTACGACCTTATGTGTCACAGGCGTTAGGCGGCACAACGGCCTACAAGAATAATCCAAGCGCAGAGCTATCATCTTCTCGGTCCAATCAGTCATCCAGGATGGGTAGCAACATTGGGCGGTGTTATGGGCCTCGATCTGGGGTTCGTGGAGAGGGATAGGAATTCGGGGAAGCAGGTCTTCGGTTCGATTTGTTCTATGAAATATTCGATACCCACTAGCTGGGTGCAGCTAGCTACTTAACCTCACGCGGCACGCAGGCCTCACCCACACACGCACACCCGCAGCCTGGCCCACATGTCAGGCGGTCACGCCTTCGCTTCTGCGTCCTCATCGCCCTTGGATGCGCTATATTTCTTTTCTACAAATGTTTCTATTCTCTTTATTTTATTCACTTTACTTCGTGTTTTCTGTTTATTTTTTGTAAAAATTTCATAATTTGAGGAAATTCAAAATTTCAAAAAGTTGTTCGCTTTTTAATAAATGATTGGAATTGAAAAAAATCACAATTTTCAAAAGTTGTTCAGGTTTTGAAAAAAAGGTGCGGAATATCAAAAGGTGTTCAAGTTTTGAAAAAAGGCCAATCTAGGCGAGATCTGAGCAAAGCTCTCTATTGACAAGTGTACATTGTATTCATACTGTATCATGTTGTACGTAGTCTGATCCTATATTTCTTTGGATCTCCTTGCCCGTTGGCCTGCGTGCCTACTCTCACGGGCCCTCTCTCCCTCTCTCGAGGCATATATAATGTAATGTGTAACAGAATCAATCAAGGATAAGGAAACAATCTTCCAACTTGGTATCAGACTCCAGGCTTCTCCATGGCCGGCACCCAACCTCCCTCCTCCGACGCCTCCTCGCCGGCCGCCACGTCGCCGGGCTCTCTCTCCACCGCGACGGCCCCGGCAGCCCAGACCTCTGCGGCCACTTCTGCTGCCTCGTCCCCGCCGTTCATCTTCGGCACTGCTCCCTCTTTTGTCTCCAACTCCTCCGCCGCCTCTGGATCTCAGTTTGCTCCCCTCTTCAACTCCGGCAACCAACCTCCCACCCCACCACCAGCCCCTGCCACGCGCGGCTCCATCTTCCACGATCATATCACAAACCGCATCAAATTTCTTCTCAATCCCGCAGATCACAACTATCACAAGTGGAAGACCTTCTTCCTCATGGTGCTCGTTCGCTATGGCGTCACCTTCCTCATCGAGCACCCACCACCACCCAACGCTCCTTCCCCTTACCTTGAGCTGGATGCCCACGTTGTCTTGTGGATCTACACCACTCTCTTCGACACCATGTGCGACCATGTCGTCGGCGCCACCACCACTTTCGCCCTCTGGCACAAGATCAAAGACTACTTCCTCGCCACCCGCGCCGCCTGCTTTATGATCCTCAACCGCCAGTACCGCAATCTCAAGCAGGGGGACCTCTCCGTCTCTGAGTACGCCCAACGCATGAAGCAGCTCACCGACGCCCTCGCCGACATCGAGCACGGCATCATCGAGGTGGACCTCACCATGCAGTTCCTGCACGGCCTCGACAAGCGCCTCGAAACCATTCGAGTCATTCTTGGCGACTAGACGCTCCCTTTCGACACCGTCCTCTCCCGCGTGATCCTGGCTGAGGAGTCCCAAGCTCAACGCGTGGAGGAGGAGAGCGCCTCGTCCTTCGCCATGTCGGGTGGTGGCTCGTCGAGCGGCCCCTCCAGCGCCGATGGACGCGCCCTGAACGACCGTGAGGATCGGCCCTCCGGCAACACCTCCGAGCGTTCCTCCGGTCCTCCTCCATCTGGCCGTGGGCGCGGCGATCGCTCTGGTGACGGTGGTGATCGTGGCCGCGGGCGCAGCCGCGGGCGTGGTCGTGGCCGTGGTGACAGCGGCGTGTTGGGTAACATAGTAATTTCAAAATTTTCCTACGCACACACAGGATCATGGTGATGCATAGCAACGAGAGGGGAGAGTATTGTCTATGTACCCTCGAGACCGAAAGCGAAGCGTTAGCACAACGCTGTTGATGTAGTCGACGCCTTCACGATCCGACCGATCAAGTACGACGCACGGCACCTCCGAGTTCAGCACACGCTCAGCCCGATGACGCCCCTCAAACTCCGATCCAGCCGAGTGTTGAGGGAGAGTTTCGTCAAGACGACGGTGTGGTGACGATGATGATGTTCTATCGACGCAGGCTTCGCCTAAGCACCGCCACTGATGATATCGAGGTGGACTATGGTCGAAGGGGCACCCTGACGGCTAAAAGATCAAACGATCAATTGTTGTGTCTTTGGGGTGCCCCTGCCCCGTATATAAAGGAGCAAGGGGGAGGGCGGCCGCCAGAGGGCGCTCAGAGGAGTCCTACTCCCACCGGGAGTAGGACTCCTTCCCTTCCTAGTTGGATTAGGATTGAAGGGGCGCGCCCAGCCCTGGCCGCCTCTCCTCTTCTCCGCAAAGGCCCACTATGGCCCATTAAGCCCTGGGGTTCGTAACCTCCGGTACTCCGGTAAAATCCTGATTTCACCCGGAACACTTACGATATCCAAACATAGGCTTCCAATATATCAATCTTCATGTCTCGAGCATTTCGAGACTCCTCGTCATGTCCGTGATCACATCCGGGACTCCGAACAACCTTCGGTACATCAAAACATATAAATAACTCATAATATAACTGTCATCGAAACTTTAAGCGTGCGGACCCTACGGGTTCGAGAACTATGTAGACATGACCGAGACACGTCTCCGGTTAATAACCAATAGCGGAACCTGGATGCTCATATTGGCTCCCACATATTCTACGAAGATCTTTATCGGTCAGACCGCATAACAACATACGTTGTTCCCTTTGTCATCGGTATGTTACTTGCCCGAGATTCGATCGTCGGTATCTCAATACCTAGTTCAATCTCGTTACCGGCAAGTCTCTTTACTCGTTCCGTAATACATCATCCCGCAACTAACTCATTAGTTGCAATGCTTGCAAGGCTTAAGTGATGTGCATTACTGAGAGGGCCCAAAGATACCTCTCCGACAATCGGAGTGACAAATCCTAATCTTGAAATACGCGAACCCAACAAGTACCTTCGGAGACACCTGTAGAGCACCTTTATAATCACCCAGTTACATTGTGATGTTTGGTAGCACACAAAGTGTTCCTCCGGTAAACGGGAGTTGCATAATCTCATAGTCATAGGAACATGTACAAGTCATGAAGAAAGCAATAGCAGAATACTAAATGATCGTGTGCTAAGCTAACGGAATGGGTCAAGTCAATCACATCATTCTCCTAATGATGTGATCCCGTTAATCAATTGACAACTCATGTCTATGGCTAGGAAACATAACCATCTTTGATCAACGAGCTAGTCAAGTAGAGGCATACTAGTGACACTCTGTTTGTCTATGTATTCATACATGAATTATGTTTCCGGTTAATACAATTCTAGCATGAATAATAAAACATTTATCATGATATAAGGAAATAAATAATAACTTTATTATTGCCTCTAGGGCATATTTCCTTCAGTCTCCCACTTACACTAGAGTCAATAATCTAGATTATACTGTAATGATTCTAACACCCATGGAGCCTTGGTGATGATCATGTTTTGCTCGTGGAAGAGGCTTAGTCAACGGGTCTACAACATTCAGATCCGTATGTATCTTGCAAATTTCTGTCTCCCACCTGGACTAAATCCCGGATGGAATTGAAGCGTCTCTTGATGTGCTTGGTTCTCTTGTGAAATCTGGATTCCTTCACCAAGGCAATTGCACCAGTATTGTCATAAAAGATTTTCATTAGACCCGATGCACTAGGTATGACACCTAGATCGGATATGAACTACTTCATCCAGACTCCTTCATTTGCTGCTTCCGAAGCAGCTATGTACTCCGCTTCACACGTAGATCCCGCCACAACGCTTTGTTTAGAACTGCACCAACTGACAGCTCCACCGTTCAGTGTAAACACGTATCCGGTTTGCGATTTAGAATCGTCCGGATCAGTGTCAAAGCTTGCATCAACGTAACCATTTATGATGAGCTCTTTGTCACCTCCATAAACGAGAAACATATCCTTAGTCCTTTTTGTTGGGGAACGTAGTAATTTCAAAAAATTTCCTACGCACACACAAGATCATGGTGATGCATAGCAACGAGAGGGGAGAGTGTTGTCTACGTACCCTCGTAGACCGAAGCGGAAGCGTTGACACAATATAGAGGAAGTAGTCGACGCCTTCCCGATCCAACCGATCCAAGCACCAAGCACTTCGCACCTTGAGTTCTTGGCACACGCTCAGCTCGATGACGCTCCCGGGCTCCGATCCAGCAAAGCTTCGGGGATGAGTTCCGTCAGCACAACGGCGTGGTGACGATGATGATGTTCTACCGACGCAGGGCTTCGCCTAAGCACTATAATGATATGACCGAGGTGGAATATGGTGGAGGGGGGCACCGCACACGGCTAAGGAACGATCACGAAGATCAACTTGTGTGTCCTAGGGTGCCCCCCTGCCTCCGTATATAAAGGATCCAAGGGGGGGGGGGTGCGGCCGGCCCTAAAGGAGGCGCGCAGGAGGAGTCCTACTCCTACCGGGAGTAGGACTCCCCTCCCTTTCCTTGTCCAAGTAGGAGAGAGGGAAGGAGAGAAGGAAAAGGGGGGGCGCCGCCCCTCCCTCCTTGTCTAATTTGGACTAGGGGGAGAGGGGGCGTGCGGCCTGCCCTGGCAGCCCCTTCCTCTTCTCCACTTTAGGCCCATGAGGCCCATTAACCCCCCGGGGGGTTTCGGTAACCCCCCAGTGCTCCGGTTTTATCTGAAACTTCCCCGGAACGCTTCCGGTGTCCGAATATAGTCATCTAATATATCAATCTTTATGTCTCGACCATTTCGAGACTCCTTGTCATGTCCGTGATCACATCCGGGACTCCGAACTAACTTCGGTACATCAAAATGCATAAACTCATAATAACTTTCATCGTAACGTTAAGCGTGCGGACCCTACGGTTCGAGAACAATGTAGACATGACTGAGACAAATCTCCGGTCAATAACCAATAGCAGGACCTGGATGCCCATATTGGCTCCTACATATTCTACGAAGATCTTTATCAGTCAGACCGCATAACAACATACGTTGTTCCCTTTGTCATCGGTATGTTACTTGCCCGAGATTCGATCATTGGTATCCAATACCTAGTTCAATCTCGTTACCAGCAAGTCTCTTTACTCGTTCTGTAATACATCATCTCGCAACTAACTCATTAGTTGTAATGCTTGCAAGGCTTATGTGATGTGCATTACCGAGAGGGCCCAGAGATACCTCTCCGACAATCGGAGTGACAAATCCTAATCTCGAAATACGCCAACCCAACATCTACCTTTGGAGACACCTGTAGAGCACCTTTATAATCACCCATTTACGTTGTGACGTTTGGTAGCACACAAAGTGTTCCTCCGGCAAACGGGAGTTGCATAATCTCATAGTCATAGGAACATGTATAAGTCATGAATAAAGCAATAGCAACATACTAAACGATCGGGTGCTAAGCTAATGGAATGGGTCATGTCAATCAGATTATTCACCTAATGATGTGATCCCGTTAATCAAATAACAACTCTTTGTTCATGGTTAGGAAACATAACCATCTTTGATTAACGAGCTAGTCAAGTAGAGGCATACTAGTGACACTCTGTTTGTCTATGTATTCACAGATGCATTATGTTTCCGGTTAATACAATTCTAGCATGAATAATAAACATTTATCATGATATAAGGAAATAAATAATAACTTTATTATTGCCTCTAGGGCATATTTCCTTCAGCCTCCCACTTGCACTAGAGTCAATAATCTAGATTACACAATAATGATTCTAACACCCATGGAGCTTTGGTGCTGATCATGTTTTGCTCGTGGAAGAGGCTTAGTCAACGGGTCTGCCACATTCAGATCCGTATGTATCTTGCAAATCTCTATGTCTCCCACCTGGACTAGATCCCGGATGGAATTGAAGTGTCTCTTGATGTGCTTGGTTCTTTTGTGAAATCTGGATTACTTTGCCAAGACAATTGCACCAGTATTGTCACAAAAGATTTTTATTGGACCCGATGCACTAGGTATGACACCTAGATCGGATATGAACTCCTTCATCCAGACTCCTTCATTTGCTGCTTCCGAAGCAGCTATGTACTCTGCTTCACATGTAGATCCCGCTACGACGCTTTGTTTAGAACTGCACCAACTGACAGCTCCACCGTTTAATGTAAACACCTATCCGGTTTGCGATTTAGAATCATCTGGATCAGTGTCAAAGCTTGCATCAACGTAACCTTTTATGATGAGCTCTTTATCACCTCCATATATGAGAAACATATCCTTAGTCCTTTTCAGGTATTTCAGGATGTTCTTGACCGCTGTCCAGTGATCCACTCCTGGATTACTTTGGTACCTCCCTGCTAAACTTATAGCAAGGCACACATCAGGTCTGGTACACAGCATTGCATACGTGATAGAGCCTATGGCTGAAGCATAGGGAACATCTTTCATTTTCTCTCTATCTTCTGCAGTGGTCGGGCATTGAGTCTTACTCAATTTCACACCTTGTAACACAGGCAAGAACCCTTTCTTTGCTTGATCCATTTTGAACTTCTTCAAAACTTTGTGAAGGTATGTGCTTTGTGAAAGTCCAATTAAGCGTCTTGATCTATCTCTATAGATCTTTATGCCTAATATGTAAGCAGCTTCACCGAGGTCTTTCATTGAAAAACTCTTATTCAAGTATCCCTTTATGCTATCCAGAAATTCTATATCATTTCCAATCAGTAATATGTCATCCACATATAATATCAGAAATGCTACAGACCTCCCACTCACTTTCTTGTAAATATAGGCTTCTCCAAAAGTCTGTATAAAACCAAATGCTTTGATCACACTATCAAAACGTTTATTCCTACTCCGAGAGGCTTGCACCAGTCCATAAATGGATCGCTGGAGCTTGCACACTTTATTAGCTCCTTTTGGATCGACAAAACCTTCTGGTTGCATCATATACAACTCTTCTTCCAGAAATCCATTCAGGAATGCAGTTTTAACATCCATTTGCCAAATTTCATAATCATAAAATGTGGCAATTGCTAACATGATTCGGACAGACTTAAGCATCGCTACGGGTGAGAAGGTCTCATTGTAGTCAATCCCTTGAACTTGTCGAAAACCTTTTGCAACAAGTCAAGCTTTATAGACAGTAACATTACCGTCAGCGTCAGTCTTCTTCTTGAGGATCTATTTATTCTCAATGGCTTGCTGATCATCGGGCAAGTCAACCAAAGTCCACACTTTGTTCTCATACATGGATCCCATCTCAGATTTCATGGCCTCAAGCCATTTTGCGGAATCTGGGCTCACCATCACTTCTTCATAGTTCGTAGGTTCGTCATGGTCTAGTAACATAACCTCCAGAACAGGATTACCGTACCACTCTGGTGCGGATCTTACTATGGTTGACCTATGAGGTTCAGTAACAACTTGGTTTGAAGTTTCACGATCATCATCATTAACTTCCTCACTAATTGGTGTAGGTGTCGCAGAAACCGGTTTCTGCGATGAACTACTTTCCAATAAGGGAGCAGGTACAATTACCTCATCAAGTTCTACTTTCCTCCCACTCACTTCTTTTAAGAGAAACTCCTTCTCTAGAAAGATTTCGATTTTAGCAACAAAAGTCTTGCCTTCGGTTCTGTGATAGAAGGTGTACCCAACTGTCTCTTTTGGGTATCCTATGAAGACACATTTTTCCGATTTGGGTTCGAGCTTATCAGGTTGAAGCTTTTTCACATAAGCATCGCAGCCCCAAACTTTAAGAAACAACAACTTTGGTTTCTTGCCAAACCACAGTTCATAAGGCATCATCTCAATGGATTTTGGTGGTGCCCTATTTAACGTGAATGCGGCCGTCTCTAAAGCATAACCCCAAAACGATAGCGGTAAATCAGTAAGAGACATCATAGATCGCACCATATCTAGTAAAGTACGATTACGGCGTTCAGACACGCCATTACGCTGTGGTGTTCCGGGTGGCGTGAGTTGTGAAACTATTCCGCATTGTTTCAAATATAGACCAAAATCGTAACTCAAATATTCTCCTCCACGATCAGATCGTAGAAACTTTATTTTCTTGTTACGATGATTTTCAACTTCACTCTGAAATTCTTTGAACTTTTCAAATGCTTCAGATTTATGTTTCATTAAGTAGATATACCCATATCTGCTCAAATCATCTGTGAAGGTGAGAAAATAACGATATCCGCCTCGAGCCTCAATATTCATCGGACCACATACATCTGTACGTATGATTTCCAACAAATCTATTGCTCGCTCCATAGTTCCGGAGAACGACGTTTTAGTCATCTTGCCCATGAGGCACGGTTCGCAAGTACCAAGTGATTCATAATCAAGTGGTTCCAAAAGTCCATCAGTATGGAGTTTCTTTATGCGCTTTACACCGATATGACCTAAACAGCAGTGCCACAAATAAGTTGCACTATCATTATCAACTCTGCATCTTTTGGCTTCAATATTATGAATATGTGTATCACTATTATCGAAATTCAACAAAAATAGACCACTCTTCAAGGGTGCATGAACATAAAAGATATTACTCATATAAATAGAACAACCATTATTCTATGATTTAAATGAATAACCGTCTCGCATCAAACAAGATCCAGATATAATGTTCATGCTCAACGCTGGCACCAAATAACAATTATTTAGGTCTAAAACTAATCCCGAAGGTAGATGTAGAGGTAGCGTGCCGACCGCGATCACATCGACTTTGGAACCATTTCCCACGCGTCGTCACCTCGTCCTTAGCCAATCTTCGCTTAATCCGTAGCCCCTGTTTCGAGTTGCAAATATTAGCAACAGAACCAGTATCAAATACCCAGGTGCTACTGCGAGCATTAGTAAGGTACACATCAATAACATGTATATCACATATACCTTTGTTCACCTTGTCATCCTTCTTATCCGCCAAATACTTGGGGCAGTTCCGCTTCCAGTGACCAGTTTGCTTGCAGTAGAAGCACTCAGTCTCAGGCTTAGGTCCAGACTTGGGTTTCTTCTCCTGAGCAGCAACTTGTTTGCTGTTCTTCTTGAAGTTCCCCTTCTTCTTCCCTTTGCCCTTTTTCTTGAAACTGGTGGTCTTATTGACCATCAACACTTGATGCTCCTTCTTGATTTCTACCTCCGCAGCCTTTAGCATTGCGAAGAACTCGGGAATCGTCTTATCCATCCCTTGTATATTGTAGTTCATCATGAAGCTCTTGTAGCTTGGTGGCAGTGATTTTGCAAATTCTGTCAATGACGCTATCATCCGGAAGATTAACTCCCAGTTGAATCATGTGATTATTATACCCAGACATTTTGAGTATATGCTCACTGACATAACTATTCTCCTCCATCTTGCAGCTGTAGAACTTATTGGAGATTTCATATCTCTCAATCTGGGCATTCTTTTGAAATATTAACTTCAACTCCTGGAACATCTCATATGCTCCATGATGTTCAAAATGTCATTGAAGTCCCGGTTCTAAGCCGTAAAGCATGGCACACTGAACTATCAAGTAGTCATCAACACGTGACTTCCAGGCATTCACAATGTCTGCAATTGCCGGTGCAGGTGGTACACCTAGCGGTATTTCCAGGACATAATTCTTCTGTGCAGCAATAAGGATAATCCTCAAGTTACGGACCCAGTCCATGTAATTGCTACCATCATCTTTCAACTTTGCTTTCTCAAGGAACGCATTAAAAGTCAATGGAACAACAACACTGGCCATCTATCTATAATCAACATAGACAAGCAAGATACTATCAGGTACTAAGTTCATGATAAATTTAAGTTCAATTAATCATATTACTAAAGAACTCCCACTTAGATAGACATCCCTCTAATCCTCTAAGTGATCACGTGATCCAAATCAACTAAACCATGTCCGATCATCACGTGAGATGGATTAGTTTCAATGGTGAACATCACTATGTTGATCATATCTATTATATGATTCACGCTCGACCTTTCGGTCTCCGTGTTCCGAGGCCATATCTGTTATATGCTAGGCTCGTCAAGTTTAACCTGAGTATTCCGCGTGTGCAACTGTTTTGCACCCGTTGTATTTGAACATAGAACCTATCACACCCAATCATCACATGGTGTCTCAGCACGAAGAACTTTCGCAATGGTGCATACTCAGGGAGAACACTTATACTTTGATAATTTAGTGAGGGATCATCTAATAATGCTACCGTCAATCAAAGCAAGATAAGATGCATAAAAGATAAACATCACATGCAATCAATATAGGTGATATGATATGACCATCATCATCTTGTGCTTGTGATCTCCATCTCCGAAGCACCATCATGATCACCATCGTCACCGGCACGACACCTTGATCTCCATTGTAGCATCGTTGTCGTCTCGCCAATCTTATGCTTCTACGACTATTGCTACCACTTACTGATAAAGTAAAGCATTACAGGGCGATTGCGTTGCATACAATAAAGCGACAACCATATGGCTCCTGCCAGTTGCCGATAACTCAGTTACAAAACATGATCATATCATACAATAAAATTTAGCATCATGTCTTGACCATATCACATCACAACATGCCCTGCAAAAACAAGTTAGACGTCCTCTACTTTGTTGTTGCAAGTTTTACGCGGCTGCTATGGGCTTAGCAAGAACCGTTCTTACCAACGCATCAAAAACCACAACGATAGTTTGTCAAGTTGATGTTGTTTTAACCTTTGCAAGGACCGGGCGTAGCCACACTCGGTTCAACTAAAGTTGGAGAAACTGACACCCGCCAGCCACCTATGTGCAAAGCACGTCAATAGAACCAGTCTCGTGTAAGCGTACGCGTAATGTCGGTCCGGGCCGCTTCATCCAACAATACCGCCGAACCAAAGTATTACATGCTGGTAAGCAGTATGACTTATATCGCCCACAACTCACTTGTGCTCTACTCGTGCATATGACATCTACGCATAAAACCAGGCTCGGATGCCACTGTTGGGTAACGTAGTAATTTCAAAATTTTCCTACGCACACACAGGATAATGGTGATGCATCGCAACGAGAGGGGAGAGTATTGTCTATGCACCCTCGTAGACCGAAAGCGGAAGCGTTAGCACAACGCGGTTGATGTATTCGTACGTCTTCACAATCCGACCGATCAAGTACCGAACGCACGGCACCTCCGAGTTCAGCACACATTCAGCCCGATGATGTCCCTCGAACTTCGATCCAGCCGAGTGTTGAGGGAGAGTTTCGTCAGCACGACGGCGTGGTGATGATGATGATATTCTACTGACGCAGGGCTTCGCCTAAGCACCGCTATAGTATTATCGAGGTGGACTATGGTGGAGGGGGGCACCTCACACGGCTAAAAGATCAAACGATCAATTGTTGTGTCTTTGGGGTGCCCCCCTGTCCCCGTATATAAAGGAGCAAGGGGGGAGGTGCGGCCGGCTAGGAGGAGTCCTAATCCCACCGGGAGTAGGACTCCCTCCCTTTCCTAGTTGGATTAGGATTGGAAGGGGGAAAGAGGAGGGAGAGAGGAAGGAAAGGGGGGCGCCGCCCCCCTCTCCTTGTCCTATTCGTACTAGGGGGAGGGGCGCGCGACCCAGCCCTAGCCGCCTCTCCTATTCTCCGCAAAGGCCCACTATGGCCCATTAAGCCCCGGGGGGTTCCGGTAACCTCCCGGTACTCCCGTAAAATCCCGATTTCACCCGGAACACTTCCAATATCCAAACATAGGCTTACAATATATCAATCTTCATGTCTTGACCATTTCGAGACTCCTCGTCATGTCCATGATCACATCCGGGACTCCGAACAACCTTCGGTACATCAAAACATATGAAATCATAATATAATTGTCATCGAAACTTTAAGCGTGCGGACCCTACGGGTTCAAGAACTATGTAGACATGACCGAGACACGTCTCCGGTTAATAACCAATAGCGGAACCTGGATGCTCATATTGGATCCCACATATTCTACGAAGATCTTTATCGGTCAGACCGCATAACAACATACGTTGTTCCCTTTGTCATCGGCATGTTACTTGCCCGAGATTCGATCGTCGGTATTTCAATACCTAGTTCAATCTCGTTACCGGCAAGTCTCTTTACTCGTTACGTAATACATCATCCCGCAACTAACTCATTAGTTGCAATGCTTGCAAGGCTTAAGTGATGTGCATTATCGAGAGGGCCCAGAGATACCTCTCTGACAATCGGAGTGACAAATCCTAATCTCGAAATACGCCAACCCAACAAGTACCTTCAGAGACACCTATAGAGCACCTTTATAATCACTCCGTTACGTTGTGACGTTTGGTAGCACACAAAGTGTTCCTCCGGTAAACGGGAGTTGCATAATCTCATAGTCATAGGAACATGTATAAGTCATGAAGAAAGCAATAGCAGATACTAAACGATCTTGTGCTAAGCTAACGGAATGGGTCAAGTCAATCACATCATTCTCCTAATGATGTGATCCCGTTAATCAAATGACAACTCATGTCTATGGCTAGGAAACATAACCATCTTTGATCAACGAGCTAGTCAAGTAGAGGCATACTAGTGACACTCTGTTTGTCTATGTATTCACACATGTATTATGTTTCCGGTTAATACAATTCTATCATGAATAATAAACATTTATCATGATATAAGGAAATAAATAATAACTTTATTATTGCCTCTAGGGCATATTTCCTTCACGGCAGTCGTGGACAACCTCCTCCAGCGCCCTTCTCTCCGTTTACCGGCTACTTCGCCCCTTATGGCATGGCGCTCCCAGCCCCGCGCTCCGGCTGGATCCCTCCTGACGCTGCGGGCATGCTTGGCCCCCGTTTAGGTGCTCATGCCCAGGCATACCATGCCTACTTGCCACCGACGCCGCCTGCACCATTCTACTCTCAGGCCTAGCCCTCGTGGGATCACCTCGCCATGCTCAACGCCGTCTTCAGCAATGGTGGCTACCCCGCTCCCCCGGCTCCTGAATGGTACCTCGACAGCGGCGCCTCCTCCCACGTCACCGGCACTCAAGGTAATCTCGCCAAGTCTAGTTCTTCCTTAAAGCATTTACCGTCTAGCATTCTTGTTGGTAATGGGCATCATCTCCCCGTCTCTGCTGCTGGTTCCACCACTCTTCCTCCTCATGACTTTCGTCTTACCGATATTCTTGTTTCTCCCACTGTTGTTACTAGCTTAATTTCCGTTCGTAAGTTCACTAAGGATAACTCTTGCTCTATCGAATTTTACCCGTGTGGTTTTCTTGTGAAGGATCTTCGCACTCGAAGGGTTCTCATGATCTCCGTTAGCCATGGAGATCTCTATCCCTTTGTCAGCAATAAACCAGCTCGGGCGTCTGCACTCCTCACCATCACTACCGCGGATTTGTGGCATCGCCGTCTCGGGCACCCCGGCGCTCAAACTCTCGCTTCATCTCTAAAGATTTTCTTAGTGAATGTAATAAGGCTCCCCACTCACCTTGTAGTGCATGCCAACTAGGCCGCCAGCCACGTCTTCCTTTCCCCTCCTCTCTTAGCAAGACTTATGCTCCTTTTGATTTTATACATTGTGATTTGTGGACATCTCCTGTTGTAAGCTTCTCTGGTTTCCAATATTATCTTGTTGTGTTAGATGACTTTACGCATTTTTCATGGACGTTTCCCCTCCGCAACAAATCCGACACCTCCACCGTTCTCCAACGCTTCTTCACTTTCGTTCACACTCAATTTACATGGTCATCAAAAGCATGCAGTGTGATAATGGCGGCGAGTTCATCAATGCATCTCTTCATACCTTCTTCTCCACCAATGGCATCGCTTATTGCTTCTCTTGTCCCCACACTTCCCCCCAAAACGGCAAGGCGGAATGTATGATCCGTACCACCAATGACATAGTGCGCACCCTCCTCCTCCAAGCCAACCTCACTCCCCCCTTTTGGGTTGAGGCACTTGACACCGCCACATACTTGCTAAATAGACGACCCTCACATGCCATTGCTCCCCACACACCTTATTTTCTTCTTCACAGCGTGCCCCCCACCTATGATCACCTCAGTGTTTTCGGTTGCCTATGCTTCCAAAATTTGTATGCCACTATGGATCACAAACTTGCCCCACACTCCACTCGCTGTGTTTTTCTTGGCTATGCCCTCGAACACAAAGGCTATCGCTTCTATGATCTTACCACTTGCCGCGTCATTGTGTCTCGACACGTCATTTTTGACGAAACCATTTTCCCGTACACAGCACACCCCCTGGCCACACCCCCACTACGTCCACAGAAAATCCCCATGCACCACCTGCCCATCCCGCTTTCCCGGATCCCCAGGCGGATCCTTTCGACGGATTCCCAGGCGGACCCCCACTAGCCGGCTCTGACCAGTCACCCGGCCTCTCCCCACACCCAACGTCGCCCGCGTCGCTCGCCTCCCCCGCACACCCCGCCTCGACTGCTACGCCGGTCCCCCATGACCCACCTGCCTCCCCCATGAGCGCACCTGCCTCCCGATCCACCTCGGATCCGCCGCCCACCAGCCCTGCCGCCCCTTCCACAGGCCCCACCGAATACACCTCGGATTCCGCTGCGTCCAGTACCCCTTCGCCACCTCTTCCCAAACACGCCATTCCAGTACAACCACCCCACAACTCCCACAAAATGCCCACACGAGCTAAATCAGGCTACCTTATGCCCCGGCGTTTATTTCTCGCTGCTACTTCTACCACACCCATCTCACCCATTCCACCCACATACAAATCTGCTCTCAAGGATCCCCATTGGCGCGAAGCGATGCTCGACGAGTTTAATGCTTTAACGAATAACTATACTTAGTCTTTGGTGCCTAAGCCTGCATGTGCAAATGTGGTCACGGGCAAATGGATTTTTCACCACAAGTTCAACACTGATGGATCCTTGGCTCGGTATAAAGCACGATGGGTTGTTCGTGGGTTCACTCAGCTAGAGGGTGTGGATTACTCCGAGACGTTCAGTCCTGTGGTCAAGCCGGCTACCATTTGGGTTGTGTTGAGCCTTGCCATGTCTCATTCATGGCCCATTCATCAACTTGATGTCACAAATGCATTCCTTCATGGTGAACTCAATGAGATCGTGTACTCCTCGCAACCGGCTGGGTTTGTTGACTCCTCCAAGCCGGATCATGTCTGTCTTCTCCGTAAGTCTCTCTACGGCCTCAAGCAAGCTCCTCGAACATGATTTCTTCGCTTTCAAGCCTTCTTGCTCTCACTTGGGTTTCGTGGTTCCAAGAGCGACACTTCACTTTTTATCTTGCGTCATGGCTCCTCTCTTGCGTATTTGCTCATTTATGTGGATGACATCATCCTTACTGCTAGCAGCACCACCACACTTCACTACGTCATCTCCTCTGTCAAGAAGGAATTCGCCATGACTGATCTTGGTACCCTCCACCATTTCTTGGGTATCAACGTCACCACCAACACCTCCGGTCTCTTTCTGTGTCAACAACAGTACACACTCGAGCTTCTTGAGCGGGCTAAAATGCTCAATTGTAAGCCGGTTTCCACCCCGGTTGGCACCACTGCCAAGTTGTCCTCTCATGATGGCCAACTTCTCTCCAACCCCACCCACTACCGCAGCCTGACCGGTGCCCTCCAATACCTCACTCTCACACGACCTGACATCGCCTATGCGGTGCAACAGGCTTGCCTGTTCATGCATGCACCCCGCGACATTCACATGCAACTTGAGAAACGCATTCTCTGGTATCTCCGAGGCACCTCTCACTTTGGTCTTCAGATACTTCGGTCGTCATCCACGGATCTCACCGCTTATACTGATGCGGATTGGGCCGGTTGCCACGATACCCGCAAGTCGACATCCAGTTTTTGTGTCTACCTCGGCACCAATCTTGTCTCCTGGTCCTCTAAGCGGCAACCCACCATTTCCTGTTCGAGTGCGGAGGCTGAATATCGTGGTGTTGCAAATTGTGTGGCCGAATCTTGCTGGTTGCGGCAGCTTCTTCTTGAGCTCCAGGTGCCACCGACTCGAGCTACTGTGGTGTATTGTGACAACATTAGTGCCTCCTACCTTGCCAGCAATCCGGTTCAGCACCAGCGGACTAAACACATCGAGATCGACCTGCATTTTGTTCGCGATCGTGTGGCACTTGGCGAAGTGTGGGTGCTTCACGTTCCCTCCAGCTCACACCTCACAGTACGCGGATGTGTTCACCAAGGGTCTACCATCACAGATTTTCCACGAGTTTCGGTCCAGCCTTAACACCCTTCCACTGTTGGGGAACGTAGTAATTTCAAAAAATTTCCTACGCACACGCAAGATCATGGTGATGCATAGCAACGAGCGGGGAGAGTGTTGCCTACGTACCCTCGTAGACCGAAGCGGAAGCATTGACGCAACGTAGAGGAAGTAGTCGTACGTCTTCCCGGTTCAACCGATCCAAGCACCGTTACTCCTGTTGGAAATATGCCCTAGAGGCAATAATAAATTGATTATTATTATATTTCCTTGTTCATGATAATCGTTTATTATCCATGCTATAATTGTATTGATAGGAAACTCAGATACATGTGTGGATACATAGACAACACCATGTCCCTAGTAAGCCTCTAGTTGACTAGCTCGTTGATCAATAGATGGTTACGGGTTCCTAACCATGGACATTGGATGTCGTTGATAACGGGATCACATCATTAGGAGAATGATGTGATGGACAAGACCCAATCCTAAGCATAGCACTAGATCGTGTAGTTCATATGCTATAGCTTTTCTAATGTCAAGTATCATTTCCTTAGACCATGAGATTGTGCAACTCCCGGATACCGTAGGAATGCTTTGGGTGTATCAAACGTCACAACGTAACTGGGTGGCTATAAAGGTGCATTACAGGTATCTCTGAAAGTGTCTGTTGGGTTGGCACGAATCGAGACTGGGATTTGTCACTCCGTATAAGCGGAGAGGTATCTCTGGGCCCACTCGGTAGGACATCATCATATGCGCAATGTGACCAAGGAGTTGATCACGGGATGATGTGTTACGGAACGAGTAAAGAGACTTACCGGTAACGAGATTGAACTAGGTATTGGACACCGACGATCGAATCTCAGGCAAGTAACATACCGATAGACAAAGGGAATTGTATACGGGATTGATTAAGTCCTTGACATCGTGGTTCATCCGATGAGAACATCGTGGAACATGTGGGAGCCATCATGGGTATCCAGATCCCGCTGTTGGTTATTGACCGAAGAACGTCTCGGTCATGTCTGCATGTCTCCCGAACCCGTAGGGTCTACACACTTAAGGTTCGGTGAGGCTAGGGTTGTAGAGATATTAGTATGCGGTAACCCGAATGTTGTTCGGAGTCCCGGATGAGATCCCGGACGTCACGAGGAGTTCCGGAATGGTCCGGAGGTAAAGAATTATATATAGGAAGTGCTGTTTCGGCCATCGGGACAAGTTTCGGGGTTATCGGTATTGTACCGGGACCACCGGAAGGGTCCCGGGGGTCCACCGGGTGGGGCCACCTGCCCCGGGGGGCCACATGGGCTGTAGGGGGTGTGCCTTGGCCTATATGGGCCAAGGGCACCAGCCCCAAGAGGCCCATGCGCCAAGAGATGGGAAAAAGGGGAGAGTCCTAAAAGGGGAAGGCACCTCCGGGGTGCCTTGGGGAGGATGGACTCCTCCCCACCCTTGGCCGCACCCTTCCTTGGAGGAAGGGGCAAGGGCTGCGCCTCCCCCTCTCCCTTGGCCCTATATATAGTGGGGAAAAGGAGGAGCAAACATACCTGAGCCCTGGCGCCTCCCTCTCCCTCCCGTGACACATCTACCTCCTCCCGCAGCGCTTAGCGAAGCCCTGTTGGAATCCCGCTACTTCCACCACGCCGTCGTGCTGCTGGATCTCCATCAACCTCTCCCTCCTCCTTGCTGGATCAAGGCATGGGAGACGTCTCCGCTCCGTACGTGTGTTGAACGCGGAGGTGCTGTCCGTTCGGCACTAGGATCATCGGTGATTTGAATCACGACGAGTACGACTCCATCAACCCCGTTCACTTGAACGCTTCCGCTTAGCGATCTACAAGGGTATGTAGATGCCCTCTCCTTCCCCTCGTTGCTAGTCTCTCCATAGATAGATCTTGGTGATACGTAGGAAAATTTTGAATTTCTGCTACGTTCCCCAACAACTCCGGCACCTCCGAGTTCTTGACACACGTACAACTCGATGACGCACCCCGGGCTCCGATCCAGCAAAGCTTCGGGGAGGAGTTTTGTCAGCACGACGGCGTGGTGACGATCTTGATGTTTAACCGTCGCAGGGCTTCGCCTAAGCACCGCTACAATATGATCGAGGTGTAATATCGTGGAGGGGGGCACCGCACACGACTAAGGAACGATCACGAAGATCAACTTGTGTGTCATGGGGTGCCCCCCTGCCCCTGTATATAAAGGAGCAAGGGGGAGGGGGCGGCCGGCCTAGGAGGGGGCGCGCCAAGGGGAGTCCTACTCCCACCGGGAGTAGGACTCCATCCTTCCTTGTTGGAGTAGGAGAAGGGAAAGAGGGGAGAGGAAGAAGGAAAGGGGCTGCGCCTTGTCCACCCGGACCAGGGGGGCGAGGCCTCCTTCCTTTGGCCTCTTTCCTCTATTCCCGTATGGCCCAATAAGGCCCATATACTCCCGGCGAATTCCGTGACTCTCCGGCATTCAAAAATACCCAATCACTGAACCTTTCGATGTCCGAATATAGTCGTCCAATATATCGATATTTACGCCTCGACCATTTCGAGACTCCTCGTCATGTCCCCGATCTCATCCGGACTCAACTCCTTCGTACATCAAAACTCATAAACTCATAATATAACCATCATCGAAACCTTATGTGCGGACCCTACGGTTTCGAACAATGTAGACATGACCGAGACACGCCTCTAATCAATAACCAATAGCGGAACCTGGATGCTCATATTGGCTCCTACATATTCTACTTAAGATCTTTATCGGTCAGACCGCATAACAACATCGTTGTTCCCTTTGTCATCGGTATGTTACTTGCCCGAGATTCGATCGTCGGTATCCAATACCTAGTTCAATCTCGCTACGCAAGTCTCTTTACTCGTCCGTAATACATCATCTCACAACTAACTCATTAGTTGCAATGCTTGCAAGGCTTATGTGATGTGCATTACCGAGAGGGCCCAGAGATACCTCTCCGACAATCGGAGTGACAAATCCTAATCTCGAAATACGCCAACTGTCGTGGTTTTGTCACGGCAGATGTCCTTAGTGTCAGGACTTAGACGCGAGGCCAACGCATCTATGTGGTAGCTTGAGAGGGGTTGAGCGGAGTCGAGAGATGCAACATAAGACAGGGATTTAGACAGCTTCGGGCCCCGGGAAACATCATCCGGTAAAAACCCTACATGTTGTTTGAGGCTAGGTCTCATTATCATCACCAGGGAGTCGCCGTAAACCGGCTCTCCTCTTTGTGTCTAGCCCTAAGATTGTTTCTTATTGCTTGTCGCTTGTCCCTCTTTGGGGAGCCCTACCTCTCCTTATATATGCTGAAGAGGCGGGTTACATGTAGAGTCCAACTCGGACTTTAACTTAAACTATTCTAACTTATCGCCATGGGCTACTTAACATCTTGTGCTTCACAACGTCTTGGGCTTCATAACCCCTGACAACCCAGATATCACTGTTTGTCGGTTTAACATTGTCTGCCGGTTTAACATTGTCTCGCGGTTTAACATTGTTCGCCGGTTTAACACCAGCCGGTTTACCGTTCGTCTCGAGCTATCTGTCTTGACTGTCCGCCGGTTTAACATTGTCTGGCGGTTTAACATTGTCTGCCGGTTTAACATTGTCTGCCGGTTTAACATTGTCTGCCGGTTTAACACGAGCCGGTTTACCAAGTCCCGGCCGGTTTACGACTCCGGCCGGGTCATTCCGCGGGGTATATCCCCGACATTAGCCCCCAGTTTAATTTGGATTTATCCATGTTAAACTGATCCTGTTCATCCTTAAGTCCTTGTCACTTCCTTCTTCTAGAAAATCTGGGTCAATAGGCCAGCTTCATAATCAATTTGCTGACATTGGTTTATCACAGAGAAATATTGTGAAGAATAACTCCTTTGACTCAGCTCCCAATGCTTAAAAACAATATTGGTCTTTGAAATACTCATCTGATCTTCAGCCGGTTTAAGAATGTAGAACTTGCCAGTTTATCATTGCCAAGATCACCGGTTTAGAAATATTGATAGCACCGGGTCATACTTGTAGTTAACATCCAGCTTGAAAATATACCTCTTATATGCCTATCACTTGTAGCCTCCAAGTCTTAAGAAGGTAGCATAGCAACAGCTTAAGACTTGCTTCAATAAATATCACAATCTTGAATAAATCCAGGTTGTTCATCTCAATCACTAGTCAGAATTGAGTATTCCACATATGTAGCCCCCAAGTGCCGGGTTGTCATGCTTGCAGCAACCTGGGACTTGTAATTTATGCTCATAAAAACTTCAACCAATGTAGCCCCCAAGGGCCGGGTCATTATGCAATAATGAGCAGGGACTTTGTAAATATAATCTTGTAAACTTTGAACAGCAACGTGTAGCCCCCATCATAGGGCTTGAATCCATGTCCACAAGGTTAAGAGCTTTGTGCTTTACCAACTGAGCGGTGGTCCCTTCAATATAATGGATAAAAAGCTTTGTACCTTGAATAATTGACAGGAGCAATTGGTAGCCCCCAATGGCCGGCTCATTATGATGTGATGAGTCGGGTCTTCAATAAGGTGAGCAAACAATGACTTTGCATTAGCCCCCAAGTGTCATGGTGCATGCTTGCAGCGACATGAGACTTGCATATTTGATGTAATCTCAACTTGAATAATGTAGCCCCCAAGTGTCGGGTCGTAAGCCCGCAGCGACTCGACTATTCCTTCAATTGTAGAATAAATCATATCCATTGACAATATGATAGCCATTAGCTTAACGCGACTTTGAAAACCTTAATCATAATAATGGTTATTGATAACCAAAATAAAAATCCAGCCATGTTGGCTATTTAAATAATATATCCATGATTTATAAGTTTACGATTCCAATGGCGCAATCCAAATATATACCGCGACTTATAGCCGAAAGCCAGGCCGGGTCAATAAACACCGGATTATAAGTGATTATGTCTTGACAACTTGTAGTTGAAAATCGAGCCGGGTTAAAGAACACGGGCTAATTTGATGACTATTAGTCATGCGGGTCGAGAGACGCCGGTTTAACATAAAATTTATCAAAAGAGAAAAATCTTGACAAAGGCAAATAAAACTGTAATCGAGGCTTTTCAAGGGCTGCAGGCCCAAATTCGAGGCTTTTCATGGGCTGCCGGCCGCTGAGTTAAACCATTTGACAAAGCCTTTTAAGATGGACCTCCAACTAACCAATCGTCGTTTTAACTTTGACAAGTTCAGGGTCTCAGTGAGAGTAACTGTCAAACGTTCGGCGGGTCATGCCAGGATTACCTGGATAGGAGTGGCTTACTTGATGAAGGCAGGTTAACCCGGAGTTTTAGGTGAATACACCAGGCTTCCAAGCCGTGGGTCGATACCCGGTTACAAGGGTCCTTTCACACTCTTTGGTATTTGACACAAAGAGCCCCCAAGTAACTTTGTGAGCTGTGCTCAATGGGTGCCTATGTTTGAGTTGTGCTTAGCAACAAGACTCTCTTTGGCCCCTTGGGTGTGAAGCTCCCAAGCTTTGTTCTCGCGTGATAGCCGGATTAATGGACTCCGCTTTGCAAGCAGAAGCCCCCATGTGATATATTTCTGAGCTGTGCTCGCCGGGTGCCTATGTTTTGAGTTGTGCTGTGCAACAAACTCTCTTTGGCCCCTGATGATCATATTGTCTTGATAGCCGCAGCAAGAGGGTAGTAACGCCATGTTCTCTTTGGTGAATACACCTATGTTTGAATAGAAAGCCCCCAAGTGATTACATGAAGATGAGCCCATAAGGCAGGATACCTATGTTTGAACTGCGCATCATGGCAACAGGTCCTTTTCGGCAACTTTTAACTTTTTGCAAGAGATAAATTCTTCTTGAACCGGAAATTCTTAAACCGAATATTGAGAGTTTCAAAGCTTTGTGGGAGACATCTTCCCCTTGAGCCGGATATTAAATCGGAATCCTTCTTTTTAAGCCGGAAATTTTCTGACGGCCTTTAAACTCGAACTTGCGAGAAGTTAATTCCTTTTTGAATCGGAAATTCTTAAACCGGATTTGAGCACTTCAGAGCTTTGTGGGAGAATAGATTTCCCTTGAACCGGATTGTAAACTGGATATTTGAGAACTTCAGTGAGACTGACTTCCCTTGAGCCGGGATTTTGTAACTGTCGTATACTTTCTAAGCCGGAAATTTTCTGACGGCCTTCGAATAGCAGTAGCCTCCGGGACCGGGTTATCTTTCCCTATTGTCCTGGGGTTTTTAAATTTGCTAAAACTGGCAAGACTTGTTGCGTCATATCATCGTAGCCCCCGAGTCTCAAGGTGACTTGAAGAGTTGGCTTGAGATTCTCCATATTTGACCGTCATATAAACCGGCACAACTTGTATATCATTGGTGTTGATAGCAGAATGTGAATCCACAGAAGGTTGAGGTGACTGCGGCGGGTTATAACTGATCTTGTATAAGCCATGTCAACAACTCGGCCAATGGTTCCTTCCAACTGGCTATTTGAAATTAACCAAACTGTAGTGGCGGTGACTTGCGTGCCTGCCCATTGATCCATCCAGTGCAGACGGAGGTTGATGGTAATTTGCCTTTAATTTATTGGAAGAAAACCGGGCTACCATTGAGCACGGCAGCACGGATAAAGGTTAGTGCAACATGACGATGGTATGCACTCCATATCCGCGATATAACTCCACTTCGACGGTGAATAATTGTCCATATGTATTTGGATGACAGATGATATTGTCGTCTCTGCCATGATCATGGAACAAAAAATATTAAAGAGAGGACAATTGTCCCGGAGGAACTTAAAGTATATTGAAAAAACAAGTAAGATGGATAGCACCTGATCTTTTCCTGGGACGTCGAGCCAGTCATGTCGGTCGTCGGTTTTCAATTGATCCGAATTATACTGCTTCCACGAATATTTTTTTTCAGTACTCCACGTGGCCTTCTCTTGTCTTAACGTGATGGTAAACCGGCCATAGCATTGTACTACTCCAAGAATATGCATGTACTCTGCTTGCACCTTTGGCAACCAGTTGATTTTCAACGAAAGCAATTTTCCATCAGACCCTGGGAGTTATTCCATGCCACCGTACTAGCAAATGTCCATGACTTCCAACGAAAGCAACAACATCTAGTAGCATGATGGATTGCCTGACCACGTGGTAGCTTCAGTCTTCTTGGTGTATATTTCCTGTATGAATTTTGCCAAGGCTGATCCGATCTGGTCGCTCCCCTTGTAGCAGTTTTAGCCAATAGAAAATTTGTAGATCATCTTTTTCCAACGTCGCCAGACTACTAATTTGCAGTAGTAGGATTCCTACTATTGTCTTGTTCGAATAGAGGACACCACAGCTGGTCAAATCCCTTGCATGTGCGTGTACCTAACTCGATCGTCTAGAGGAAAACAAGGCTTATGGTGACTTGACCATAGCCGGTTTACTGTAGTGGCGAGAGAAAATTGCAAAGAGTGCAAGACTTCGAGCTTTGTGTTACTGGAGAACGAGGCACGGCAGCATCCGGCCGCAGTGTCAACTTAAGGCCAAAACCGGCTAAAGCGGAGGTGGCGGTTGACCGGCGAACAGGACACCACAAGCGCAGCTGCAAGCGGCTCTATGCTGCTGTTGGTGAAATGGAGGCTGGCCAGCGGCTCCCGGCGCGGAGCAGCTCAAGCAGAGGTAAGCAACAGCAGCTCACAGGTCCGGCGCCTCCGAGTGGCGCAGCAAACTGGAGTCAACCGGCGAAGATGAACCGGACCAGAAGCTGGGGCGGTTGACAGAGATGGAGTGGCGCCGACGGCTCAGTGGCGTGGCGGCGGTTTGAGGCGAGCGTGGCGGGCCGCTTTGAAACAAGTGGTGGCTCCAGGCGGCGACTTGGCGGCAGACAGGAAGGCGAAGGCCAGTGGACCGACTTTGGTTACGACAGCGGAAGTGAACCGGCGAGGTGAAGGGAGGGGAGCCGCGCGGACGGGCGCTTGTTGAGACGACGGCGGAGGCGGTTTGTGGTGGAGGTCGGCCGGTTTAGCTCAGGCGATTTGATAGCTTAGAAGGAGGTCAGCTGCAGCGATCCGGCGACTCATTCCGGCGGCCCGGCCCTCAATTGGAGGCGGCTTGTGGCTCGTAACGGTGCACGGCCATGGTGACTTTGGAGGCAACTGGTGGCAGCTCAGGCAGGGTAGAACCGGCGTCGGCCGCGGGTAGATGTGACCCGACGGGGCGGTGGCTGAAGCGGGACGGAGCAGCAGGTGTTAGGCAGAGGTGACAGCTCGCGGAGATCAGCGGAGAAGGCAGGGGAGCAGGAGCCGGCCCTCAGAGCAGCGCCGGCGCGCGGCCAAGCCGGAGGCAGGACAGGAAAGCGGAGGTGAGCTCGACAGCAACTTGCCGGTACTTCACCGCGGCGGATTAGAGCGGCAGCGGCGATTTAGCCCCGGCCGTGAGGGTAGGCGGCGCTCGGCCACAGCCGAGCAGTCGGCCCGTCGGAGCAAGCGCGGTCCGGCGAGCAAGACGGTCCAGGCATTCGGAGGCGGTCCGGCGAGCGGTGAGTCGAGCGGGTCAACGAGCCCCATCGAGGGCCGGTCCACAGAGGCAGAGGCGACGGGCGGTTCAACAACAGTGGAGGCGGCGATTTAGTGGCAGCTCAGGTGTGGCCGGTTTGCACAGTCCATGAAGCACGCTCACGGCGACTTGGCGGCGGATCAACGGATGCTCGACGGTCGGACGAGGGAGTGCAGCAAAAGCCGGGACGCCGGGCTACGCGGGCGTGCAACTCGGAGTCCAGCGGGGGCGAATCATAACCGAACGAGGCCGGCTCTGCGGGGAGGGGTCAGGGCCGCAACGCGGCCACCTGGTGGCGAACCAGAGTCAGAGGACGACGGAGACGGCCAGCGGTTCGCCAGCGAGGCAGAGGCGCGATGGCGACTCCGAGCCGTGCGAGAGCGAGGCCGAGAAGGCAGGGCAACTCGGGGCCGGCAACAATCCGAGGAGGCGGCTTAAGCAGCAGAATCGGCGACTCAGCTCAGGGCCGTGAAGGCGAGATGAGGTGCTGCGAAGTCCCAGCAGCATAGGTGGAGCAAGGCAGGTTGGGTCACAGGTGTTCGGTGAACTGTAGGCTTGCGGTGCAGATTGGGTCTTTCGGGTTATGGCCGTCTCCGCTCATGGGTCAGCGCCCGTCTTATACAATCTTTAGCCCTCCACAGTTGGTCGAGCGACAACAACAGGTCAGCGCCGGCGACTCAATGAAGGACTGCAGCGGATGAGTAAACTTGCTTCCAGGTTGTCAACGCGGAAGTCGCCAGGGCGGCTCAAACTAGAGGGACGCGGACGACAGAGGAGTCCGGTTTGTGGCCATAGGAACGAATCCACTTCCGCCCCTTTTTCCTCCAGATCGTAGCTTTGACTTTGTTTCTTCTAATTGACCTAAACGTGGAAGCAACACTTCCGACTAGGAGGCAAATCAGTAAACCTTTTGGATCTAAAAGCAATCATCCCCTACCAAACAGCATAGTCCTGCAACCACCACTCCTAATGTGATTTTATTCACAGATCATCTCAGAAAATCTTGATTTGACGAGTCACATGGGCAGCCTGACGTGGGCACGGCCGAGGAGCGCCGATGGCTTATCTCTGTTATCATGATCCTTTATCCGACGTACTCTGCTACCGTCCAAGTTAACCTTTGACCCGGATCTGACTTGTACTGTAATCAAAATCCTTTCAATCCCAACTGGTAAAAACAGAGTCGATGCAGATTCCTTCCAAACCGGCTCTTTCATCCGGAGATTCACGAACTTCTCGAAACCATGAAAAAATCCCTCCAAGAACTCAACACCACCGTGCGCGGCCCCACGGTGGGCGCCAACTGTCGTGGTTTTGTCACGGCAGATGTCCTTAGTGTCAGGACTTAGTCGCGAGGCCAACGCATCTATGTGGTAGCTTGAGAGGGGTTGAGCGGAGTCGAGAGATGCAACATAAGACAGGGATTTAGACAGCTTCGGGCCCCGGGAAACATCATCCGGTAAAAACCCTACATGCTGTTTGAGGCTAGGTCTCATTATCATCACCAGGGAGTCGCCAGAACCGCTCTCCTCTTTGTGTCTAGCCCTAAGATTGTTTCTTATTGCTTGTCGCTTGTCCCTCTTTGGGGAGCCCTACCTCTCCTTATATATGCTGAAGAGGCGGGTTACATGTAGAGTCCAACTCGGACTTTAACTTAAACTATTCTAACTTATCGCCATGGGCTACTTAACATCTTGGGCTTCACAACGTCTTGGGCTTCATAACCCCTGACAACCCAGATATCACTGTTTGTCGGTTTAACATTGTCAGCCGGTTTAACATTGTCTGCCGGTTTAACATTGTCTGCCGGTTTAACACCAGCCGGTTTACCGTCTGTCTGAGCTATCTGTCTTGACTGTCCGCCGGTTTAACATTGTCTGCCGGTTTAACATTGTCTGCCGGTTTAACATTGTCTGCCGGTTTAACACCAGCCGGTTTACCAAGTCCCGGCCGGTTTACGACTCCGGCCGGGTCATTCCGCGGGGTATATCCCCGACACCAACCCAACATGTACCTTTGGAGACACCTGTAGAGCACCTTTATAATCACCCAGTTACGTTGTGACGTTTGGTAGCACACAAAGTGTTCCTCCGGTAAACGGGAGTTGCATAATCTCATAGTCACAGGAACATGTATAAGTCATGAAGAAAGCAATAGCAACATACTAAACGATCGGGTGCTAAGCTAACGGAATGGGTCATGTCAATCAGATCATTCAACTAATGATGTGATGCCGTAAATCAAATAACAACTCTTTGTCCATGGTTAGGAAACATAACCATCTTTGGTTAACGAGCTAGTCAAGTAGAGGCATACTAGTGACACTCTGTTTGTCTATGTATTCACACATGTATTATGTTTCCGGTTAATACAATTCTAGCATGAATAATAAACATTTATCAATGATATAAGGAAATAAATAATAACTTTATCATTGCCTCTAGGGCATATTTCTTTCATCCACATGGTGTTCCGCATGAGGGGGGTTATTGACAAGTGTATATTGTATTCATACTGTATCATATTGTACGTAGTCTGATCCTATATTTCTGGATCCCCTTGCCCGTTGGCCTGCATGCCTACTCTCACGGGCCCTCTCTCCCTCTCTCTCTCGGCATATATGATGTAATGTGTAACAGAATCAATCAAGGATAAAGAAACAATCTTCCAACTCTCTCCAAGGTCACCGCAAGCCCCTTGTTCCACGACGCGGGCAAGACCAACACAAGCGAGATCCCGACCAAGGCGGATACGCTGTCTCCCGCCAACAACATTGGTGGCGACGGCCACGGGCTGTTAGGCCACAACAGGGCTTCACGGGCACAAGTTTCGGTCGTTGGGAGCCCTCTGCTTCCTTCAGCGAGCCTGACCAATGGTACTTTACGGACTCCATTTCCCACGATTCTTCTGTTGGGTCCTAGTGAGCATAGTGGGTCTAGTTCTAGCAATCGCAGTTCTTCTTCACACTTCGATTGCCCGGAATTTGATGGTGATAATCCTACGGGGTGGCCCATACTCTGTGAAGCTTACTTTTGGGTGTGTGCAATTCATCCTAGTACCTAGGTTGACACTGCTATAGTGCACCTCACAGGCGCTACAGTATTGTAGTTAGAATGGTCACAAACTCATGTCAAATTTGCTCAGTGGGAGTATTTCACAGCTGTTGTTCTAGAAAATTTTGGGTGATCAGAAGTTCAACATTTAGGAGGAAATTCTCTCGTCTAAAACAAACAGGCACTGTGTTGGAGTATGCTGAGCAGTTTACTGTTCATAGCTTATTGGAAAATCACAAATCATGGGATCCTCTCTTTTCACTAATCAATTCGTAGATGGATTGCAGATGGATATAAAAGCTGTTGTTATGTTACATCGCCCTGTCGATTTGGAAACAGCTGTCTCTCTGGCTGAATTACAGGAGGAAGCAATGGAGTTAATCCGTCAAGAACAGGCAATGATTGCCACCAAAGTTTTAAATAGCGCGCTAAGCCTCTTAACGGCGGACCTCTTCTAAACGCTATAGCACGCTATTTAAAATGTTTGTTCATTTGTTTGGACCAAAGTCTCTTAGCGCAAGACCTTTTGTAAACGCTATAGCTCCGCACGCTCCGAGTCAGCAAAGCTCCGGGGGTCGTGCTTATCAGCGATGTGTTCAGGCAAAATACCGTCGACGCCAAGGCTGGAGGGGAAGATTGTCGCAGTCCAAACAGTGCCATGTCCTCATCAACTTCATCTTCTGTTGATGACAAGCTCAAGACATTGAGGACTTATCAAAGGGCACGCGGGCGGTGTTTCACTTGTGAGGAGCGATGGGCACTGGACATGTGTGTGCAGACACAGTTCAGCTTCATGTTGGCGAAGCTATCACAGGACACTTCTGAAGAAGATCTCTGCATGCTATCAGCGGCTGCTGTTACTGGAAGGAACAGAAGCTCCGAAAGCCTTGCGCCTGTTGGGACAATTGAAACAGAGATCACTGCTAATGCTTGTGGACTCGGGAAGCTCTTACAGCTTCATGAATTTTGATATCGCTGGGGATTGGTCAATGTCGCTGATAGCGCAATCATATCGTCAAGTTTGGAAGTTCCGACAGTGGAGTCTCGAGTGCAGGGGTACGAACTTCGGTCATCATTGAAACTTTTCCCTCTAGGAGCCTATGATCGATGTCATTTTAGGAATGGATTGTCTCGAATCTTGTGGAGTCATGACATTCGACTAGATCATTGATGGCGCGCGTTGCCGCGCCCGTCTAATTTTTCGATTGAATGATAGTAATTTTCATGCACATACATATATAGGCATGAAATAAGTAGGTTTAATTTATATTCAACTTAGAAGAATAAGTCATCAGGCAGGAAAAACTAAAATCAAAAATAGATTGAAATTCAACAACATTTCAAGTCGCATGGTAACAAAGAGGCGAATTGGACAGAGAAAATCAGCTTAGTTTTGATCTCAAGCCTGATGTACAGATGTCATGCAACTAAACAATGTTGAAAAACTTGAATCATCATTACGTGAAAGAAAATTTTGGTGGGCAAAGAAAAAGGCGCAACGTAGCAACCCTAGCAAACCCACTATCCCGCCGCTGCTGAAAAAAAAAACCCCACCATCCCGCTGCCCCTTGGTCTCTCTATCTCTCTTGTTGGAACGTGTCAGCGGCTCCACCTCATCGTGCGCGGCATGCTCGGCCTTGAGCCGCGATCTCCCCTGTATCTCTCTCTCGTCTAACTGTTTATATATCCGCGTGCTGAGAGATTCTCCATTACTCAACTCTCTCTCCCCCACCGGCGACCTCCCTCCCCTACCGCCGCCGCCCTCCCCTCTCCCCACCGGCGACCTCCCATCACGTCCTCTCCCTTCCCTTCCCTTGCCCGCAGACCGACAAGGGGGGACATGGCAATCCTGCAGCGGCCGGATCCAAGATCAAGCCCCCCGTGGGCTTCCTGCTCGAGCACCTCGCAGCGACCACGGCGGCGCGAGCGCCCATATGCAGGCGGCTCTGAACCCTAGCCGCCGCAGCGGGTCACCGGAGCAGCATCTCCCTCACCCCCGTCGGCCGACAGCACCAAGGGGCTCGCGCTCTCCTCCGGCCTTCGCCCGCGCCTGCTTCCCTCCCTCCGGCGTCAGCGTCACGTCAGGGCAGGGCAGGTAACCCCCCAAACCCCCTTCCTTGTGCTCTGTTTGGTGACACTGGGGAGGGTAAGTATCTTGCAATGCTTAGACGGACTGTATTCATCATTCTCTCAATTGTTATCTTGTAAATACATTAAGGCGATGTATATTTCCTTTCCTGATAAAAACTGAGCTTCGTTGCATTGGCGAGATTAAAAGATAAGATGAAAATAGCACTCTCCGCATATGATTTCTGTGGCCATGATAGTCCAGTCAAGATTTCCCTTGCTTGAGCCTTAAATAGCATACTGTCATTAAAATGGCTCATTACCGCAAGGAGAATGCTTATCATAACACTGACCCACTGGGAGGCCAAAACGTGATACAGTGTTTTCAAGTACCAGATCCTCCACTCGATGCTAGCACATAATAGGACAAACTGTTGTACCAAAAAGAGAACATAGTAGAGTTTCGATAATAAACAGGATCCATCACTGTTTATTATGCCATAAACAGGTATAGACTGAATATTTAGTGTGCACTCGACAAATATTTAGGAAAAGGGCATAGAAAGAATCAAAACTCACACTGCCGGACTTCTCCTTACTACTAGCTATAAAAGCATTACGGCAGACCAAACTGCAATTTTCAGCAGGGAGATATTCAGACAGGGGACCAAACTCGACCGTCCCCTCTTGCATGCATTCTAGCCTTGTATTGTCAGGACTCGGCGCTCAATGTCAAGTCTGCACACTGCCGAGAAAATAGTGCATTGCAAGTATGATTCAATTTCATTATGATTACCAATTAGTGTGTTGGTTGCAGGAATTTCTACATGATTTTTTCTTATCATCTTTTGGGCTTTTCATTTCCATACCAAGCAACTTGTTTGATGGTGGTTGGTAGCTACTACTTCAAATTGACGCGTCAGAGTACTTCAAATAGCTCAGAGTAAGGATTAGTGTAATGAAGATGTTGGATGGTGTGGGGGAGGAGCGGCATTTCAGCGAAGTGGGAGAAGTTGGTGTGCCGGAGGAAACTCCGATGCAAGCCCATTGATGTCTCCGATGCTGGTCGGCGTAACTCCTGTCCAGTGGTTGCAGCCAACTTCCCACCGACTTCCTATCAGAAATCTCCTGTGGCCAGCACATAGGTTCCGACAGGTCAACACAAACTAGAACCAAGTTGTTTCTCTTGTACCTTTCCTTTTTTAGCCTTAGTTTCCATCCTAATTATCGTTTACTAGCATGGGAAATCAAATTATTAAAAGGAAAGCAACAAGAAAAGCTGTCCACAAAATGCAATAACAAATATCATTGTCAATAAAATAAACAATGTATGGTCTTTTGTGGAACTGATGTCAAAGTTAACCAAGACCAAATATATATCCAACAACATACATGGTGAACTTTGTTACAGCGGAGAAAGCCACCAAATCGATATGCATGAAAGTAAGCAGATGTTGCTGTACAACACAAATTAAGAGGATAAGCTTATTGGAAGCACTTCAATATCTTCAGGAGATGAGTCGACAATCTGGTGCGCCATGTAGCAAGCAGCAGCACATGGAGATTCACCATTAGCATGTACACATGCCAGGCGATCAGACAGACCAATTGCTGAAGCAACAGAATCGCGGCTACTTGAAATACCAAATGCCAATCTGTCAGCTCAAAGAAAACCTAAGTCATGTCCCTAGCAAGATTGACCCAAACTTCCAAAAAGGTGTACTCCAGACGAAACAACATCGTCACGATTTGCCAGCGGAGGCGCCAATGGCCCTAGGCCACTTCTTCGATGGGAAACCTCCAGGAGAACTTTTTTGACAACATTCATGAAACGAAAAAAGCAAAGGAACAAAGAAAGCAAAGAAGAAGGAGATTGTGGGCCTTGTGGCTCTCTCCAACAAAAACGAGGGAAAGCAAAGGGAAGAGCAAGAATAAGGCCAAAGAAGAGATGAAGGTGCTTGTAGCCTTCTCTCTCAAGGAAAGCAAATGGGAGAGCTAGAAAATGACCAAAATAAAGAGGAAGAACCTTGTGGGTTGTGTGTCTTTCTCTCCCCAAAAAAAACAAGGAAATGGCCAATACATCACTGGGAAGTTGTTTTGAGCTGGGGATGACATGAGTTTTGCCGTCGGGCAGTTAGTGCTTGTGTGTCTCTATCACCATCCTTCACATCCATGGGAAGCTTGCTCCTTGTTACCATGGGCCTTACCCGGTTGTTGCGAAGGTTTGCCATGTGATGTATAAGCTGAAGCTTCCACCATGTGCACTCCGTCAAAGAGTCTTCCATGTAACACAGTTGAAACCTTTCCGTGGAGTTCCACCAACCGAGCTGTCGTTGTTGAAGCCACAAGAGGTCCTCCGGCACAGGGTTATTCATGGAGCACCGATGCTAGTGGTGTACTCGGAAGCAACTTGTGTAAACATCGCAGAATTTCAAGCAAGTTTCCAGTTTTCAAGCTCGGATATAAGCTATTCACCACGGAAAGGTTCCCAAACCCCGGGAGCTTGAAATCAACCCCGGTGAATAGATTATGATTGAGCTTAAAATCTGGAAACTTGTCTTAAAACTCTGCGAGGTTTTCCCAAGTTGCTTCTGAATACCCATAGACAATCCATTGCACTAGAAGTATTGGCGCTCCACCACTAATCCTGTGCTGGAGGACCTCTTGTGGCTTAGGCAACGACATCTTGGTTGGTGGAACTCCCACAAAAAGGTTTTAGCTGCGTTACATGGGAAACTCTTTGACGGAGTGCACACGGTGGAAGCTTTAGCTTATACATCATGTGGCTAACCTTGGCAACAATCGGGTAAGACCCATGGTAACTAGGGGTAGGCTTCCTAATGGATGGCACAGGATGGTTATAAAGACACACAAGCACCAACTGGCCGATGGCAAATTCAACTCATGTCATCCCCAGCTCAAAACAACTACATGGTGATGTATTGTCCATTCTTATTTTTTGAGAGAGAAAAACACATGGCTCACAAGGTTCTTCCCCTTTGTTTTGGTCATTTACTTGCTCTCCTATTTGCTTTCCTTGCTATTTTGGGAGAGAAGGCTACAAGCTCCTTGGTCTTTACTTTGGCCTTATTCTTGCTCTTTCCTTGTTTTTCTTTGGAGAGAAAGCCACAGGGCCCACAATCTCTTTCCTCTTTGCTTTCTTTTTTTGTTTCCTTTTTTCTTTTCATGAATGTTTTCACAAAATTTCTCTAGTTTTCTTTCACCTGATTAGACAATCACTCAAAACAAAGATGCACACCCGATTCATGGGTCTCATGTCTTTGTTGTTGAAGAGGTGTTGTTTAACTAAACGTGCCCGGCTACGTGCCTTGTGTCTGTGGCTGGACTTTCGTTACCGTACGGCCACATGTAGTGACCTAGGACTTTGCCGAGTAGACCCTGTCCAGACACGCCCCCAAGAGGACCGCAGACATCATTTTTTATTGATAGTAAAAATAATTTATACATGGTAGAAGAATCTAAGACAACAGTTAAAAAAACTTATCCTAAGCGATATCCATGTCCGGCGCAAGCCAGCCAAAGACGCAGACCCATGCTGGAGGACCTGGAAGCGGCCGAGCACGGCATCGTGTCACTCCTATAGGTAGGGCCAATCGTCGAGGCCGTGAACCGGGTGTTCGTCGCGTTGCCGGAGAACCCGAACGGTCCGTGTTGAGCTAAGACACCGCCGCCCAGTGCCACCGTTCGACAAACCGTCAACGACTTGGTTCAATAACACCTCTTCGACAACAAAGACATGAGACCTTTGCTCACAACAGAAATAAAATGGTGAGTGTTAAGAAGAGGGCCGGAACAGCAAAATCCAATAAAAATGCAAACCTTAGACAGCATGAGGAGCCATCCAACCCTTGTTGGCGTCGTCCAACTCCGATGATCACCAGTTGCAACACCCCACACAGAGAGACAAGAAAAGAATTTAGGGTTGGTGGGCATCGGGAGCGCGTCCTTTTTATGCATACACCGGATCCGACCTAATGAAATGTCAGAAAAGGCACCACAAAATCGGACCCAAATAAGTACCATATGCTTCTCTTTCACCTGATTAGGCAATCAAAACCCCTTTCACCAGACTCAACTTCTCATCAGTCTTAAAAAGCATTCACATGTTTAGTTAGATGATTTGCATGACTTTTTTCGCTCATTACAACAATGCACATATCCAACTCTCTTTTATTTTCTGTATGGGAGGAAATCATTTCTACTTATTGCAACTGTACTCCTCTGATTCTCCATAAATATACTTGTAAGTTATGTCTTGTTGAACAAGTTCAGTAAATCATGGAGGAGCAATAGATATTTACTTGTCTCTATTTTTCATGTCTATGATCATTAACTGAATATTGTTGTAAGCATATCCTTATTGTTTTCAGTTGGCATTCGTTGGTAGCTGGTAAGGTTCCATTTTACGCTGAACCACAAATCAGACTACATTACAACACTTTTTTAGTGGAAAATAAATATATATATTATCTGAATTATGCAGTGTTTCCATTACTTCCTATTGAAATCTACTGAATGGGCTGACAAGTGGACTTTTCATTGAATGTATAGTAATGTTTCCCAACTATGCTAAAGTTGTATTTTTCCAATATTACCTTAGGGCATGAATTTACAAAAATGTTAGAATTGAATAGTTATAAAAGGATTGTACAAAAAACTTTAAAGACAAAGACGTTATAAGTTTATATGAAGCTACAACTCCTGTCGATATTTTTCTCTTCTGAGATTTGATATGAAGCTTCAGTTCCTATACTAAATACAATTCATTTCTTCTCCTGCTTTTCCGAGACATTATGTGAAGCAACCCATCGCAACTTGCAACATCACCTAATTCATGCCCTTTGTGAATTCAAGTTTGTTAGTGAGCGACTCCATTTAATATTTTGTATCATGCACTAGGTTCATAAACACTGGATGCATGTTGCTCTCCTGTAGATTGGTCCATTGACTAAACCATTTGCTCTTCGATGTTCCAGGTTTGTTGTCTATAAAAGAAGATCCATGCTTGAAGTTGCAAGAGGTCCTAATTAACCTTGTAGGTTCGAGAAGGCATTGCTTCTTTACATGAATGTGCTTCCTTTTAAGTAGTGGAAATGGAAAATAATGCCATGCCGCCAGCTCCTCCACGATAACCATCTATTCAGATTTATCTAATTATGCAAGGAACCAACTATTTATATCTTCCAATGCACCAAACTAATAGTCTCATGAACTTGAAATCAGCTTAAATCATAACAGTATCATGTTTTCGTCAAAGAGCTTTGTGGTGGCATAAATATCAAGTCACGAGGAACATTCGATGCAAAATACTCATGTTGCTGAGAGAAACCCATGTTGTACATTTATATTCTCTCTTTTTTACTTTTGGAAGTTATGTCAAGAACATGCTTTTATTTTGGTGCAGGTAGATTTTACAACTGGATGCCCAGGCCTTAAATAGTAACAAAGGGCATAGCAGCACAAGAACACAGATGTATTGGATAGCTTCTGCTTTCGACTTTCCTGTTCATTTCATTAGCACTTTAACTTACTGAGGGAGGTGAAGTGAAGGCAGCTCTGTGTGCAAAAATAAAACACACCTTTGGGTGCAAATAATGTACTGATGAATTTTCAATGTAACTCATAATGGCCTCGTTTTACAATTGAAGTTGGGCGTATTAATCATTATCTGTTTGTCTGGTTTTACCAGTCTTTGTAATAAGCTGTAATGAGTAGGTTCGAGTTATGATTTTAAGGCTGTTTGTCTGGTGTGTCAGGTAGAGATATTGTATCTCTCATGGCAGCAAATAAAAATATAACTATAACGACGACCTCCAAATGCACAAGCCAAATAGACAATGTAAAATTCAAATGATAATGTATGCTGTTTACTTTCTAATATTTTCTCATGTTAGTTCAGATGGTTTTAAGGTGATGCATTGGTTTTAATCAAAGAAAGAAATGGAATTCGGGCATGCATGAACCTATTGCATGCACACAATGCAGAATTATATATTTCCTTGAAATTCATTAAGATAAACAAGTTGATTTGTAAATAGTCGCATTACCAACGACAAAACAATTGAGTATGACAAAGTTGAGGTGTACTGCAAAATTCAAGTTTTATATCTAACTAGTACCAATGCGGATTTTATAAAATGTGCATTAAGTGGTCTGAAGTGTCTCTGTTGGAAATATGAGCAATTTACCAAATAATTTTGCTAATGGAAATACTAGATAAAGCATGACTAATGTAGGAAATATAAAGCAAGTCACGCAATCCGACAGAGAGAAGGTAAACATCGTCTGCATATATGAACTTGTGCTAAACACATCTAGAACATACACTAGATGAAGCTGCTTATACGACATAGAACCTAACATATGTAGGGCAGAAACTAGAGGCGAGAACTGTAGCAGGACTCCTAACAGAAGGAACAAGAATACGTACGGGACAGCGGCAGCGGAAGCACTGGACTTGGGGTCGACATCCTCTCCAGCCATGTCGTCGATGAGGTTGTCGACGTCGGGGAAGAAGTCGTCGTCGGGGAAGTAGTCGTCGGAGTCCGTGATGAAGAAGTCAGTAGTCACGCGGAGCGCTCCCCAAAAATCTTATCACCCTTCTCTCGTACAGGACTCAAAGTGGTGCGGTTTCGGAGGCCTACTGTCCCGACTCGCGGTGCACGCCGCAAGCCGGGATGAGGAAGACTGCAGCAGCTCAGAGAATGGAACCGGTGGCGAGAGGAAGATCTCTGGGAGGAGCGACCTCCCTTTTATAGGCGCAAGATAAGGAGGCGAGAGGGCAGCGACGGGAGGCGAAAGAACAGCCGGCAGCTTCTGTGTGACCTTTCGTATACCCGTAGTGCGTGGCAAAAATTTAGATATCAGCTCGGCTCATTCCCGCAACCTGCGGCGCGGCGCGGCGCGTCGCGTCGTGACGAGGCGTGGCGTGGCGAAGCAGGCGGCGAAGGAGGAGCGCGTGTGGATATCCCTCTTGTTCTCATGCTCGTATAAGTGGGGAAAGAACCTCCCTTATAAGGAGGTCCAACTCCCACTAAACTAGCAATGTGGGACTAAACTTTAGTAGTATCCCTTGCCTTGCACAAATGGGCTAAGTGGGCCTCTAGGATTTATTAGGAATTTCTGAAATAGTTATTGGGCTGCCCAAAATAGACTAAATTCCAGCAATCCCCCACCAGATCCCAGAGGCACACCGAAATTTGCCTTTGGTTCCAAAACACTATTTTATATACCGGTACTCCAGTGGAGACTGTTAAGTTGAACTTCCACCTAGAACTCTATGCTACACTAGTAAGCAACTTGAACAGTGGATTGGGCCTTGAACTGCAAGTTTTCTGCGAATCTAGCTTCACATAAAGCCTTGACTGATACATGGCTACCGTGGGTCTTCCCGCGGGTGGAGCTTATGCGTCATACTCCGTGACCTTTCATGAGTTTACTAGAGAGAACCCTACTCTCATAGATTGCGACGTTTGACAATCAGACTCATATAGGTGTGTTCTTCAAAAGATGTTCTGCAGGATAACATCTCTACTTAAATAAGCCACTTAGAACACATTAAGATATACATCAACCTGCCATGCATATTAGGAGAGTATTGCATCTTCATGGAGTGGTATTGTGAATAGTAAGGATACTCTTCTCTCAGTTGACCAACAACTTGTCTTCCACATCTAATTCACGGGATCTCCGATCACAAAGAATAGGTTACCACTGTGAACAACTCGTATTGTGGGTCTCATACCCATCTCCCTTGATGCATTATCTATCACATTACGTGATAGACCCTTAGTAAAAGGATCTGCCAGATTTTTAGACGTTTGGATATAATCCAACGCAATAACTCCGGAGTTTTTCATTTTCCTTACAGACTTTAACCTTATCTGAACGTGTCTTGATGACTTCATGTTATCCTTTGAACTGCTCACTTTCGTGATCACAGTTTGATTGTCGCAGTTCATAAGAACACCCGGTACAGGTTTCTCAACAACCGGCAAGTCATTCAAGAGCCGGCGAAGCCAATCTGCTTCAACCGTAGTTGTATCTTGTGCTGTGAGTTCTGCTTCCATTGTTGACCTCGTTAAGATGGTCTGCTTGCAAGACTTCCAAGAAACAGCGCCACCTCCATGAGTGAATACATAACCGCTCGTGGCCTTTATCTCATCAGCATCTGAGATCCAGTTCGAGTCACTATACCCTTCAAGCACCTTTGGATGCCCGGTGTAGTGAATTCCATAATTTGCAGTGCCTTTCAAATAACGCAAAACTCTCTCTAGAGCTTTCCAATGCACATCTCCTGGTTTTGAGACAAACCGACTCAGTTTGCTAACAGCAAAATAAATGTCAGGTCTTGTAGCACTTGCTAAGTACATAAGCGAGCCAATAATCTGAGAATATTTCAATCGATCTCTGCAATTCTTCGATTCTTTCGAAGTAACACACTCGCATCATATGGTGTTGGAGAGGGCTTGCAGTCACTATAGCCAAAGCGACTCAAGATCTTTTCCACATAGTGAGATTGAAGCAAAGTAATCCCACCATCATCATCTCTCAACAACTTGATGTGCAGAATGACATCAGCCACTCCTAAATCCTGTTGGGGAACGTTGCAGAAAACAAAAAATTTCCTACGGTTTCACCAAGATCCATCTATGAGTTCATCTAGCAACGAGTGATCGGATTGCATCTACATACCTTTGTAGATCACACGCGGAAGCGTTCAAAGAACGGGGATGAGGAAGTCGTACTCGACGTGATCCAAATCACCGGAGATCCTAGCGCCGAACGGACGGCACCTCCGCGTTCAACACAGGTATGGTCAGCGTGACGTCTCCTCCTTCTTGATCCAGCAAGGGGGAAGGAGAGGTTAATGAAGATCCAGCAGCACGACGGCGTGGTGGTGGATGCAGGGGTCACCGCAGCAGGCTTCGCTGCCTCATGCGAGAGGAGAGGTGTAGCGGGAGAGAGAGGCGCCAAGACTCAAGGTGCGGCTGCCCTCCCTCCCCTTTATATAGGCCCTCTAGGGGTGCGCTGCCCTAGGAGATGGTATCTCCTAGGGGGGGGGGGGGGCGGCGTCCAAGGGGTGGAGTGCCCCTGTTGTGTGGGCGCCCCACCCTAGGGTTCCCAAACCTAGGCGCATGGGGTGGGCCAAGGGGGGCGCACCAGCCCACTATGGGCTGGTTCCCCTCCCCACTTTATCCCATGGGGCCCTCCGGGATGGGTGGCCCCACCCGGTGGACCCCCCGGGACCCTTCCGGTGGTCCCGGTACAATACCGGTGACCCCCGAAACTCTCCCGATGGCCGAAACTGCACTTCCTATATATAATTCTTCACTTGCGGACCATTCCGGAACTCCTCGTGACGTCCAGGATCTCATCCGGGACTCCGAACAACTTTCGGGTTACTGCATATTCATATCTCTACAACCCTAGCGTCACCTAACCTTAAGTGTGTAGACCCTTCGGGTTCAGGAGACATGTAGACATGACCGAGATGGCTGTACGGTCAATAACCAACAGCGGGATCTGGATACCCATGTTGGCTCCCACATGCTCCTCGATGATCTCATCGGATGAACCACGATGTCGAGGATTCAAGCAACCCGTATACAATTCCCTTTGTCAATCGGTATGTTACTTGCCCGAGATTCGATCGTCGGTATCCCAATATCTCATTCAATCTCGTTACCAGCAAGTCACTTTACTTGTACCGTAATGCATGATCCCGTGAACAGACACTTGGTCACTTTGAGCTCATTATGATGATGCATTACCGAGTGGGCCCAGAGATACCTCTCCGTCATACGGAGTGACAAATCCCAGTCTTGATCCGTGTCAACCCAACAGTCACTTTCGGAGATACCCGTAGTATACCTTTATAGTCACCCAGTTACGTTGTGACGTTTGGTACGCCCAAAGCACTCCTACGGTATCCGGGAGTTACACGATCTCATGGTCTAAGGAAAAGATACTTGACATTGGAAAAACTCTAGCAAACGAATTATATGATCTTGTGCTATGTTTAGGATTGGGTCTTGTCCATTACATCATTCTCCTAATGATGTGATCTCGTTATCAATGACATCCAATGTCCATAGTCAGGAAACCATAACTATCTGTTGATCAACGAGCTAGTCAACTAGAGGCTTACTAGGGACATGTTGGTGTCTAGTATTCACACATGTATTACGATTTCCGGATAACACAATTATAGCATGAATAAAAGACAATTATCATGAACAAGGAAATATAACAATAATCCTTTTATTATTGCCTCTAGGGCATATTTCCAACTCATCTCAAAACAACGAGATAGGAAATCCTTGACCTCCTTAATAACATTCAGATTTGTTCCGAAAATCAGTATGTCATCAACATACAAGCACAGGATAACTCCCTCGCCCCCACCATGGCGATTGTACACACATTTGTCAGCTTCGTTCACAACAAAGCCTGCAGCTGTTAAAGTTCTTTCAAACTTCTCATGCCACTGTTTGGGTGCTTGCTTAAGTCCGTACAAAGACTTCAGCAACTTGCACACTTTCCCTTCTTGACCATCTAGTACAAACCCATCTGGTTGTTCCATATAAATTTCCTCGTCCAACTCTCCATTTAGGAAAACAGTCTTAACATCCATTTGATGAACGAGAAGACCATGCGAGGCATCTAGTGAAAGTAGAACTCGAATAGTGGTCAGTCGAGCCACAGGTGAGTAAGTATCAAAGAAGTCTTCACCTTCCTTTTGGGTATAACCCTTAGCCACGAGCCGAGCATTGTACTTTTCAATAGTACCATCAGGCCTAAGCTTCTTCTTGAATACCCATTTGCATCCTATAGGTATGCACCCATAAGGACGATCAGTTATCTCCCAGGTTTCATTCGCCAAGATGGAATCCATCTCGCTATGAACCACTTCCTTCCAGTAGCCAGCATCTTCAGATGCATAGGCCTCTGAAATAGAACTAGGAGTGTCATCTATGAGATACACAAGAAAATCATCACCAAAGGACTTTGCAGTCCTCTGTCTCTTGCTCCTAGTAGGAACTTCATTGTTCTCCTCCACAGGACTTTCAAAGTGTTCCATCGAAATGGCAGGTTCGGCAACTGTAACTGGTTCCTAATTCGATGAACTAGGCATCTCCTGATTAGATGAGGTAGCCATATCCTTCATGGGTGTCAGGACCCCGATCCTAAGTCACACTGATCTAGCATGTAACACATCATATCACTTTGCGGCCTCACGCACGGTATTCCCACGGGTGCCACCTTACCTGGCCCGGGACCGTTTGCGCCTTTTGGATCACGTATGTGATAGTGTCGCTAGCATCCATATGACAAAGAACCCGGGCCGACATGGCTAGTCGTGAACCCAAAGCGGCACTAACCCATGGGGACAGGCATACATGAATCAACTTCGAGCATGTCGGTCAACAGCGTGTGAATCCGGGCTGTAGCACTGGGCTAACAGGACTCCGGTAACCCGGGCTGTAGCAGGCTAGGCAGGACTCCGGATGTCATCGCGTGACATTTCCCGAAGGGACGACACCGAACAGTGAAACACATGCCGGTCAGTCAAGTGTCCCGAGCAGAGTCTTTGGGCTAGCAGGACTCCGGTGAACCGGGCTGTAGCGGACTACTATGGCTCAAGGAGGCACTAGACTACATTTCCCCATAAGAGAGGCTGCCAAGGATAAACAACTAGATTGTCGGATCCCACACATAGCAAGCATTTCAATCATACACACAATATGCTCGATATGTGTAAATACAACATGGCATCACAACATAACTCTACGACTCCAATATTTATTCATTAGGCTCTGAGGAGCCAAGATATTACAAACAGGGGTCTCATGACCCAACATTCAGAGCATACAAGCAACAAGCACATGCGGAAGCTTAACATGTCTGAGTACAGTCATCTACAAATGAAAAAGGCTGAGAAGCCTGACTATCTACCAGATCCTGCCGAGGGCACAAGATCGTAGCTGAGGTATCAAGATAAACATCGGAGTCCACACGGAACTACTAGCGAGACTGACGTCTCTCTGCAAAAACATAAAATAGGGAAACGTGAGTACAAATGTACCCAGCAAGACTTACATCAGAACTAACTACATATGCATCGGTATAACAAAGGGGGTAGTGGAGTTTAACTGCAGCAAGCCAGCTTTGACTCAGTGGCTAACCTGAACTACGACTACAAACAAATCTTTTGAGGTGGCGCACATGAGTCCACATATTCACCATATCAATACACCACTATGGATCCGCTTCCGTCTCCCTACGAGAACGCCATCCATATCACTCACGCTTATCTTGCGAGTTTTAGAGTATCCACTTTCACTTGTCTATGAACTATTATAGGCAACCCAGAAGTCCTTTACCGTGCACACGGCTATTCGAATAGATGATGTTAACCCTGCAGGGGTGTACTTCTTCATACATGTTTCCACCACTTAGCGTCTGCACACGACATGTGCTCGGCAGACTTCAAGCGAAAGCCGACGTGGGTGTAGACCACGACCTACCTAAACACTCAAGTCTCTAGTCCAGGTTTATCACCTAATCAGGTTCCATCCACAGGGAGTCCGGCCGAGGTTTCTGAAGGAAATATGCCCTAGAGGCAATAATAAAGTTATTATTTATTTCCTTATTTCATGATAAAACTTTATTATTCATGCTAGAATTGTATTAACCGGAAACATAATACATGTGTGAATACATAGACAAACAGAGTGTCACTAGTATGCCTCTACTTGACTAGCTCATTAATCAAAGATGGTTATGTTTCCTAACCATAGACAAAGAGTTGTTATTTGATTAATGGGATCACATCATTAGATGAATGATCTGATTGACATGACCCATTCCATTAGCTTAGCACCGATCGCTTAGTATGTTGCTATTGCTTTCTTCATGACTTATACATGTTCCTATGACTATGAGATTATGCAACTCCTGCTTGCGGAGGAACACTTTGTGTGCTACCAAACATCACAACGTGAATCGGGTGATTATAAAGGAGCTCTACAGGTGTCTCCAAAGGTACATGTTGGGTTGGCGTATTTTGAGATTAGGATTTGTCACTCCGATTGTCGGAGAGGTATCTCTGGGCCCTCTCGGTAATGCGCATCACTTAAGCCTTGCAAGCATTGCAACTAATGAGTTAGTTGCAGGATAATGTATTACAGAACGAGTAAAGAGACTTGCCGGTAACGAGATTGAACTAGGTATAGGATACCGACGATCGAATCTTGGGCAAGTAACATACCGATGACAAAGGGAACAATGTATGTTGTTATGCGGTCTGACCGATAAAAGATCTTCGTAGAATATGTAGGAACCAATATGGGCATCCAGGTCCCGCTATTGGTTATTGACCGGAGACATGTCTCGGTCATGTCTACATTGTTCTCGAACCCGTAGGGTCCGCACGCTTAAGGTTTCGATGACAGTTATATTATGAGTTTATGCGTTTTGATGTACCGAAGGTTGTTCGGAGTCTCGGATGTGATCACGGACATGACGAGGAGTCTCGAAATGGTCGAGACATAAAGATTGATATATTGGAAGCCTATGTTTGGATATCGGAAGTGTTCGGGTCAAATCGGGATTTTACCGGAGTACCGGGAGGTTACCGGAACCCCCCGGGAGGTATATGGGCCTTAGTGGGCCTTAGTGGAAGGGAGGAGAAGTGGCCACGGATGGGCCGCGCGCCCCTCCCCCCTTGGTCCGAATTGGACAAGGAGAGAGGGGCCGATGCCCCCCTCCTTCTCTCTCTCTCTTTTCCCCCCTCACGAATCCTATTCCAACTAGGAAAGGGGGGGAGTCCTACTCCCGGAGGGACTAGGACTCCTCCTGGCGTGCCTCTCCTGGCCGGCCGCACTCCCCCCCCTTGAGCCTTTATATACGGAGGCAGGGGCACCCCCTAGAGACACAAGTTGATCCACGTGATCATATTCTTAGCCGTGTGCGGTGCCCCCTTCCACCATAGTCCTCGATAATATTGTAGCGGTGCTTAGGCAAAGCCCTGCGACATTAGTACATCAAGATCGTCACCACGCCGTCGTGCTGACGGAACTCTTCCCCGACACTTTGCTGGATCGGAGTCCGGGGATCGTCATCGAGCTGAACGTGTGCTAGAACTCGGAGGTGCCGTAGTTTCGGTGCTTGATCGGCCGGGCCGTGAAGACGTACGACTACATCAACCAAGTTAACGCTTCCGTTGTCGATCTACAAGGGTACATAGATCACACCCCCCCCCTCTCGTTGCTATGCATCACCATGATCTTGCGTGTGCGTAGGAATTTTTTTGAAATTACTACGAAACCCAACAGTGGCATCCGAGCCTAGGTTTTATGTGTTGATGTTATATGCACGAGTAGAACACAAGTGAGTTGTGGGCGATATAAGTCATACTGCTTACCAGCATGTCATACTTTGGTTCGGCGGTATTGTTGGACGAAGCGGCCCGGACCGACATTACGCGTACGCTTACGCGAGACCGGTTCTCCCGACGTGCTTTGCACAAAGGTGGCTAGCGGGTGGCAGTTTCTCCAACTTCAGTTGAACTGAGTATGGCTACGCCCGGTCCTTGCGAAAGTTAAAACAGCACCAACTTGACGAACTATCGTTGTGGTTTTGATGCGTAGGTGAGATTGGTTCTTGCTTAAGCCCATAGCAGCCACGTAAAACTTGCAATAACAAAGTAGAGGACGTCTAACTTGTTTTTGCAGGGCATGTTGTGATGTGATATGGTCAAGACATGATGCTAAATTTTATTGTATGAGATGATCATGTTTTGTAACCGAGTTATCGGCAACTGGCAGGAGCCATATGGTTGTCGCTTTATTGTATGCAATGCAATCGCGCTGTAATGCTTTACTTTATCACTAAGCGGTAGCGATAGTCGTGGAAGCATAAGATTGGCGAGACGACAATGATGCTACGATGGAGATCAAGGTGTCGCGCCGATGACGATGGTGATCACGACGGTGCTTCGAAGATGGAGATCACAAGCACAAGATGATGATGGCCATATCATATCACTTATATTGATTGCATGTGATGTTTATCTTTTATGCATCTTATCTTGCTTTGATTGACGGTAGCATTATAAGATGATCTCTCACTAATTATCAAGAAGTTTTCTCCCTGACTATGCACCGTTGCGAAAGTTCTTCGTGCCGAGACACCACGTGATGATCGGGTGTGATAGGCTCTACGTTCAAATACACCGGGTGCAAAACAGTTGCACACGCGGAATACTCAGGTTATACTTGACGAGCCAAGCATATACAGATATGGCCTCAGAACACGAAGACCGAAAGGTCGAGCGTGAATCATATAGTAGATATGATCAACATAGTGATGTTCACCAATGAAACTACTCCATCTCACGTGATGATCGGACATGGTTTAGTTGATTTGGATCACGTGATAACTTAGAGGATTAGAGAGATGTCTATCTAAGTGGGAGTTCTTAAGTAATATGACTAAATTGAACTTAAATTTATCATGAAGTTAGTCCTGGTAGTATTAGCATATCTATGTTGTAGATCAATAGCTCGCATTGTTGCTTCCCTGTGTTTATTATGATATGTTCCTAGAGAAAATTGTGTTGAAAGATGTTAGTAGCAATGATGCGGATTGAATCCGTGATCTGAGGTTTATCCTCATTGCTGCACAGAAGAATTATGTCCTTGATGCACCGCTAGGTGACAGACCTATTGCAGGAGCAGATGCAGACGTTATGAACGTTTGCCTAGCTCAATATGATGACTACTTGATAGTTTAGTGCACCATGCTTAATGGCTTAGAATCGGGACTTCAAAGACGTTTTGAACGTCATGGACCATATGAGATGTTCCAGGAGTTGAAGTTAATATTTCAAGCAAATACCCGAGTTGAGAGATATGAAGTCTCCAACAAGTTCTATACCTAAAAGATGGAGGAGAATCGCTCAACTAGTGAGCATGTACTCAGATTGTCTGGGTACTACAATCACTTAATCAAGTGGGAGTTAATCTTCCAGATAAAATAGTGATTGACATTATTCTCTAGTCACCATCACCAAGTTAGTAGAACTTCGTGATGAACTATAGTATGCAAGGGATGACGAAAACGACTCCCGAGCTTTTCATGATGATGAAATCGATGAAGGTAGAAATCAAGAAAGAGCATCAAGTGTTGATGGTAGACAAGACCACTAGTTTCAAGAAAAGGGCAAAGGGAAGAAGGGGAACTTCAAGAAGAACGGCAAGCGAGTTGCTGCTCAAGTGAAGAAGCCCAAGTCTGGACCTAAGCCTGAGACTAAGTGCTTCTACTGCAAAGGGACTGGTCACTGGAAGCGGAACTGCCCCAAGTATTTGGCAGATAAGAAGGATGGCAAAGTGAACAAAGGTATATTTGATATACAGATTATTAATGTGTATTTTACTAGTGTTCGTAGCAACCCCTCGGTATTTGATACTGGTTCAGTTGCTAAGAGTAGTAACTCGAAACGGGAGTTGCAGAATGAACAGAAACTAGTTAAGGGTGAAGTGACGATGTGTGTTGGAAGTGGTTCCAAGATTGATATGATCATCATCGCACACTCCCTATACTTTCGGGATTAGTGTTGAACTTGAATAAGTGTTATTTGGTGTTTGCGTTGAGAATGAATATGATTTGATCATGTTTATTGTAATACGGTTATTCATTTAAGTAAAAGAATAAATTGTTGTTCTGTTTACATGAATAAAACCTTATATGGTTACACACCCAATGAAAATAGTTCGTTGGATCTCGATCGTAGTGATACACATAATCATAATATTGAAACCAAAAGATGCAAAGTTAATAATGATAATGCAACTTATTTGTGGCACTGCCGTTTAGGTCGTATTGGTCTAATGCGCATGAAGAAACTCCATGCTATTGGGTTTTTGGAATCACTTGATTATGAATCACTTGATGCTTGCGAACCATGCCTTATGGGCAAGATGACTAAAACGCCGTTCTCCGGAACAATGAAGCAAGCAACAGATTTGTTGGAAATCATACATACTGATGTATGTGGTCCGATGAATATTAAGGCTTGCAGCAGGTATCATTATTTTCTGACCTTCACAGATGATTTGAGCAGATATGGGGATATCTACTTGATGAAACATAAGTCTGAAACATTTGAACAGTTCAAAGAATTTCAGAGTGAAGTGGAAAATCATCGTGACAAGAAGATAAGGTTTCCACGATCTGATCGTGGAGACGAATATTTGAGTTACGGGTTTGGTCTTCAATTAAAACAATATGGAATAGTTTCACAAATTCATGCCACCTGGAACACCACAGCATAATGGTGTGTCCGAACATCATAACCGTACTTTATTGGATATAGTACAATCTATGATGTTTCTTACCGATTTACCAGTATCGTTTTGGGGTCATGCATTAGAGATAGCTGCATTCACGTTAAATAGGGCACCATCAAAATCCGTTGAGACGACGCCTTATGACCCGTGGTTTGGCAAGAAACCAAAGTTGTCGTTTCTTAAAGTTTGGGGTTGCGACGCTTATATGAAAAAGTTTCATCCTGATAAGCTCAAACCCAAATCGGAGAAATATGTCTTCATAGGATACCCAAAGGAGACAGTTGGGTACACCTTCTATCACAGATCCGAACGCAAGACATTCGTTGCTAAGAATGGATCCTTTCTAGAGAAGGAGTTTCTCTCGAAAGAAGTGAGTGGGAGGAAAGTAGACCTTGATGAAGTAACTGTACCTGCTCCATAATTGGAAAGTAGTTCATCACAAAAATCTGTTCCTGTGACTCCTGCACCAATTAGTGAGGAAGATAATGATGATGATCATGTAACTTTGGATCAAGTTACTACCAAACCTCGTAGGTCAACCAGAGTGAGATCCGCACCAGAGTGGTACGGTAATCCTATTCTGGAGGTCATGTTACTTGACCATGACGAACCTACGAACTGTGAGGAAGCGATGATGAGCCCAGATTCCGCAAAATGGCTTGAGGCGATGAAATCTGAGATGGGATCCATGTATGAGAACAAAGTATGGACTTTGGTTGACTTGCCCGATGATCGGCAAGCAATTGAGAATAAATGGATCTTCAAGAGGAAGACGGACGCTGATAGTAGTGTTACTATCTACAAAGCTAGAATTGTCGCAAAAGGTTTTCGACAAGTTCAAGGTGTTGACTACGATGAGTGTTTCTCACTCGTATCTATGCTTAAGTCTTTCCGAATCATGTTAGCAATTGCCGCATTTTATGAAATCTGGCAAATGGATAACAAAACTGCAATCCTTAATGGATTTCTTAAAGAAGAGTTGTATATGATGCAACCAGAAGGTTTTGTCAATCCTAAAGGTGTTAACAAAATGTGCAAGCTCCAGCGATCCATCTATGGACTGGTGTAAGCATCTCGGAGTTGGAATATACGCTTTGGTAAGTTGATCAAAGCATATAGTTTTATACAGACTTGCGGTGAAGCCTGTATTTACAAGAAAGTGAGTGGGAGCACTACAACATTTCTGATAAGTATATGTGAATGACATATTGTTGATCGGAAATAATGTAGAATTATTCCGCGAAGCATAAAGGAGTGTTTGAAAGGAGTTTTTCAAAGAAATACCTCGGTGAAGTTGCTTACATATTGAGCATCAAGATCTATAGAGATAGATCAAAACGCTTGATAAGTTTTTTCAATGAGTACATACCTTGACAAGATTTTGAAGTAGTTCAAAATGGAACAGTCAAAGAAAGAGTTCTTGCCTGTGTTACAAGGTGTGAAATTGAGTAAGACTCAAAACCCGACCACGGCAGAAGATAGAAAGAGAATGAAAGTCATTCCCTATGCCTCAGCCATAGGTTCTATAAAGTATGCCATGCTGTGTACCAGATCTATTGTATACCCTACACTGATTTTGGCAAGGGAGTACAATAGTGATCTAGGAGTAGATCACTGGACAGCGGTCAAAATTATCCTTAGTTGAATAAGGATATTTTTCTCGATTATGGAGGTGACAAAAGGTTCGTCGTAAAGGGTTACGTCGATGCAAGTTTTGACACTAATCTAGATGACTCTAAGTCTCAATCTAGATACATATTGAAAGTGGGAGCAATTAGCTAGAGTAGCTCCGAGCAGAGTATTGTTGACATAGAAATTTGCAAAAGACATATGGATCTGAATGTGGCAGACCCGTTGACTAAAATTATCTCACAAGCAAAACATGATCACACCTTAGTACTCTTTGGGTATTAATCACATAGCGATATGAACTAGATTACTGAATCTAGTAAACCCTTTGGGTGTTGGTCACATGGCGATGTGAACTATGGGTGTTAATCACATGATGATGTGAACTATCGATGATTAATCACATGGTGATGTGATCTAGATTATTGACTCTAGTGCAAGTGGGAGACTGAAGGAAATATGCCCTAGAGGCAATAATAAAGTTATTATTTATTTCCTTATTTCATGATAAAAGTTTATTATTCAGGCTAGAATTGTATTAACCGGAAACATAATACATGTGTGAATACATAGACAAACAGAGTGTCACTAGTATGCCTCTACTTGACTAGCTCATTAATCAAAGATGGTTATGTTTCCTAACCATAGACAAAGAGTTGTTATTTGATTAATGGGATCACATCATTAGATGAATGATCTGATTGACATGACCCATTCCATTAGCTTAGCACCCGATCGTTTACTATGTTGCTATTGCTTTCTTCATGACTTATACATGTTCCTATGACTATGAGATTATGCAACTCCCGCTTGCGGAGGAACACTTTGTGTGCTACCAAACGTCCACAACGAATCTGGGTGATTATAAAGGAGCTCTACAGGTGTCTCCAAAGGTACATGTTGGGTTGGCGTATTTCGAGATTAGGATTTGTCACTCCGATTGTTGGAGAGGTATCTCTGGGCCCTCTCGGTAATGCACTTCACTTAAGCCTTGCAAGCATTGCAACTAATGAGTTAGTTGCGGGATAATGTATTACAGAACGAGTAAAGAGACTTGCCGGTAACGAGATTGAACTAGGTATAGGATACCGACGATCGAATCTCGGGCAAGTAACATACCGATGACAAAGGGAACAACGTATGTTGTTATGCGGTCTGAACGATAAAAGATCTTCGTAGAATATGTAGGAACCAATATGGGCATCCAAGTCCCGCTATTGGTTATTGACCGGAGACGTGTCTCGGTCATGTCTACATTGTTCTCGAACTCGTAGGGTCCGCACGCTTAAGGTTTCGATGACAGTTATATTATGAGTTTATGCGTTTTGATGTACCGAAGGTTGTTTGGAGTCTCGGATGTGATCACGGACATGACGAGGAGTCTCGAAATGGTCGAGACATAAAGATTGATATATTGGAAGCCTATGTTTGGATATCGGAAGTGTTCCGGGTCAAATCGAGATTTTACCGGAGTACCTGGAGGTTACCGGAAACCCCCCGGGAGGTATATGGGCCTTAGTGGGCCTTAGTGGAAGAGAGGAGAAGTGGCCAGGGATGGGCCCCGCGCCCCTCCCCCCTTGGTCCGAATTGGACAAGGAGAGAGGGGGCCGGCGCCCCCCTCCTTCTCTCTCTCTCTTTTCCCCCCTCACGAATCCTATTCCAACTAGGAAAGGGGGGAGTCCTACTCCCGGAGGGAGTAGGACTCCTCCTGGCGCGCCTCTCCTGGCTAGCCGCACTCCCCCCCTTGAGCCTTTATATACGGAGGCAGGGGCACCCCCTAGAGACACAAGTTGATCCACGTGATCATATTCTTAGCCGTGTGCGGTGCCCCCTTCCACCATAGTCCTCGATAATATTGTAGCGGTGCTTAGGCGAAGCCTCGCGACGAGAGTACATCAAGATCGCTACCACGCCGTCGTGCTGACGGAACTCTTCCCCGACACTTTGCTGGATCGGAGTCCGGGGATCGTCATCGAGCTGAACGTGTGCTAGAACTCGGAGGTGCCGTAGTTTCGGTGCTTGATCGGTCGGGCCGTGAAGACGTACGACTACATCAACCAAGTTAACGCTTCCGTTGTCGATCTACAAGGGTAAGTAGATCACACTCCCCCCTCTCGTTGCTATGCATCACCATGATCTTGCGTGTGCGTAGGAATTTTTTTGAAATTACTACGAAACCCAACAGTTTCCACATACGGCCCCGAACGATGTGTACAGGGTTCCGAGACACCAAACGGGTGCCCGGCTGGCTCGGCCACGTGCCTACCGCAACACAGCCCACCCCTACGATCAGCGCTGAATGCGGTCCCCAGCATACTACAAACACCAGAAACTACTTGCAACTCCTGGACAGAGGACAAGGGTGGTTAAGAAGTCGAGCGGGGTCATATTCAGGGCCCAATGCATGGTAGTAGCTGTTTCATGGATCACAAACACAGAACTCAGTTCCTGAGGACGGCTTCAATGAGACAACCCACCATGTACTCCTACATGGCCTCTCACCGCTACCTTTACCAAATCGTGTTCACACACTTAGCTCACACACAATAGGACATGTTCATGACCATTCCAATTCATTCCCGATGAATCAGACCCGACTCAACTCTAAGAAGTAGCAGGCACGACAAACAAGCATGAATGAGTAGGCACATCAAGGCTCAAACAACTCCTACTCATGCTAACGGGTTTCATCTATTTACTGTGGCAATGACATGTAATGCAGAGGATAAGGGGTTCAACTACCGCAACATGTAACAGTTGAATCGATGTTGTCCTAATGCAGTAAAAGGGAGCAGGAGCGAGAGAGGGGGATTGTATCGGAATGAACAAGGGGGTTTTGCTTGCGTGGCACTTCTGAAGATAATATAGTTCTTCATTGGTGTCATCGATCACGGCGTCGAAGCAACGTCTACTGAGAGGGGACAAATACCGGCAACAGAGAAAGAAACATAATCAATGCAATGCACAATATGATGCATGATCATGACATGGTAAAATGAGTGTGTTGGGCTAATGCAACTACAACCAGATGGGTTTGGGTCATTTTGAACCAAAGGTTTAATTCCAAACTCAAATTATGAATTTAAATAGTGCCTTAACATGTTTTGATATAAACAGCAGGTTTAAGTTGCTTTATCATGCATGAAACCAGTACAGATGGATAGATTGGATTTTTCTGATCATTTTCATATATAAATTTTTGCATTTGGAGTTACAGATTAATTTCTATGATTTTTTGAAGTTAGCACTATTTTTCTGGAATTTCCTGAATAAGAATAAATCTAGAAAAAGGAGGTACTACGTCAGAACTGCGTCAGCGTGACGTCAGCGAGTCAACAGGCTGGTCCAGGTCAAACCTGACCAGTGGGGGCCACACGTCAGTGTAATTAGCCTAGCTAATTTTTAGTTAGCACTAAACCTAACTTAGTTAGCAGACGGGCCCCACCTGTCATGGAGTCAGGGGGAAGTCAAACTGGGCCCACACTGAGTCAATCCGGGTCAAGCGGGGTCAAACTCGCCGGCGTTTAGCCGCCGGTGAGGCCAGACACGGCGGGGCACCTCGGATTTGGTCCTCCGGTGGCCAAATTGAGGGCGGAGACGTGCTACGCGTAGCTGGGGAGCTGCTGCATCCAGTGGTGCAAGTGGTTGGACACGGGGATGCTGGAAGCAACGCGGGCAAGCTCTACAGCGGCGGCCGGAGTTCGGCACGCACGGGCACGGCGTTGGGGAGCACGACAGGGCTAGCGAGTGGGTGCGCTCAGCTCCTGGGAGCATGCTGAGTACGGTGATGCGCGTGGACGCGGGTGGCAGCAGCTGTGGCCGCGGCGGCGACTTGGCCGGAGGCGGAGAGCTGTCGGGCTCGAAGGATACGGCGACTACACGGCGCAAACGAGCAAGGTAAGAGAGGGGATCGAAGAAGAAGCTCATGGCGAGTGCAGCGGTGGCCTCGGCGAGCTTGGGGAAGCAACGGAGCGGGTGCACGGTCGCCGGCGATCTCAGCGGACCGAGGTTGAAGAAGACGGCGATGGCGGCATTTCAGGGCTTCCGGCGGGGCGTGGCTTGGTGGGGAGGAAGAGGGGGTCGGGGCGAAGCGTCTGAGCACATCGGCGAGGCGAGGCAGTGGCCGTGGCCACGACAGCAGCGAGCGGCGGCGACGATGGCTCTCGGGTGCGTGCGAGAGGAGAGCCAGAGGAGGGAGAGGAGCACGGGGAGAGTGAGGGGCGGTCGGGGAGGCTGCGTGTCGTGCCTAGAGCGTCGAGGGCGAAGCGGCAAGCAGGAGGTGGCGCACGGCGGTGCGCGCGCGTCGGGCACGCTCCCGTCCTCCTGGCAAGGAGGAAGATGACAGGGGGAGGGGTCAGGCGGGCTGGGCCGCGCAGGTGGGCTGGCCAGCTGGGCCGCGACAGGTAAGTCAGGTAAGTTCTCTCTCTCTCTCTCTCTTCTATTTCTGTTTTTCTATTATTTCTGTAACTTCCGGGCTTTATTAAAAATACCAGAGCGTTTCCAAAAATCCTGAAAAATAATTGTGGGCTCTGGTTGGAATATCCCCAACAGCCCTCAATTAAGTTCAGAATTATTTGGACATTTAAAATATTATATAGCATTTAATTGTCCAAATTCAAATACGTATGAATTAACTCCAAAATCCAGAAATGTCCTAGAAATGTGTGCATCATTTTTGGAAGAAGTTTTCACCCATGCCAAAATTGATGAACTTTTCTAAAGGCCATTTTGGGTAGATGGAAAAGATTTAATTTGACCCTAGTTGTACTTCATTTGCTGCTAGGGTTTATCAATCCCCATTTCAAGTTTAATATAAATTGAAAATGATGCATGGATGCAATGCAACTAATGACAAGAAGGTTTCTAGGGCTGTGACAACTCACCCCCACTAAACAAGAATCTCATCCCGAGATTCAGGATGTGAGGTAAGAAGACAGAGGGGACACAAAGCTAATAACATGATCTTCATGATCCGGACGTCTTTCTCGAGGATGTTGATTCATTGCATCACCTTGATCTCGACGTCTTGCTTTGTGAACTACGTCCAACATGACAACGGGAGGAAAAATGAGAATTTTAGAAGAATCGATCTTCTTGAAGATCGAGCAACCGGCGATCAGCTCACAGAATGAGACATAGCGACATCTGTCGAGATGAGACACGATATGTACATCAAGAATGATGGAAATGAGCATATGACAAGGTTTTAAATAAGTAGCGGGATTCCCACACCTAGGAGGGTGGTGAACGGTGTCAACGTAGCGAGGAGTTGGGTTGCCATGATACCATAACAAGACACCCTAGAGAAGGATGACTCATAGGATTATCCTTTAAGTGGAAAAAAGAATTACTTTTGATCCATAGATCAATAAAATTCTCTATACCAGCCTAGGGAAAATTTCGAGCAATCGTTTGAAGGAGTTCGAAGAAATGGCGTACTCGGACTAGGATGGATGATGTGGACTACCTTGTTGAAGACAACGCAATGGATGATTTTACTTGCGCGTGCTCTCAAGAACTTGAGCATTTCCATATTCATCAAGGTTCTACCAACATCCGCGTCGAGGATCCTGGCAACACATCTTACTACCCTGACGAATAGAGATGGACAATGCAGATGCATAGAAGACACCCCTTTCTCAGATTTCACCTTAGCAAGGCCAAGGGAACGAAATCTGGATGATCGACCGAGAGACATTTAGCACCCCGCTTTTAATGTTCTCCTTGATGTGCTAGCGCAACCCATTTATAGATATGGTTTGATAACTAGGACATCAAGTAAAAGGTCGGACTTCGGAAGCTCAAGAATCCATAAGGAATAACTACGGAGGCAGATCCTGCGAGATCCTTATGGGGAGGCGGCCAAATTTCTCAATCAAGATATTACAATAATAAGTCTTCCGGTTGGGTGTGTTGGCCACAACATCCACTTTACCGGGTACAGAGAGACCAATGTTATAGTCCTTGAGAAACGTTCCAACCATCATATCTGCTTGGGATTCAGATCTGGTTGGTGTCAGGATAATCCAGACTCATCGGGTCGGGAAAGAAAAATGAAAGCTTGGAACACAAATCGACGAGATGACGTTGCGAGATTCCCAAGGGAATGAACTATGGTAGTAAGCTCCAAAACATGAGCCGGTTTTGCTACAAGCATGTGAACACGCTGTCCCAGACAAGGATGACCACATAGTAGTCTTATAATAAAACACTACCGAGTTCAGGTGGGGCACCATCAACGAGGATATCGAAGTCTTGTGCATGAACTAGTATTCGCACAACAACTCCTTTTCCTTGAACAAATCAATCAGTGGCTTGGGGTGCTAGGGAATACATATGGCTGAAGGTTGCAAGTCTTCAAACCATAGAATACTTCAAACATATGCATGACTGATTTGGTATGGTCCCGAAGGAAGCAAAAACAAGCTTTCTCGAATTCACGGCGGCAACTTTCATCAAATGCACGTGAATTAGAGGAAGTCACTACTTTCATCCAAACATATGATTCATGAACGAAACACGAAGAAATGCTTACACAAGTTTCCAACACTAAGTTGATGTTCAACATGAGTCATGGGGGGAGACAGAATGCTGCTAATGGGCTCAACAGCAACTCATCCAAATTTCCATATCACTGGACTTCCACCATCATGTGAACACAGTGATAGTATTGGTCAGACCAAAAGATGTAACGATGTATGCTCGAGGGATCAACCACGAGTAAGATAACATTACGAACATCGTTGGCTCTGATTTGACTTGACGATAGCCCACACTCAAATCAAGGTTTGGACAAGACGATAGATTCAATAACCGATCCCGAGGAACAATCAATGAAAATATCATCTTTCTTCAACACACATACACACAAGGATATCCCTTCAGAAAGAACAAAATTCGGCAAAGCTTGTATCTTCCAACTCTCCAAGTTGTTGTTTAGCTTAACCAACTAGCTTAGGGGTAACCAACACGGATTCTTGGAGAAGGGGTGGTTTATATGAAACCAACTTGATCACGAACTCAACATAGCGGTCAGGTGACAATCTGCTGATACTTCCGAGAAGATATTTGGAAAATCATGAACCACCGATATGTTACTAAGCTCGAGAACAACCTTGCTTTTCAGGGCAAGACGATATGATGAAAAGAGCAAGCGATTGATACAATCCTAACTCATTGATCGAAGGGTGCACCAGGAAATATGGACTAGGTAGCACAATCAATCTTAGAATGATAATTCAATAACCAGCACGCTAAGAATGAGAGTATTATCCATTAACCACCAAGCAACGGAGTTGCTAGGAGTATTGATTTCACACATCACGACTCACTTGCCAGCATTCCGGTTACAATAACACGGGAACCGAGGAATGAACAATGATGGCAAGTAGTATCACTGCTTCAAGAATTCATAAGAGATGGTGCAATTCTCATGACGCTCCTGACATAAAATGGGTAATACCTCAGGGTAGAACAGAACCAAAAGCTAGGTTGCATTTTGATCTACGGAATACAACTGCTTTGACCCAATCCTGGATATGGATGAGGTACTGGAGTTTGTTTCTCCTAGTCATTCTGAAATAGAACGGCTTGACGAACCACAAGAATACTAGGCATCGATGAACACGAATGCACACATACTCCTGGCTATCAATTGATAGACGAAGGTCAGAAAACAACTAAAGAGGGACAACTCAAGGAACATATAACTTTCCGAGTTGTGGATGCATAGATTAGCATGTCGAACGAGTTCAACATATTTCTTCTGGATAACCCATGCAGAAAAGAAGAACTGGCAGAATCACAATATGAATGGAGTACTCCTCAAGAGCACCCTGGTTGTGATCTTTTGATTCAAACGAATTTCTGCCAAGGATGGTTCATGGTATTTGGAAGAAGGAAATACCACGGACCTCGAGGGCTATCTCAAAGGTTACTAATATTCTAAAGGTATGAGCAACACTATCAACACGAAGTAGGGTGAATCATGGGTTCGAAGACCCAGGAGTAGAATACCTACTACTAATGGCATCACGGGATGCTTTCGAGAATGATGGCCAGAATTATCACACTGGGAACACAAAGCATTGCTAGATTACTAGGTGACTCCCTAAACACCTAGGTCATAATAATAGCTCCAACATATATGTCGAGGCAATAGAGTTCCTCAACTGACCGGTTAGTGTGCTTATTTTGACCAAAAGGACATCGGGAACGGAAAGAAAGGATTTGCAATGCATCAGACTATTTAGAGACCTGGGATGACTCGGACAGCACAACGGCTGTAAATGCTCAAAAAAAGATTTGAGACATCCGCAACAGTTTACAAAACCACTCAACAACATCATATCAAGGTTCTGAGGCCAGCTGACAACATACTAAAAGTAGTAGAAGCTGAACTGGGCTTAAATCCATCAATCATATAAGTCTCTATCATAGAAACTCGTCATACTGATAGATAGATGAGAAAGCCTAGTTCTTAAACCCCGTAGAAGAGAAGAGGTTGACTCAGATCAGAAGGCCATGAGGTATAAGGAGTAAAAAGAGCCTTACGTTCCCTTCCACAATCAATTCCCTTATATAACTAAAGCATTTCTAGACACAACTTCGACCAGTTTGGCTTGGTAATCCTACAGGTAGTCAGGCTCTGATACCAACGCTGTCAGGACCCCGATCCTAAGTCATACCGATCTAGCATGTAACACATCATATCACTTTGCGGCCTCACGCATGGTATTCCCACGGGTGCCACCTTACCTGGCCCGGGACCGTTTGTGCCTTTTGGCTCACGTATATGATAGTGTCGCTAGCATCCATATGACAAAGAACCCGGGCCGACATGGCTAGTCGTGAACCCAAAGCGGCACTAACCCATGGGGACAGGCATACATGAATCAACTTCAAGCATGTCGGTCAACAGCGTGTGAATCGGGCTGTAGCACTGGCTAACAGACTCCGTAACCCGGCTGTAGCAGGCTAGGCAGGACTTTGGATGTCACCGCGTGATATTTCCCGAAGGGACGACACCGAACGAAGTGAAACACATGCCGCCAGTCAAGTGTCCCGAGAAGTAGTGTGGGCTAGGGACTCCGGTGAACTGGCTGTAGCAGACTACTATGGCTCAAGGAGGCACTAGACTACATTTCCCATAAGAGAGGCTGCCAAGGATAAACAACTAGATTGTCGGATCCCACACATAGCAAGCATTTCAATCATACACACAATATGCTCGATATGTGTAAATACAACATGGCATCACAACATCACTCTACGACTCCAATATTTATTCATTAGGCTCCGAGGAGCCAAGATATTACAAACATGGGTCTCATGAACCAACATTCAGAGCATACAAGCAACAAGCACATGCGGAAGCTTAACATGTCTAAGTACAGACATCTACAAATGAAAAAGGCTGAGAAGCCTGACTATCTACCAGATCCTGCCGAGGGCACAAGATCGTAGATGAGGTATCAAGCTAAAGCGTCGAGTCCACGGAACTACTAGCGAGACCGACGCCTCTGCAAAAACATAAAATAGGCAAACGTGAGTACAAATGTACCCAGCAAGACTTACATCAGAACTAACTACATATGCATCGGTATCAACAAAGGGGGTAGTGGAGTTTAACTGCAGCAAGCCAGCTTTGACTCAGTGGCTAACCTGAACTACGACTACAAACAACTCTATTGAGGTGGCGCACACGAGTCCACATATTCACCATATCAATACACCACTATGGATCCGCTTCCGTCTCCCTACGAGAACGCCATCCATAGCACTCACGCTTATCTTGCGAGTTTTAGAGTATCCACTTTCACTTGTCTATGAACTGTTATAGGCAACCCAGAAGTCCTTTACCGCGGACACGGCTATTCGAATAAATGATGTTAACCCTGCAGGGGTGTACTTCTTCATACATGTTTCCACCACTTAGCGTCTGCACACGACATGTGCTCGGCAGACTTCAAGCGAAAGCCGACGTGGGTGTAGACCACGACCTACCTAAACACTCAAGTCTCTAGTCCAGGTTTATCGCCTATTCAGGTTCCATCCGCAGGTAGTCCGGCCGAGGTTTCCACATACGGCCCCGAACGATGTGTACAGGGTTCCGAGACACCAAACGGGCGCCCGGCTGGCCCGGCCACGTGCCTACCACAACACAGCCCACCCCTACGATCAGCGCTGCGTGCGGCCCCCAGCATACTACAAACACCAGAAACTACTTGCAACTCCTGGACAGAGGACAAGGGTGGTTAAGAAGTCGAGCGGGGTCATATTTCAGGGCCCAATGCATGGTAGTAGTTGTTTCATGGATCACAAACACAGAACTCAGTTCCTGAGGACGGCTTCAATGAGACAACCCACCATGTACTCCTACATGGCCTCTCACCGCTGCCTTTACCAAATCGTGTTCACACACTTAGCTCACACATAGTAGGACATGTTCATGACCATTTCAATTCATTCCCAATGAATCAGACCTGACTCAACTCTAAGCAGTAGCAGGCACGACAAACAAGCATGAATGAGCACATCAAGGCTCAAACAACTCCTACTCATGCTAGTGGGTTTCTTCTATTTACTATGGCAATGACATGTCATGCAGAGGATAAGGGGTTCAACTACCGCAGCATGTAACAGTTGAATCGATGTTATCCTAATGCAGTAAAAGGGAGCAGGAGCGAGAGAGTGGGATTGTATCGGAATGAACAAGGGGGTTTTGCTTGCCTGGCACTTCTGAAGATAATATAGTTCTTCATTGGTGTCATCAATCATGGCGTCGAAGCAACGTCTACTGAGAGGGGACAAATACCGGCAACAGAGAAAGAAACATAATCAATGCAATGCACAATATGATGCATGATCATGACATGGTAAAATGAGTGTGTTGGGCTAATGCAACTACAACCAGATGGGTTTGGGTCATTTTGAACCAAAGGTCCAATCCCAAACTCAAATTATGAATTTAAATAGTGCCTTAACATGTTTTGATATAAACAGCAGGTTTAAGTTGCTTTATCATGCACGAAACCAGTACAGATGGATAGATTGGATTTTTCTGATCATTTTTCATATATAAATTTTTGCATTTGGAGTTACAGATTAATTTCTATGATTTTTTGAAGTTAGCACTATTTTCTGGAATTTCCTGAATAAGAATAAATCCAGAAAAAGGAGTTACTGCGTCAGCACTGCGTCACCATGACATCAGCGAGTCAACAGGCTGGTCCAGGTCAAACCTGACCAGTGGGGGCCACACGTCAGTGTAATTAGCCTAGCTAATTTTTAGTTAGCACTAAACCTAACTTAGTTAGCAGACGGGCCCCACCTGACATGGAGTCAGGGGGGAAGTCAACCTGGGCCCACACGGTGTCAACCCGGGTCAAGCGGGGTCAAACTCGCCGGCGTTTAGCCGCCGGCGAGGCCAGACGCGGCGGGGCACCTCGGATTTGGTCCTCCGGTGGCCAAACTGAGGGCGGAGACGTGCTACGCGTAGCTGGGGAGCTGCCGCATCCAGTGGTGCAAGTGGTTGGACACGGGGATGCTGGAAGCGACGCCGGCGAGCTCGACAGCGGCGGCCGGAGTTCGGCACGCACGGGCACGACGTTGGGGAGCACGGCAGGGCTAGCGAGTGGGTGCGCTCGGCTCCTGGGAGCATGCTGAGTACGGTGACGCGCATGGACGCGGGTGGCAGCAGCTGTGGCCGCGGCGGCGACTTGGCCGGAGGCGGAGAGCTCTCGGGCTCGAAGGATACGGTGACTACACGGCGCAAACGAGCAAGGGAAGAGAGAGGATCGAAGGAGAAGCTCACGGCGAGTGCAGCGGTGGCCTCGGCGAGCTTGGGGAAGCAACGGAGCAGGCGCACGGTCGCCGGCGATCTCGGCGGACCGAGGTTGAAGAAGACGGCGATGGCGGCATTTCAGGGCTTCTGGCGGGGCGTGGCTCGGTGGGGAGGAAGAGGGGGTCGGGGCGAAGCGTCTGAGCACATCGGCGAGGCGAGGCAGTGGCTGTGGCCACGACAGCAGCGAGCGGCGGCGACGATGGCTCTCGGGTGCGTGCGAGAGGAGAGCCAGAGGAGGGAGAGGAGCATGGGGAGAGTGAGGGGCGGTCGGGGAGGCTGCGTGTCGTCCCCAGAGCGCCGAGGGCGAAGCGGCAAGCAGGAGGTGGCGCACGGCAGTGCGCGCGCGTCGGGCACACGCCCGTCCTCCTGGCAAGGAGGAAGACGACAGGGGGAGGGGTCAGGCGGGCTGGGCCACGCAGGTGGGCGGGCCAGCTGGGCCGCGACAGGTAAGTCAGGTAAGTTCTCTCTCTCTCTTCTATTTCTGTTTTTCTATTATTTCTGTAACTTCTGGGCTTTATTAAAAATACCAGAGCGTTTCCAAAAATCCTGAAAATAATTGTGGGCTCTGGTTGGAATATTCCCAACAGCCCTCACTTAAGTTCAGAATTATTTGGACATTTAAAATATTATATAGCATTTAATTGTCCAAATTCAAATATGTATGAATTAACTCCAAAATCCAGAAATGTCCTAGAAATGTGTGCATCATTTTTGGAAGAAGTTTTCACCCATGCCAAAATTGATGAACTTTTCTAAAGGCCATTTTGGGTAGATGGAAAAGATTTAATTTGACCCTAGTTGTATTTCATTTGCTGCTAGGGTTTATCAGTCCCCATTTCAAGTTTAATAGAAATTGAAAATGATGCATGGATGCAATGACACTAATGACAAGAAGGTTTTTAGGGCTGTGACAATGGGAAAGATATCTTCAAAGAAAGCCGCATCATTCGACTCCATGATCGTACCGACATGCATGTCAGGTACCTCAGATTTTACAACCAAAAATCTATAGCCAATGATATCAAAAAAAAATATCCCAGGAAAACACAATCCACAGTCTTTGGTCCAAGTTTCCGCTTCTTTGGAATTGGAACATTGACTTTCGCCAAACAACCCCATGTTCACAGATAAGAGAGTTTTAACCTTTTCTTCTCCCATTCCTCGAATGGAGTTATCTCTTTGTTCTTTGTGGGGACTCGGTTCAGGACATGACATGCTGTACATATCACCTCCCCCCACCATGCCTTGGAGAGACACGATGTGTCTAACATGGCGTTAACCAAATCAGTTAGAGTACGGTTTTTTCTTTCGGACACCCCATTTGACTGAGGTGAATAGGGAGGCGTCCTCTCATGGATTATACCATATTCCGCACGAAAAGCATCAAATTCATTGGAAAAATACTCTCCACCACGGTCGGACCTAAGCCTCTTGATTTTTTGATCAAGTTGGTTTTCCACTTCAGCTTTATAGATCTTGAAAAAGTTCAAAGCCTCATCCTTAGATTTCAGAAGATACACACGACAGTATCTAGTGGAGTCATCAATTAACGTCATGAAATATATTTTTCCACCTTTTGTCAAAACACCATTCATTTCACATAGATCTGAATGTATGAGCTCTAGTGGTGCAAGATTTCTCGTTTCCGCAGTCGTGTGAGACTTACGAGGTTGCTTAGCTTGCACACACACTTGACACTTTGATCCCTTGACAGTGGTGAAACTAGGGATTAAGTTCAACTTTGCTAGTCGCGACATGCAACCAAAGTTAACATGACAAAGACGTGAATGCCACACATTTGATTCACTATTGTTGCAAATATGATTAACAACTTTATTGCAAACGTCTGATAAGGATAAACGAAACAGGCCTCCTGACTCATAGCCTTTACCAACAAAGGTTCCATACTTGGATATTACAAATTTATTCGACTCAAAGACAAGCTTGTAGCCATCTCTACACAGAAGAGATCCGCTAACAAGATTTTTATTGACGGAGGGACATAATGCACGTTCTTCAGCCGCACGATCTTCCCCGAAGTAAACTTCAGATCGACCGTGCCAACACCATGAACAGAAGCACTTGAACCGTTGCCCATCAACACGGTTGAAATCCCTACGGTCTGATAAGACGAAAACATGGAAATATCACCGCATACATGCACATTAGCACCCGTGTCAATCAACCAACCAGGAGAATGACATACTGAAAGAATAGTGGGAAATATACCATACCCAGCATCCTTCATGTCAGTGTCTCCAATGACAACATTAGCGGTCTTGCCGCCTTTCCCAGGATGACGGTTGTCAAAGCGATTAGGGCAACTAGGAGCCCAATGATCAGGATCCCCACACACATGACAAGCACCTTTCTTCTTGCCATTCTTCTTCTTGAAGTTCGTGTGTTGCACAACCTTGTTCTTCCCATCAAATTTTGCTTTACCATCAAACTTGCCCTTGTTCTTGAACTTGTGGGGCTGGAAGTTCTGCTTCTGTACCACATTGGCACTAGATCCTCCCTCAATACCTCGAGCACGTGTGTCCTTTGCTCTCGCCTTTTCTTCCACATCAAGAGTGCCAATGATATCCGGAACGGAAAACTCCTGCCTCTTATGCTTCAGCAAGGTAGCAAAGTTCCTCCACGAAGGAGGAAGCTTAGTGATGATACCTCCGGCAACAAACTTGTCCGGTAGCATACAACTGAAGTGCTCAAGTTCTCTAGCAAATGATCAGTATCTCATGAGCTTGCTCAACCACGGAGCGCTCTTGGTCATCCTGTAATCATAGAATTGCTCCATGATGTACAGCTCAGTGCCAGCATCCGAGACCCCAAACTTGGCCTCGAGTGCATCCCACATATCTTTTCCATTATCAATTGACGCATAAGCATCAACTATGTTCTCACCAAGAACACTCAAGAGAGCAGCCTTAAACAGAGTATCCATTTTCTGAAAGGCTTGCGTCTGTTGAGCATCAAGCTCCCCTTCAGGTTTGCCACGAGTGGCGTCATAGCAACTCATGGTTTTAAACCATAAGACTGCTCTCCCGCGCCACCTCTTATAGTGGATACCCTCAAACATAGGAGGTCTCGTGGAAGCAGCAAAACCACTTGGTGTAAATTGCCTATAATAAGGTTTTTGGATTGTTGGAAATATGAGCAATTTACCAAATAATTTTGCTAATGGAAATAATAGATAAAGCATGACTAATATAGGAAATATAAAGCAAGTCATGCAATCTGACAAAGAGAAGGTAAACATCGTCTGCATATATGAACTTGTGCTAAACACATCTAGAACAGACACTAGATGAAGCTGCTTATACGACATATAACCTAACATATGTAGGGCCGAAACTATAGGCGAGAACTGTAGCAGGACTCCTAACAGAAGGAACAAGAATACGCACGGGACAATAGCAGTGGAAGCACTGGACTAGGGGTCGACATCCTCTCCAGCCATGTCGTCGATGAGGTTGTCGACGTCGGGGAAGAAGTCGTCGTCGGGGAAGTAGTTGTCGGAGTCCGTGATGAAGAAGTCAGTAGTCGCGCGGAGCACTCCCCAAAAACCTTATCACCCTTCTCCCGTACATGACTTAAAGTGGTGCGGTTTCGGAGGCCTACTGTCCCGACTCGCAGTGCACGCCGCAAGCAGGGATGAGGAAGACTGCAGCAGCTTAGAGAATGGAACCGGTGGCGAGAGGAAGATCTCTGGGAGGAGCGACCTCCCTTTTATAGGCGCAAGAGAAGGAGGCGAGAGGGCAGCGACGGGAGGCGAAACGAACAGCCGGCAGCTTCCGTGTGACCTTTCGTATACCCGTAGTGCGTGGCAAAAATGTAGATAACGGCTCGGCTCATTCCCGCAACCCGTCGTGACGAGCCGTGGCGTGGCGAGGCGGGCGGCGGAGGAGGAGCGCGCGTGGATATCCCTCTTGTTCCCATGCTCGTACAAGTGGGGAAAGAACCTCCCTTATAAGGAGGTCCAACTCCCACTAAACTAGCAATGTGGGACTAAACTTTAGTAGTATCCCTTGCCTTGCACAAATGGGCTAAGTGGGCCTCTAGGATTTATTAGGAATTTCTGAAATAGTTATTGGGCTGCCCAAAATAGACTAAATTCCAGCAATCCCCCACCAGATCCCAGAGGCACACCGAAATTTGCCTTTGGTTCCAAAACACTGTTTTATATACCGGTACTGCAGTGGATACTGTTAAGTTGAACTTCCACCTAGAACTCTATGCTACACTAGTAAGCAACTTGAACAGTGGACTGGGCCTTGAACTGCAAGTTTTCTGCGAATCTAGCTTCACATAAAGCCTTGACCGATACATGGCTACCGTGGGTCTTCCAGCGGGTGGAGCTTATCGCCATACTCCGTGACCTTTCATGCGTTTACTAGAGAGAACCCTACTCTCATAGATTGCGACGTTTGACAATCAGACTCATATAGGTGTGTTCTTCAAAAGATGTTCTGCAGGATAACATCTCTACTTAAATAAGCCACTTAGAACACATTAAGATATACATCAACCTGCCATGCAAATTAGGAGAGTATTGCATCTTCATGGAGTGGTATTGTGAATAGTAAGGATACTCTCCTCTCAGTTGACCAACAGCTTGTCTTCCACATCTAATTCACGGGATCTCCGATCACAAAGAATAGGTTACTACTGTGAACAACTCATATTGTGGGTCTCATACCCATCTCCCTTGATGCATTATCTATCACATTACGTGATAGACCCTTAGTAAAAGGATCTGCCAGATTTTTAGACATTTGGATATAATCCAACGCAATAACTCCGGAGTTTTTCATTTTCCTTACAGACTTTAACCTTATCTGAACGCGTCTTGATCACTTCATGTTATCCTTTGAGCTTCTCACTTTCGTGATCACAGTTTGATTGTCGCAGTTCATAAGAACACCCGGTACAGGTTTCTCAACAACCGGCAAGTCATTCAAGAGCCGGCAAAGCCAATCTGCTTCAACCGTAGCTGTATCTAGTGCTGTGAGTTCTGCTTCCATTGTTGACCTCGTTAAGATGGTCTGCTTGCAAGACTTCCAAGAAACAGCGCCACCTCCATGAGTGAATACATAACCGCTCGTGGCCTTTATCTCACTAGCATCTGAGATCCAGTTCGAGTCACTATACCCTTCAAGAACCTTTGGATGCCCGGTGTAGTGAATTCCATAATTTGCAGTGCCTTTCAAATAACGCAAAACTCTCTCTAGAGCTTTCCAATGCACATCTCCTGGTTTTGAGACAAACCAACTCAGTTTGCTAACAGCAAAAGAAATGTCAGGTCTTGTAGCACTTGCTAAGTACATAAGCGAGCCAATAATCTGAGAATATTTCAATTGATCTCTGGCAATTCTTCGATTCTTTCGAAGTAACACACTCGCATCATATGGTGTTGGAGAGGGCTTGCAGTCACTATAGCCAAAGCGACTCAAGATCTTTTCCACATAGTGAGATTGAAGCAAAGTAATCCCACCATCATCGTCTCTCAACAACTTGATGTTTAGAATGACATCAGCCACTCCTAAATCCTTCATCTCAAAACAACGAGATAGGAAATCCTTGACCTCCTTAATAACATTCAGATTTGTTCCGAAAATCAGTATGTCATCAACATACAAGCACAGGATAACTCCCTCGCCCCCACCATGGCGATAGTACACACATTTGTCAGCTTCGTTCACAACAAAGCCTGTAGTTGTTAAAGTTCTTTCAAACTTCTCATGCCACTGTTTGGGTGCTTGCTTAAGTCCGTACAAAGACTTCAGCAACTTGCACACTTTCCCTTCCTGACCATCTAGTACAAACCCATCTGGTTGTTCCATATAAATTTCCTCGTCCAACTCTCCATTTAGGAAAGCAGTCTTAACATCCATTTGATGAACGAGAAGACCATGCGAGGCAGCTAGTGAAAGTAGAACTCGAATAGTGGTCAGTCGAGCCACAAGTGAGTAAGTATCAAAGAAGTCTTCACCTTCCTTTTGGGTATAACCCTTAGCCACGAGCCAAGCCTTGTACTTTTCAATAGTACCATCAGGCCTAAGCTTCTTCTTGAATACCCATTTGCATCCTATAGGTTTGCACCCATAAGGACGATCAGTTATCTCCCAGGTTTCGTTCGCCAAGATGGAATCCATCTCGCTACAAACCGCTTCCTTCCAGTAGTCAGCATCTTCAGATGCATAGGCCTCTGAAATAGAACTGGGAGTGTCATCTATGAGATACACAAGAAAATCATCACCAAAGTACTTTGCAGTCCTCTGTCTCTTTCTCCTAGTAGGAACTTCATTGTTCTCCTCCACAGGACTTTCAAAGTGTTCCATCGAAATGGCAGGTTCGGCAATTGTAACTGGTTCCTGATTCGATGAACTAGGCATCTCCTGATTAGATGAGGTAGCCATATCCTTCATGGGAAAGATATCTTCAAAGAAAGTCGCATCATTCGACTCCATGATCGTACCGACATGCATGTCAGGTACCTCAGATTTTACAACCAAGAATCTATAGCCAATGCTATGAATAGCATATCCTAGGAAAACACAATCCACAGTCTTTGGTCCAAGTTTCCGCTTCTTTGGAATTGGAACATTGACTTTCGCCAAACAACCCCATGTTCGCAGATAAGAGAGTTTTAACCTTTTCTTCTCCCATTCCTCGAATGGAGTTATCTCTTTGTTCTTTGTGGGGACTCGGTTCAGGACATGACATGATGTCAATATCGCCTCCCCCACCATGCCTTGGAGAGACCCGATGTGTCTAACATGGCGTTAACCAAATCAGTTAGAGTACGGTTCTTTCTTTCGACACCCCATTTGGTGAGGTGAATAGGAGGCGTCCTCTCATGGATTATACCATGTTCGCATAAAAAGCATCAAATTCATTGGAAAAATACTCTCCACCACAGTCGAACCTAAGCCTCTTGATTTTTCGATCAAGTTGGTTTTCCACTTCAGCTTTATAGATCTTGAAAAAGTTCAAAGCCTCATCCTTAGATTTCAGAAGATACACACGACAGTATCTAGTGGAGTCATCAATTAACGTCATGAAATATTTCTTTCCACCTTTTGTCAAAACACCATTCATTTCACATAGATCTGAATGTATGAGCTCTAGTGGTGCAAGATTTCTCGTTTCCGCAGTCGTGTGAGACTTACGAGGTTGCTTAGCTTGCACACACACTTGACACTTTGATCCCTTGACAGTGGTGAAACTAGGGATTAAGTTCAACTTCGCTAGTCGCGACATGCAACCAAAGTTAACATGACAAAGACGTGAATGCCACACATTTGATTCACTATTGTTGCAAATATGATTAACAACTTTATTGCAAACGCCTGATAAGGATAAACGAAACAGGCCTCCTGACTCATAGCCTTTACCAACAAAGGTTCCATACTTGGATATTACAAATTTATTCGACTCAAAGACAAGCCTGTAGCCATCTCTACACAGAAGAGATCCGCTAACAAGATTTTTATTGACGGAGGGGACATAATGCACGTTCTTCAGCCGCACGATCTTCCCCGAAGTAAACTTCAGATCAACCGTGCCAACACCACGAACAGAAGCACTTGAACCGTTGCCCATCAACACGGTTGAAGTCCCTGCGGTCTGATAAGACGAAAACATAGAAATATCACCGCATACATGCACATTAGCACCCGTGTCAATCAACCAATCAGGAGAATGACATACTGAAAGAATAGTGGGAAATATACCATACCCAGCATCCTTCATGTCAGTGTCTCCAATGACAACATTAGCGGTCTTGCCGCCTTTCCCAGGATGACGCTTGTCAAAGCGATTAGGGCAACTAGGAGCCCAATGATCAGGATCCCCACACACATGACAAGCACCTTTCTTCTTGACATTCTTCTTCTTGAAGTTCGTGTGTTGCACAGCCTTGTTCTTCCTATCAAACTTTGCTTTACCATCAAACTTGCCCTTGTTCTTGAACTTGTGGGGCTGGAAGTTCTGCTTCTGTACCACATTGGCACTAGATCCTCCCTCAATACCTCGAGCACGTGTGTCCTTTGCTCTCGCCTTTTCTTCCACATCAAGAGTGCCAATGAGATCCAGAACGGAAAACTCCTGCCTCTTATGCTTCAGCAAGGTAGCAAAGTTCCTCCACGAAGGAGGAAGCTTAGTGATGATACCTCCGGCAACAAACTTGTCCGGTAGCATACAACTGAAGTGCTCAAGTTCTCTAGCAAATGACTGTATCTCATGAGCTTGCTCAACCACGGAGCGCTCTTCAGTCATCCTGTAATCATAGAATTGCTCCATGATGTACAGCTCAGTGCCAGCATCCGAGACCCCAAACTTGGCCTCGAGTGCATCCCACATATCTTTTCCATTATCAATTGACGCATAAGCATCAACTATGTTCTCACCAAGAACACTCAAGAGAGCAGCCTTAAACAGAGTATCCATTTTCTGAAAGGCTTGTGTCTGTTGAGCATCAAGCTCCCCTTCAGGTTTGCCACGAGTGGCGTCATAGCAACTCATGGTTTGAAACCATAAGACTGCTCTCACGTGCCACCTCTTATAGTGATTACCCTCAAACATAGGAGGTCTCATGGAAGCAGCAAAACCACTTGGTGTAAATTTCCTATAATAAGGTTTTTGGATTGTTGGAAATATGAGCAATTTACCAAATAATTTTGCTAATGGAAATACTAGATAAAGCATGACTAATATAGGAAATATAAAGCAAGTCATGCAATCTAATAAAGAGAAGGTAAACATCGTCTGCATATATGAACTTGTGCTAAACACATCTAGAACAGACACTAGATGAAGCTGCTTATACGACATCTAACCTAACATATGTAGGGCACAAACTAGAGGCGAGAACTGTAGCAGGACTCCTAACAGAAGGAACATGAATACGTACGGGACAGCAGCAGCGGAAGCACTGGACTTGGGGTCGACATCCTCTCCAGCCATGTCGTTGATGAGGATGTCGACGTCGGAGAAGAAGTCGTCGTCGGGGAAGTAGTCGTCGGAGTCCGTGATGAAGAAGTCAGTAGTCGCGCGGAGCGCTCCCCAAAAACCTTATCACCCTTCTCCCGTACAGGACTTACATGACTCAAAGTGGTGCGGTTTCGGAGGCCTACTGTCCCGACTCGCGGTGCACGCCGCAACCTTTTATTGGCGCAAGAGAAGGAGGCGAGAGGGCAGCGACGGGAGGCGAAACGAACAGCCGGCAGCCGAAGGGCTGCACCGTTCGCATTCGAACTTCACTTTCGCAAAAATCTTTTCAGCTTCTGTGTGACCTTTCGTATACCCGTAGTGCGTGGCAAAAATTTAGATATCGGCTCGGCTCATTCCCGCAACCTGCGGCGCGACGAGGCAGGCGGCGGCGGCGGAGGAGCGCTCGTGGATATCCCTCTTGTTCTCATGCTCGTACAAGTGGGGAAAGAACCTCCCTTATAAGGAGGTCCAACTCCCACTAAACTAGCAATGTGGGACTAAACTTTAGTAGTATCCCTTGCCTTGCACAAATGGGCTAAGTGGGCCTCTAGGATTTATTATGAATTTCTGAAATAGTTATTGGGCTGCCCAAAATAGACTAAATTCCAGCAGTCTCCACTGAAATCTGTACCATCCACGATTGATCTGATGGCCCAGATTGATCTTTTCTATTTTTCTACCACAGCCCCATTTTCTATACTAGTTGCTCCTTGGATTGGTAGAGCTTCGAAGAGTTGTCGGGAATAATGGTTTTGCAATATGTTTCATCATGGTCCTAAGGATAATTTATATGTCACGGTAGAGAAGTAGAGTTTGGTAAAAAAATTGTAATCATAATACAAGGGAGTTTCCTATAGTATCATGATTTATCTGTGAATTTTCTTCTTCTGAAAAAGGCACATTGCAAGCTTAGCATTTAATGCACTGTTCAATAAAGAGATTGATTGCATATATAAGTATTTTTACAACGACAAAGAGAAAAATGGCATGCAAAGCGTGCGTCTCCTTCTAGTATATACATATACCGGAAAAGGCTTCCACCTGATTTTATAAATAAAGCCACAACCAATACAGAAGGTGATGAAGCATACAAACGCACACCCACACTGTTGGGGATACCAGCTATAAAAGAGAAGCACACATAGCTAAAAATAGGGAACCAAACAATAGGGACTAGCAATGCCACTAGGAAAACTAGCTAGTCCCAGACGATAAGCTCAAGTCTTCTAGAACCGCCTCAACACAACTCACCACGCAGGCGGCAGGCCACCACTCCGAGGCGCACTCCACACGACGGGCCAGGTTGAAATAAGGTACCATCAGTGTGAAGGAGGAAGGGGCAAATCAACGGTGCCTCCGGATCACACCTGATCCTTCCGTCGAGTCATCAGACCGAGCGAGGAAGAGTCACGGTGATGAACACATCGACCTTGGGTGGAAGACGACGACCATGACAATCCAAGCATGACCCGGATCTGGGTAGGCACGGGTCCCTTGGGCATGATGCCCCCAACCCAAGGCCAGGCGAGGAGCCCACCGGCCAAGACCTTGTCGAGAGGGAGACGGCAGCACTAGCCCTCGGCTGTGCTCCCCATCCGGATTGAGAGCCCTACTGGAACCAGATTAGATCGACATTAGGTCCATGGTGGCGCGCCCACATGACAAGGGGAGGTGGGACAATGACCCTCCTAGCCGCGTGCACCACCACCCGTGGTGACTAACCTCCCAGGGCGCCTAGCAAGCCCCACCGGTGGGGCAATCGCCACCTGCGGCCGCGACCGAATCGGACAGATCCAGTGTCGGCGCCGCCACCGCCACGCCAGGCCACGCTGCGACGCCCTTCGCGCCGGCCCGTCACACCAGTGACTCCGCCACCAGCACCCGCCTTAGCGCCGCCAGCACGCCGCCACTGCTCGACGCCGACGACCTGCGCCTGCCGCCATCGAGCGAGGGGATAGGAATTCCCGCCATCGCCGACGCGAGCTAACTTTTGATCGGCGACACGCCGTGGCGGTGGTGAGGGAAAGGAGAGAAAGAGGAGGGGAAAGTTGTGGCTACTCTCGGGTGTAGGTATACCCGAGTTTGCAAAACTTCGAAAAATGTGATAAAACAAGGTCCGAAAAATCTGAAATCTTGAGACAACAAGCTTCATCAAGTGTTTGAACTTTTTGCAAAGTTTCAGCTAAAAACAACATCCGAGGAGCTCTCACAAAAAAAAAAAAATCAATGCTCAAACAGTGCGCAAACTTAGAACATTGATTTTGTTTTTTTTGCCGAGAGCTCCTCTGATGTTTTTTTCCGCTGAATTCTTGCAAAAAGCTTGAACATTTGATGAAGTTTCATGTCCCCAAACTGCAGATTTTTTTGACATTGTTTGATCATGTTTTTCTTTTTTTTCCAAACTCGGGTGTACCTACACCCGAGAGTAGAAAAGCTGGTCTCAAAGAGGAGACGGCTGGCGGCTCTAGGGTTTACCCTCCAGAGTCGCCCGCGGGAGCGAGTCCAGAGGGAAGGGGTTTGAGCCAATCTACTCAAGTGTCCAACAAACACAGCTCGTAAGAAACTAAGAGAGTTGTAAAAATAAATTTAGGTAGTACCTAAGATGATGCGATCTGAGAAGCCGAGGTGGTACCGGCGGTGGAGAAGATGAGAGCCCTGGAGTCGAAGATGATGGCTCTCAAGGCAATGGAGGTCGACATGAAGTTCAGTGCGAATAAGAATGCCCAAACTATATATGCGGAAGATGGCGGCTGTACCATGCTGACTATCACCATGTTACATGATGCTTTTTTATGCGGGTACACCAACTTCAATTTGGCGCACAGCTATGCCACAGACTGTTGCGCCACAAGAATGTTAGGCCAGTTATAGTGGGAGTAACTTAACTAGTAACATAGCGCATTTCAATTTTTTTTTGCTTATGTGGCAAGTAGTTAATGAGGAGAGAGATGCTTATGGTAACATAATATGTTACTAGGAAATATGCCCGTGCATTGCAACGGGAAAGAAAACTTATGAAATGCCCATCGATCCACCACCTATCTTACATCGACCATCACTTACCTGAAAACAAACCCCGTCCACTATGAACACCACCACATGCAAGTCCTTTGACACAATGTAGAGGATGTGTTGAGATGAATAAATAAATAAATAAATAAATAAATACAGACAAATAGAGAATTAGCCATCAAGTTGCATGATATACATATACTCAAGTAGCCAACAAACAACCCTAAAAAAAAGTAGCCAACAAACACATTTTGTTGATAAGGCTAGAGGCGAGGAAACGTGAAGAATAAATTTAGCTAGGTACCTAAGATGATGCACGTTTCAACAGTTAGTTGGCGGCAAAGAAGTGTTGTCTCTCAGCGGCATCCTTGAGCGAGCCGAGAAGCCGAGGTGGTACCAGAAAGTTTCTCTGAAACCGATGCAGGCGGCTTTCATCACGGTGGGCGACTGGAGCGGCGGGGCAGTGCGCGGGGGTGGAGTGGCCAGGTGCGGGCGAGGCTGCACGCAGGGGTGGAGCAGCCAGGTGCGAGCGAGGCCGCGTGCGGGGGAGCGGAGGTAGAGGGTGGGCGTGCACGCGGGGGAACGGCGTGGGGGAGCGGAGGCACCGAGGCCGGGGCGGCCGGGACGGAGCAGCTCGGGCGGGGGGGTGGAGGCGGAGCCGGGGCGGGACGGAGGCGGGGGGAGGGAGCCAGGGCGGAGGAGCGTGCGGGAGATGGAGGCGGTGCAGCGGCCGGAGCGGGAGATGGAGGCGGCGGAGGGCCGTGCGGGCGAGCGGGAGCATGGCTGCGGCGGCGGCGGGGGTGAGAAGGGCGGCGGGGAGAGAGTGGGGCCACGAGGAGGCGAGGCGGGGCTGAGGAGGCGGGGGGCGAGCTCTGGAGTAGCATGCGGCAGGAGGGAGAGAAAGGAGGAGGCGGGGCGGGGCGGGGCGGATCTTTTTGCATGCACTGTGGGCCTAGCAGAGAAAGGAGGAGAGAGAGAGAGAGTGGAGAGAGGCTGACCCGTGGGGTATAGCCATGCAAAAAAGTAATGTCGGCGGTCCCAAGTGCCCCCCGATGGGCTGGGTGTGGCCTGAGGTCGCCGGGGCTATTTTTGCCCAAATCTGGCGAAAAGTGAGGTCCTGGGGGCATGAGTGGGTCGTTTTTTGCCCGCTGGGGCCCAAAAAATGGCTTGGGGGCGTCTTGAGGAGCCTAGTGGAGATGCTCTTACATAGATCAAATACTTGAACAAGCAGTCACCGGCGCACAGAAATAGATAACTGGCGAACGCTCGTCTGCTAGGGTGACATTTTACATGTGTTGGTTGAGGCTGGGGTGGCAGTTTTTTAAATCTGCGAGGAGGTTTTTGGCAGAAAACTATCACTACTAGAGGAAACCCTATAGGTAGACAGGTAATAGCACTGCAGGGATAATGGCGCTACTACTAAGTGGGCCCAATCGTGCCCCATAGGCTGGCCACAGTAGCAGTGCGGGTCACGTGCTGCACTACTGCTAAGCCCATTAGCAGTAGTGCGGGACCCTTCACCCGCGTTGCTATTCTGGCCTGTCCAGGCCCAGCTCCCCGACCCCTCTTAGCAGCGGCGTGGGCCCTAACCCCGCGCTACAGCTAATGGGCTTAGCAATAGTGGGGGCCCATGTCTCGCGCTGCTGCTAAGCTCATCTTATCCTCTTCGCATGGCCGCCCTCACCCTCCTTCATTACTCTCCCTCTCTACTCGATCTCTCCCCCACGCGCCGGCCCTCCCGCATACGCGGCTGTCTCCCCTCCCCGTCTTGGCCCCACCGCGTCCACCATGAGCACCTCCCTCTCCTCTAAATTCAATATTGTTTGAATGTATATTTGAATGAATGGATGAATTGAGCACCTCCCTCTCCTCTAAATTCAATAGTTTAAGTAGTTTTACTAATTTTGTTCATATATATGAACCCTAGGTCTCTTGAGTAATTGTTGCTTAGGTTTGGATGTTGATGCTGCTTAGTGAATTTTGAGTTCAAAATCTATTTATTTATTATATATAAAAAGTATTTGACAGGTTAACCAGAAAAAAGAGATATATCCTAGAAATTACCACAATAATTAGAAACATCCTACCGTTTATTTATTAGTCTTAAATTTATAGCCATTAGATAAGATTTAGATGAAATAATTACCCACCATTGCCATTATTACTAAGTAAAAAAACGTTCCATACATCATCGTCATTACTGTATTATAAAAAAGGAGCTAACGTATGACATGAGGATGCCTTTTCATATGCATGAGAAAAAAAACTAGCCATCAAGGCATTGAGGACGAGACGATGTGCTCCATCCTAATGGGCATGAGTAGATGGTAAAGGTTTGATTGATTACATGAAGCTTGATTTAATGGCCGCCAGCCCGAAAGACACACACGCAGAAAACACAAGAAACGATCTGGCCCCCAAATCGAACAAGTTTCCGCTGTTGCGGCCGCTACCATCAGTGACATCCGGAAAGACATGCACGCTCAAAACACAAGAAACGATCTGGCGGCCAAATCCAACAAGTTGCCACTGTCATCGGTGATGTCCGTACTATCTAAAAATCAAGGCACTGAGGACAAGCGGATGATGCTATCAACTAACATCAGGACATTGAGGGGCAAGCAGATGGATATAACAGCCAAAAAGTTGGGATGCCCTAGCACAGCCGTCAGCATGCCTCACAACAAGCTAGCCACGTCCCAGCTCCACGTCCTTTAATTCATTCTTCCTTATATGCTGCTGATCTAGATTTGAGAGGGATCGATGCATAGAAAGATCCCGACCGACCGGAACACATACACAGTAGAAGGCACCGGCCGGCCCCTCCGTTCATACAACAAAACTTGCCTGCATCTGCAGCGACTAGAACTAGGGCAACTGCTCAGTCCAATTTTCTCAAACAATTCAAGCTTTTACTGCTCCTTCCATGCCATGCACGTCCCATTATTATTTTTGTCTGCCTAAACTGTTGTGTTCTTTAGTTAATAGCAAACATAGAAGTTGATCTGCAGTGGCAAAATATACCTGTACTTGCTTGCACACAATACGCTCCTTTGCTTCTAATTTTTTTTCGTCAAAACTGTCGTGTTCTCTAATTAATTACACACATAGATGGTGATATGCCATGCTAGAATATACATGAATCACAAGCTTAAGCACCTGCGCATATTTCTGCTTTAGTGTGAAAACCAGTGGCGATAATGGACATGGAGTATGTGAGTTCGAGCTCACACGAGCTCGGGTGAACAGTAAATTCTAAAAAATAGTAAAAGAATAATAATATTCTGAATATATATTTTGGCAAAAACATTGATGTTTTTTCCACACACACGCGCCAATTTTTGCCATGGAATCACATTCGTGGAGGTTTGGGCAAAAAAGACAAAATAAATGCTCCAGAAAGAGACAGTATGTTCCATGTTTCTTTTTTGTATCACATGATGAAAGGAGAATATGAATCAGACAAGTATTTGTTCCTTATCACTGATAGACATCTACATTCATAGTATTATTTTTCAAGAGAAAACTATTTGTAATTAAGTCTAACTAATAACTACCTCTGCCCCATAGATATTTTTGAGTTAACATCCCATTGCCTTTCTGTTTGCGAAGGCCAGAAGCAATATTTAATACACGCCATCCATTCCTTTCATCTATACAGCGTAAGAATGTGTGCGCACAATAGATTTCTACACGATTAGGCATTTTGGGACTAAGGTAACCACATGTAACTTAGTTATGCGGCTTAGCTTGATAGCTATTCTTGAAAAAATAAAGGAGACAATGTGCGAGTTGTAGCGTGCATTGTTTTAAGAGCAAATGTAGGGTTATTTTTCTATCGGCGACGACAAGAAAAATAGTTGGAATTTTAGCTTCTCATTTAGTGGCAGTTCGAACGACCTACAGTACCCTTTAAAAAAATAGCTATAGCACTATGATAAAGGAGTTGTTCATTGTTTTAAAACAAGCGACACATTAACCATCTTTATCTTACCAAGATTCATGTTCTAGACAAGAGTTTCGATGCTGATGGGCATTTGTATTTATCAATAATTTCTTAATGTTGGTTAACCAGTTACAATATCCAGTGATTTTTTTATTGATCTAATAACACGTAAGAAGAAACATATAATCATTCGTATAGTACTTAATTTTTTAAATGCTATAATACTCATTCGTACATGAATTCAAGACACTAGTAGATAAAGGGCCTTTAGTCCCGGTTCATAAGGGCCTTTAGTCCCGGTTCTGGAACCGGGACTAAAGGGTCACATTAAAGCCTCCCTTTAGTCCCGGTTCTTATACGAACCGGGACTAAAGGCCCTCCACGTGGCCGCTGCCTGGAGGTCCACCTTTAGTCCCAGTTGGTAACACCAACCGGTACTAAAGGAAATTTTATGATTTTTTTTTGAAATTTTTTTTGAATTTTTTTTGAATTTTTTTATTTTCAAAATTTTGAATTATTTTAACCTGTAATCTATAATCACCCCTCATCACTGCTCAATTTAACCTCTAATCTCTAATCACCCCTCATCACTCCAAATCATCTAACTTCCCAGACGGTCACCCATCCTCTCACTACTCCAGCCTGGTCACCCATCCTCTCACTACTTCAGCCTGAGCACGCTTAACTTCCGGGTCTATTCTTCCTCGTTTCCAAGTCTGCACTTGTTGTTTTCCTGACAATAGTAAGATGTCAATCCTATTAACCCTCAGGAATTTAGTTTGAGCATGAAGTTACACATTTCACTGTTTGAGTTTGAAACTATTGTTCTAAAAAACAATAATTATTTAGTAACACTAATATTTCTTGAACAAGTAGTTTGACCATAGTTTGACCACCGTTTGACCATAGTTTGACCAGATTTGACCAAAATTCAAAAAAATAAAATTATATAGTAACACTAATATTCTTGAATAATTATTTAGTAACACTAATACTTCTTGAATAAGTAGTTTGACCATAGTTTGACCAGATTTAACAAAAATTCAAAAAAAACTGAAATTTGAGCATAACTTTTTTTCCTTTTAGAATTTGAGCATTCTACAAATTTGCAAATAGGCAATAGGCCATCCCCATCGGATGTGGATTTTCGTGCTGAACATTTTGATATATTATACGTTTTTTTCTGACATCGTATGCAAAAGTTATATCCGTTTTACGTTTTCCCTGCACTTTTTGCAAAACATGTCCAAATTTAAGTTTTTAAATTTTCCTAACTAGTAGATGTGGTAACATAACTACATCTCCAAGGATTTCAACTTTTGAAGTTTTTATCATTTTCTTTTGCTTTTACAAAACTAAAAAGGCGATACACGGGGTTAGGATTTGAATTGCACCATTAGTACGGTTCGTGCCACGAACCGGTACTAAAGGTCTCAACCCCATTAGTACCGGTTCGTGGCACAAACCGGTACTAATGGGTTGAGACTTTAGTACCGTTCGTGCTACTTAACCGGTACTAATGGGCATCGCACCCTTTAGTGCCGGTTCGTGGGACCAACCGGGACTAAAGGTCCCATTTGAACCGGGAGTAATGCCTTTCCGACGCCCTCGCCGCTCGAATCGGGACTAATGCTCACATTAGTTCCGGTTCGTAACGAAACCGGGATTAATGCCTTTTCTGGCCTGAACCTTTGCCCCCTTTCTACTAGTGAGATGACTAAGGATGTTCCATGCACATGCCATATCTTATTTAGCACAATATTTGTGGTGGTTATATATCCATGAAACCCTAAATTTAACTCTAATATACTCAACTCCATAAGGGCCACTATGCTTCATACGACAAGTCGAGTACCACACGAATATATATATATACCTTTTTAGTTTTTCGCATTATTCACCCCTTAGGTTCATAGGAATATAGGGCCACTTTGGTACTCTTGTTCGAATCTGGTGAACCAAAGAGGCCCTAAAGGAGATGCTCTCGCATGTGTTCAACTATGGAATTTAAATGACTCAATATGCTTCCAAATATTTTTGCCATATTATGATATTAGTAGGTACAAATTTTACAATGATTCTCAATCAAACTTATTATTTGATTAAGAATGATTTTTTAATATAAAAAATAAATACTTTTGGTGATTTTCCACAAAACTATGTTCGCAAAAGTATTATACTTCTAAATGTCATCACACTTGCTTCCATATTTTATTTAGAAAAATAAAATAATATGATATAATTATTAATCTTCATAAAATTCTAGCCCGCGCATCAAATGGGCCACTTTGCTAGTTGAGTTAACAAAGATATTGGTCGCTGCTGTCTACATCAAGGCAGTCTCCTCCTAACAAGGAACACATCTTTTGTTTTTGAAAAAGGAGGATGACCCCCGGCCTCTACATCTGGGAGATGCATGCGGCCATTTTATTGATTATTCTCGAGGACCTTACAAAGTAGAACAACAATATGCCTGAAACCACCATCTTGGCAATATCTGCCGCTACTCCTATCCAAATGATGAAGGGGTGCAAGTTGGGCCACATACCCAGACCTCTCACTAAGCCTAACATCTAAAGCCGGAGGCCCCAACCAAGCCATCTGCCGGGTCCGGGGCTCAAACCGGTCTGACGCACTCACATGTGTCGTCGCCGCCACCTTCCACTGGTCCATCTTCAGAGCAGATTGAGGTGACAACCTTGGCAGGTCCTCTGCCATCGATGCCACCACGACGCCAAACGACGACCTCCACCTACGCGAGCCTTGGCAGGTCCTCTGCCATTGACGCCACCACGACGTCAGCCGACGACCTTCACCTACGCGAGTCCATCTCCAAACATCGGACGTAAATCCATGCTAGGATAGGGCCGCACCACCGCCGTCGCCCACCACCCACAAGCGCCACCCAACCCCAAGGTTCCCAAGGCGGCACCTTCAAAAAGGGAACGGCGCCGTGAGCGCCGCCGCCGCCCAACAAAGTTAGGGCTTTCGCCCGGGAGACCTAGGGGAAGGTGAAGTGAGGAGATCAGTCCATACCGACGCCTCCAAGGAGGAGAACGGCGCCCTCAGGCATCGCCGTCGGCACGGCCGTTCATGGCCGGCTAGGGATTTCGCCCGAACTAGATCCCGCCACCACCAGCGCCTCCTGTACAGAACCGGCAACCAAGAGGAAGCGCGGCCCGACCAGGCTGGCCCGCACGCCGAACAGGGGAGGAGGGGAGCCGCCAGATCGCGCGCACCGACCGCCGCAGAAGCCGCCGCCGCCGCCAACGACCACGGATCCGCCGCCGCTGCCGGGACACCAGATCCACCGCCCGCACGGCTGCTAGCCGGCCGTGCCTTGCCAATGGAGCCACCGCTCCAGATTCAGGGTTCCCCACGCAGATGCAGGGCAACCGAGGCCCCGCCGCCACCATCCTTGGCGCCCCGGGCTTGCCCGGCGGCTGCCTCAGGCGGCTGCGAGGAAGGGAAGAGGGAGGGGGGGTGAGGTGGAGGGGCGGCTAGGGTTGGGTGCTTAATGGAAGGGCATCTCCTAACAATTCAGTCTACATATATATGCGTGTCCTAGCTATATTTACTCTTCTCACGGTAGAGTTCCTCTTCGTGGCCCTCTTTTCCACACCGAAGTTAGGGCATCTGCCAAACCGGAATGGTGTCTCAACCATCTCTCTCCTGAAGTAATCCTTTCTACGTGGGTCCCAGTCCCATTGATGCCTCTCGCGGTAGAGTTCCTCTTCATGCTCCTTCCCACACCCAAGTTGTACGTGGCTTGGGTGTAAAATCTTGGATTCATCTAGACAAAGTGTGCAGCTGCTTTTGAAGCGGCACAACGGCTTTTCTGCACAGAGGGAGAGACACACAGAGGGGCAGAGAATTAGCTACGAATGGACCGAGTTGGGTAGTATGAGCGATAATAGAACCATTATGCACGTACTTAAGATGGTGCATGATTTGATGATAAGTCTGCGTGGATACTGGACGAAGCGTAGCTCAGCAAAGAACCTCTGCTCGTCGCCGTCTTCCTTGCGATGGGCGGAGAAGTTGAGGTGGTACTAGATATTTTTCTTGAAACCAGTGCAGGCAACCTTGGGCTGGTCAGGAGACCAGAACTCGGCATCCTGCATGCATATATAGATATAAGACATGGATCTCAAACAAGCATACAAGTAACTAACTAAAGCAGTAGTGCATGTGTATATGCAAGGATGGATCGAGATGGAGAGAAGACTAGGTGGTAGCCTGCGGATGGGTAGGAGTAGTATTGTACCGGGTGCTTGGAGTTGTAATGTTTGAGGGCATGGAGGGCGAGACCGAGACGGCAAATGTGCAAGTCGTCGAACTCTCTGCCGTCAAAGGAAACAATTAATAATAATAATAATAATAATAATTAAACAAAACAAAACAGGGATTCAACATAATCATAATGGATGGAACAAATGTCTTGTCTTGAAAATAAGAAGAAACAAGAAGGTATTAAAGTTTTCATGAGATTTGGGTCGCGTACATACGTACTCTGGTGTGCAAGGGTGACGCGCATCAAGAGGGGGGACATCAAATGGAGGTAAAGCCCTTGGGATCATACGCTGCGCCATCCAATCGAGCAGCATCTGCCAAGGGGAAGAGAACCATGCTCCCATAGAGTCGGTGGATGGATCCTCCTACTGTACGTGCTGCCTTCGTCTTGTCTGCGTCGTCGGTCGCGGTCTGATAGATCGATAGCTAGCCCACCGATGGGATCTTCTTCATATAGATATACTTTGATCTAATTGTAGGCCGGAAGAGAGAGAGAGAAGCCAATACGAACACGGAATCGATCGGGGATCCTAATCGGAGGCGGATCTAGACGGGGCGCCACAGAAATCGTGATTGATTGGTTTTGATATGGGCGCTACTCTGCGCCGGTCGACCGGCCGGGTCGCTCCGCCGGTCCCATCCTTAAACGTTGGGTCCAGCTCATTACGTTTGGTCATGCAAAACTGAAACCGCTGAAATCGAATGCAAAATTGAGTCCCCCGTTGTCCGCCTGTATGGAACCGGCAGTCGTTGCCACGCGTCGTAGCTTTTGCCGCGACGCCCACCTTCCACTGCTGCAGCTCGCCTTGGCTGCCCTGCATCGTCGTTGCAGCTCGCTGTCGTCGCCTCGCAAGCACTCCGTCGTCCGCCCGCCCGTGAATGAAACGAGGTACCGGCGCCATGCCCCTATGCTTTGCTCGTCGACTAGCGATACCCTAGCTCCCATGAATACCCCGTCTACCATTACAACTCCGCCGCACTGCATCACCGTCGTTTCCTTCGTTGTAGCATGGCCTGTGCTGTCCCAGCAAATCATATTGCCGGTTGCAGCTTTCCATCTCATCACTCCTAGCAAATCATCTCCCCTATCTCCACTACTATTAAACAATTAAACAAGAACTTCTCTAAACACACCCCACGAAATGTACACGGACCCATTACAACCGCATGATTAGGCCCACTAAACTTAATCTAACAGCTAGCGCTAATCTAACCCATACTCTGTGTGCACTTAGTAAATTGCATTGACTGACCGTACTCCACCTTTGAAGAAAATTACCCACCATGCCACCCGTAAGTGAAAAGTAACGATTCAATAGTAAGGCGTTGTTTTTTTTTCGTACTCTGCCTGCTCCGTCCCTCACATCCTTCCCGATTCCATAGCCTCCCAACCCTAGCCAGTTGCGCCTCCACAGAAAAGGAATCGGTGGTTTATAGGATGAAGCTATGAACTCCGCAGGTCCTAGGCGTCCGCCGCCGAAGAAAAACATGGCCCAACATGCCGAAGGGCACATCAGGCGAATCGCGAGCACCCGTGTTGCAACTACTATGAAAAATAGCTTCAACCCTAGATGGGAAAGCTTCAGCCACGCGTATCCCCGCGTGCACAGTGCCCCGCGGTTGCAACACCCCCGACATGGCCACGTGCCTCACCATGCAACATTTTGCCCCTCGCCGAGGTTGTAGCTCGCCATGGCCGCCATTTGTAGCCCAACCTGTTGGCCACAACTCTTCCCTGTCCCAATTGCACACCAGATCTTGTTGTCCGTGGTTCGCAACATCCCACCCCCATCGACCTCGCCGTGCTCGTCGGCGCACTTGTAGCACCATGGCATCCATGAAAATGATTTTGTAGCAAATTCCAACGCCGATTGTAGCAAAAACCGACTATTGTTGCAGCAAAGCGTCGTCATCATCGTCGCGAGTCGCAGCTAAGACATGAAGTTTGAGGATTTTCTCAATGCCGGTTGTAGCTTTTGTAACCGCCGGTTGCAGCTTTTCGTTGTCGTCCATGACCTTTCGTCTCTATGGTTGAAACTTTTTTTCATCACCAGATGAAGCTTTCTTGTTGACACATAAAGCTTTTTCCGTCACCGTTTGCAACTTTTCGTGGTCGCTCATAGCTTCCGCCATATACGGGTTGAAACTTTTTTCGTCACCGGTTGAAGCTTTTTTCGTTGCCAGTTGTAGATTTTTTGGTCGTCAGTTGGAGCATTGGGCATCTCTCCCGATGCTCGATTTTTTGCTGGAAACGGTGCGAGCAAGATGTTGCAAGAGTCAGGTGCGCCCGACAAGCTACGGCATCAGGGATGAGTGGCAGCGAGCACGCCGACGAGCTGCGGTCGTTGACCGGAGCTACAACAGTCGCCACAGGAGCTGCAACTGCAGGGTGTGGTTGTTGCATGGGCGAAGCCAGTGACGAGGACGGTCGGCGAGGGCTGGGACCGGCGACTAGGAAGGCCGACGAGGGTGATGACCAGAGACAAGGACGATAGGCGAGGGGCGGCAATGGGAGAACGCATGCGGGCGGCTAGACGAAAGGGGCGATGTGATGCAGAGGGGTTCGTTCGTACGTGTGCTTTGACGAAAACGATGGGGCATCAGACGGTTCCCATCAACCAAATCAGATGGCTGCGGGCTGATCGGCCCAAATTTGGGTCGGCACGCCAGCGCCTAGTACTACCACCTTTTTTTTCCTATAACCGACGAGCCGTTCTGCTGGGGCCGGTGTGATTTTTCGCCGCGGCTTGCTACAGTGAACCTTTTTTTGCTACAAACGACTAGTTGTTTTGCTTGGACAACCGAGAACTTTTTCTGCGTCTTGGCGATGGCAAGCCTTTTTGTTTGCAGCCAGCTATCATTTTTTATGGGACCAACTACCAACGAGAATATTTTGCTGCGACCCGCTGATGGCAAGTCATTTTTTTTGCTGGAATCGGCAATCATTTTTTCTGGGACCGGTGAGAATTTTTGTTGTGACCGGCATCCGGCATGAAGTTTTGCTCCAACCCGACGATGGCAAACCATGTTTTGCTGCAACCGGCCATCAGTTTTGCTCGGACCAGTGAGAATTTTTATCGCGATTGGCGAGAATTTTTTCTGCGACCCTGTGATGGTAGCCATTTTTTTTTGTTTGAGCTGGTGATCACTTTTGCTGGGCAGCTAGATTTTTCGTTGCGACCGGCCGACAAGATTTTTTGTTGCTGAGATTGATGGATTTTTGTTTGTTTGTTGGGATAGTAAGTATGCACGTGCAACGCACGTCTCGACTAAAATATATTTCATTATAAAACACATTATTCTATTATAATGTAAACCTACTTTCTGTGAAGCTGAAATCTCATGCAAAGAGCATATAATTTTAAGTCCTTAAAATGACTGAAAAATATCATGCTTTATGAATACATGCTCAAGTCCATTGCGTAACAATTACCGAATATCATTAACTAATTGATACAAATTCAGTCCATGAAGAAAATTAAATTGTATATTTGCATTATGCACCCCCCTACTGCATCTTGGCAACCAACGCCATCACCAACACCTCGCGGTCAACCATGGTACTATATAGATGCAGATATAATTGTTTGTCATATACCGTAGCCATGACCTCTTAAGCAGCATAACTGACATCATTCACATGTTATTCATAGTTAGAGTAATCATTTGATCTGAACTGAACTAAATTTGATGTACAATATTCCCAACCAAAGAAAAATATTTTTTCAATCTTATTTTCTTCTAGTTGGTACCTACAAATGTGCCACTGGCAATAGGCACTGGGAAAACAGACATGTAAGTGTGTATATAGAGGCAATGGAAATTAGTAGTTTCCACGGAAGCTGATCAAATGACGTAATTCATCAAAGCTCTGAGATACAAGTTTGCGCATCTAAGAAACAAAACATTGCTAGTTCATACAGAAACAAACCATCAAGTTGTATCAATAAGACATCCTCGCCCCTGTGGTTGTACGAAGCAATGTCAGGAACACGCTTACTCATAATCTAAAGGTCCTGGCCAATATGTAATTCATTTATGCTCATTTAGTGTTAATCCTTTCATGACAAGGTCCAGAGCAACGAAGGTAATTGCAACCTGTTATTTCAAATAGTAAGCTTCTCTTGTGAACATTCACAATAAAGCACATACCCAGTTTTAATTGGTTTGGAAAATAACAACAAAACATTGGGATTATAAGTCGAATAGCTCTTAGTGAGAAACAACAAAATCCAATAGTAGTATGAAACCGAAAAGAAAAACAATAAAAATATCCAGACTACGATGACCTCCTAATTTCAATAATCTCCTCGTTCCCCTAGAATTCCCGTTATCCTTCTCAAATTTAAAAATCCAGTTCTCCGTCATGGTAGAATGAGCTCTCGGTGCGTCCTCACCGTCGCCAAAGGAGCAATGGACGCAGAGCAACACGTGAAGACAGAGCCCGAGTGGTCAGCGGCGGCTGGGAAACAAAGCAACACGTGCAGAGGGAGCCCTCACTGTCCGCGGTGGCCGGGATACAAAGCAACACATCGCGAGAGCCCTCCTGCTCGGAGGCGGCCGGGAAACACGTGCAGCCGGAGCCCCTGTGGTCGGCGGCATCCAGGATACAGGGCAACCAGAGCAACGCGTGCTACATAGCCTCCCCCGCCATGCCGGTCTAAGGGCGTCCTGTTCGTCGGCCTCCTCGAGTCATCGCCCGTGATGATCACCTCGGCATACGCGCGCAGCAACCCCACGTCGATGACCTGCACACCCATCTCCATGGTGGTGGTCGGCTGCGCCACACCGTCATTGTCGCACCGCTGCAGGCCGATTAGCTGATAACCGAATTTACTTTTTAGACTTGTTAACTAAATTAGCCCATGTAGCCCTTGCTACTTGTACATTTTCAGACTTGATAACATAATTTACTTTGGGAAAAGAGATTAGGCATTCCATTTCCTTGCACAAACAAATCGACATGATGTTACCTTGTCATCTACGGACCTTTTGTTTGTATACCTTTTTCGGACCTCAAAGCCCTTTTGACCACCACAGCTAAGCCAAAATGCCCAAGCTTCATCCAAAATTTTAAATTCCATGCCAACATGGGTTACCAAGCCGGACAATATAGCTTTACAATGGAAAAGTAATCATGAGCACAAAAAACTTGTGCAAGTACCATATTTCAGGATGAGAGAAAAGTAAATGTGAAAGGGAAAGCTTGGTAGCTCATGTTGGCATGGTACGATGGTACGATGTGTTAGCCTCTTCTTCCATCTCAATAGACAAAACAGAACCCCGACTGATTCTTCTTTTTATAAAAGGGAAAGCTTGATCAACTTGAAGGTAGTCTTATGATAAAAATTATGTCAGTTCTAGTGAGCTATTCATAGGAACATGGCATGAGAAAGGGAAACTTCAGACTTACACACCAGATTGAAAAGGAGAGCAGTTATCCTCACCGGCTGCTTCTTCCACGAATAAAAGGGCAGAGGTTGATCAAGTTGAAAGCAATCTGATGTTCCTAATTCCGGTTAGTGATTCATGGGGAAGATAGCAGGAGAAAAGCAAATAGAATTACGTACAAAATTGAGCATGTCGTTCACCAGCGATTGACTCCTTCACCAGAACGCGATTGAAGAACAGATTTCTCCAGCAATCCAATCCTTCACAAGAGTGGGCTCACCCTGCGGCTCGACTCCAGGGCCTTCCTCCAGGAGGAGCAGGTCCGGCACCAGAGCTACAGGTCCCACGTGCTCGCCCTCCTACGCCGCGACTCCCCGGGCCGCCGACGCGATCTCCCGCGCCAACCTAAAGCCGGACAACACCACGCTGGTCTTTGAGGCGTCGGCAACAGAGATACATGGGCCATGGTGTCGTAGGTATTGGCCCCTTTGCCCCGCCATCCATGATCCAGCGACAGCGCGGGTGAGAGTGGCGTGCGTCTCGAAGCAGAGAAGGTAGGGGATTGGTGGCGGGGTGCAGACTTGCAGTCGCGTGCGTGCTCGCCGCGCTGATGTGCCCTTCGGCATGTTGGGGTTGTTTTTCTCTTCGGCGGCGACGCCTAGGACCTGCGGAGTTCAAGCTATCCTCTCCACCACCGTTTCCTTTTCTGTGGAGGCGCAACTGGCTAGGGTTGGGAGGCTATGGAATCGGGAAGGATGTGAGGGACGGAGCAGGCAGAGTACGAAAAAAAAACAACGCCTTACTATTGAATCGTTACTTTTCACTTACGGGTGGCATGGTGGGTAATTTTCTTCAAAGGTGGAGTACGGTCAGTCAATGCAATTTACTAAGTGCACACAGAGTATGAGTTAGATTAACGCTAGCTGTTAGATTAAGTTTAATGGGCCTAATCATGCGGTTGTAATGGGTCCGTGTACATTTCGTGGGGTGTATTTAGAGAAGTTCTTGTTTAATTGTTTAATAGTAGTGGAGATGTTCAAATTACCTACCATCAATCACCTTAATAAGCCGGCTCGGACATTGGTGATCGGAGGGTGAGGAGTTGGTGTGCAGAAAGGAAGGAAGGATTCTAAAAAAAAAGGATTGTGTACGGAAGAAATATTGGAAGGAAGTAAGGATTCTTGAGAAAGAAAAGGAAAGGAATTGTGGGCAATCGAATGGGGCAAAAAGGAAAGAAAAAAAAAAGGAAAGGAATTGTGGGCAATCGAATGGGGCAAAAAGGAAAGACACGCTTGCATGCGTGCTACATAATAAAAGGATTTCCAAGAAAATATGGTGGGCAACTAAACGGGAGAAATTAAGAGAGCAATACACGCTGCATGCGCTCTACAGAATAAAGATGACTATGTGCTCTACTTTCATTTTCATCTTTTTCTGGTTATTGATTATCCCGTCTGAGCAGGCAACATACACGACGAAACATCACATTTCAATGAAAGGCTGCATTAATTAATGCGAAGAAGCTCACTGCAGGAAGAAGGACAGTGAGGCTCAAGAGATGTTGATAACAAACATGGACGAGGCGACGAGAATGGGCGGAAATAGGTCAAGGGGTGAGATAGGTAACAAGAACACACGGCACATCATTTTGCTTCTAACCTCAAGCAATTAAGGGAATTTCTTTATTTCTTTAAACATCACTAGATTTTCTCTCTTTGTTTCAAGAATATGGTCCTTGGTACTTTTGATTATGTTAAATGTTGTTTTGCTACTTGCAAAGTTGTTGAAGTGGTGAATTGTTTTTCGGGTTTCTAACCATTTTTCTTTTGTACCCGTTGTAACGCACGGGCATTTGTGCTAGTTATCATATACCGGACTGAAGCATCTTTCTTTCTTCCTTCCTTCCTTCCTTTACAAAGAGAGCTCACATCTTTTTCGCGCCTGCACCAACCCAGCCACACCACGCCTACACTCCGTGCCTCGTCGGCGATGACCGAACCGTCCGACACGCGCGTGCTTCCGCTGTGCATGCTTCTCGCCGTCGCCCTCCCGAATTGGCCGTTTAATGACCCCGTTGACCATGCTCGTGAGGCCATCCGTTTCACATTTGATTTGAACAAATACACCAGTTAGTACTGGCCCAACTGTCCCCCTACCTTGAGCTAATTTACTACTCTGAGCCGTCATTGGGAACTGGTATAGCTTCCTTTGTTTATTGATTGGCGTTGGGAGGTTGCTCAAAATCAATCAAAAATAGCACACTGGATGAGTTTTTAAATAGTGCGCTTGGTTTCACATGTCACACATGTGCTCATGTGTTGCTTGGTTCCACATGTATGATCCTCTGCAGACATCTTTTGCCCATCTTGGCCTTTAGTTGCATTATTTCTTGTGGCAAATTCGAAAGCAATTGCTGCCCAAAAATTATGATGTTCGAGGGCACATGATAAACAATCGGCAGTAGCTTCCCAAAAATCCAGAGAAAGGAAGATTTGGAATTAAACAAAAAAAATTGAAGTCTTTTGCTTTGCAAGGCACCTTTCACTAGTAGAAAAAGGCCCATTTGTCCTGGTTGGGGAACCGGGACTAAAGGGTCGGTACTAAAGCCCTATATCTTTAGTCCCGGTTTTTACACCAACCGGGACAGTGCTATCTATAGTCTAGTTACATGAGACGACACACCAGATTTCTTTAATTTATCCTGAATCTGACACAAGACAAGTGCAGTCCTTTTAAGTGTTAAACATGCAACATGTCACGATAGGTGACCGGCGCATCTCATAGGAGATAGTTGAGATAGTTAGGTTGTTAGAGTCTTATGTTTATCTCATGTAACCTCTTATCTCTATCTCCTTTCTTGATCTCCAAGATTGTATTCCAAACCGCATGTATGCGCTGTTATGGGAGGTGCGCCATATCTATTTAACACGAAGCCGTCGGCCTGAGCAAGGTAAGACATTCCGCTAGTTCGCCCATGGTGCCTAAATTTCGTGTTTTGACCCTTTTGTCAAAAAAAATCGAGATCTGACCCCAGTTTGAAAATATTTCGGGATTTGACCCTTTTGCCTACCGCCAGGGGGCCCGACGGTAGGATCATATAGACTACCGCCGAGAGCAGCGGCGGTAGCAAACTTTTCCACGTCAGCAACGATAACAACCGCCGTGCTGTTGGAAATATGCCCTAGAGGCAATAATAAAAGGATTATTATTATATTTCCTTGTTCATGATAATTGTCTTTTATTCATGCTATAATTGTGTTATCCGAAAATCGTAATACATGTGTGAATACATAGACATCAACATGTCCCTAGTAAGCCTCTAGTTGACTAGCTCGTTGATCAACAGATAGTCATGGTTTCCTGACTATGGACATTGGATGTCATTGATAACGAGATCACATCATTAGGAGAATGATGTGATGGACAAGACCCAATCCTAAACATAGCACAAGATCGTATAGTTCATCTGCTAGAGTTTTTCCAATGTCAAGTATCTTTTCCTTAGACCATGAGATCGTGTAACTCCCGGATACCGTAGGAGTGCTTTGGGTGTACCAAACGTCACAACGTAACTGGGTGACTATAAAGGTATACTACGGGTATCTCCGAAAGTGTCTCATTGGGTTGACACGGATCAAGACTGGATTTGTCACTCCGCATGACGGAGAGGTATCTCTGGGCCCACTCGGTAATGCATCATCATAATGAGCTCAAAGTGACCAAGTGTCTAGTCACGGGATCGTGCATTACGGTACGAGTAAAGTGACTTGCCGGTAACGATATTGAACAAGGTATTAGGATACCGACGATCGAATCTCGGGCAAGTAACGTACCGATTGACAAAGGGAATTGTATGCGGGGTTGCTTGAATCCTCGACATGGTGGTTCATCCGATGAGATCATCGAGGAGCATGTGGGAGCCAACATGGGTATCCAGATCCCGCTGTTGGTTATTGACCGGAGAGCCGTCTCGGTCATGTCTACATGTCTCCCGAACCTGTAGGGTCTACACACTTAAGGTTCGGTGACGCTAGGGTTGTAGAGATATGTATATGCAGTAATCCGAAAGTTGTTCGGAGTCCCGGATGAGATCTCGGACGTCACGAGGAGTTCCGGAATGGTCCGGAGGTAAAGAATTGTATATAGGAAGTGCTATTTCGGCCATCGGGACAAGTTTCGGGGTCACCGGTATTGTACCGGGACCACGGGAAGGGTCCCGGGGGTCCACCGGGTGGGGCCACCTATCCCGGAGGGCCCCATGGGCTGAAGTGGGAGGGGAACCAGCCCCTAGTGGGCTGGTGCTCCCCCTTGGGCCTTCCCCCTGCGCCTAGGGTTGGGAACCCTAGGGTGGGGGGGGCCACTTGCCTTGGGGGGCACTCCACCCCCCTAGGCCGCCGCCCACTTGGGAGATTGGATCTCCAGGGCCGGCGCCCCCCTGGGGACCCTATATATAGAGGGGGGAGGGAGGGCAGCCGCACCCATGCCCCCGGGCGCCCTCTCCCTCCAACACCTCCTCCTCCTCCGAGAACGGCGAAGCCCTGCTGCGGTGACTGCTGCATCCACCACCACGCCGTCGTGCTGCTGGATCTTCATCAACCTCTCCTTTCCCCTTGCTGGATCAAGAAGGAGGAGACGTCATGCTGACCGTACGTGTGTTGAACGCGGAGGTGCCGTCCGTTCGGCGCTAGGATCTCCGGTGATTTGGATCACGTCGAGTACAACTTCCTCATCCCCGTTCTTTGAACGCTTCCGCGCGTGATCTACAAAGGTATATAGATGCAATCCGATCACTCGTTGCTAGATGAACTCATAGATGGATTTTGGTGAAACCGTAGGAAAATTTTTGTTTTCTGCAACGTTCCCCAACAGTGGCATCAAAGCTAGGTCTATGCGTAGTTCTCTTTGCACGAGTAGAACACAATTTGTTGTGGGCGTAGATGTTGTCAACTTTCTTGCCGCTACTAGTCTTATTTTGCTTCAGCGGTATTGTGGGATGAAGCGGCCCGGACCAACCTTACACGTACGCTTACATGAGACCGGTTCCACCGACTGACATGCACTACTTGCATAAGGTGGCTGGCGGGTGTCTGTCTCTCCCACTTTAGTTGGAGCGGATTCGATGAAAAGGGTCCTTATGAAGGGTAAATAGAAGTTGACAAATCATGTTGTGGCTTTCACGTAGGTAAGAAAACGTTCTTGCTAGAACCCTATTGCAGCCACGTAAAACTTGCAACAACAATTAGAGGACGTCTAACTTGTTTTTGCAGCAAGTGTTTTGTGATGTGATATGGCCAAAGTTGTGATGAATGATGAATGATATATATGTGATGTATGAGATGTTCATGCTATTGTAATAGGAATCACGACTTGCATGTCGATAAGTATGACAACCGGCAGGAGCCATAGCAGTTGTCTTTATTTTTTGTATGACATGCGTTTCATTGAGAAATGTCATGTAAATTACTTTACTTTATTGCTAAACGTGTTAGCCATAGTAGTAGAAGTAATAGTTGGCGAGCAACTTCATGGAGACACGATGATGGAGATCATGATGATGGAGATCATGGTGTCATGCCGGTGACAAGATGATCACGGAGCCCCAAAATGGAGATCAAAGGAGCTATGTGATATTGGCCATATCATGTCACTATTATTATTTGATTGCATGTGATGTTTATCATGTTTTTGCATCTTGTTTACTTAGAACGACGGTAGTAAATAAGATGATCCCTCATAATAATTTCAAGAAAGTGTTCCCCCTAACTGTGCACCGTTGCGACAGTTCGTTGTTTCGAAGCACCACGTGACGATCGGGTGTGATAGATTCCAACGTTCACATACAACGGGTGTAAGACAGCTTTACACATGCAAACACTTAGGTTGACTTGACGAGTCTAGCATGTACAGACATGGCCTCGGAACACAGAAGACCGAAAGGTCGAGCATGAGTCGTATAGAAGATACGATCAACATGAAGATGTTCACCGATGTTGACTAGTCCGTCTCACGTGATGATCGGACACGGCCTAGTTAACTCGGATCATGTTATACTTAGATGACTGGAGGGATGTCTATCTAAGTGGGAGTTCATTGAATAATTTGATTAGATGAACTTAATTATCATGAACTTAGTCTAAAAATCTTTGCATAAATGTCTTGTAGATCAAATGGCCAACGCTCATGTCAACATGAACTTCAACGCGTTCCTAGAGAAAACCAAGCTGAAAGATGATGGCAGCAACTATTCGGACTAGGTCCGGAACCTGAGGATTATCCTCATAGCTGCCAAGAAAGATTATGTCCTAGAAGCACCGCTAGGTGACGCACCCATTCCAGAGAACCAAGACGTTATGAACGCTTGGCAGTCACATGCTGATGATTACTCCCTCGTTCAGTGCGGCATGCTTTACAGCTTAGAACCGGGGCTCCAGAAGCGTTTTGAGAAACACAGAGCATATGAGATGTTCGAAGAGCTGAAAATGGTTTTCCAAGCTCATGCCCGGGTCGAAAGATATGAAGTCTCCGACAAGTTCTTCAGCTGTAAGATGGAGGAAAATAGTTCTGTCAGTGAGCACATACTCAAAATGTCTGGGTTGCATAACCACTTAACTCAGCTGGAAGTTAACCTCCCAGAGGAAGCGGTCATTGACAGAATTCTTCAGTCGCTCCCACCTAGCTACAAGAGCTTTGTGATGAACTACAATATGCAGGGGATGGAAAAGACCATTCCTGAAGTATTTGCAATGCTGAAATCAGCAGAGGTAGAAATCAAAAAGGAACATCAAGTGTTGATGGTCAATAAAACCACCAAGTTCAAGAAAGGCAAGGGTAAGAAGAACTTCAAGAAGGACGACAAGGATGTTTCCGCACCCGGTAAGCTAGTTGCCGGGAAGAAGTCAAAGAATGAACCCAAGCCTGAGACTGAATGCTTTTATTGCAAAGGGAAGGGTCACTGGAAGCGAAACTGCCCCAAATACTTAGCGGACAAGAAGGCCGGCAACACTAAAGGTATATGTGATATACATGTAATTGATGTGTACCTTACCAGTGCTCGTAGTAGCTCCTGGGTATTTGATACCGGTGCCGTTGCTCATATTTGTAACTCAAAGCAGGAGCCGCGGAATAAGCGGAGACTGGCGAAGGACGAGGTGACAATGCGCGTCGGGAATGGTTCCAAAGTCGATGTGATCGCCGTCGGCACGCTACCTCTACATTTACCTACGGGATTAGTTTTAAACCTCAATAATTGTTATTTAGTGCCAAGTTTGAGCATGAACATTGTATCAGGATCTCGTTTAATACGAGATGGCTACTCATTTCAATCCGAGAATAATGGTTGTTCTATTTATATGAGAGATATGTTTTATGGTCATGCTCCGATGGTCAATGGTTTATTCTTAATGAATCTCGAACTTGATGTTACACATATTCATAGTGTGAATACCAAAAGATGTAAAGTTGATAACGATAGTCCCACATACTTGTGGCACTGCCGCCTTGGTCACATTGGTGTCAAGCGCATGAAGAAGCTCCATGCTGATGGACTTTTAGAGTCTCTCGATTATGAATCATTTGACACATGCGAACCATGCCTCATGGGCAAAATGACCAAGACTCCGTTCTCCGGAACAATGGAGCGAGCAACCAACTTATCGGAAATCATACATACTTATGTTTGCAGTCCAATGAGCGTTGAGGCTCGTGGAGGATATCGTTATGTTCTCACTCTCACTGATGACTTGAGTAGATATGGGTATGTCTACTTAATGAAACACAAGTCTGAAACCTTTGAAAAGTTCAAGGAATTTCAGAGTGAGGTTGAAAATTAACGTGACAGAAAAATCAAGTTTTTGCGATCAGATCGTGGAGGAGAATACTTGAGTCATGAATTTGGCACACACTTAAAAAAATGTAGAATAGTTTCACAACTCACGCCGCCTGGAACACCTCAGCGTAATGGTGTGTCCGAACGTCGTAATTGCACTCTATTGGATATGGTGCGATCTATGATGTCTCTTACCGATTTACCGCTGTCATTTTGGGGCTATGCTTTAGAGACTGCCGCATTCACTTTAAATAGGGCTCCGTGGAAATCCGTTGAGACGACACCGTATGAATTATGGTTTGGGAAGAAACCTAAGCTGTCGTTTCTAAAAATTTGGGGATGCGATGCTTATGTCAAGAAACTTCAACCTGAAAAGCTCGAACCCAAGTCGGAAAATGCGTCTTCGTAGGATACCCTAAAGAAACTATTGGGTATACCTTCTACCTCAGATCCGAAGGCAAGATCTTTGTTGCCAAGAATGGATCCTTTCTAGAGAAAGAGTTTCTCTCGAAAGAAGTAAGTGGGAGGAAAGTAGAACTTGATGAAGTATTACCTCTTGAACCGGAAAGTGGTGTAACTCAAGAAAATGTTCCTGAGGTGCCTGCACCGACTAGAGAGGAAGTTAATGATGATGATCATGAAACTTCAAATCAAGTTGCTACTGAACTTCGTAGGTCCACAAGGACACGCATTACAAGAAATATGTCAACTTGTGACCCTCACTATTGGCCGCTGAAAGGTCATAGTTTTTCATTTGCGACCTTTTTTTGACCAAAAACAGAAGGTCAAAAGCTGGCGGTCGTAAACTGAAATTAACGACCTTCTTTCTAAGGCCGTTGGTTCTTTGACCAAATTTTTGGTCACTAGCAACCTCCCCAAGCCACGTAGGATCCAGCGTGGCAAGCTGACATGGATAAGATTCAGCCCGGTCCAATTCGGTGTTCTACATGGGCCTAGCCCAACAATTCGGCCTTTTTGTATTTTTTTCTATCAATTTTTGATCAGCTTCATGTGCAAGCCCAACATTTATTTCATTTATCCTTTTTGTTCTAGCTTCTTAGAAATTCACGAAGTGATTTGTTTGGGCCATAGCCTTTCAAAAGCCCAAATATTGTTTGGTCCAGTAGAATATTTGGGGGCTGTTTGGAATACAGCCGACGAGCGCCCTACCAATTTTTTGGCATTGACTAGCACGCCGGGCAGCCGTTTGGATTGGAACCAACATTTCGCGACCACGCCAAAATTTTGGCAGCTTCGTTCAGTTTTTACGCCTGCGAGTTGGCGGAACCGCGGCGGCGGATTCCTTCGCCAATTTTTTGGCAAGCCCGCTATTGGCGGGGCGGACTGGGGCGTGATCCAAACAGCCCCTTGGTTTTTTTAATTCACAGATTCCAATTTATACACATTTAAAAATCAAAGAATCAGTAATTCTCTTATTATATGATCAAATCCAGAACTCATATGATCAACATTCACAAAAACATACAAGACTGCACGTCCGCAGTAACATAGCTTGAACAAGCCTAATTACAGTTTATATCCAAGAAGTGTACGTGCAATCCAAAACATGGTGGCAAATATCAACCGAAACTATGGTTCACACCCTTGCTTGGCTCTTTGCTGTCAAAGTATATAGTCGTCCTTGGACCTTGGGAGCTACCACCAACAGCACGGTTGTCCTGGTTGTACTTCTGTGGTCAAAGTCCTCACCTGGAAAGGATTATACAACTCAGTTATATATTCACGACTCACAACTCATGACATGACATGACACTAAGAGAGAACATCATAGAGACTCAACCAGATCCTAATATAAAGGCTATTCAGACCATAGCTAATTTATTCCAGTATTTTTGGACATGTGTGTTGCTGCTGTTTTCTGGAAACATGGAGTACAAGTATTTTTGGAAACATGGAAGAACATGATTTATTATCCTGGAGACTAGACAAGAGTTGTTCTGACCATTGTTACTCCAGTGAAGAGGATGACTAAAATCGCTCAATGGTTGAGAATACACCAACAACTTCAAACTCTCCTAACGAAAGATTCGAGTGCTGGAAACCTAGAAGAAGGACAGATTATAGAGTTACCTGAGTGGAGTAAGGGACTATTTACAACATAGGAGTTTCAAAGGAATCAGTCCATTTCCTGCAGGAACATAAATTAAAGTTAGTGTTCAAAACTTAGCACTAGAAGACCAGTCTCAAACTTTTCAAACTTTGCATAATTAAGGGAACAGCCCCAGCAAGCATCAGACTTTTCTGAAGTTATGTACAACCTGCAGAACAAAGTGACTTCTCAAAATAACAAGTTGTAATGACTGAGGGAAAACATTGTTGAACTACAATTAGAGAATGGTCTCCAAGATGTATTAAACATACACCTGTGAGTACTGGACAACTGATATAGAGATGAGCTACACATTTACTGGTCACTTCAGAAGATGGCATGACAAGAGGTTGATTACACTATAAATATATTTCATGGTTGAAACAAATAGCTCGTCAACAAACTGGGAAGCATAATAACTGCATATGCGTCTATCATTTCGTAACCAGAGAATACATCCTTGAACTTAGGATGACCTGACAAGATGCATTCAGTCAAGACAAGGCAGTGCAACAACGGTGCATCATTAGTGCCACAAGTCCACCACAAAATCAAGCATGCCATGACACAACTCCGAACTCAAGGAGGAAGCAGAGACAAGCCGTGATTTACAGTTGTAGCTTAGAAACCAAGCATAAGGGCAATTCAAGTACAAAACTCTGGAGTTAATACCTGATTCTTGACAGATTTCGCCATCTTGCGGAACTCCTTGTGCATCAGAGTCTTGTGCTGGAGCTTGGCAGGGGTGTTCTGCTTCTTGGTCTTGGTCGTGGACAGGACAACAGCCTTGTCCTCTCCCGCTGATGGCTGGACCGCCACGGTCTTGCTGTTCGCCAAGCCTGAAACCACATCAGCCCCACAGCAAGTTAGCTCCTTGCAGAGACACTTGCAAACAAAAGGGTTAAAAACACTGCAAAGAGCTACGGACTCGAGAACTTGTAGGAGTGGACATTGTAGAGGTTGTTGGGCTCCTTGCTGAACCGCACCTTGGCATTGCTGTTGCCGAACTGTTTTATCAAGAAGCAGTTGTTCTTCACGAGCTCCCAGACCAGAGACCCTGGAACGGTAGTCATTTCCCTTGGCCTACATCACCAAAACAACAACCAAAAGTCAGATCCTATAGCTAGCAACAAGCAACATGACGCACTAATCCTACAGAATCAAGGAAACATTTGACTGTTTGAGCAAAATTGTATGATGATTGCAAGTAGAAACAAGTACAGAGCATCACCAGGATCAAAATGTAGCAATAATGGGCCAACAATAATGTACTACTAGAGTACGAGCTCTTACACGTGATGCGAAGCAATCAATGCTCCAAGTGGGCGTAAAAGATATAGTAACTTGAATTGGACGTCTACATTGGCGATCTATTTTCACTACCGGTACTGTAACTCGGATTAAACTAAGGACCACTACTACATTGTTCTAGCTTGTGCTGATAGTAGACCATCAACACTTCAGTTCTACTCTGACAGTACCACTTCTTTTCATAAATTACTAATTAGTGGTACTACTTCGGTTCTGCCATTAGAAACAGAGGAATCAAGTTCTTGATGGATGCGTCAAAGATTGCAGATGGTAACAGGGAATTGAACGAGATGGACTAGCTAACCAAGTAGGGTAGCAAATGGGTGTCGGCCGATGCAAAAAAATTGGATACAACTAGTAGTCATCGAATAAATGCAGGTGGTACCTTGTTGCTTGGCATTCTCGGCGTCCTCGGCGTCATGAATGGTGTTTAATTGGAGACGGTCGGGAGCGTGACCTTGGCGTGCTTCTCCTCCTGCTCCTCCTCCTCCTCCTCCTTGTCTTTCCTCTCCCCACCTACACAAGCAATGGTCTCATCTCAGCCCACAGTTTGAAGCACAAGCACACGGAAGGAACATTCAACACTTCAACTCGGCGGCTTGGGTGTCAAATCAACATGGATTCCGAAACGAAATGGAATCAACAAGAAGGGGTCAGAGGTCGTGGCTGTGCGAGGCAAATCGATGACAAAACGACTCAGCTGCGGGAGGAGACAGACCTGATCTGGCCGACGGGGACCGCTGCGTGTTGTCGCCATCGTGGATCCAGCCGCCGTCGGACCCGCACGGGCTGGATCCGGCCGCGGCGTCGTGGTCGGAGCGGAGAAGATGGCGAGGTCGGGGCGGAGCCAAAGGGGCCACAGACAGAGGCTGGCCGCGTCGGGGACGCCATGCGATGCTCTGCGATCGCGGTTGCGTGTTTCCTCCGGTTGGATCGCGAACGGGAGGAAGGGGGTGCAAGGTGGATGAGCGCGGCGGCCCCGCGGTGGAAGGCGGTGAGCGAGGCCTCCGGGACGGGGTGGGTCGGCGGGCAGAGGAAGAGCGGCGTGGGGTCTGCTCCTCCGGGTGGTGGCGCGTGGGCGTGGGTGGCGGGATCGGCTTGAGGTAGGTGGCAGCGGCGGCGAAGAGTGGATCTGAATCGGGGGAGAGGGGTCTGACGGGACACGGGAGGAGTGGAGTTAGGGTTTGGGCTGCGGGTGGGTGGATGGATGCGTGCCATGTCATCAATCCATGGCACAAACATCTCCACCAATGACAATTAAGCTTATGCAAATGTGTTTTTTCTTTTTGTTTCTCTTTTTTGTTTCACCTATGTGAAGAACCTATCAAATATTAGTTAAAAAATTGGACCGCAACAATTTTAAAAAATATTAGGCCATATTTAATGCATAATTAACCAAATGGTTGGGTGTCAAAAGCTTTTATCCACCTCTCGTGGAAAAGACAAATTTCTACCGATTCAGTTGGAAGCGGGTCAAATTTGAACTGCAGCTGCCTCATAGTTTGCTATTTATTTTTCCCAAAAATCTATTTTAGGTACAAAAGTATCTATTTAATCAGAGAAACACAAAAAGTTTTTCAAGATTCAACCACTAGCTAGGAATGATCATGCCCGCCGTTTTGACCGCATTTTGAAACGGGCATAAAAAATTCAAAAAAAATCAAAAAATTGGAAAACCTTCGCATTGTGTCATTATATGTGACCAAGTTACCATGAAAAATAATAAACTTGTAATACAGTAATTACTTAAAAAGGTGTTCTCAGAAACGAGCTATCGTGTGTGGAGATCAATGGCTTTCAAGCCAAATGATCAATCTTATGGCCACACTCATGGCATAGTTTGTTCAAATGATCTCATATTGTGCACAAGGATGCATCTTGGAATTCTAGACAATGTTTACTAAGGAAGTTTTCATTTTCTTTGGACGAAAAAATCATTTTCTATTTTCCGAATGCCCAGAATGAGTTTTTTTGTGAAAGACCTACCATATATTTGTTGCAATATTGCACCAAATCATTTTTATAAAATAATAGGCCATATTTAATGCACAATTGACCAAATGGTTGGGTGTCAAAATATTTGATCCACCTCTCGTGAAAAAGACAAATTTCCGCCGATTCAGTAGGAAGCGGGTAAAATTTGAACTGCGGCTGCCTCATAGTTTGCTCTTTATTTTTTCCAAAAATCATTTCTAGGTACATAGGTATCTATTTAATCGTAGAAACACAAAAAAATTTCCAAGATTCAACCACTAGCTAGGAACAGTCATTCCCGCCGTTTTGACCACATTTTGAAACGGGCATAAAAAATAAAAAGAAATCAAAAAATTGGAAAACCTTCGCATTGTGTCATCATATGTGACCAAGTTTCCAGGAAAAATAATAAACTTGTAATACGACAATTATTTAAAAAAAGTGTTCTCAGAAATGAGCTATCATGCGTGAAGATTCATGGCTTTCAAGCCAAGTGATCAATCTTATGGCCACATTCATAGCATAGTTTGTTCAAATGACCTCATATTGTGCAGACGGGTGCATCTTGGAATTCCAAACAATGTTTCCTAAGGGAGTTTTCATTTTCTTTGCACGGAAAATTCATTTTCCATTTTTCGAGTGCCCGCAATGAGGTTTTTTTGTGAAGGAACTACCAAATAATTGTTGCAGAAACGGACTAAATTAATTTTATAAAATACTAGGCCATGTTTAATGCACAGTTGACAAAATGGTTGGGTGTAAAAAAGTTTTATCCACCTCTGGTGAAAAAGACAAATTTCCGCCGATTCAGTAGGAAGCGGGTCAAATTTGAACTGCAGCTGCCTTATAGTTTGCTCTTTATTTTTTTCAAAAATCGTTTATAGGTACATAAGTATCTATTTAAGCATAAATACATGGTTTGGTGGTGATACGTTGAGGTTTGGACGGTGGCCCAGGGCCCCAACTCCAAAGCGTGAGACTCAAGATGCCGCTGCATGGTCACCGCGTGACCGTGGCGTTGCCATGCGTTCTGGGAAGCCTAGGCATGTCTAGTAGGTTTGGCACTCCCCAGGTAGATGCTTGGAAGAAAATAACAACAGAAGAATCTCACGAGGAGATCGAACAAGTCTCAAACATGAATTAGCACCCAAGTGTTTGATTAGTGGTACGGAAAATGCACATGGCCAATGGGCCCGAGTTTTGGCTGAGGATGATCATCTACTAAGGAAACTATATTGGACAATTTGCAGCTCAAATGGAGGAGCCTAGGTGTCACTTGCTTTGCAACGTACCACACTGGATAGAAATATGAATGTTGAAGCCACACTCACATGTATTGTTAGATGGGGCTCAAATTTTGTGGAGAGCAATGATTTGGGAATATAGAAGATGTGGCAAAAATTCAGCTCATTAGGATATGCCTAGCTAGTACTTCCTTCACAACAGTTCGAGTTGAACAAAAACTTTGGAAATTTGCCGAGGTAGATTTATCAGGCAAATGGAGTTGAATATTGTCATGAGGCAATGGTTTGGATAGTAAAGAATGCCCAATTTTTTGGGAATTTTGGGAATGACAGAAATATAGGTTGCTTCACAACCTAGGGCAAAAATTGACACATGGACATGACACATAGGCAAAACTGATGAGGTGGCGCCTTGTCATAGCAATAAGTACCAATGCATCCACGTTCACAACCTAATGACCATTTATATTGGTCGTAATCAGGTAGAAATAAGGTCATTGGCGCCTCTTGTCTGCGTTGTGACCATTTGGTGTAAGCAATTTCAGGGTTTGAGCCCTTCCAAGCGAAATGGCCGTGAATTTACGACCAATTCAGCTGGGGTCACTAAGAGAAGGTCATAAGTTGACATATTTCTTGTAGTGACGTTCCGCACCAGAGTGGTACGGCAACCCTGTCTTGAAAATCATGTTGTTAGACAACGGTGAACATTCGAACTATGAAGAAGCGATGGCGGGCCCAGATTCCAACAAATGGCTTGAAGCCATGCAATCCGAGATAGGATCCATGTATGAAAACAAAGTATGGACTTTGACAGACTTGCCCGATGATCGGCGAGCGATAGAAAACAAATGGATCTTTAAGAAGAAGATGGACGCGGATGGTAATGTTACCATCTATAAAGATAGACTTGTCACTAAAGGTTATCGGCAAGTTCAAGGGGTTGACTACGATGAGACTTTCTCACCGGTAGCGAAGCTGAAGTCCGTCCGAATTATGTTAGCAATTGCCGCATACTATGATTATGAGATATGGCAAATGGACGTCAAAACGGCATTCCTTAATGGTTTCCTTAAGGAAGAATTGTATATGATGCAGCCGGAAGGTTTTGTCGACCCTAAGAATGCTAACAAGGTATGCAAGCTCTAGCGATCCATTTATGGGCTGGTGCAAGCATCTCGGAGTTGGAATATTCGCTTTGATGAGAAGATCAAAGCGTTTGGGTTTACGCAGACTTATGGAGAAGCCTGCGTTTACAAGAAAGTGAGTGGGAGCTCTGTAGCATTTCTCATATTATATGTAGATGACATACTTTTGATGGGAAATGATATAGAGCTTTTGGACAGCATTAAGGCCTACTTGAATAAGAGTTTTTCAATGAAGGACCTTGGAGAAGCTGCTTATATATTAGGCATCAAGATCTATAGAGATAGATCAAGACGCCTCATAGGTCTTTCACAAAGCACATACCTTGATAAGATATTGAAGAAGTTCAATATGGATCAGTCTAAGAAGGGGTTCTTGCCTGTGTTGCAAGGTGTGAAATTGAGCTCAGCTCAATGTCCGACCATGGCAGAAGATATAGAAGAGATGAGTGTCATCCCCTATGCCTCAGCCATAGGGTCTATTATGTATGCCATGCTGTGTACCAGACCTGATGTAAACATTGCCGTAAGTTTGGTAGGTAGGTACCAAAGTAATCCCGGCAAGGAACACTGGACAACGGTCAAGAATATCCTGAAGTACCTGAAAAGGACTAAGGACATGTTTCTCATTTATGGGGGTGACGAAGAGCTCGTCGTAAAGGGTTACGTCGACGCTAGCTTCGACACAGATCTGGATGACTCTAAGTCACCAACCGAATACATGTATATGTTGAATGGTGGAGCAGTAAGCTGGTGCAGCTGCAAGCAGAGCGTCGTGGCGGGATCTACATGTGAAGCGGAGTACATGGCAGCCTCGGAGGCAGCGCATGAAGCAATTTGGGTGAAGGAGTTCATCACCGACCTAGGAGTCATACCCAATGCGTCGGGGCCGATCAAACTCTTCTGTGACAACACTGGAGCTATTGCACTTGCCAAGGAGCCCAGGTTTCACAAGAAGACCAGGCACATCAAGCGTCGCTTCAACTCCATTCGTGAAAATGTTCAAGATGGAGACATAGAAATTTGTAAAGTACATACGGACCTGAATGTAGCAGATCCGTTGACTAAACCTCTCCCTAGAGCAAAACATGATCAAAACCAGAATTCCATGGGTGTTCGATTCATCACAATGTAACTAGATTATTGACTCTAGTGCAAGTGGGAGACTGTTGGAAATATGCCCTAGAGGCAATAATAAAAGGATTATTATTATATTTCCTTGTTCATGATAATTTTCTTTTATTCATGCTATAATTGTGTTATCTGGAAATCGTAATACATGTGTGAATACATAGACACCAACATGTCCCTAGTAAGCCTCTAGTTGACTAGCTCGTTGATCAACAGATAGTCATGGTTTCCTGACTATGGACATTGGATGTCATTGATAACGAGATCACATCATTAGGAGAATGATGTGATGGACAAGACCCAATCCTCAACATAGCACAAGATTGTATAGTTCATCTGCTAGAGTTTTTCCAATGTCAAGTATCTTTTCCTTAGACCATGAGATCGTGTAACTCCCAGATACCGTAGGAGTGCTTTGGGTGTACCAAACGTCACAACTTAACTAGGTGACTATAAAGGTATACTACGGGTATCTCCGAAAGTGTCTGTTGGGTTGACATGGATCAAGACTAGGATTTGTCACTCTGTATGACGGAGAGGTATCTCTGGGCCCACTCGGTAATGCATCATCATAATGAGCTCAAAGTGACCAAGTGTCTGGTCACGGGATCATGCATTACGGTACGAGTAAAGTGACTTGCCGGTAACGAGATTGAACGAGGTATTGGGATACCGACGATCGAATCTCGGGCAAGTAACGTACCGATTGACAAAGGGAATTGTATGCGGGTTGCTTGAATCCTCGACATCGTGGTTCATCCGATGAGATCATCGAGGAGCATGTGGGAGCCAACATGGGTATCCAGATCCCGCCGTTGGTTATTGACCGGAGAGCTGTCTCGGTCATGTCTACATGTCTCCCGAACCCGTAGGGTCTACACACTTAAGGTTCGGTGACGCTAGGGTTGTAGAGATATGTATATGCAGTAATACGAAAGTTGTTCGGAGTCCCAGATGAGATCCCGGACGTCACGAGGAGTTCCGGAATGGTCCGGAGGTAAAGAATTGTATATAGGAAGTGCTATTTCGGCCATCGGGACAAGTTTCGGGGTCACCGGTATTGTACCGGGACCACCGGAAGGGTCTCGGGGGTCCACCGGGTGGGGCCACCTATCCCGGAGGGCCCCATGGGCTGAAGTGGGAGGGGAACCAGCTCCTAGTGGGCTGGTGCGCCCCCTTGGGCCTTCCCCCTGCGCCTAGGGTTGGGAACCCTAGGGTGGGGGGGCGCCCCACTTGCGTTGGGGGGCACTCCACCCCCCTAGGCCGCCGCCCCCTTGGGAGATTGGATCTCCAGGGCTGGCGCCCCCCTGGGGACCCTATATATAGAGGGGGGAGGGAGGGCAGCCGCACCCATGCCCCTGGCGCCTCCCTCTCCCCTCCAACACCTCCTCCTCCTCCGTAGAGAACGGCGAAGCCCTGCTGCGGTGACTGCTGCATCCACCACCACGCCGTCGTGCTGCTGGATCTTCATCAACCTCTCCATTCCCCTTGCTGGATCAAGAAGGAGGAGACATCATGCTGACCGTACGTGTGTTGAACGCGGAGGTGCCGTCCGTTCGGTGCTAGGATCTCCGGTGATTTGGATCACGTCGAGTACAACTTCCTCATCCCCGTTCTTTGAACGCTTCCGCGCGTGATCTACAAAGGTATGTAGATGCAATCCGATCACTCGTTGCTAGATGAACTCATAGATGGATTTTGGTGAAACCGTAGGAAATTTTTTGTTTTCTGCAACGTTCCCCAACATGTGCCCCCTCCGTCACACCCTACCGCCGCTCCATCCGGTGGTAGGTTGTCTGAACCTACCACCGGAGACACTGGCGGTAGGGTGTGGGCATATAAAAACCGCGGGTCGACCGCCCCCACCCCCTTCTCCCCCCACCCAGCCGCCCCACCACGAAGCACAGAGCAGTTTGCTCATAGTCGCCCTCTCTCATCCCCTCCACTCCCCCTCCGATCTTCTTCGTTTCTTGATGGAATTTGCGGATCGAGATGGCCCCGAAGAAAGAAAAGTAAGCTCTTTCAATCCCTCCAATAAGTTTTAATCAAACACCTTTCGATTCGTCGCATTATTCGATTGAAATCACTCCTATTTGATTTTTTTAATGCTAGGATTGATTTAGGTTGATTCTAGATGTTGTATTGTGTTAGATTTGAACTATATTGAAGAGTTGGTATGGTTGTGTTAAGATGAACCCTAGTTCATAATTGATTTGAATGGTTTTTTATATGATGGATGATGCATGTTCCTATGCTATGATGCAAGTATTGGATGTAGTGTATGATGAATATTGGAGATGAATATTTGATATATTTGTTATATGTAGTATACTGAATCCTCAAGCTGAACCCTAGTTCATTTTTTAAGAAAAAAAATGAGATTATGCATGTTGGATGTTGTTGGAGAAATATGTGTTATGATGCATTGAAACCATGGTGATTGCATCTTCATAAAAGTATTTTATTTAGTTCTTTTATATATGTATTGTATTTAGTTCATGTTCATAATAATCTTGATATATGATTATTCAAAGATTGAACTCATGGGTTCTATTGGATGTGATTAATTTTTGTTATGCATCGATGTGTTTCTTAGTTAAAGTTGAACTATAGTTCATGTTGAAAAATCTTTTGATGTGCTTATGCAATTCTTTTAGGAGGCCAGCTCTTGCGGACGACATCCGCACAAAGTACACAATGCTTGACCCTAGGTTCGACAAGCGTCACCGTGCCCGTTTCATTGAGAATGGAGTGGTAATTAGCATTTTAAACCAAATCTTTCAAATTGATGAAAACAAGTTGCTAACTATTATGTCCATGCTAATTATGCTTTGGTTATTGATTTTTGCAGATGCTGCCGCCACTGCGGATGAGGGCTCGCAAGACGACGGTTAACATGGAGTACGAAGATCGGTACACACCGTTCTTCAGGAGAGCCCGACTATTGGGTTTCGACCTGCAGTTCAAGCGTAAGCCGCCGATGCTCGTTCACTCAGCTCTCACGGCTTTGATCGACCGGTGGCGGCCAGAGATGCACAGCTTTCATCTTCCATGCAGGGAGATGACCATGACCCTCGAGGATTGGGCGATGATTACAGCACTACCGCTGGAGGGTCGTCCTCTCACAGGAAGAGTGGAGAGGGCGAACTGGCCCGAGAGGGTTGTCAGCCTCATCGGCGACTGCCCCGCCGCTAAGAGCAACCGGACTTCCGGCATACCGCTGCCATGGCTCCTCGAGCACCGGAGCAAGTGCCCGGAAGATGCCGAGCCCCGGGTGGTGGAGCAGTACGCCAGGGCCTACCTGTGGTACATTCTCACGGAGGTAGTGTTTCCGGACTGCTCCGGGAACTCTGCCCTATGGATGTATCTCGACTTCCTGAAGGACTGGGATGCGGGGTACAGCTGGGGGGGCCGCCGGACTTGCCTACCTATACCGTTCGGTAAGTGAATATCACTTTCTTTCAAATAGCAGACGTGTGTTGCTTTACATTTGGACATCATATCATCTATACTTGGTTTGTAGCTTGACGACATGACCCAGAGAGCGGAAGTCACGTCCGGTATGTGTGGATGTGTATGGGGCCTCTCCATTTGGATGTGGGAGCGAATCCCGGTGGGCCGTACGGAGAAGATGCGCTCGCGTGCATGGACGGACTATGGCGGAGATGACGAAGATGATTGGTACCCGACCGTCGCATACGCTGGGGACGTGGTGCGTGTCTACACGGCGAATCGAAGGCCTTGTACAAGGTCTTCAGCATAGAGCTTGATGCTCTCACGCCTTTCCAGGTATAAGAACTACATTTTCACTTGAGCTTACCATTGTTTCGATAACACTTTCACTTGAGCTTACCACTGTTTGGTTATAGGTTACTTGGCGGCCGTACAGTGATGATCGAGAGTGGGGGTTCGAGCTGAACAGAATGTGCAAGAAGGACTGGCTTCTCTTCCAGTGCATCGTGCCCATGATTTGTGTCTATGTCGTGGAGTACAACTTGCCACAGCGCGTTGCCGCACAATTTGGTAAGGCGCAACACACACCACCAGCCGGCCACGATACCAGTGGCTACGACCTACACCAGTGAGTACCACAAGCTGTCCTCATCGATTCTAAGTTATTGTTTTTATGCTTTACATTCATAAAAGAAGGGTGTTTTACATTCTTTCTTATGCATTGCAGAAAGAGTAGGAAGAACAATCAATTAATCACGGATTGGGAAGCTGAACATGCGAGATACGTGAAGGAATGGAACGAGTGGAAAGGACGCAAAGACACGGAGAGGAGAGAGATTGACTGGGACGCGTACGAGGATCACATGTTGTGGTACGATGATGGCATTAAGCATCGTCTGCGTCTGAGGCCCCAGTGGACGACAGCAGATGCCGAAGACCTGTTCGATGACGCCTCGGAGAATGAAACCTACAACGAGAGCATCAGACAGCTTCAAGGCGGGTTTAGGGAGTACGAACCCCTCATGAACAGAGTGGTATGTTGTTTTTACCTCTTTCGAACCCACGGTTGGATGAAATCAGCTTTTCATGCTATTGACTCATTTTACTACTTTGCAGTCTTCGGAGCTGAACAAAAGCATTTTTCATGCCTCTGATGCGCTTAGTGGTGTCCCTGGCACTCGAGCTAGTGAGAACAAGTTGAGGGAAAGGGTGAAGGTAATACGGAGTTCATTTTCGTTCTCATTGGACATTCGAGAAGTTAACATATTCTTCCGTTATCATTGCAGAAATACGTCAACAAAGCACGCCGGCTTGTGGGCCTGCTTGGGTGCGCTACAAACACCGAGGATGTTTTTCCTCCTGCACCAATGCGTAGCCTCGCTTCATCGAGCCATACAGCCTCGTCGTCTAGGGCGGGTCAAGATGACAAGGAGGAGAACAACGACGATGATGATGCAGAGGAAGATGAAGAAGAGGGCGCAGAAGAAGAGGGCACAGAAGAAGAACATGGTGAGGAAGAGGAAGAGCACGATGAGGATGAGGATGAGGAGGAGGAGGAAGAGTACGATGATGATGATGGACCTCCACCAACTCAGCCAACCCAACGTGCGAAGAGGAATGTGCCGAAGAAGGACTGGAAGAGTCCATCCCCATTTCAGAAAGCACGTCCGGCGGCCCGCAAGAAGACGGCGGCCGAGAAGCGATCCAAGGATAACGAGGACCGAAAGTCAAAGAGGGGAAGGAAGGACTGAAGTTGCTGCCGTGTCGTTGAACTAAAAACTTGCTTATTTGCTTCGTGAACCATATGAATTTGCTCGTGAAATTGTTTCGTTGAATTGCTATGTACCGAACCTACCCTATTTATAGATTTGTGGTGTATCGAACCTACCTTATTTATAGATTTGTGGTGTGTGCATCATATATCATACATTGTGTGCTTTATATGTCATACATATGCTGTTTAAATGTTGTATGCCAAAATTGAAGACAAAAGAATTTAGAAGGTGCAAAAAATCCACACAAAGGCACCCTACCGCCATGGGGCGCGGCGGTAGGAGACCACACCCTACCGCCCAGGCCCTCGGCGGTAGGCTGCGCAACCCTACCGCTGCACTGCTCGATTTTTTGGTCACAGAAGTGGGGCGTGGGGGGAGGCATCCTACCGTCGGGCTTGATGGCGGTAGGGTGTGGTCTCCTACCGCCGCGCCCCATGGCGGTAGGCTTTGGGCATTTATAAACCCAGCCGCCCGCCCACTCCACCCCAACCCCTAATCCCCACCCACCCAGCCGCCTTCTTCTTCCTCTCGCCCATTTTCTCATCTCCTCCACTTCCCCACTCCGATCTTCGTCGTTGATTTACGGATTTTGCGGATCGAGATGGCTACGAAAAGAGGAAGGTAAGCTCCTCCAAACCCCCAATTAGTTTGAGTCAATCATATGAGGAACCCTCCCTAGTTGATATGGTGAACCCTAAACCTAGATGATTGCAATGTGATGAACCTAGTTGATGAACCCTAGGTTTAGTCTTTCTTATAGCCATACGAGCAACCCTCTCTAGTTGATATGATGAACCCTAGAACCTAGATGAACCCTAGAACCTAGATGAACCCTAGGTTTAGTCTTTCTTATAGCCATATGAGGAACCCTGTCTAGGTTATATGATGAACCCTAGAACCTAGATGAACCCTCCAACCTAGATGAACCCTAGGTTTAGTCTTTCTTATAGCCATATGTGATGATTTATTGTGTGAATATTGTAGATATTTGTTTTGCTTGCATTAGAACAAATATTGATGTTTAATTAACTTTATCCAATCAATGCTTATATAAGGAACATGGCGCCACCACCACCACTTGATGAGGATGATGACTATGAAGACCCACTTGAGGAAGCCATCTGTGCTCAAAGAGTGAGGCTGAGCGAACAGGAGGTGTGCAACCTATGGGACAACTTTCTGCCACGTGCTGACTTGATCGGGGCGCCATTCGTGACCCGTCTGACAAGTACCATGATCGATCGACATGTCATGGTATGTTATTAGTGTAGAATCCAAGGAATTTTTAATAGTTTAGATAATCCATACTTATTAATTGATATGTTTTTCTTATTCAGAAATTGCCAAAGAGCCTATCTGAGAGTTGTGGCATCGAGGCTGATGAAGAAGGCTATGCTGGAATACGCCTTACCGCAAGGGGCCCCGTCACTACTTGTGCATACGGCGTGGACACGGACGGTCGCACACATTTAAGCACAGATGGGTGGAAGAGCTTCCTTGTTGACAAGAATCTTCATGTTGGATAGGCCATCCTTATTACTATTAGGAACACCAACCGTCAAGGCTTGAAGATGATGATCGTCGTCGATATCATCTAAACTATATATGCGTGTGGCTGTTGATGATCGTCATGTTTGATTGCTACCTATGGATGAAACCTTTTATGTGGTCGATGACCGTTGAACTTGTTAAACTTCTTATGTTGCCTTCGACCTATGTTATGTTATTTGGTTAAATTATGTTATGTGATCAAACTATGTTATTTGGTACTTGTTTCTTAGTCCGTAATGGCAAAACTTTTTGGATGTGATCAAACTATGTTATGTCTATGAAATTGTGCTTATTGTTTCTTATGTCTGGAAAAAAATTGAAGACAAAATCAAAGTAGTTAAGTTCATGCGGACTATGATAACCTACCGCCAGGGCACTCGGCGGTAGGTTTGTGTGGGCTACCGCCGTGGACTATGGCGGTAGGTCCGTAAGCAGCCGTTAATGGTTTGACGGCCGTCAGGCACACCTACCGCCGGAACCTCCGGTGGTAGACTGTGCAACCCTACCACCTGAGGGTCTGGCGGTAGCAAAAGGGTTAGATCTCGAAAACGTTTCAAACTGGGGTCAGATCTTGATTTTGTTTCACAAAAGGGTCAAAACACGAAATTTTGCCGCACATGGTAATCAGAGCCCCATCTCTTCCCATCTACTGAGATCCCATCTACCTGATGTCTTCCTCCTCCGGCGCCTCCCAACATACCCTCAATGGACAGGTCACTGAGAAGCTAACACGCACGAACTACGTGTTGTGGCGCACGTAGGTCACTCCCCATCTGCGTGGCGCCGGTGTCTTCGGCTACGTCGACGACACCACGCCGAAGCCAGCCAGGCTTCATGTCACCAAGGACAAGGATGGCAAAGAAAGCTCTGAGCCCACCCGATCTGGGTCAGGGAGGACCAGCAGGTGTTGGGCTACTTGCTCAGTACCCTCTCCAAGGAGGTGCTCGTCATGGTGACCACAGTCACCACGTCGCTCGTGCTCAGGACCACGGTGGCAGGTATGTTCTCGTCACAGTCCATGAGTCGTGTGAACAACATCAGGACGACGCTCATCAACGCCCAGATGGGCAACCAAACGGTCGCCGCCTACTTCGCCTCTCTCCGCGGCCTCGCCGATGAGCTTGAGGCTGCCGGGAAGGCCATCCAAGTCGACGAGCTCATCTCCTACATCATCCACCGCCTCGACGTCGACTACCAGCCCCTCGTCTCCGCCCTCGACGCCCGCATCATGCCGGTCTCCCTCGTTGAGCTCTACGCCATGCTCAGCAACTTCGATCAACGCATGGCCCAGTTCAACCACTCGGGCGGCGGTTTCCGCTCCTCTGCCAACGCTGCGGTCCGTGACCGTGGTGGTGGCTCACGTGGTTGTGGCTCTTCCCGCAGCAGGTGGTGGCGGCAACAGTGGCGGCGGCAACTCCAATGGCCGCTCCGGTGCATCCCGCGGCCGTCGTGGTGATGGCCCAAATCAGGCCCGCTCAGAGACGCCCCGCTGCCAAATTTGTGGTAAGCTAGGGCACACCGCGAAGGACTGTTGGTATCGTTACGATGAAGATGACGATGACTCCCAAGATGAAGAAAAGGTGGTCTCCATGGCTGATAGATCCTACGGCGTCAACACAAATTGGTATATTGATAGTGGTGCTACTAATCACATAACCAATGAACTTGAGAAGGTCACGATGAAGGAGAAGTACCGTGGCAAAGATCACATCCACATGGCGAGTGGGGAAGGTATGCAGATTTGTCACATTGGTCATTCTAATTTTCGTACCCCTCATCATCCAATTCATCTTAAGAAAATCTTGCATGTTCCTAGTTCCACTAAAAGTCTCCTCTCTATTCATAGAATTGCCCTTGATAATCATGTTTTCCTCGAATTTCATCCATACTTCTTTTTGATCAAGGACCAGGCAACGAAGAAGGTTCTCTATCGAGGTAGATGTGTTCGAGGGCTTTACCCGTTGATTCCGGAGCTTAGGAGACTCAATAAACAAGCCAATGGTGTTGTCAAAGTCTCGTCAACACGGTGGCACGATCAATTAGGGCATGCTGCTTTTTCTTTAGTTGAAAGATTACTTAGGAAAAATAAACTCCCATTTGTTGGTGAGCGGAATGTCGAAACTATTTGTGATTCCTATCAATGTGCCAAAATTCATCAATTACCATACCCAATATCTACTAGTGTTTCTACCAAACCACTTCAATTAATTTTTTCTGATGTGTGGGGTCCTGCCCCTACTTCTGTTGGTAGATACGAGTATTATGTAAGCTTCATAGATGACTATAGCAAATTTGTATGGATTTAACTTCTCAAAAAGAGATCCGATGTCTTTCAAGTTTTTCAAAACTTCCAAGGTGGTTGAACGAAAATTTGCTAGCAAAATTATTGCAGTGCAATCAGACTATGGGGGGGGGGGGTATGAAAAACTAAACTCCTTTTTCCAAACACTTGGCATATCACACCACGTTTCATGCCCTCATGCTCACCAACAGAATGGCTCTGCTGAACGAAAGCACAGGCACATAGTTGAAGTTGGGCTCGCCCTCTTGGCAGGGCCTCCATGCCTCTCAAGTTTTGGGATGAGGCTTTTCTCACCGCTGTTCATATCATTAATATGCTCCCTAGTCGAGTCATCAACAACGAAACTCCAGTAGAAAGACTTCTTCACACAAAACCAGACTACAAATCCCTTCGTGTTTTTGGGTGTGCTTGTTGGCCCAACCTTCGCCCATACAACAAACACAAACTCATGCTACGTTCCAAGCAGTGTGTCTTTCTAGGGTATAGCCCTCAACACAAAGGTGTCAAGTGCTTAGATATATCCACTGGTCGCGTTTATATATCTCGTGGCGTTGTCTTTGACGAAACAAAGTTTCTGTTTGCCACCCTACATCCAAACGCCGGCGCTCGCCTTCGAGAAGAAATTCTTCTTCTACCAACTCATCTCACCAATATTGATCAAGGGGGTCCGAATTATGATGATCAATTGTTGACTAATCCTGCTACTAATGGTGTGCATGAGTTTTCTTATGATGTTACAGGAGAAAACAGCGAAAACGATGCAGAAATCAGTGAAAAATGCGCCGTGAGACCCATATTCCATGTGTTCGGTTTTGGGAGGGAAATCCTCCTCGGGATCGGCCCCGCAGCAGGTGCCCAGTCGATCCCCCTCAGGATCAGCAGTGGCAGGCGCGGTAGACACGCCAGCGCTAGCGTACGCCGACCACATCGTTGTCTCCAGCCCAGCGCGCGACACGCGTCGACCCTCCAGTGGCGGCGGCCCGAGTCCTCCCCCGCGCTAATCCGCGTCCGGCACGCGGCAGCACGCGGCTTGCCAGGATGGCGCGCGGTTCCACGACCAGCCACTCGTGTACAAGCAGCACGTCTCTGTTCGCCCACCAGGTGTGGGGCCTAGCCCTGACGCGGGATCCGGCGCGGACTCAAGCGCGCACACGCGCGCGTCCACGCGCTCGACCGGCATCCGCTTCGAGTTGGATGCGTCATCATCAGCCAATGATGAGGCCCCGGGATCCTCTGCGCCGACTGGAGAAGCTGCACGTGATGAAATAGTCACAGAAGATCCGGCGGGAGCAGATTCTGCTACAGGAGTTTCTGTCCCGGGATTCTCTGTGGCTGGTGATCCTGCTGCTCCACCGTCATGGCGTACACGACTACAACATGGGGTAATACATCCAGTTAATTGTAAACACATAACCAAATATGGCATGGTTTGTTCGACAGAGAACCTGGTGAACCACATACGCTTGAGGAAGCACTTGGTGATGAAAAGTGGAAGAATGCCATGAATAAAGAATACATGGCACTCAAGAAAAATAAAACTGGCATTTAGTTCCCCCACAGCAGGGTAAAAATTTAATTGATTGCAAGTTGGTATTCAGAATCAAAAGGAAATTTGATGGAACCATTGATCGCTATAAAGCTAGGCTCGTTGCAAAGGGGTTTAAACAACGGTATGGCATAGACTATGAGGACACGTTTAGTCCGGTTGTTAAGGCTGCTACTATCCGTCTTGTTTTGTCTGTTGCTATTTCCAGGGGATGGAGTCTCAGGCAACTTGATGTACTGAACGCGTTTCTTCATGGTGTTCTGTAAGAGGAGGTATATATGAAACAACCTCCTCGGTTTATAAGTAAAAGTGCACCCTCTTATGTCATTGGACAAAGCACTCTATGGCTTGAAACAGGCACCAAGAGCATGGTATTCCCGTCTCTGTCACAAAATGCAAACACTTGGTTTTGTTCCCTCAAAGTCTGGCACCTCTCTGTTCATCTACAACAAGTCCAATACATGCATATTTGTCCTCATATATGTTGATGATATTATTGTAACAAGCTCATCTGATGAAGCCATCACTGGACTGTTGAAAGATTTGAGTGCAGATTTTTCCTTGAAGGATCTTGGAGACTTGCATTATTTTCTTGGGATTGAAGTAAAGAAGCACAAGGATGGACTTCATCTCTCTTAAGAAAAGTATGCAGTTGACTTGGTAAGAAAAGCTGGTTTGCAAGGTTGTAAACCTACACCAACTCCATTATCAAGCTCAGAAAAATTATCTCTCACGCAAGGAACTCTCTTAACTAAAGAGGACAGCACAAAATACAGGAGCCTAGTAGGAGCTCTTCAATACCTCACTCTTACCAGGCCTGATATTTCTTTTGCTGTCAACAAAGTTTGTCAGTTTCTTCATGCACCTACAACTGTCCATTTAACTGCTGCAAAGAGGATAGATCGATATGTCAAAAACACATTAAGCATGGGTCTTAATTTCAGCAAATCATCTTCTACACTTGTTAGTGCCTTCTCTGATTCTGATTGGGCAGGTTGTCTTGATGATAGACGATCCACTGGTGGTTTTGCTATTTTCTTTGGATCCAACTTGATATCATGGTGTGCTCGCAAACAAGCCACAGTCTCCAGACCCAGTACTGAGGCAGAATACAAGGCTCTGGCAAATGCCACAGCTGAAATCATGTGGGTTCAGTCCATGTTGAAGGAACTTGGTATAAAGAGTAAACAAGCTCCTTGTCTGTGGTGTGATAACCTTGGTGCTACTGATCTCTTAGCTAATCCAGTGTTTCATGCCAGGACTAAACACGTTGAGATAGATTTTCATTTTGTCAGAGAAAGAGTTGCTCAGAAGCAACTTGACATTCGGTTTGTGCATTCCAGTGAACAAATTGCAGATGGGTTCACAAAGGCATTGTCCGTCAAGAGCTTCGAAAACTTCAAGTATAATCTCAACTTAATGCAGTTGTGATTAAGGAAGGGTGTTAAACATGCAACATGTCACGATAGGTGACCGGCACATCTCATAGGAGATAGTTTGAGATAGTTAGGTTGTTAGAATCTTATGTTTATCTCATGTACCCTCTTATCTCTATCTCCTTTCTTCATCTCCAAGATTGCAATCCAAACCGCATGTATGCGCTGTTATGGGAGGTGCGCCCCATCTATTTAACACGAAGCCGTCGGCCTGAGCAAGGTAAGACGTTCCACTAGTTCGCATAGTAAGAACTGATCCATGCAACAACAAAGTAACAGCCAATGAATTATCTTGGAAGCACACAATGCCCATGGTGTACTGTTGCACAGTAATGAAGTTTACCACCATCAATGGCCATGTGGGCACATAGAGAATGAGAGAGAAGAGGAGAGGAACCATCAGCTTACCTCTGCCATGGTCGAAGAAGAACTGGCTGTCGTGGTTCTAAGTCTGACAGTGATGTAGGGGGTAAGTATGGAGAGGCTAGATCCTAGCTATGTAGAAGCTGTAAGCACACAAAGATGTACGAGTTCAGGCCCTTCTCGGAGGAAGTAAAAGCCCTACGTCTCGGTGCCCGGAGACGGTCGACTGGATTATATGTGTGAGAATGACAGGAGTGCCAACCCTTGATACTGAGGAGGGGGGTGGCTTATATAGAGTTCGCCAGCCCTCTCCTGCCCTCAGTAATGCAGGGTTTAAGGTACATTAAGGCTGGGCGTTACTGGTAACGCCCCTAATAAAGTGCTATAATGACCATAAAGACTACTTAATAGCCGACGGTTTGCCTGCGGAGTGACTCTAGGTCTCCTGGCAGTCGAGTGGTTGGCTTCATGGTCGAGTGTCTTGAACCCGTCGAGTGGGATACCTTCAAGTCGATTGAAAGGTGACTTCTCCTAGGGATGTCCCAGGGTAGGGCTCTTTGGACAGGCCCGTGCCCCTACCCTAGGTACATAGCTTCATCATTAGCCCCTGAATGGATCGAGGTTAGAGTGGGAAAAGAGTTGGGGATCTTTCCGACTGGTTTTTTGTGCTACACGAATGCCTTGTTTTGGATCAATCATCACGGATGACGTTGTCAACCTTTTTCAGTCGCCTTGATCCCTTCCAGGCCTTACGTCGAGTGAATTTCCTCGCTTGTGAAGTTCCGAATGATGGTGTAAAAGGGATCTTCTGTCCGACGAATCATTCTGTAACCCGCGGATTTTGTGGGATTTCATTTTCGGGAAGCGCGCGGGATGGGAGCGGCCGCAGTAATCGGATGTGATAAGGCGGAAGCTCCTCGATCCCCATGCTGCCTTTTTCGCCACGTACCGCGCGCGTGTCGGCTGCGGGATTTGACGGGATAGCCTAGGCCTACCGGTCAGCCATTCGGAAGCGGCCCCTTATAAGCCGCCGGCTCGGGGTTTCCAATAGTGTGCTCTCTCCTTTCCTTCTCCCTTCGCAAGGTTCTCCGCCACCTCCGCTCTCATCCTAGTGCCGCAGGTCCGTTCGAGCTTTGCCGGCGACGATGGTGAAGGACAAGACGTCCGCTCTGGAGCACGCGAAGAAGGCGGCGGCGCAGGGGAAAGGGAAGAAGTCCGCTCGGGGCGGGTCTTCCTCAAGGACTTCTCTGCCCAGAGGCTGGATCCAGGGTGACTGGATGCCGACGGTGATTCGGCGGGAAGATCTCGACGATATGGTTGAGGGGGGAGTCATTCCTCACAAAGCTGCGCGTCTCCCGGGGAGAGAGGTCGAGCCCCAACCTCTTGATGGTGAGTGTGTGCTCCTCGCCACCCATATCGATCGCGGGTTTTCTCTGCCTCCTCATCCTTTTTTCCAGAGTTTCCTGAATTTCTTCGGAGCGCAGCTCCACCACTTCACTCCCAACTCTATCGTGTATCTGGCTGCTTTCATTTCTTTGTGTGAGGGTTTCTTGGGTTGTCGCCCCCATTGGGGGCTCTTTAAGCACATCTTCACTTGCCGTTCCCAATCGGTCAAAAGGCCAAGTCGAGTGACGAAAGGACGCAGGTGATCCAGCTGTACAGGGGCTTGGCGATCCAGACGAGGGGCAAAAGTTCTTTTCCATCCATCACCTTCCCCGAGTCGGTCCGTGGTTGGTAGGCGACCTGGTTTTACTTTAAAGACCAGGCGACCCCAGGACAGTCGACTGGGCTTCCCCCCTTCTCTCTGGAACGAGCTCAAAACCTGCTTCTCTGAAAGTGGCACCGGAAGAAAAGGCCCAAGTCAAAGTGCTGGCTGGTCAAGTGGTTTAGCTTGTCCGCGAGGGCGTGACTGGCATGGACTTGCTGGAGGTCTTCCTTCGGAGGCGCATCCAACCGCTCCAGGCTCGTGACTGTTGGAAATATGCCCTAGAGGCAATAAAAAAAGCATTATTATTATATTTCCTTGTTTATGATAATTGTCTTTATTCATGCTATAATTGTGTTATCCGGAAATCGTAATACATGTGTGAATAACAGACACCAACATGTCCCTAGTAAGCCTCTAGTTGACTAGCTCGTTGATCAACAGATAGTCATGGTTTCCTGACTATGGACATTGGATGTAATTGATAACGAGATCACATCATTAGGAGAATGATGTGATGGACAAGACCCAATCCTAAACATAGCATAAGATCGTATAGTTCGTTTGCTAGAGTTTTTCCAATGTCAAGTATCCTTTCCTTAGACCATGAGATCGTGTAACTCCCGGATACCGTAGGAGTGCTTTGGGTTTACAAAACTTCACAACGTAACTGGGTGACTATAAAGGTATACTACCGGTATCTCCGAAAGTGTCTGTTGGGTTGACACGGATCGAGACTGGGATTCGTCACTCCGTGTGACGGAGAGGTATCACTGGGCCCACTCGGTAATGCATCATCATTATGAGCTCAAAGTGAACAAGTATCTGGTCACGGGATCATGCATTGAGGTACGAGTAAAGTGACTTGCCGGTAACGAGATTGAACGAGGTATTGGGATGCCGACGATCGAATCTCGGGCAAGTAACATACCGATTGACGAAGGGAATTGTATACGGGGTTGTTTGAATCCTCGACATCGTGGTTCATCCGATGAGATCATCGAGGAGCATGTGGGAGCCAACATGGGTATCCAGATCCCGCTGTTGGTTATTGACCGGAGAGCGATCTCGGTCATGTCTACATGTCTCCCGAACCCGTAGGGTCTACACACTTAAGGTTCGGTGACGCTAGGGCTGTGAAGATATGTATATGCAGTAACCCGAATGTTGTTCGGAGTCCCGGATGAGATCCCAGACGTCACGAGGAGTTTCGGAATAGTCCGGAGGTAAAGAATTATATATAGGAAGTGTTGTTTCGGCCATTGGGACAAGTTTCGGGGTCACCGGTATTGTACCGGGACCACCGGAAGGGTCCCGGGGGTCCACCGGGTGGGGCCACCCATCCCGGAGGGCCCCATGGGCCAAAAGTGGGGAGGGGAACCAGCCCATAGTGGGCTGGTGCGCCCCCCTAGGCCCACCCCATGCGCCTAGGGTTGAAACCCTAGGGGTGGGGGGGCGCCTCACCTTGGCTTGGGGGCCACTCCAGCCCTGGCCGCCGCCCCCTAGGAGATCCCATCTCCTAGGGCCGGCTCCCCCCCTAGGGGACTATATAAAGGGAGGGGGCAGGGAGGCAGCCGCACCCTGCATCTCTGGCGCCTCCCTCTCCCCTGCTACACCTCTCTCCCTCGTAGTACACGGTGAAGCCCTGCTACTGTGACGCCCTGCATCCACCACCACGCCGTCGTGCTGCTGGATCTTCATCAACCTCTCCTTTCCCCTTGCTAGATCAAGAAGGAGGAGATGTCATCCGCTCTGTACGTGTGTTGAATGCGGACGTGCCGTCCGTTCGGCGCTTGGTCATAGGTGATTCGGATCACGTCGTGTACGACTACCTCATCCCCGTTCTTTGAACGCTTCCGCTCGCAATCTACAAAGGTATGTAGATGCATCCGATCACTCGTTGCTAGATGAACTCATAGATGGATCTTGGTGAAACCGTAGGAAAAATTTTGTTTTCTGCAACGTTCCCCAACAGTGGCATCGTGAGCTAGGTCTATGCGTAGTTCTTTATGCACGAGTAGAACACAATTTGTTGTAGGCGTAGATGTTGTCAACTTTCTTGCCGCTACTAGACTTATCTTGCTTCAGCGGTATTGTGGGATGAAGCGGCCCGGACCAACCTTACACGTACGCTTACGTGAGACCAGTTCCACCGACTAACATGCACTAGTTGCATAAGGTGGCTGGCGGGTGTCTGTCTCTCCCACTTTAGTTGGAGCGGATTCGATGAAAAGGGTCCTTATGAAGGGTAAATAGAAGTTGACAAATCACGTTGTGTCTTTCACGTAGGTAAGAAAACGTTCTTGCTAGAACCCTAATTCAGCCACGTAAAACTTGCAACAACAATTAGAGGACGTCTAACTTGTTTTTGCAGCAAGTGCTTTGTGATATGATATGGCCAAAGTTGTGATGAATGATGAATGATCTATATGTGATGTATGAGATGTTCATGCTATTGTAATAGGAATCACGACTTGCATGTCGATGAGTATGACAACCGGCAGGAGCCATAGGAGTTGTCTTTATTTTTTATATGACCTGCGTGTCATTGAGAAACGCCATGTAAATTACTTTACTTTATTGCTAAACGCGTTAGCCATAGTAGTAGAAGTAATAGTTGGCGAGCAACTTCATGGAGACACGATGATGGAGATCATGGTGTCAAGCCGGTGACAAGATGATCATGGAGCCCCAAGATGGAGATCAAAGGAGCTATGTGATATTGGCCATATCATGTCACTATTATTATTTGATTGCATGTGATGTTTGTCATGTTTTGCATCTTGTTTACTTAGAACGACGGTAGTAAATAAGATGATCCCTCATAATAATTTCAAGAAAGTGTTCCCCCTAACTGTGCACTGTTGCGACAGTTCGTTGTTTCGAAGCACCACGTGATGATCGGGTGTGATAGATTCTAACGTTCACATACAACGGGTGTAAGACAGATTTACACATGCAAACACTTAGGTTGACTTGATGAGCCTAGCATGTACAGACATGGCCTTGGAACACAGAAGACCGAAAGGTCGAGCATGAGTCGTATAGAAGATACGATCAACATGAAGATGTTCACCGATGTTGACTAGTCCGTCTCACGTGATGATCGGACACGGCCTAGTTAACTCGGATCATGTTATACTTAGATGACTGGAGGGATGTTTATCTAAGTGGGAGTTCATTGAGTAATTTGATTAGATGAACTTAATTATCATGAACTTAGTCTAAAATATTTACAATATGTCTTGTAGATCAAATGGCCAACGTAGTCCTCAACTTCAACGCGTTCCTAGAGAAAACCAAGCTGAAAGACAATGGCAGCAATTACACGGACTGGGTCCGGAACCTGAGGATCATCCTCATAGCTGCCAAGAAAGATTATGTCCTACAAGCACCGCTGGGTGACGCACCTGTTCTCCCTGCAGAACAAGACGTTATGAACGCTTGGCAGGAACGTACCGATGACTACTCTCTCATTCAGTGCGGCATACTTTACAGCTTAGAGCCGGGGCTCCAAAAGCGTTTTGAGAGACACGGAGCATATGAGATGTTCGAAGAGCTGAAAATGGTTTCCCAAGCTCATGCCCGGGTCGAGAGATATGAAGTCTCCGACAAATTCTTCAGCTGTAAGATGGAGGAAAATAGTTCTGTCAGTGAGCACATACTCACTATGTCTGGGTTACATAACCGCTTGACTCAGCTGGGAGTTAATCTCCCGGATGACGCGGTCATTGACAGAATCCTCCAGTCGCTTCCACCAAGCTACAAGAGCTTTGTGATGAACTTCAATATGCAGGGGATGGAAAAGACCATTCCTGAAGTATTTGCTATGCTGAAATCAGCAGAGGTAGAAGTCAAGAAGGAACATCAAGTGTTGATGGTGAATAAAACCACTAAGTTCAAGAAAGGCAAGGGTAAGAAGAACTTCAAGAAGGACGGCAAGGGAGTTGCCGCGCCTGGCAAGCAAGCTGCTGGGAAGAAGCCAAAGAATGGACCCAAGCCCGAGACTGAGTGATTTTATTGCAAGGAAAGTGGTCACTGGAAGCGGAACTGCCCCAAATACTTAGCGGACAAGAAGGCCGGCAAAACAAAAGGTATATGTGATATACATGTAATTGATGTGTACCTCACCAGTACTCGTAGTAGCTCTTGGGTATTTGATACCGGTGCAGTTGCTCACATTTGTAACTCAAAGCAGGAGCTGCGGAATAAGCGGAGACTGGCGAAGGACGAGGTGACGATGCGCGTCGGGAATGGTTCCAAGGTCAATGTGATCGCCGTCGGCACGCTGCCTCTTCATTTACCTACGGGATTAGTTTTGAACCTTAATAATTGTTATTTAGTGCCAAGTTTGAGCATGAACATTGTATCAGGATCTCGTTTGATACGAGATGGCTACTCATTTAAATCCGAGAATAATGGTTGTTCTATTTATATGAGAGATATGTTTTATGGTCATGCTCCAATGGTGAATGGTTTATTCTTAATGAATCTCGAGCGTAATGCTACACATATTCATAGTGTGAGTACCAAAAGGTGTAAGGTTGATAATGATAGTCCCACATACTTGTGGCACTGCCGCCTTGGTCACATAGGTGTCAAACGCATGAAGAAGCTCCATGCAGATGGACTTTTGGAGTCTCTTGATTACGAATCATTTGACACGTGCGAACCATGCCTCATGGGTAAAATGACCAAAACTCCGTTCTCAGGAACAATGGAGCGAGCAACCAACTTATTGGAAATCATACATACTGATGTGTGCGGTCCAATGAGTGTTAAGGCTCGCGGTGGCTATCGTTATGTTCTCACCCTGACTAATGACTTGAGTAGATATGGGTATATCTATTTGATGAAACACAAGTCTGAGACCTTTGAAAAGTTCAAGGAATTTCAGAATGAGGTTGAAAATCAACGTGACAGGAAAATCAAGTTCCTACGATCAGATCGTGGAGGAGAATACTTGAGTCACGAATTTGGTACACACTTAAGAAAATGTGGAATAGTTTCACAACTCACGCCGCCTGGAACACCTCAGCGTAACGGTGTGTCCGAATGTCGTAATCGTACTCTATTAGATATGGTGCGATCTATGATGTCTCTTACCAATTTACCGCTATCTTTTTGGGGCTATGCTTTAGAGACTGCCGCATTCACTTTAAATAGGGCTCCGTCGAAATCCGTTGAGACGACACCGTATGAATTATGGTTTGGGAAGAAACCTAAGTTGTCGTTTCTGAAAGTTTGGGGATGCGATGCTTATGTCAAGAAACTTCAACCTGAAAAGCTCGAACCAAGTCGGAAAAATGCGTCTTCATAGGATACCCTAAAGAAACTGTTGGGTATACCTTCTACCTCAGATCCGAAGGCAAGATCTTTGTTGCCAAGAATGGGTCCTTTCTAGAGAAGGAGTTTCTCTCGAAAGAACTAAGTGGGAGGAAAGTAGAACTTGATGAAGTATTACCTCTTGAACCGGAAAAGGGCGCAACTCAAGAAAATGTTCCTAAGGTGCCTGCACCGACTAGGGAGGAAGTTAATGATGATGATCAAGATACTTCTGATCAAGCTCCTACTGAAATTCGTAGGTCCACAAGGACACGTTCCGCACCAGAGTGGTACGGCAACCCTGTCTTGGAAATCATGTTGTTAGACAACGGTGAACCTTGAACTATGAAGAAGCGATGGCGGGCCCGATTCCGACAAATGGCTGGAAGCCATGAAACCGAGATAGGATCCATGTATGAAAACGAAGTATGGACTTTGGTGACTTGCCCGTTGAGCGGCGAGCCATAGAAAATAAATGGATCTTTAAGAAGAAGACAGACGCGGATGGTAATGTGACCATCTATAAAGCTCGGCTTGTCGCTAAGGGTTATCGACAAGTTCAAGGGGTTGACTACGATGAGACTTTCTCACCGGTAGCGAAGCTAAAGTCCGTCCGAATCATGTTAGCAATTGCCGCATTCTATGATTATGAGATATGGCAAATGGACGTCAAAACGGCATTCCTTAATGGTTTCCTTAAGGAAGAATTGTGTATGATGCAGCCGGAAGGTTTTGTCGATCCTAAGAATGCTGACAAGGTGTGCAAGCTCCAACGCTCGATTTATGGGCTGTTGCAAGCATCTCGGAGTTGGAACATTCGCTTTGATGAGATGATCAAAGCGTTTGGGTTTACGCAGACTTATGGAGAAGCCTGCGTTTACAAGAAAGTGAGTGGGAGCTCTGTAGCATTTCTCATATTATATGTAGATGACATACTTTTGATGGGAAATGATATAGAACTCTTGGACAGCATTAAGGCCTACTTGAATAAGAGTTTTTCAATGAAGGACCTTGGAGAAGCTGCTTATATATTAGGCATCAAGATCTATAGAGATAGATCAAGACGCCTCATAGGTCTTTCGCAAAGCACATACCTTGATAAGATATTGAAGAAGTTCAATATGGATCAGTCTAAGAAGGGGTTCTTGCCTGTGCTACAAGGTGTGAAATTGAGCTCAGCTCAATGTCCGACCACGGTAGAAGATATAGAAGAGATGAGTGTCATCCCCTATGCCTCAGCCATAGGTTCTATTATTTATGCCATGCTGTGTACCAGACCTGATGTAAACCTTGCCGTAAGTTTGGTAGGAAGGTACCAAAGTAATCCCAGCAAGGAACACTGGACAGCGGTCAAGAATATCCTGAAGTACCTAAAAAGGACTAAGGAGATGTTTCTCGTTTATGGAGGTGACGAAGAGCTCGTCGTAAAGGGTTACCTCGACGCTAGCGTCGACACAGATCTGGATGACTCTAAGTCACAAACCGGATACGTGTATATTTTGAATGGTGGGGCAGTAAGCTGGTGCAGTTGCAAGCAGAGCGTCGTGGCGGGATCTACATGTGAAGCGGAGTACATGGCAGCCTCGGAGGCAGCACATGAAGCAATTTGGGTGAAAGAGTTCATCACCGACCTCGGAGTCATATCCAATGCGTCGGGGCCAATCAAACTCTTCTGTGACAACACTGGAGCTATCGCACTTGCCAAGGAGCCCAGGTTTCACAAGAAGACCAGGCACATCAAACGTCGCTTCAACTCCATTCGTGAAAATGTTCAAGATGGAGACATAGATATTTGTAAAGTACATACGGACCTGAATGTAGCAGATCCGTTGACTAAACCTCTCCCTAGAGCAAAACATGATCAACACCAGCATTCCATGGGTGTTCGATTCATCACAATGTAACTAGATTATTGACTCTAGTGCAAGTGGGAGACTGTTGGAAATATGCCCTAGAGGCAATAATAAAAGCATTATTGTTATATTTCCTTGTTTATGATAATTGTCTTTATTCATGCTATAATTGTGTTATCCGGAAATCGTAATACATGTGTGAATAACAGACACCAACATGTCCCTAGTAAGCCTCTAGTTGACTAGCTCGTTGATCAACAGATAGTCATGGTTTCCTGACTATGGACATTGGATGTCATTGATAACGAGATCACATCATTAGGAGAATGATGTGATGGACAAGACCCAATCCTAAACATAGCATAAGATTGTATAGTTCGTTTGCTAGAGTTTTTCCAATGTCAAGTATCCTTTCCTTAGACCATGAGATCGTGTAACTCCCGGATACCGTAGGAGTGCTTTGGGTTTACCAAACGTCACAACGTAACTGGGTGACTATAAAGGTATACTACGGGTATCTCCGAAAGTGTCTGTTGGGTTGACACGGATCGAGATTGGGATTCGTCACTCCGTGTGACGGAGAGGTATCACTGGGCCCACTCGGTAATGCATCATCATTATGAGCTCAAAGTGACCAAGTGTCTGGTCACGGGATCATGCGTTGCGGTACGAGTAAAGTGACTTGCCAGTAACGAGATTGAGCGAGGTATTGGGATACCGACGATCGAATCTCGGGCAAGTAACATACCGATTGACGAAGGGAATTGTATACAGGGTTGTTTGAATCCTCGACATCGTGGTTCATCTGATGAGATCATCGAGGAGCATGTGGGAGCCAACATGGGTATCCAGATCCCTCTGTTGGTTATTGACCGGAGAGCGATCCCGGTCATGTCTACATGTCTCCCGAACCCGTAGGGTCTACACACTTAAGGTTCGGTGACGCTAGGGTTGTGAAGATATGTATATGTAGTAACCCAAATGTTGTTCTGAGTCCCGGATGAGATCCCGGACGTCACGAGGAGTTTCGGAATAGTCTGGAGGTAAATAATTATATATAGGAAGTGCTATTTCGGTCATCGGGACAAGTTTTGGGGTCACCGGTATTGTACCGGGACCACCGGAAGGGTCCCGGGGGTCCACCGGGGGGGCCACCCATCCCGGAGGGCCCCATGGGCCAAAAGTGGGGAGGGAACCAGCCCATAGTGGGCTGGTGCGCCCCCCTAGGCCCACCCCATGCGCCTAGGGTTGAAACCCTAGGGGTGGGGGGCGCCTCACCTTGGCTTGGGGGCCACTCCAGCCCTGGCCGCCGCCCCCTAGGAGATCCCATCTCCTAGGGCTGGCGCCCCCCTAGGGGACTATATAAAGGGAGGGGGAGGGAGGCAGCCGCACCCTGCATCTCTGGCGCCTCCCTCTCCCCTGCTACACCTCTCTCCCTCGTAGTACACGGCGAAGCCCTGCTACTGTGACGCCCTGCATCCACCACCACGCCATCGTGCTGCTGGATCTTCATCAACCTCTCGTTTCCCCTTGCTTGATCAAGAAGGAGGAGACGTCATCCGCTCCGTACGTGTGTTGGACGCGGAGGTGCCGTCCGTTCGACGCTTGGTCATAGGTGATTCGGATCACGTCGTGTACGACTACCTCATCCCCGTTCTTTGAACGCTTCCGCTCGCAATCTACAAAGGTATGTAGATGCATCCGATCACTCGTTGCTAGATGAACTCATAGATGGATCTTGGTGAAACCGTAGGAAAAATTTTGTTTTCTGCAACATTCCCCAACAGTGACCACCCGATGTGGCTGTACTCGGGTCTTGAAGACACCACTCGGGTCCACCCGGAGGAGGTCACCGATGAGATGTTGGAAGGGTGGCTGTCGAGCATCACAGGGAACAAAGACAACCCCGAGGAGCCAGGAGGGTTCCTCCACTCGACAACACATACGAAGTGGACCAGGTCTGACCTTATGCTCCTGACTGAGATCTTGCTTTCTTCATTGGTCTTCTTTGAATTGGTCGATCGACTTTTGTCTTGTCTGTTGTTTTCCAGGCAACTATCAAGATGTACTCAACGCCCAACGGGGCGCAGGAGCCGACTGAGGAAGGGGAGGCGAGCGGAGGTGAGAGCGAAGATGAACAAGCCGAGTGGGAATCCGATGGTGAAGGAGAGGGAGACGACGACGTCGACTCCAGCGAAGAGGAGGAGGAGGAAGTTGACCCCCGGCTCAGAGAGGCGATCCAAGCTTACGCACGATCCGGCGGGGGAACGTGGTAAGTCGACTGCTCCTGTTGAGCAGTCGTCGAAACGCCCTCGGACCTCTTCTCCTACGCCGACCGAAAAGGCTCCCAAGCACCCACGCGCGACGCCGTCCAAGCCGCCCAAGGCTCTGCCCAAGATGAAGATGACTGTCCCCACCATCTCTGGGTAATAATAGAACTTGTTTTCCTTTGTCGACCGAGGACGGGTCTTTGGTCGATTCACTGAACCAACTGACTGACTTTCAGGATTTGCAGCGCTGCTACTTCCGAGCTCTCCGCCAAAGATGACGATCAAGAGATGGAGGATGCTGTTACTTCCAACCCTGGTATGATTACTGATGTTCTGCCTTGAGTCGACTGGATATTAATTGCAACTCTGGTCGATTGAATTTTTCCTTGTAGCTCCTCCTCATGTTATTAACCTCCCGGACGACGACGACGACGTGCCGCTGAGAGTGAGAAGGAACAGGGGGGCGTTGGCTGGCAAGACCCCCCGATCTGCTCCGGCGTCTGAGGCCGTAGCTCTGGATGGTGGTGATACCACTCGGGCTTCTGTGACTTTCGCTGTTCCCCTGACGAGCGTGCGGCCTTCGACATCGACCGCAAATCCTCCTTCGCTTTTTGCCACGTACCCCATCCCTGAGGACCAAGCGAGTGTCGCGAAAGAAGATATACGTCAGGCGGGGATCATGATGGAACAAGTGAAAGTGGCTCGGGAAGCCAACCAAGCAGCTTATGACGCGAGTTCGGCTCTTCAGAGCAACGTCCAGGTCAGTCGACTCAACACTTGGTCTGTTACGATATGCTGTTTGAAGAATCTCTTTTCCGAAGATCTTTATATCTGTACACCCATTGGGTGTGTCTTCCATCTTTTTGGATGAGTGGGGGCACGCTAAGTGCACCCACTGGGTGTAGTCCCCGAGACTACGGTGGACTGCTGGCAGTCGACTATAGTCTTTATACTGTGTTGCTGTAGTTGTACTCCTTCACTCGGTCTGGTCAGGCCATGTCGAATGGAACTGTATCCGGTCGACTGCGGACAGTCGATTTTTTTTTCAAAAGCCAGTGGGGGCACGCTGAGTGCACCCACTGGGTGTAGTCCCCGAGACTACTGTCGAATGTTTTTGATTCGGCTGTGGTCTTAGAAACGCCATCATTGTCACTTAGTTACTCGGAAGTAACTTATCTTGGACGTCTGTCGACTGATTTTTTTGCAGAAGTCCTGCGAACTTGTAGCTCTCTATACTGAGTTGGAGAATAAGCAGATCCAGCTCAACCTTGACTTGAAGCTTGCTCGAGAGAACTTGAAGAAGGCGCAAGAGGAAGCAAAAGGTATGGCTGGTGAGGTTCTCCACTCTTGACGAGTGACTTTTCTTTCTTGTCCATTCCTGATGTTGATTTCACTCGACTTGCCGCAGATAAACTGGAAGAAGCTCTGAAGAAGAAGGATCAAGATCTTGCAGAAGCACAGAAAGAGGCCTTGAACAAAACGAAGCTTGCAGAAGAGAAACTGGCTTCGGTCAGAACTCTTGAACATGAGAATTCCAGACTGAAGACTGCTCTCAAGACAGCTAATCAAGAGGTCAGCAGATTGAAGAACGACAAGATGGTTCTGCACGACCAGGCGGGTGAGCTGGCGGGGAAGGTAAACGATCTGGAGGTTTATCTCGGTGGACTTGCCAAGAAGTTGTTCGTCATGCTCGAAGGTAATTACTTCGACCTGGCTGTCATGCAGTTACCAAGCCCGCGTAAGGCCACTGTCTCCGAGTGACAGGTTTGCTCTACACTCGGTAGGATTTTACATACTTAGGCGAGTACTTGCTGCAACTAAGCCTCCGAGTGGGAGGTTTGCTCACCACTCGGTAGGATTTTTAAACACTTAGGCAAGCACTGGGCTGCAGCTAAGCCCCCGAGTGGGAGTCAGGCTCACCACTCGGTAGGATTTTCAAACACTTAGGCGAGTACTGGGCTGCAGCTAAGCCCCCGAGTGGGAGGTTTGCTCTCCACTCGGTAGGATTTTATATACTTAGGCGAGTACTTGGACTGCAGCTAAGCCTCCGAGTGGGAGGTTTGCTCACCACTCGGTAGGATTTTTAAACACTTAGGCGAGCACTGGGCTGCAGCTAAGCCTCCGAGTGGGAGTTAGGCTCACCACTCGGTAGGATTTTCAAACACTTAGGCGAGTACTTGGACTGCATCTAAGCCCCCGAGTGGGAGTCAGGCTCACCACTCGGTAGGATTTTCAAACACTTAGGCAAGCACTGAGCTTCAGCTAAGCCTCTGAGTGTGAGTCAGGCTCACCACTCGGTAGGATTTTTTTTGCAAACTTAGGCGAAACGGATTCGCAGCTAAGCCACCCACTGGGGGATTTCATACGCAAACAGAAGTGACAGCAATTACTGGAACACTCTTGTCTTTTATAAAAATAAACTACATAAGTTTTTCTTATTACATCTCATCCGAGTGAGAATTCAAGTGTAAAATGGGCGGAGTAGTTCCGCATTCCAAGCTCGTGGCTCGTTGATCCGGCGGTCAACATTGTAGAGGTGATATACTCCATTGTGGAGGACTCTGGTGACGATGAAGGGACCTTCCCAAGTAGGGGCAAGTTTGTGTGGTTTCTGTTGATCCACTCGGAGGACCAAATCTCCTTCTTGGAAGGCTCGACTCTTCACATTTCTTGCATGGAATCGACGCAAGTCTTGCTGATAAATGGTCGATCTGATCATAGCCATTTCTCTCTCCTCCTCTAGGAGGTCGACTGCGTCTTGCTGGGCTTGCTCTGCTTCGTCTTCGGTGTAAAGTTCGACTCGGGGTGCATTGTGAAGTAGATCACTCGGCAGGACTGCTTCGACTCCGTAAACCAGAAAGAATGGCATTCTTCCAGTCGACCGGTTCAGGGTGGTCCTCAATCCCCACAAAACTGACGGAAGCTCGTCGACCCAAGCACCTGTTGCGTGCTTGAGATCACGCATCAATCGAGGCTTCATCCTTTGAGAATCAGACCATTTGCTCTTTCAGCTTGTCCATTCGACTGGGGATGTGCGACCGACGCGTAGTCGACTCGTGTGCCTTGAGAGGCGCAAAAAGTGCTGAACTTTTCTGAATCGAAGTTTGACCCATTGTCAGTGATGATGCTATGCGGGACTCCATATCTGAATATCAACTCTCTGACGAAACTGATAGCAGTACTAGCATCGAGATTCTTGATGGGCTTAGCTTCAATCCATTTGGTGAACTTGTCGACTGCCACAAGCACATGTGTGAATCCGCTCCTGCCTGTTCTCAGTGGACCAACCATGTCTAGTCCCCAAACAGCGAAGGGCCAGACGAGTGGAATGGTCTTCAGGGCTGATGCTGGTTTGTGCGACATGTTGGAGTAGAACTGGCAGCCTTCACACTTGTCGACTATCTCTTTCGCCATTTCATTTGCTCTGGGCCAGTAAAAACCCGCTCGGTATGCTTTGGCCACAATGGTCCGAGAGGACGCATGGTGACCACAGGTCCCCGAGTGGATATCATCAAGGATTATCTGACCTTCTTCTAGCGTTATGCACTTCTGACCGATTCCAGTTGCGCTTTCTCTATACAACTGTCCTTTTATGACTGTGAATGCTTTAGATCGACGGACGATCTGTCAAGCCTCTTCTTCGTCCTCTGGAAGTTCTTTCCTCAAGATATACGCAATGTATGGTATCGTCCAGTCGAGAGTGATTGCCAAGACTTCCATGATTAGGTCGACCACAGCAGGAACTTCGACTTCAGTCGGATCTGTGGCACTTTTCGGTTGCGGGGCTTCTTCTGTAAAAGGATCCTCCTAGACTGACGGTGAGCGGATGTGCTCCAGAAACACATTGCTGGGAATGGCTTCTCTCTTGGAGCCTATCTTTGCCAAATCATCAGCTGCCTGATTTTTCAGTCGGGGAATGTGATGAAGCTCTAACCCCTCGAATTTCTTTTCCAACTTTCTCACTGCATTGCAGTAGCCAGTCATAGCTGGACTTCTGACGTCCCACTCCTTCATCACCTGATTAACCACCAAATCTGAATCGCCATAGACTATGAGGCGACGGACGCCGAGTGAAATGGCCATGCGCAACCCATACAAAAGTGCTTCATATTCTGCTTCGTTATTGGAGGAATCGAAGTGAATCTGGAGAACGTATCTGAGCTTATCTCCTCGGGGGGAAACCAATACTACCCCAGCACCGGAACCATTCAGCATCTTAGATCCATCGAAGAACATGGTCCAATGCTCCGAGTGAACTTGAGTCGGAAGTTGCTGTTCGATCCACTCGGCAACGAAATCTGCAATTGCTTGGGACTTGATAGCTTTCTTCGCCTCAAACTTAATATCCAAGGGAAGAAGTTCAATCACCCATTTGGCCACTCGACCAGTTGCATCTCTATTGTGCAGAATCTCTGACAGTGGAGCGTCGCTGACGACTGTAATGGAATGATCAGAGAAGTAGTGTGCAACCTTCTTCGTGGTCATGTAAATCCCATATACAAGCTTCTGGTAATGAGGATATCTTTGTTTTGAAGGGGTCAAAACTTCAGACACGTAGTATACTGGGCGCTGAAATCTGAAGGCCTTTCCTTCCTCTTCCCGCTCGACCGTAAGTACTTTACTGACAACTTGTCCCGTGGCCGCAATGTAAAGCAGCAGAGGCTCTTTACTGATTGGGGCAGCAAGCACCGGCTGGGTGGAGAGCAGAGCTTTGAGGTCTGCAAATGCTGCATCAGCTTTGGAGTCCACTCGAACTTGTCAGACTTCTTCATCAGTCGGTAAAGAGGCAACGCCTTTTCACCGAGACGAGAAATGAATCGACTTAGAGCGGCCAAGCAACCTGTAAGCTTCTGGACATCGTGCACACGCACAGGGCGCTTCATCCGGAGTATGGTGCCAACTTTCTCGGGATTGGCGTCGATTCCTCGTTCGGAAACGAGAAAACTGAGTAACTTTCCACCCGGAACTTCGAATGTGTACTTTGATGGATTGAGCTTGATATCATACCTCCTGAGGTTGGCAAAGGTTTCAGCAAGGTCAGTCAGCGGGTCGGAACCTTTCCGTGACTTGACCACAATATCATCCATGTATGCTTCCACGTTCCGACTGATCTGAGTGAGCAAACACTTCTGAATCATCCTCATGAACGTGGCTCCGGCGTTCTTGAGGCCGAAAGGCATGGTGACATAACAGAAGCACCCGAATGGAGTGATGAAAGCTGTTTTGATCTCATCGGGCCCATACAGACGGATCTGATGGTACCCGGAATAGGCATCTAGAAAAGACAATCGCTCACACCCCGCGGTCGAGTCGACTATTTGGTCGATGCGAGGGAGAGGAAAATGATCTTTCGGGCAGGCCCGATTAATATGTTTAAAGTCGATGCACATGCGAAGCGACTTGTCCTTCTTGGGGACCATGACAACATTGGCGAGCCACTCGGAGTGGTAAATCTCTCGGATGAACTCCGCTGCTAAGAGCCAAGCCACCTCCTCGCCAATAGATTTCCTCTTTTGGACGGCGGACCGTCGAAGATGTTCTTTCACAGGCTTGAACTTTGGGTCGACTCGTAGACGGTGCTCAGCCAGCCCCCTGGGAACTCCAGGCATGTCAGAAGGCTTCCATGCGAAGATGTCCCAGTTCTCACGGAGGAACTGGATGAGCGCTTCTTCCTATTTGGAGTCGAGCGTCGTTGAGATGTGAGTCGGAGTAGCATTGGGGTCGGTCGGGTGAATGTGGACTGGCTTAGTTTCACCGGACGACTGAAAAGCTGATTCTGAAGCAGGCTTCTTGGCTCGCAGCAATTCACCCGGATCAACGGTCTTCTGGTACTCTTGTAGCTCGACCACTGCCATCTGAGCATCAGCAATCTTTGAGCCTTTCTGAAAACACTCCTCTGCTTTCCTCCGATTGCCTGTAACAGTGATCACACCTCTGGGGCCAGGCATCTTCAACTTAAGATACACATAGCGCGGTCGAGCCATGAAGCGTGCATAGGCTGGCCTGCCCAGAATAGCATGATAAGCACTCTGGAAGTCCACAACCTCAAATGTTAACTTTTCCTTGCGGTAATTCTTTGAATCATCGAAAACCACATCGAGAGCAATCTGGCCGAGTGATTCGGCTTTCTTTCCATGAATGACTCCATGGAAACTCATGTTGCTGGCACTGAGCCTGGACATCGGAATGCCCATCCCTTTCAACGTTTCTGCATATAGTATGTTCAAGCCGCTGCCACCATCCATCAGGACTTTGGTCAGTTGAGTGCCTTCGACGACTGGGTCGACCACCAGAGCTTGCCTCCCGGGGGTGGCAATGTGCGTGGGGTGATCAGACTGGTCGAACGTGATGGTAGTCTGAGACCACTTCAGGTAACTGGTTGTTGCCGGGGCAACCATATTCACTTCACGGTTAATGACTTTCAGTCGACTTTTGCTCTTGACGTCAGCAAAAATCATCAAGGTGGAATTGACTTGGGGGTACCCGTCGTCACTATCTTCCTTATCCTCAACTTTGTCTGACTCTTTTTCCTTGTCCTTGGACTGCTTGCCCTGGAACTGCTGGATCAGGAGCCGACACTGTCGAGTGGTATGCTTTGGGTAAATGAGTTTGCCCTCTTCATCTTTCTTGGTGTGAATGTGATACGGCATATCCAAAACATCATTTCCGTCTTGATCTTTAACTTTCTTGGGGTTCCAGGGTCCCTTGGGTTTCCCCTTAAATTTTCCCTGGGTTACGGCCAGGGCCATCCCAGGAGCGGCTGGCTCGGCCTTCCGCTTCTGCTTCCGACTGGAATTGCCTCTGGTTTCCTGGGCGACTGCTTTCTGCTTGCCACTCTGGAGCCGATCTTCATCTTCACCATTAGCGTATTTGGTGGCAATTTCCATCATCCGATTCAGAGACATTTCTCCGGTCCGACCGAACTTCAGATTCAACTCTCTGTTCTTGACGCCTTCTTTAAAGGCGCAAACTGCTGGTGATCTGGTACATTCTCAACCGTGTGATGCAAAGTGATCCACCTCTGGATGTAATCCCTCAAATTTTCACTCGGTTTCTGCACGCAAGACCGCAATTCTGTAAGGCCTGCCGATCGCTTGCATGTTCCTTCAAAGGTCGTGACAAACACTCGGGAGAGGTCCTCCCAAGTGTAGATGCTACTGGGTGCTAGCTGATTCAGCCACGCTCTGGCTGAGCCCTCTAACAGGAGAGGCAAATGCTTCATAGCCACCTCATCATTGTTGCCGCCAATCTGGACAGCCACTCGGTAATCTTCGAGCCAAGTGTCAGGCTTAGACTCACCAGTGAACTTGCTGACTCCAGTCGCCAACCTGAAGTTGGGAGGAATCACTGCGGCCCTGATGGCTCGACTGAAACACTCTGGCCCTGAAACATGTACTCTGCTGCTGGTAGGAGCATCTCTATCATGTCCTTCTCTGTGAGCCCTGTTCCTGTCGACCAAACCTTGAACGAGGATGGACCTCGCGTCAAAGCCTGGTTCCCTGGGGTCGACTGGAATCCTCCGCCCAACACTATGAGGGCGTCTGTCATCCTGCTGTCGAAGCGCATATGACCCACTCCTCGGGGGAGGGGTTGGCACTCAACGTCGATCATCACGATCGAATCGGTGATCATACTGCTCGTTTCTTCTGTACTGATCGGGTCGGTCTCCGCGTCCCTCACGCCTCGGGGGCGATCTTGGGCTGTGAGCCGACTGCACTGTATCCGCTGTAACGGATCGACTGTGGATCCTATTCCGCGACTGAGAGATAGCGGAATTCTGGTTTCCCGCTGCCCGGAGCAACGCTCTGACTTGCAACAAGCCTCTGCCAGCTTCTGACTGTGAGGGATGAATTGATTCTGCTATTCGGGCCGCGGCTGCCAAGTTCTGAACGGGAGTTCGATATACCTGCGTAGGTGGGAAAAGCTGACGTCGACTGGACTCAGGAGCCCGCTGACGCGCTTGCTCGTCGAGTGCTCGCTGGAGATTCTCCAGTCGAGTGCGCTCGGCCAAGTTAGCCAAGCGCGCGTCCTCCAAGACCCGGGCCTCGGGGGTTTCTCCAACGATAGGAGTATGGAGTGCATCCATGTTCTGGCGGCGAAGCTCCTCTCGCTGCAGCGACGTGAGAGGCTCAGGGAGATACTCTTCGTGGGGATGCGACGGGTCGCCTCCACCTGCGCCTCCGTCGGTACGAGTAAAACCGGGAGGGATGCGTGTCCCATCAATTGCCAGAACCTCCGCCGCAGGGTCACTGCTGTCGCATTCGGATGCGGTCTCTGCGGAGCCAGTCGACAGGTCGAACAGGCCGTAGAGAGATTCGTCGGGCTCGATTGCCGCAACTTGTGGGGTGACCGACTGGCGAGCCACCGCATGCCTCACCCACCTCTGAAGTCTCGATCGACCAGAGCGCTTGCGCGGGCGAGAGATGAGGCGGGGAGATGAAACGGGAGCCGACTGATACTGGGTCGACGGCTGCCGCAGGAGAACGCCGCGAACACACGCGCGAAAGTGCGTCGCCCCGCGGACGGGGAGCGCGTCAATGTCGAGCGGAGCCTCCTGAAGCCAAGCGGAGTCGTCGGCGATGAACGTGAGCGCGCCGAGACGGATCTCGCGGCCCTCCACCAAAACTCCGCATGAAACCATGATCGAGAAGATCGGAAAAATCGCAACTCCTACAATCAAGCGCTAAGATTCCGGCCCCACGGTGGGCGCCAACTGTCGTGGTTCTAAGTCTGACAGCGATGTAGGGGGGTAAGTATGGAGAGGCTAGATCCTAGCTATGTAGAAGCTGTAAGCACACAAAGATGTACGAGTTCAGGCCCTTCTCGGAGGAAGTAAAAGCCCTACGTCTCGGTGCCCGGAGGCGGTCGATTGGATTATATGTGTGAGAATGACAGGGGTGCCAACCCTTGATACTGAGGAGGGGGTGGCTTATATAGAGTTCGCCAGCCCTCTCCTGCCCTCAGTAATGCAGGGTTTAAGGTACATTAAGGCTGGGCGTTACTGGTAACGCCCCTAATAAAGTGCTATAATGACCATAAAGACTACTTAATGATCGACCGTTTGCCTGCGAATGACTTTAGATCTCCTGGCAGTCGAGTGGTTGGCTTCATGGTCGAGTGATAGCTTCTTGGTTGAGTGTCTTGAACCCGTCAAGTGGGTACCTTCAAGTCGATTGAAAGGTGACTTCTTCTAGGGATGTCTTTGGGTAGGGCTCTTTGGACAGGTCTGTGCCCCTACCCTAGGTACATAGCTTCATCACTGGCCACCGGCGGGGCGTTGGAGTGAACGGTGGCGCAGGCAAACGGAGTCGCTGGTGATGTTGTCCACCACGCACACCACACAGCGGTTACTTATGTTAAACATATAGAGCTAGATGCAACAACATGTTCAGCGCTCAAGTCGAAACTAACACAGCAGCAGGAAAATGCTAGAGTCGAAGCTAAGCTGCACAAATGTTTAGCGCTCAAGTCAAAACTAACATATCAGCAGGAAAACGCTAACCTCAGGAACAGGGCCGGTCCTGACTTTTCCAAGGCCCGAGGCGAGCTTCAAAAGTGGGCCCCATGAAGAAAGACATTTCTTTTTGAAAGACATAGTCAATAATTTCATTCATACTGATATATATCATAAAAGTTTATCGGACTTCAAACATCTAACTAAACAACAGTACCAAGAATTCATTAGCAAATACGATCTCATAATACACCAGGGACATGGTAAATTTTAGCAAACAACCAACAAAGCTTTTTAGGTTATACGTATACTGCAGGAAAGGAGGGGGGACAGCTGAATCGTTGGAGGAGAAAAGTAGAAATTGAACTAGCCAATTCCAAACATCTTCGACCTCGCTCCATCCTCAATTTCGTGTTTGAGAAACCTGTATAGAAAGAGAAGACCAACTAGTGAGCTAAAATTACATAATTGAGTACAAAGATCAAATGGAAAACAGACTGAAAAGTTACTAGAACTTTTTGAGGCGGTGTCCATCCTAGTTGCAAAGCAAACATAACTGATGTGGTTCGGCTGCCCCCGCGGCTGCTCATAGGATGGGACATACTTATAGGTAGCGTGCTGCAGAAAAAAAAAAGAGAAATCCATAAGGTACGAGTAGTAGTGATGAAAAATTTAAGGGTGATCAACGGAACCAGTCATAATCATTGCTAGGTGCTTCGGAAGAGGAGCGGAACGGAGAACGAGAAGACAGACGCAGGGAGATCGATGGAATCAGTCATAATCGATGGAATCCGAACTCTACTTGAAGAAACGATTGGCTGAACAATAAAACGATGGGCTGTATAGCGTACGTACCACACAGGTTGGAGCCCCTCATCAGGTGGGGCCCTAGGGCGTCGCACTTCTTGCCCCTACCCAGGGCCGGCCCTGCTCAGGAAATGGATTCCTCACCGATCTAAAGATCATTCAATGGATGTGCGGCCACCGCCCTCCTCGACAGCAACGACAGGATCCTCTAATTGAGCTTCAGGGCAGGTCGACTAGGAAGCTGCTTCACTCATCCTGCAATCAGAATGAATCAAACCTCGGAAGAAAGAATATCAATAATGGTAAAATGAAACAGCATGTTCATTTCATTAAATTCTCAAAGAATCCAGCTAAAAAGCCAATGTGAAACAGTTATTTTTCCACTCGTATTAAACACTACCAAGTACCAACTACATGATTCAGATACGCCTGTGCACTCGGGATTGTGCCAAATGTCCATAAGACCAGAGCTCCACCGACATTAGGAAGTGTAGTAAACCATGAGCCTATTCCAGCAACCTATCTAGAAGGTTAAGGCCCTCAATATAACACAAAAGCATCAGATCATAGCAGTTATAGTACGTGTTGGAGGTCTACCTTGACTCTGAAACTGAAGGAAAAAGCAATGACTTTCCCAACTCTAAACTAATGTAGAAGATCTCATCTTGCAAAACACTAATCCGAAATGGAAAGGGAAAGGCAGCTCCAAAATATTAACTGGAGCATAACTATTCCTTGGATCTCCTACAGGAAATCAGTATGTAGATCCCTCGACAGCAAAAGACCACAGCGTTCATGCAAAATCTATAAACGGTGGGCATGAAAGGTCACAAAATGCAATGAATGTTGATGCTCAACATAAGAAGAATGCCTTGACTACAAACAGATCTGATAGTCACGCCATCTACCTCTTCACAAGGAAAAGGATTAGAGGTTGGAGCGGTGCAGATGAACCTCCGTTACTTTTGACCGGCGAGGGAGTCAAACATCATTCATGCAACAAAATGTTTAAAAATGGCTATGAAATTACAACCAACAAATGGCACAGCAAGAATCTACTTAAAGTTTACTCTTTCATATAAAACCAAGAACTTTATATAAACAGAATAAATTGTCCCTATCACAAGCAGTGCACCAATCCTACAAGTTGACAGTGTTTGACCTTGCAACAATCAAATTAAATGATTGATGTGTTTGCTCCTCTACAGATTAAATCAGTGCATGGATCTCGGAATCAAACATTCATGACTTGCACATTCCTGTGTGTATTTCTTCTTCACCGGCCATCTAATGGCAAAGTACATGTTTTAACAACATGAGCAATAAAAGATTTGTGTATGCCCACTCCGGTCCTGCTACCGTATCCATGTATCATGCATTCATGCTAGATGAACATGGGTTGCAACGACTTATTTGTCCTGTGTCAACATATAATTGAGTCACTTAAATTTATTTCACTGGCAAACGATAAATACTACTATGACTATGCAGAAGTGCAGTTTAGAGTTCAATCCCAAAGTCTTCCAGAAAAGAATGGAGAGTAATATTTGAAGAACAGGGAGTTTGCAGTCTAGTTATTTTGGATGATAGCAGCGCTGATGTCTACAGTCTAGTTACATGAAACAACACACCAAATTTAATTTATCGCTTACCACTGACACAAGACAAGTGCAGTCTTTGTAGATAACCGATCCACGCATGACCACAATAACAACAATGAATTATCTTAGAACCACAAAATTTTCATGGTGTACCGCTGCACAGTAATGAAGTTTACCACCACGATGGTCACTTGGGCACACAGAGAGTGAGAGAGAGCAGAGGAGAGGAACCAACAGCTTATCTATGCCATAGTCCAAGAAGAACTGGCCACCAGAGGGGCGTTGGAGTCAACACTGGCGCAGGCAAACAGAGTCACTGGTGATGTTATCCCCCACGCACACCACACGGCGGCCACTAATGTTAAACCTATAGAGCTAAATGCAACAATATGTTCAGCGCTCAAGTAGAAATGAACACAGCAGCAGGAAAATACTAGAGTAGAACCTAAGCTTCACACAGTAACTGCAGCATATGATTTTCCCCTAAAAAGTTGTGGAGCAATAATCTTGGCAACCAAAATATCCTACGAATTAAAACAGGACAGGGTAGAAATAAGTAAGACCATCATCTCATAGTTCATCTGAAACAAACCGACCTTAAGCTCTCATAGACAGTCTTTGACCGTGCAACAAAATAAAACTAAATGCTTGATGTGTTTGATCCTCTACAGGTTACATCAGTGCATGGATCCAGAATCAAACATTCATGACTTGCACATTCCTGTGTGTATTTCTTCTCCTTTATTGGTCATCTAGTGACAAAGTACGTGTTCTAACAATACAGGCAATAAAAGATTGTTGCTATAAATGATGGACAAGCAATGCAGATACATTCAGCACAACAATTAAAGATCATCCCTTGGACCATGATTAGCTTAGGAGAAACTACCACACATGCAGTGAAATAACCAAGTTATTTTGAGCCCAGAAATATTAAACTTGGCACAATCGGTACAAAACACTACAGTTACCAATAGAGGGAGTCACCAACATCATATCCACATGGCAACTATCAGGTACGTCCACATGGAATCCAGTCATGTAATAGGATAGGCATGTAGTTTACCTACCTAGTTATAGCCAGCCGGTTGTGGCGTCTCCTCTTGGCTAGTGGATGTTTATAGCCCTTTTTGGCTCTGTGTGAGCTTTCTTTGCTTTTTATTACTTTTGGAGACCTTGGAACCATGTTCGCACTACTTTTTTGGTTAATAAGATGGCCGTATGCATCTTTCTGATGCAGAGGCCGGGGAATCCCCCTTTTCGAAAAAAAACGTCCACATGGAATCCAACCACATAAAAATGGAAACAAAAAAGGTGGAACCCAACCACGTCAAAATCATCATCTAAATAGGTACAGTGAGAGGAACTGCAGGGCAAAAGAACACAAAATGGCCCTTGCATCTCACTTGCAAGAATGAATCATCGTCATTAACAAAAGGCAAGAACTCACTAGGCATAAACGTGTTAGCAGTAACAACACAGCGTTACAACCAAAGACCACAAGCATTACATGGCCGGCTCGGATTGCATAAGTTAGAAAAAATAAAATTATACTCCATTATATTTAGGTGCTCGGCTAGGTGCGGCCAAAACTTATACTCCACCTTTGTACCCCCTCTATTTTTAGGGGATCGGCTAGAGTTGCTCTTACAGGATTTATTTTCCTGAATGATGCAGTAAATTAAACACACATGTGATAAATGATGAGAAGAAAAAAAAACATAAATGATGGTCAATCTAGTCTATATCGAGGCCCATTTCCTCCTATCAAGAAGGGCGTCTGTAGCATATTGCTCTTGCTGAAAAGTTCCTTTGTGTGCCCATTCCATACACGCCTCTTGCGGAAAAATTCCTTTTCCTGCCCCTCCTTTCCACATCCGAGTTGTACGGCATTTGGGTGCAAAATCTTGGATTCACTGGGACACAATGCGCAGCTGCTTGTCAAACGGTCCAACGGCTCTTCTGTCAAAGATAAAGAGGGAGAGATGGAGTATTAGATAGATCATATCTAGTGGGCTGCACGTACGTTTCGACGATCAGATAGGTCGTTGGAAGATTAGCGCGTACCTAGGATGGTGCATGTCTCGACGGTTAGGTTGTTAGAGCACCGGCCGTAGCGTAGCTCGGCGAAGAAGATGTGCTCATCATCGTCTGTCTGGCGAGCCGAGAAGTTGATATGGTACCAGAGGTCTTCCCTAAAACCAACACAGGCGGCCTTCAAATCCGTGGTCGGCAGATCAGGGCACATGAAACTAACGCTGCCTGCGGTGGGCCGATCAGGAAGCCGGAACTCAGGACCCTGCATACACAATATCGATCTCAAGGCAAGAATAACTAAGTAAGTAAGCTGTGCCTATATGCGAGGACGCTTGTGGGTAAGTAGGACGCATACCGCGTGGTTGGAGTTGTAATGTCGGAGGGCCGAGTCGGCGAGTTCACGAATGCAGTAGGCGTCCTCTCCTCTGTCGTCAGACAAAACAAATTAAATAAATAAACAAAATAAAACAGGAATTGTTGGCTCCACACGATCAATGGCCGCATTGACTGAAAATACATAAATTGCAGGGAGTAGCAAGGTAGGCATAGCAGTACGTACTCTTGGGTGTTCGGGTCAACAAGACGTCCGCTGTCCTTGAGTTGTTGAAGGCGAGCTGCAAACTGTTTTGAGACGGCGGCTCTACGCACATAACGAAGATGGCCGGAGCCGGCGCCGGCGCCGTTAGGGGAGGAGAACCAGGATCCCATGGATCGATCCGCCTTCCCTCCTCTGCGTCCTTGACGGGGGCTCTTTGATGGATTAATCCTCCGCACCTCCTCTACGTACGTCGTCCGTATGTCTGGTGATCGATCGATCACCCAATCGATCTATATGTGTAGGAATCGATCGGGAATCCTATGCGAACACTAGTCGGAAACGCGTCCTTTGTTTGTGCTAAACCTCTTCCCCCTCCTGAATTTCGGGGTGGTGGGCCCACTTTCCCAACTGATGTCAGGATCAACCCGTAAACGGTCCGTATCTATAAGGGCATCTCCAGCCGCGCCCCCAACAGGCCCCCCAGGCCACTTTTTGGCGCGCGGCGCCAAAAACCGCCCAAGAGCGCCCCAGACGCCGAAAATCGCCGGTTCGGACCTTTTTTCCGTCCGGCGGTCACAGGCCGAACCCGGCGCGCTGGGGAGCCGTTGGGGGCTCCGGCGCTAGGGAAAAGCACGCCTGGCCCACATCGGCAGGGAAAAGTCAAGGTTTTCTTCCCCGACTCGCCTCGCACCCCGCGCCCTCGCCACCACTAGCTATATCCGGCGACGCCGCCGCCCTACTCCGCTAGATAGCCATTCCCGCGGAAAATAGCAGCGCCGCGCGGCAGCCCTCCCGCAGCAGCTGGGCGTTTCGGCCGCCGCTTCGGCAGCGGAGGCGCGGTTTAACGGCGGTACCGCCACCGGCGCAAGGTGTACGGCGTTTTGCCTGCCTCGACGATGGACTCGGACGAGGAGGAAGAGCTCGCCGCGCTGCTGGAGGAGGAAGCCGCGGCCGACGTCCAGGAAGAAGAGCATCTCATGGTGCTCGCCGCCCTCGCCCAGCTGCTGGCGAGCAGTGAAAAGCCGCGGCGAGGTGGCTCGGCGCCGGGGCGGGTGAAAGCAAAGAACCGGCATCGTCTGCAAGGCTACTGCATGCTCTACTCCGACTACTTCGCCGATGCTCCACTTCATGGTGAGAGAACATTTCGGCGCCGTTATCGGATGAGCCGAAAGCTCTTCCTCAGGATTGTGAATTCCATCCGGGAGTTCGACAACTACTTCAAGTGCAAGATGGATTGCACTGGCGCTCTTGGATTCACCTCCATCCAGAAGTGCACGACAGCGATGAGGATGCTTGCATATGGAGCTCCAAGTGATTCACTCGACGACTATGGGCGCATGGCCGAGTCCACCAGCATAGAGTGTTTCTACAAGTTCTGTCGGGCAGTGGTGGCAGTGTTTGGGCCACAATACTTGAGAACACCCAATGCGGAAGACACTGCTCGGATCCTAGCCCAGAATGCAGCAAGAGGATTTCCTGGGATGCTTGGAAGCATCGACTGCATGCATTGGAAATGGAAGAACTGCCCATTTGGTTGGCAGGGGATGTACAAAGGCGCCAAAGGCGGTTGCAGTGTGGTGCTTGAGGCGGTAGCCACACAGGACCTCTGGATTTGGCACTCCTTCTTTGGTATGCCAGGAACTCACAATGACATCAACGTGCTGCAGTGCTCTCCTGTTTTTGCCAAGCTCGTTGAGGGCCATTCTCCTCCGGTGAACTTCGAGATCAATGGGCACCAATACAACAAGGGGTACTATCTAGCTGACGGCATCTATCCGAGATGGTCAACATTTGTGAAGACGATCTCAAACCCTGTGCCAGGAGGCAAGAACGCCTGGTTTGCGGAAGTTCAGGAGGCTTGCCGGAAGGATGTCGAGCGGGCATTTGGTGTGCTCCAATCTCGATTCGCTGTTGTTCGGTACCCCGCTCAGACCTGGTCGAAAGATCAAATGTGGGAGATCATGACTTGCTGTGTCATCTTGCACAACATGATCATCGAGAGCGAGCAAGAAGACCCAGTGATTGACACTGAACCATACTACAGGCAGGGTCCTCTAGCCGAAGTTGATCACCAGCTACCGGCAACTTGGACTGCCTATCTCAGTATGCGTCAGGAGATCCGAGACCCACAGGTGCATCATCAACTGCAGAAAGATCTGATTGAGCACCTAATGCCCTGATCATCTTCCCCGCTGATGCTCTCAATTTTCCCCTCCGCCATGCCTTTTGAGAGAAGAACGTGAACCACCATCTCCCACCACAAATGCATATTGAACGGACAGTTGCCTTTCCAGAGGCCATTAGACTTCGCCATGAAGGCAATTGAGCCGCCGAAGAACTAGATGGCATCGATCTGCTAGATGTCTGCTCACCATAGTTAGCCTCCTCAATTTTTCCTAAGCCTAATCGAGCTTATTTCTTTATTTTGTTAGGTTTCGCTCCTGCTGCAAAGGTGCCAGACGTCCTTCTGGAGGTTATTAGTTTATTGGCTGTTACAAAGTTGGATTCTTCCTTGCTACATGGGATTCTTGCTGGTCGCATTGGTAGACAAGCTCCCATATCTGATTTTTTTTTACAGTGAGTTTATGTTAGTTTCCATACTTATTCAGAGAGCATAGGATTCCGATTGATTGTATGTGTTACAGTCCAAAACTACAACAGTCCTGTGCTAGATGTGAGTTTATTTACAAATTTGGTCAGATTCCAACTGCCTTGCTACAAGTGTGCTTGACGATTTTCTGCTGGCGGCGCGGATGTTCATCTAGGACGATTTGGTGTTTCTTGATAGCAGTATTTTTGCTGCTCCCGTTAATTGACATGTACCTGACAAAATATCCTACAGGGTGCCTCAAACGTGGCTGCTGGCTTCGGCCTGTTGGGTCCTCCGGTCAGGTATGTTTCTGGCTTTGTTTAGCTTTAAATATTAATTGACTGAGATCAGGATGTTTCTTACCATATAAACATACAAGAGATGATCGGCTCAGTTCTCTTATTTCTCCCTACAGGAAAGACCCAAAGAGCATCAATGGTTTACGCAACAACAACAACAAAAATGGCTTTACTCATGCTTCCAGTTGCCTGGGCACTTGGTGAGACATTATTGTCTCAGGTAACCTTTATTCAGATTGCTACTACCGTCATAGTATCGATCCTACAGAGTTAAATCGCCCTGAAAGCCAATGGTGTTGTCTTTTGGTCAGAGTCAACATAGCAAGACTTTCCGTACTTCCTAATCATCCACGTATTCAGCAAACTGTTCAGCGCAAGGCAGTTTCAACAGTGTCCATCTTTACCTCATTTGGTTGATACTTCAGATCTCAACTCCTGATGCATGACTCTTTAATTTCAAGTCTTAGAGATCATAATAATAATTTTACTTATTTAGCTGAATACAAGGTGCATACCAACTATATGAGAAAAACAAATGGAAAATGGTAATAAGAAAGCTGTTTTATGGAACGGGCCGATAACCTATTAGTAAGCCCATTAACGGTCAGCGGTTTCATGTTACCAGATTTGTTTTTTGAAATTATATGAAAATGTACATTTTCTTCTTCTTTTCTATTTGTAGGCTACATTTCTTCATTCTTTTTAGGTTGCTCTCTACCAGCAATTGATTCTTAAAAACTGTTCCGCAGCAACGCACGGGGCATCATCTAGTATCATTATTGAATTGTGAAGCAATAAGAAACTACTACGCCGGTTTACTAGGCCCCTGGTATTTTGGCTCCAACATTGGCCATCTATCTGAGTCAAAAATATATATAAAACTAGATGATACTCCGCGTTGCAGGATCTTTTTGTTGGCATTAAAAATTCTATGCAGATGCCCATAGAACTTACTTTGAAAAAGACATCGCTCGGAGTATCTATCTTTGAAAAGACAAGTTTTAGAGTGGTTGGGCTTTTTTAGAACCGTTCGTTGATGTCGATCTAACGGCAGACAAATACGAAGTACTGGGTAGTACTCCGATGAAAGTACGCGAAAGTACTAAAACGAGTGGGGCCGGTACTCGTGACAAGGTGGGGACGCGTTTTAATCTAGAGGCAGTTTAGTCCTAGGAAAATTTGCACGCGCCGCCCCTCTCGTCGAATGCATAACCGCCGCCATGGTGCTACACATTCCACAATTACTCATCGGTGGCCATCTCCTCCCTCTCCTCCAAGTCCACCGCAGTCATCTCCTCCTTCTTGCCGTTGCAACTTCGCTCCACTCAGGCAACCCCCCCACCCACCCCCACCCCCTCTTACACGGGAGATCGAGCTGATGGCCCGCGGCGAGAACACCGACTTCGTGCAGATCGCCGACGGCGACCAGGTCAAGTTGGCCAGGTTGAGGGAGATCCGTTCTTGGTTTGACAACACAAGGCAGATGAACTGGACGACAATGGCCACTCTCAAGAATTTGACGAAGAAGGAGAGGGCAAAACTTTGCCCCCTGCCCGCACAACCGATTCACAAGATCGAGATCCTCCTCTAGGCGATGGAGCAGGCCAATTCGTCCAGCGAGTGGACCAGGCGCAGGTGGTGGGCGTTCAGATCCAGGGTAGAGCATCCACTGGATCAGGAACCCACCGTGCACGAGGTGCCGTAGCAGATTGTGCAGCCTCCAACCGAGTCACCGGAGACTCCGAAGCGCAAGATGAGGAGGACAGTGGTCGCGACCTCGCTTCCCCGCCGTTCTCCACGCTTCCCTCGCCGCTCTCCTCGTCTGAACGGCGGCGGTAGTTACGTTTAGAGTAAGCTTCTCCACTCCTCATCTTCCTACTGCTCATGCTTACATCGTGGTGATACTGATCTAATAGCTCAGAGAGGGAATGCTAGATGGCATTTTAATCTCAATGAATTGCATGAATATTTGAGTACATGGATTTGGAGGATGGATTATGATGTATGTGAATCCTAGGCATCATATGAACCCTAGGAAAAATTAGTAATGTTCTAATGGTAGACACTGAAATATTTCGGTACACACCGGTAGGCACTGAAATATTTCGGAACTGCCCTAGGCAAAATTTGTAATGTTGTAGTGGTGGACACTGAAATATTTCGGCACACACGGTAGGCACCTGAAATATTTCGGTACTGCCCTAGGCAAAATTTGTAATGTTGTAGTGGTAGACACTGAAATATTTCGGTACACACCGGTAGGCACTGAAATATTTCGTTACTACAATTTCAGTACACACCGATGCACACTGAATTATTTCACTCTGCAGTTTCAAAGTACACACTGAAATATTTCAGATCGCAAATTCTATACAAAGTTGGCATTTTGTCATTTATGTGTGAATTAATCCATGCATCATATGGCATAACTTTGTACATGAGTTTGGGTCAATTTCATGTCTATTTATTGTTAAAATTATTGTCATGCCATGAAACACAAGACAAGTCACTGACCCAAGCTTGCAAAGATGCCATATCAATGTTGCTGATATGAATATGCATGTTTTCACCAAGTTTTGTGTCTTAATTAAAACTGAGCATTTTTTCTTGATGGTATCCATGGATCTAGAACTCCTATGAATTTGCTCATGTTGGATGTTTTGTTCTCCATCATTTGTACTAGCGTTCCGTGCGATTAGATGCCATGACAAGACCCCTGGCATATTTATTTTCTTGCCTCCAACATCACATGTGTGTTTTGCAGGAAAAAACCTGGAGTTCACCAGGATGGCTGAAGTTGTGAGGCTGGGAGGCTGATAGTGCTGCTACTGGCTGATCCTTCTTCTTTCAGTTTTTGTTTGTCATTTCTCAAGCCGTTGGACCAGGGCTACTTCCCTATGTGCTGTTAATGTATTAAGTAGTTCCTTCGAATTTGTAGTATTAGTTAGTTTGAATGTGGAAGTACCTTAATTTTTGGAACGAAATGTTGCTATGTAGGACCAAGGGTTTCATACCTTAATCTTTGGATAATTAATTATGTGAACTGTTGGATGTGGCGCACAACGAAACGCCTCTACCATTGATACTATAGTTCAACATGTCGGTCCAATTAGAGACCAGCCACTACCATATAGAACAGTTAGCATTTCATACTACAACCTGGCACGTACAAAACATCACACAGTGGAAGCACATCCCTAAGCACCTTGCATTGTACAAGGTCTTAGAGACCAGCCTCTACCATATATAACAGTTACCATGTCACACTACAGCATATAAAACATCACACAATGGAATAATCATAGCTAGTAGAGCATTAGTTACCAGTTAATAATAGTTGCAATCTATCACAAGTAGTAGTACCTAGATATGAGTAGATATAGGTACGGTAATACACGACAAGTACTCGCAAACAAGAGCTAACATAACAAGTTCATTTCACATTGATACATGGCCCACCCCAGTTCTAAATGAGGTGGATGGTGATCATCATCCTCAAGTCATGGCGATGGGTGTTCGCAACAGTGAGTAGGATGGCCTGTCCTACCCGAAGATTCTTGGCACGAAGGAACTTCTTCCACCCCGCCCTGCTCAAGACAGTGCGACCGTCCGTGTCCACTGCATAGGCACAGCTGGTGATGGAGCCCGTTCTGGTAAGGCGTAGTCCAGCAGCCATGCCTTCTTTGCCCGGGTCGATGCCACAGCTATCAAGTAACCTCTTAGGTAATTTCTGAAAACAGTTGACATGATATATGATCATGTCACGTGCAATTATCAACAAAGCATACACTTCAAGACACATATCATTGGATTCAACACTGAGCATATATATCATCACATCACTACACTATACGCCAAGCATCAAATTACTATAGTAATTAGTCATATCATTAGATTACTGCGTACACTAAGCATATCATCGCATATTACTACACTACATGCATGTCATAAAATTCTTCACTAAATGAATTCTAAACTAGGCCTCTCATCACAGTACTACAACATGCATATCATATGAACTACTACACTAACTAAGCATGCATATCATGTAATTACCACACTAAGTAACATACCATGATATGCCGTTTAACATTCGTCCTTGTGAGGCGGGTCACGAATGACTTCCCTAGGTAGTCTTCACGTAGCGGAAGCATGTCCCAGAGGTTGCCGATTTCCTCGTCGCCCAGTCTGAGTCCTTGGGCATACAGGTATTCAACAAGTGGGTTCTCATCATCATCTGAATCAGCACCATCTTCCTCCTCATGAACTTCATCCTCACTATCCGGAATCGAATTTAGATAGATAACAGAAATCCTGGGCCTATCTCTTCTGAAGGAGAAGCTGATCAATTCACCCCCACTAAGACGCATGCGGGCGATGAAACGATCCCAATCATCTCCTCCTATCTGGGTTATCTTTCGCCCCTTCTCGACCTGCATAGTGTATGGGCCCCCAAGAGCGTCGAAGGTCACAGTGTCTGCGACGAGCTCATTGAATGCCAATCTCACATTGCATGGTACGATCTGTGTAAGACAAAAACAAATGACAGACACAATACATTAGTGAAAATAGCAAAAAAACAAAAAGAATGTACTGTCACACTACACCACAACACTAAATTGGGGGCAATTAACTGCCGGGAGAAATATGAGAATAAATGCAAATCATCTGCCAGGGATCTGGTAACTGCCGGCAGAAGTACATAACGGTGGTTAAACTGCCGGTAGAAGTTAAGCAACAAGGGCGGGTGAACGGCCAGCAATGATGTCCGCATCTCAGGTCATCAAAACTGCCGGGAGAACTAAACTACGGCCCACTGTCTGCCGGCCTATCCATGGCGCGAGCCCAAAAATTAGTTGGGCCGGGAGAGCACGCGGTAGACTAAAGACTTTTGCTCAATAGAATTAGCCGCCGGCCCACCTGTTCCCCTTCGCCCAAATCGAACCCTCCCACCCCTCCTCCTCGACCGACACCGCCGCCGCCGCAGCCCCCTTAGTCGACTTGCGCGCCCGCAACTGGATCTATGGCGCCGGGGCATCGAGGTCAGGTCGCCTGCCTCCAGACACCTCTGATGCGCGAGGTCGACATCACCTCCCTCCATTCGGCACAAACATCGACGACGCCTGTGCGTCGAGGGCGAAGGCGCCGGTGTGTCGAGGTCGACGTCACCTTCCTCCCCAGCAACAGATCCAACGACGAACACCAATCCTTGTCCATTGTGATGCGTGGCAACTAATTGTTTCATAGCAGTTCAGTACTGAGGTACCAATGAAGATGCTCTTCACAACTCTAATTGTTGGTATCAATGGGCATTCTTCCATTTACTATGATTAAGTGCTCTCTGCTAATTCTAGATGTTATAGGAGTATGAACTTTGAATAATGAACACGTAGTTGGGATGGAAAAGTACCCTTGATTAGCTCCATCAATCAACCGGGCTAAATACTGATGTATGAAATTTCCAATGGATTGTCCCAAATTCAGTATTATTCTCACTTGTAAAGGAATGCCATATGTACGTGAAGTGATTGGTTTTGGGGGGTCTTTTCTCTTCTTTGAAAATAAACTACTTAACTTCTAAGAAATAATAAATATATATGTGATTTTTTTTACTTTGCATCTTTTATACCTGTAGATGTGGCAGAAGCCAAGTATTCCAGGACAATATGCAACGTAAAGTGCAATTATTTTTCTTATGCTAACACAATTTTCGCCAACATTATTTTTTCAGCTGATTGATGGAATCAAGGAAGGAACATACAGTGCAGTACGAAACGAGGGATGATCTGATGATGTTGAGATGAGTATGGTGCTCATACTGGATCATTTTTTATTCAGAATCTCTGAAGTTAAAATGGTGAGGTGTTAAATGTAGCCCTCGACAAGAACTGGGAGATTATACTACCATAGTTAGCTCCACTGTAGAAGTGACATGACCAAACTTAAGTAGGTGTATATTTGTTACTCTTGAATACTACATAAGCTTTTGAACCTAGGAAGTCATTGCCTCAGAGTTATACATACTTAGATTAATGGTTGCTATGCTAACAAGATACAGTGAGTAATAACTTTGTTTCAAATCTTATAGCTTACTAATAACATACTGGTAAATGCTTACTAGACAACTAGATGTGCTTAATTTGTGTGTGAAGGTCTGAAACTGCTGACATTTTTTGGTTTCTTATTAAACTGAAAATTTTCTATCTGAAGCTCCGATACGTCAAGAACGACCGTGTCGCCATTCCAAACGGCACTGATACTCTGATACGGCTCCAATACGTGTATCCCAGAAGTATCTTTTTATTTAAAAAAGAAAGGAAAAAAATGCTGATACAGCCCGGAACACGCTCGTGACACGACGGGACACAGTGAGCGAGAGAGACTAACCCTAACCTTCCTCTCTCATAGTCTGTTTGACCACAGCAGGGATGAGGGATTGAGGGCGACTCGGGAGCACCGCCACCTAGAATCGCCTCTCCGCCCTGTCTACTTGCCACGCCGCTGCCTTGACTGACCCGACTCAAGTCTTCTCTGCCACTGTCGTAAGTGCGAGGTAAATGAATACACGGAGCCCTGAGTGAGGCATGCTCGCTGTGTGCTTGGCTGCTTGCTAGCTTCCATAGTACATAGTTGAGGAGTACTATACTGTGTTTGATACCTTCCATCACTAAGAGAAATAGTTGCACAAAGGAGGCTGTTACTTATATTTACGCATCTATTGTTCTCCAATCTATCTATACACATGTTCCTACTTGTTTATGTTGGTGGGATAAAATTGCATGATGATGACTGATTTTGCTGCTTTGCTATTGCTGTCTACTGCTAGGGAGGGAATAGCTTCTAAAACGTTGGGAGAAGAGCAATACCCCGCCTCCATTGTTTGGCTCACTCATGCAATCCAAGGTAATGCACAACTATGCACTATTTGATGAGAAATTCTCTTGTTGATGTGGATGTCTTCCTTATAAAAGTAGGAGCGGTGCACGCGATTGATTCTTTGAGTATTGTAATCAATGTAATGCAGATAATGTTTTGTGATACTTTTTCTTGTCAATTGCCTCTCCATGTCTAGGTTGGAAATGTTCGCGAAGACTGGCCAAAGATATCTTGCCATAACCATATGCTCTGCGCTCACATAGAAGACCTTACAAGCTTTGTATTTTGTGGTTGTTACATTCTGTACAACTTGGACGTATTGAAATTGTAGATGCTAAGCTATGATGCAAGCCATCATGTGTAATCAGTGAATTGCATACATTGTAACCATGTACTTTGATCATCAGATTTTATAATATAAATGTGCACATTCCTTTTGCTCTATTTTAATGAATGCCTTGTTAGTGTGTATCTAAATGTGAAATAAATGAAATACTAGAGTGCAATAGCCTTATAGATTGGGGTATCTAGCACTAGTGGCACATCATCTGCCGGGAAAGCTATTAATTGCTGGCAGAAATTGTCTGCCAGGAGAACAGAAACTGCCGGGAGAACTTTGAATATGGCGGCATACAAACTGCCGGGAGATTTATATCTGCTGGCGTTTGCAATTCCCGGCAGCCGTTCTCGTGGCAGTTCTATCTGCCGGGAGAAAAATGTTCCCGGCAGTTTACCTGCCCTTATAAGTGACTTCTCTCGGCAGTTTTTCTGTCCTTGCGTCCGTGTTGTGGTGTAGTGTCAGAAGGTTCATATAAATTATTACCGCTGCGACAACAAAAGAAGGCTGGAAGTAGATGCCGAACAACATGGCAGAAATGCTGGTCCGGCACCGTGAGTTGGAGCGTCCTCATTGTGCTTCCTCCATTCTACACAGAACATGTTGAACTCTAAGTTGAATTGTACATAGTACAATACAAAGATCATACATATAATAAATCATAGTGATAACCTATACTGGCAATGGCCAATCAATCTATTTTCTATCATCTAGGTAATAAAGCAATGCCAATGATAATGGCAATGCCCGTCTCATCTAAACCTGGGAATAGTTCAGCATCCAAACTAAAACCAGTCCAATCCATGGCACACATCAAAACTAAACCAATCCAGATATTTTCATTTAGAATCTAGACCAAACCGAACTATACATGCGCGTCATCCAAACCGTTTTCAACTTTTGAATTGAATCCAAAGGTTCAAACCGTGGACAAAGCCATATGCGATGGCACGTCATGAATCTAGATCAGACATGGCGTCAAAGCTCGAGAGAGACGACGAGCTCCGGTCGGCAACAGCGGCTCTTGGATTTGAAGCAGTAGTAGGTGGTAGTGGCGGCTCAAACTAATTGATTGATTTGGTCTCAAACCATATAAACCAAATCAAGATCCAATCCAAAAACTAAGTTTCAGTCCAAACCAATCGGCTCAGATCCAGCTCCGTAGGGAGACGCGTTTGGGGAAGGGAAGAAGAGGGGAGATCTCACGTACTTGTCGGAGTTGGCGGCGGCCGCGCACCGGCAGTGAAGAGAGGGGTCGTCGGGAGATGGCGGCGGAGGCGGCGGCGCTGGTCGAGAAGGGGAGAAAGAAAGATGTGGAGTGGTCGAGACGGGGAGAAAGAAAAATGTGGTACATGTGGTGGCTCGGTTGTGTGGATGACAAGGGGACCCACTTGTGAGACCGATAGCAACTGATGGCAAACCGCAGGAGGTGCACGACCGCGTATACGACCGCCACGTCCCCACGTGGAATGGGGACGGCCGGGTGGGTGTGTCAAGTCAAATCGGCACCCGCGGCTTCTCGGTAACTCCAAGAGGCAGGAGCAGTGCCTTTCTTCCCCAAATCGGGTAGAAAACCCTCGTCCTCTCCCGAACCTAACCACCCTCTCTTCCGACGTGCGGTCTTGTTTTATTGTCGGTAGACCGCCTACCAAATTTCGTCGCATTCGGAGTCCGTTTGATACCCCATCGGATAAACATAGTGGTACTATAACCGGTTAATTCGTCGGACATTTTCGGTCTCCGAAAACAGTCGCCGGGCCTATCTCTCTTCTCTCCCGCAGCCCACGGCCTTATTCATAGCCACCATCAGCCCACTGAAGCCTACCTAGACCCCCTCCGCTCCGAACGGTCGGATAGAGATCGGATGCCTGAATACGGATGAAAACCCCCTAACCTTATACCCATCTGCCTATTTAAGCCCCCCTAACCCTCCAATTTTGGCAACCCTAACCCCATCCTAAATTTCTGCGCCGCCAGCCACCTCCCACCTGGTCTCCCCTCGTTCCCTGCGCCGACCGAAGCCTGCCCCGCCACTTGGCGCCGCCGCGGCCCGCCTCCCAGCCAACCAGGGGCGGCCACGTCGGCCCCAGCCGGCTCCCTCACCATGCGCCCTTTGGCACACCGCTAGCCCGCCCGGGCCCGAGCTGTCGCCCAGCCCGCAGCGCATCTGCGCTACTGAGACGCTTGCTCGCTTCCCTCGCTTGAGCCGCCGCCGCCTCGCTGGACTTCGCCGGAGTGCCGCCTCCCGTCGACCTCAACCCTGCCGGCCTCCGTCGCCGGACTGCACCGAAGCGCCGTCCTCCCCGTCGCCCGCGCCTCGACCTCACCTCACCGGCGGCCACATCTGCCCACGCTGGACCTCTCCGACCTCGCCGCCCGGCCCCGCCGTCGCCGGATCTGGCCGTGAACGGCCTCCCCTCGCCGGATCCTTCCTTCTCCTCGCTGCCCGCCGCCTACACCGTGTCCCCGCCGCCCTCATCGTAGCGCGCCACCGCTCGCCGTTCGGATCAGATCAGGAGGAGCCCCGATCCAGCCGGCGCCCGTTGACCCCGAGCATGGATGGCCCCGTCCTTGGGATCCGCTCGGCCTGCGATCCAAACACCCCGCTCCACCCGGATCCCTTCATCCCGCACCGCGAGATCCATCTTCCCCGAGGTGGTTTTTCTTCTAAGTCCCTGGAAAACAACATCATTTATGCATCTTGCGAGGCTCATAACTTTGTGCATGTTGGTCCTATGAAAATGTGCAATATGTCAAAATGATCTTCTTAGTGTGCTCTAAATGATAGTGTGCTTTGCATTCATCTTAGGACTGATATGCATGCTCTAATCTTCATTCATTGCAAAAGTGCATGTTGCTATTAATTGCTGAAAACTGTTATAACTTGCCCTTTTGTTATTTTTGTGTGATTTAATCCATGCACCATATGACCATCTTGTCAACATGTGTTCGGTGCATTGTTATGTCCTCTTTCTTGTATTATTTGTTTCATGCCATGATATTTCCTGATGTGAGTGCCATGAGCTTGCAAAGTAGCCTACTCGCTGTTTTCTGTTTTCAGGCACTTAGTAAATTCTGGTAAGTATGAAACTGTAATATTATGATGCCATGTTTGCTTGATGCTACCGTTGAATCTATGCATAATATGGAGATGTTCAGTGATCATGTTTCGATGAACATGGTATGCTCTATCCATCCGTGCCCTTATTTTCAATTATAGACTACTGTAACTTGTTCTTTTCATGCTCTCAAGTTGCTTGAATATATAATCTGTCAACCTGTTAACATCATGTTCCATTTTGCAAAGATCATTGTAATTAATATATGCATATTATAAATCGTGTCATTGGATTAATTGGAAGTATGCCATGTCTACTGCATGCTCATGCCCTCAGCATAATTATTAGAATTGTTATGCTTGCCGTTATGTGCCTCCAAAGTCAGCATCCTAACACGTAGTAGGTGACTATAACTTGCTAGATCGGATATAGAACATGGATATAATGATGATAACATAAACGGTTCAGATCTGAAATCATGGTACCCGGGCCCAAAGTGACAAGCATTAAGCATGGCAAAGTCATAGCAACATCAATCTAAGAACATAATGGATACTAGGGATCAAGCCCTAACAAAACTAACTCGATTACATGATGAATCTCATCCAAATCCTCACCGACCAGCGAGCCTACAAAGTACTCACTCCCGGTGGGGAGCATCATGGAATTGGCGATGGAGAAGGGTTGGTGATGACGAAGAACGAAGATCCCCCTCTTCGGAGCCCCAAACGGACTCCAGATCTGCCCTCCCGAGGAAGAACAGGGCTTGGCGGCGACTCCGTCTCGTGGATCACGATAATTCTTTCTCCCTGATTTTTATCTCAAAATAGGAATTTATAGTGTCAAGGTTGAGGTCTGCGGGGCAACCAGGTAGGTACAACCCACCTGGGCGCGCCAGGAGAGGGGGCACCCCCCAGCGGGTTGTGCCCACCCAGGGGCCCCTCTCCGGTAGGTCTTGGCTCCCGTAATTCTTATATATTATATAAAAATTCCTCGCAATGTTTTGTTCCATTCCGAGAACTTTTATTTCTGCACAAAAACAACAACATGGTAGTTCTGCTGAAAACAACGTCAGTCCGGGGTTAGTTTCATTCAAATCATGCAAATTAGAGTCCAAAACAAGAGGAAAATCATTAGGAAAAGTAGATACGTTGGAGACGTATCAGAATCCAAAGAAACTTGGAGATCTAGGAGTACCAACTTACCATGCTCCATTAAAAGAAACTATGTTAAAACTGCTTTATGTGATCTTGGAGCCGGTGTTAGTGATTTTGCAAGTTATAGTCACCTACTACGTGTTACGATCCGGTAATCCTGGAGTGACAATAGTCGGGACCACTCCAGGTGATGGCCGTAGTTTGAGGAGTTCATGTATTAACTAAGTGCTAATGATATGGTCTGGTACTCTATCAAAAGGAGGCCTTAATATCCCTTAGTTTCCAATAGGACCCTGCTGCCACGGGTGGGTAGGACAAAAGATGTCATGCAAGTTCTTTTCCATAAGCACGTATGACTATATTCGGAATACATGCCTACATTATATTGATGAATTGGAGCTAGTTCTGTGTCACCCTATGTTATAACCATTGAATGATGAATGCCATCCAACATAATTATCCATCAAGGATTCATTGCCTATGAGCTTTTCACGTATTGCTCTTTGCTCCGTTACTTTTCCGCTGCTATTGTTACGATTCCTACAATATTGCTACTGTTACTTTTGCCACTGTTACCGTTACTTCCATACCACTTTGCTACCAAATACTTTCATGCAGATATTAAGTCTTTCATGTGTGGTTGAATTGACAACTCAGCTGCTAATACTCAAGAATATTCTTTGGCTCCCCTTGTGTCGAATCAATAAATTTGGGTTGAATACTCTACCCTCGAAAATGATTGCGATCCCCTATACTTGTGTGTTATCATAATGTACGCGCGGACGTTGTGGAGGATGCCGCAATGCTGCAAACCCTTGTTGCAGAGGTGTCATTGTGCCACTCGCGAATGACGTTGAGGAAACCAGAAAAGTGCTTAGCAACATGCTTTTTGTTGCGAAGGAGTGATAGAACGCCAACCACAAATTTTGTCATTCATGTTGTGTTATGAAGAGGTGGTGGTGGGGTGGGGAGTCTAAAAAAGGCTTTGCATCATGGCCCCATGTTGCAAAAGTTTTCGCAACATCTGCCATGTTGTAAGGAGTGTTGCAACATGCATCATGTTGGGAACCACGATGATGGGCGCTCCATCATGTCGATCCAACAACTCAAGACTCGGTCGATCTATGCAAAAGATGAGTCGGATGGCACTTAGTCATATGGTTGACTTAGCAGGGTTTGCCTTCTAAGAGCATGTACAATCGGACCCGCCATACCCGCCTCAAACACCTGGATGGGCTGCCCGGTCAATGTCCAGACGAAAAAATGCCACACAGACGGCCTTCCCACAGCCAGCCCAAGCGCCCGAACTGATAGACACTCCCCATATCCAGCCCAAATCTAGGGTGGATATGGGGACTCCCGGACGCGCCCAGGCATGCTTGCCATGTCAGATTCGGCCGAAACCCTAGTTGCATTCCACTACACTCCCCTCTCCTACCGCACTACCAAGATCTTCTCCAGCCAGCTCGGGCGTTCTCCTCCATGGCGACGCCTGGATCCGACTCAGACATGTCCAGATCGAAGGATTGGGTGCTCACCCCTTGCATTAGCAGCCTCGAGGAGAAGATGGCCGTCCGCGCTGCTCTCCAATGCTCCTGGGAGGAGTGCGCCCTCCCACGATCTTGAGGGAGCCGGCGAGAATCCCATGCCCAACTGGCGGCCCGATTCAAGGAAGGAAAATCTCATTGCGTGTTGCCGGCAGCGATCACCATGGCGGAATGTCGCAACCTCACCATGCCACCGGAACCTTTTAGGTGGCCCCTTCTCACCACGGCGTCGGCTGTCGAGCGAAGGCCATAAGCGCCTCCATGACCGAATATCAATCCAAAAAAGAGGCATGGTGTGCCGGCCGCGTGAGGCTTCGAGTGCTGCTTCAAGCGGAGGTAGCTCCCGCACCCCTCGTGGCGCAGTTTGCCATGGCAGCTCGCGACACGGAGGAGGCTTCTGTAGCCCATGATGCGGCGTCGGAGGAATCCCTCTGTGCCTGCATAGCCGAGAAGCGGCGTTGTAGGGTGCTACCTCTTGAGCTTGCGTTGGTTTTCCCTGAAGAGGAAAGGATGATGCAGCAGAGTAGCGTAAGTATTTCCGTCAGTTTTTGAGAACCAAGGTATCAATCCAGTAGGAGGCCACGCGCAAGTCCCTCGTACCTACACAACACAAAGAGCTCAACGCAACCAACGCGATTAGGGGTTGTCAATCCCTTCACGGTCACTTACGAAAGTGAGATCCGATAGATAATATTTTTGGTATTTTTGGTATAGAGATGCAAAGTGAAAAGTAAAAGACAAAGTAAAAACAAAGCAAGATTAAAGTGATGGAGATTGATATGATGAGAATAGACCCGGGGGCCATAGGTTTCACTAGTGGCTTCTCTCAGGAGCATAAGTATTCTACGGTGGGTGAACAAATTACTGTTGAGCAATTGACAGAATTGAGCATAGTTATGAGAATATCTAGGCATGATCATGTATATAGGCATCACGTCCATGACAAGTAGATCGAAACGATTCTGCATCTACTACTATTACTCCACTCATCGACCGCTATCCAGCATGCATCTAGAGTATTAAGTTAAAAACAGAGTAACGCTTTAAGCAAGATGACATGATGTAGAGAGATAAATTCATGCAATATGAAATAAACCCCATCTTGTTATCCTCGATGGCAACGATACAATACGTGTCTTGCTGCCCCTTCTGTCACTGGGAAAGAACACCGCAAGATCGAACCCAAAGCTAAGCACTTCTCTCATGGCAAGAACTACCAATCTAGTTGGCCAAACCAAACGGATAATTCGAACAGACTTGCAAAGATAACCAATCATACATAAAAGAATTCAGAGAAGATTCAAATATTGTTCATAGATAGACTTGGTCATAAACCCACAATTCACCGGTCTCAACAAACACACCACAAAAAGAAGAAGGTTCCATCGAATAGATCTCCACGAGAGAGGGGGAGAACATTGTATTTAGATCCAAAAAGAGAGAAGAAGTCATCTAGCTAATAACTATGGACCCGAAGGTCTGAGGTAAACTACTCACACTTCATCGGAGAGGCTATGATGATGTAGAAGCCCTCCGTGATGACGACCCTCTCCGGCGGAGCTCCAGAACAGGCCCCAAGATGGGATCTCGTGGATACAAAAAGTTGCGGCGGTGGAATTAGGTTTTTGGCTCCGTATCTGTTCGTTTGGGGGAACGTGGGTATATATAGGAGGAAGAAGTACGTTGGTGGAGCTTCGAGGGGCCCACGAGGCAGGGGGGCGCGCCCTAGGGGGGCGCCCCCCACCCTCGTGACCGCCTCTTCGATGCCTTGGCTTAGGGTCCAAGTCTCCTGGGTCTTATCCGGTGAGAAAATCACGTTCCAAAAAGGATTTTTCTGTTCGGACTCCGTTTGATATTCCGTTTCTTCGAAACACTGAAATAGGCAAAAAAAAACAGCAATTCTGGGCTGGGCCTCCGGTTAATAGGTTAGTCCCAAAAATAATATAAAAGTGGAAAATAAAGCCCACTATAGTCCAAAATAGTAGATAATATAGCATGGAGCAATCAAAAATTATAGATACATTGGAGACGTATCAGGCATCCCCAAGCTTAATTCCTGCTCGTCCTCGAATAGGTAAATGATAAAAAGAGAATTTTTGATGCGGAGTGCTACTTGGCATAATTTCAATGCAAAATTTCTTAATTGTGGTATGGATATTCAGATTAGAAAGATTCAAGGCAAAAGTTCATATTGACATAAAGAATAATAACACTTCAAGCATACTAATAAAGCAATTATGTCTTCTCAAAATAACATGGCCAAACAAAGTTATCCCTACAAAATCATATAGTCTAGCTATGCTCTATCTTCACCACACAAAGTATTTAAATCATGCACAACCCCGATGACAAGCCAAGCAATTGTTTCATACTCTAACTTTTCCAAAACTTTTTCAATCTTCGCGCAATACATGAGCCTGAGCCATGGATATAGCACTTATAGGTGGAATAGAATGGTGGTTGTGGAGAAGACCAAAAAGAGGGGAAGATAGTCTCACATCAGCTAGGCGTATCAACGGGCTATGGAGATGCCCATCAATAGATATCAATGTGAGTGAGTAGGGATTGCCATGCAACGGATGCACTGGAGCTATAAGTATATGAAAGCTCATCAAAAGAAACTAAGTGGGTGTGCATCCAACTCGCTTGCTCACGAAGACCTAGGACAATTTGAGGAAGCCCATCATTGGAATATACAAGCCAAGTTCTATAATGAAAAATTCCCACTAGTATATGAAAGTGACATAACGAGAGACTCTCTATCATGAAGATCATGGTGCTACTTTGAAGCACAAGTGTGGTAAAAGGATAGTAACATTGTCCCTTCTCTCTTTTTCTCTCATTTTTTGGGCCTTTTTTTATGGCCTCTTTTTTTTTGTTCGGAGTCTCATCCCGACTTATGGGGGAATCATAGTCTCCATCATCCTTTCCTCACTTGGGACAATGCTCTAAAAAAATGGTGATCATCACACTTTTATTTTTCTTACAACTCAACAATTACAACTCGATACTTAGAACAAATATGACTCTATATGAATGCCTCCGGTGGTGTACCGGGATATGCAATGAATCAAGAGTGACATGTATGAAAGAATTATGAACGATGGCTTTGCCACAAATACGATGTCAACTACATGATCATGCTAGCAATATGACAATGATGGAGTGTGTCATAATAAACGGAACGGTGGAAAGTTGCATGGCAATATATCTCGGAATGGCTATGGAAATGCCATGATAGGTAGGTATGGTGGCCGTTTTGAGGAAGGTATATGGTGGGTGTATGATACCGGCGAATGGTGCACGGTATTTAGAGAGGCTAGCAATGGTGGAAGGATGGGAAAAAGTGCGTATAATCCATGGACTCAACATTAGTCATAAAGAACTCATTTACTTATTGCAAAAATCTAGAAGTTATCAAAGCAAAGTATTACACGCATGCTCCTAGGGGGATAGATTGGTAGGAAAAGACCATCGCTCGTCCCCGACCGCCACTCATAAGGAAGACAATCAATAAATCAATTATGCTCCAACTTCATCACATAACGGTTCACCATACGTGCATGCTACGGGAATCACAAAATTTAACACAAGTATTCTTCAAATTCACAACTACTAAACTAGCATGACTCTAATATTATTACCTCCATATCTCAAAACAATTATCATGCTTCAATCTTCTCTTAGTATTCAACGCACTCAAAAGAAAATTTCACAAATCTTGAACACCAAGCATATTATTATTAGGCAAATTACCATGCTATTAAGATTCCCAAAATGATTTAAGTGAAGCATGAGACATCAATAGTTTCTTTAAAACAAACCACCACCATGCTCTAAAAGATCTAAGTGAAGCACATAGAGCAAAAATTATAACGCTCAAAAGATACAAGTGAAGCGCATAGAGAAAAACTACTTAGCTCAAAAGATATAAGTGAAGCACATAGAGCAAAACTACTTACACTAGTAGAAAAGGGGGCTTTGGTCCAGGCCGGGTAACCCCATTAGTCCCGGTTCAGTCCAGAACCGGGACCAATGGGGCCATTGGTCCCGGTTCGTGAGCCCAGGGGGCCGGCCGGGCCACGTGGGCCATTGGTCCCGGTTCATCTAGACCTTTTGGTCCCGGTTGGTGGGATGAACCGGGACCAATGGGCCTCGCTCCTGGCCCACAACCATTGGTCCCGGTTCGTGCCTCAAACCGGGACTAAAGATTAGACCTTTAGTCCCGGTTTGAGGCACGAACTGGGACTAATGGGGATGAGACCTTTAGTCCCGGTTCGTGCCACGAACCGGTACTAAAGGTCCCATTTTCAAACTATACCCCCCCCCTGTGGATCGCCTTTTCAGTTTTTAAAAAAATAAACGAAAATGATGGAAATGTCAAAAAAATAAAAGAAAATAAGTTTCCCATGTGATATGTGATCTAGTTGTTGGGAAAATTTGCAAATGTGAATTTTGACTTTATTTGCAAAATCTCTCTGAAATTTGTAAAAATGGGCATAACTTTTGCATACTAACTCGGATGAAAAAGTTTTTTATATGAAAAATCATCTACTCGAAAAGTTACATCCAAATTTAACGGGGGAACCCCGTTAAACATTTTCAAAATCCTCAAAAACCTAATAGAAAAAGTTACGGGGCTTTTAAGATCTAGAGTGAAAAAATCGAAAAAAATTCAAACAGTGGGCAAACTGTGGTCAAACAATGGTCAAACTAATTATTCTAGAATATTAGTGTTACTAAATAATTATTTCAGTTATTTCAATTTTGGTCAAATCTGGTCAAACTGTGGTCAAACAATGGTCAAACTAATTATTCATGAAATATTAGTGTTGCTAAATAATTATTCTTTTTTAAAACAATAGTTTCAAAATAAAACTATGAAATGTGTCACTTCATGCTCAAGCAAAATTCCTGAAGGTTAATAGGATTGACATCTTAGTATTGTCAGGAAAACAACAAGTGCAGACTTGGAACGAGGGAGAATAGAACCCAGAAGTTAAGCGTGCTCAGGCTGGGGGAGTGGGAGGATGGGTGGCCGTTCGGGAAGTTAGATGATTTGGAATGATGAGGGGTGATTAGAGGATAAATTGAGAAGTGATGAGGGGTGGTGATTACAGACTAGAGGTTAAAATAATTCAGAAATTTGAAAATAAAAAAAATCAAAAAAAAATTTCAAAAAAAATCATAAAATTTCCTTTAGTCCCGGTTGGTGTTACCAACCGGGACTAAAGGTGGAGCTCCACGTGGCCGCGCCCTTTAGTCCCGGTTCTGGATTGAACCGGGACTAAAGGGAGAGGCATTAGTACCGACATTTTAGTCCTGGTTTCAGAACCGGGACTAAAGGCCCTTTTTCTACTAGTGTTAGCTCAAAAGATATAAGTGAAGCACATAGAGTATTCTATCAAATTCTAATTTAAGTATGGCTCTCTCAAAGGTGTGTACAGCAAGGATGATTGTGGCACACTAACAAACAAAGACACAAATAATATAAGACGCTCCAAGCAAAACACATATCATGTTGGTGAATAAAAATATAGCTCCAAGTAAATTACCGATGGAAGTGGACGAAAGAGGGGATGCCTTCCGGGGCATCCCCAAGATTTGACTTTTTGGTGTCCTTGGATTATCTTGGGGGTGCCATGGGCATCCCCAAGATTAGGCTCTTGCCACTCCTTGTTCCATAATCCATCAAGAGAATTCACCCAAAACTTGAAAACTTCACAACACAAAACTCAATAGAAATCTCATGAGCTCCGTTAGGGAAAGAAAAACAAAAGACCACTTCAAAGTACTGTAATGAACTCATTATTTATTTATATTGGTGTTAAACCTACTTTATTCCAACTTCTCTATGGATCATACCCTATTTTACTAGCCATGGATTCATCAAAATAAGCAAACAACACACGAAAAACAGAACAGTCTGTAGTAATCTGTAACTAACGCAAACTTCCGGAACTCCAAAAAATCTACCAAACTTAGACGACCTAGAATTTGTTTTTATTGATTAGCAGCAATTGGAATCAGTATTTTATCACGTTCTGATGATTTTTAACAATTCGGGCACTAAGCGCAAAGTTTCTGGAAATTACAGCAAGATCAAATAACTATCATCCAAGAAGATCCAATAGGTCTAGCTTGGTACAAACACTAATTAAAACTCAAAACCACATCCGAACAGAAGGTAGATGGGTTATTTATTCCCTAACAGAAGAAAAACACAAAAAAACTAAAAATAAAATTGGGTTGCCTCCCAACAAGTGCTATCGTTTAACGCCCCTAGCTAGGCATCTCTACTACTATTAAACAATCGAGTTGTGGCAGAAAGATTACATCTCAGCCATACATCCGCCATCTCTCAATGGACCGGATTGCCTCAATGCTGTATCACATCATTTACCATAATCAATTAGCAACAATTACCATATGACCTACGCCATCATAATTACGCAATAATTACCATGATCTCGCTCCAACCTGGCCTATTTTAATCATATCAATTAGCAAGAATTACCATGGTCTACGTCATCATATATTTGTTTTTCTGAAACTCGGCCTTGTGTGCTGTGTACATAGAAGGAAAATATCAATTAACAATAATTACCATGATCTACGCCATCATGTTTTTTAATACTCAGCCTTGTGTGATGCATACATAGAAGGAAAATATCAATTAATAATAATTACCATGATCTACGCCATCATGTTTTTTTAAACTCAGCCTTGTGTACTGCGTACATAGAAGGAAATAAGAAAAAGGCATGGCCCATGTCCGCATGTAGGCAGATAATAACGTGGAAACCAAATCTCTCGTTTCCTGTTTGTTCGGATCACATGATCGATGAGACCCTGACCTTGATTCCGATCGTTCCTTGAGTTCCGTCACTTCCTTCTTTTCGTTCACCTGTTTGAGTGTTCGTCGTCTTCGACGGGTCGACTCTTGGTTTGACTCTCCTGGTCTTCTCATCCTGAGGAACGACGGCGACGTGGGCTTGCAGCGCTACGCGGCGACAACAGGTACGAGCATGTCTCCTTACGCAGCCGCGTCGAGCGCCCTATGCCACTGAAAAGGAGCATGTGTCATTTGTCTTCCCTGTCATGTAAAAACATGTTTATTTCCCTTAAATTAGAGTGAAAACAGGGTAGATTGTTGGTTAATGTGATATTCTATTTTTGTCAGATGGCTTGAAATTTCTTTAACATTACTTTTAATGTTAATGTCATGTACCATCATATTTATTTCCAAATTGTGGCGTGAGGTTATATTGCCAGTTTATGTCATGTTCAGTTCACAAATATATATTGCCAATCCGTGCCTTTAAGCTTTGTTGGTAGATTCTGTCATTTGCAGTGCATAAAATCTATTTCTACTTTTAGTGTAAACTTGACTTGTACACAGTTTGACATTTTCAGACATTGTGCTTATAAGTGTTTGCTTTCGCTATATTTATTATAGATAGTGTTCTGACAAATTTTATAAAGTATGTCGATAGTTGGATCATGTATCCTTGACTTGATAGACAAGTTCAAAGGTTTACATTCTTCAGAGTGTATAACTGGCACGCTAGGTCCTAAATTCGACTGCTTACATAACCAACATTAGTTCAAGGAAGCTTCAAGTTACCTTGAAAATTTCTTTTACCTCTTCTAAAATTCTTCAGATCTAACAGCCCGGATTATAATCTAATACAGCACCACGTTAGCGCTTAGCAAAAACCCTCCGGTGGACGTACTTTGCCAAAAAATCGACCGCCAAGAATATGTGTTCCGTCAAAGCGTAATCAGCTCCTTCTCATACCGATCGAACACCATTGCCAGCTCCTTCCTGTTCTATCTTTCCATGTCCATCGCATCCTCCTAGGTTATATCGCCGCCGCCAGCATACGGCCGCAGATCAAGGCCACAACTCTTCTCTCCGGCTACCCCCGACGCCAACCCACACGCACATCCGCCGGTCCGACGACAACAAGGACGAAGTCCGGCATGCAGCGCGCCAACACAGGAAGGCCTCCTTCGCTAGCGCCCCCGCCCAGTGCGGCCTCCCTCGCCGGAGCCCCCGCTAAGCGCGGCCTACTGTGCAGTCTGCATCACGTCCATCGCCGCCTCCCATGCCGGCGCCCCTGCCCAGCCGCTGCAGCCTCCATGGAGTCGCCGCTGCCACCGTCTTCATATTAACAGCTACTCTAGGGGGATGACCGCATCATGCTCAACGCCGCCTCCGTCGCCAGCACCGCTGCCCAGCCGATGCAGCCTCCATCGTACTACTCTTGACTTGCTGCCGCTGCCATCGTCTTCCCAAGTTGTGCTTCTTGATTACAGCGGTCAAGGTGGTTGCAGTGGCCGTGCGGTGAAGGAGAGGGGAGATCGAGGCACCGGAGAGGTGGAAGGGGATCCCAGGTGGAAGAAGGTGGGGTGGCCACACATCAGCTATTGTCCTCCCCATGCCATCACGCCAATGTTCTGTTGGTGCTGATCCCGCACCACGGTGCACACAATGTGTTTGAGGTAATGCCCGCTAGCACATACAGTAAATTTATCTCTTTTCTTATTTTATGATAATAGATCCTAAATTAATCTTTGATTACCACTGTCGCTAGGGCCTAGGGGACTCAGATTTTCATGCATGAAATGTTTTGTTTTTAGGAATGTAGACTCTAAAATGGAGCAGACCACCCGCCCACCAGATCTGCGCAACTTACTGATGGCCCGTCTTGAGCCCCGGCCCAGGAGGCCCTCCTCTGCTGTGATGCGGTCTTCACGCTCACTGACGTTAGTTTAATTAAGAGTCTGTTTCGGTGTGTTTGAAGTGCATGGTAAGATGATGTGCACAAATAGCATTAGAAGAGTGGGCATATCCACTAGTTGGTATTTTTTCCTTCATAAAGTGGTGGTGGTGCTAATTAACTATGGCCCTTAATTTCATTCAAGGTCTGTAGGTGCATTGCATGTATACTTCCGTGAACAGCAAAAAGCAAAGAAAATTTGACTTTTTGTTCATCTGCGTGCACTTCCTTTGCATATATGCTGATCAAAGCTTAACTTCAAAATGACAAGAGTATAATCCACATCCACATTGTGTATAGTAATTTTTGGTGCCAACTAATGCTATATATAATTTCGCAAATGTGTATGCTACACCCATAGTAACAAATCACATCTCAGATATCAGGGACAATACAAAAGGCTGGATATGATATTGGCTCCATGTGTACCATGCGATCTTCTACTATCATATTTGGTTTATTTGATTTCCTTCAGTTCAGACTCATCTTCTTCTACTTTAGTCCTTTGTACTAAACCTGATAAGAGCTGCAAGAACAAACTCATAAATGGTTGTTCGACTTCGTACATATTACAACAGAGTTGAATGTATAGGCGATAGATGTATTCTTATTCTTGATCGATTGATTGTAAAGCTATCAGATTTATTCTGTATGAAACTCGGGCCTACCAGTTTCAAAAGATGAAGAATATAATCCACCACATTATTTGCTTATTCCTATATTTTGCTCAAGCTATCTTAATTTCTTCCTTCGATGCTCGCTAACTATCAAGGTGTGTGTTAATATAGCAATGCAGATGTGCTGTTTTGGCTATATTATACTAACCTCATTAGTTTCATGTGCCTTCTGTTTATCATATTAGTTAGAATTATTATATCATGGCGGGATCCTTTTTCTCCATGCACGGGAAGTACTTAACTTTCTCTTTGCAGAATTTACATGCTACATATTACATGCAACAGGAGATTTATTTCTCAAGGTTATACGTGCGTTGCACGTGCACACTTACTAGTAAAAGCAAGGATAGATCTAAGTATTGCCATCTTTGGAAGGCAATCCATAGTGGCTCTCATGATAGTTTCATAAGGCAATTTTATTTTCTTTCTTGGAAAGTGTTCCATGCCCTTTTTTAATGGAAATTGGAATCCAATATTCCCTTCCTTCATATCAATAATCGCACCAACCGTTCTAAGGAAAGGTCTACCAAGAATAATAGGGCAAGAAGGATTTCAATCTATATTAAGAACAATGAAATCTACGGGCACATAATTCCTATTTGCAACAGTAATAACATCATTAATCTGAAGGAAATATGCCCTAGAGGCAATAATAAAGTTATTATTTATTTCCTTATTTCATGATAAATGTTTATTATTCATGCTAGAATTGTATTAACCGGAAACATAATACATGTGTGAATACATAGACAAACAGAGTGTCACTAGTATGCCTCTACTTGACTAGCTCATTAATCAAAGATGGTTATGTTTCCTAACCATAGACAAAGAGTTGTTATTTGATTAATGGGATCACATCATTAGATGAATGATCTGATTGACTTGACCCATTCCGTTAGCTTAGCACTTGATCGTTTAGTATGTTGCTATTGCTTTCTTCATGACTTATACATGTTCCTATGACTATGGGATTATGCAACTCCCGTTTGCCGGAGGAACACTTTGTGTGCTACCGAATGTCACAACATAACCGGGTGATTATAAAGGAGCTCTACAGGTGACTCCAAAGGTACATGTTGGGTTGGCGTATTTCGAGATTAGGATTTGTCACTCCGATTGTCGGAAAGGTATCTGGGCCCTCTCGGTAATGCACATCACTTAAGCCTTGCAAGCATTGCAACTAATGAGTTAGTTGCGGGATGATGTATTACGGAACTAGTAAAGAGACTTGCCGGTAACGAGATTGAACTAGGTATTTGATACCGACGATCGAATCTCGGGCAAGTAACATACCGATGACAAAGGGAACAACGTATGTTGTTATGCGGTCTGACCGATAAAAGATCTTCGTAGAATATGTAGGAGCCAATATGGGCATCCAGGTCCCGCTATTGGTTATTGAAGGGAGGCATGTCTCGGTCATGTATACATTGTTCTCGAACTGTAGGGTCCGCATGCTTAAGGTTTCGATGACAGTTATATTATGAGTTTATGAGTTTTGATGTACCGAAGGAGTTCGGAGTCCCGGATGAGATCGGGGACATGACGAGGAGTCTAGAAATGGTCGAGACGTAAAGATCGATATATTGGACGACTATATTCGGACATCGGAAAGGTTCCGAGTGATTCGGGTATTTTTCGGAGTACCGGGGAGTTACGGGAATACGGGGGAGAAGTATTGGGCCTTATTGGGCCATACGGGAAAGAGAGAGGGGCTGCCTAGGGCAGGCCGCGCGCCCCCCCAAGGCCTAGTCCGAATTGGACTAGGGGGAGGGGCTGCGCCCCCTCCTTCCTTCCCTTCTCTTTTCCTCTTCCTTGTCTCCTACTCCTAATACATGGAAGGACTCCTAGTTGGACTAGGAAAGGGGGAATCCTACTCCCGGTGGGAGTAGGACTCCCCTAGGGCGCGCCATAGAGAGGGCCGGCCCTCCCCTCCTCCACTTCTTTATATACGGGGGCAGGGGGCACCCCATAGACACACAAGTTGATCCACGTGATCGTTCCTTAGCCGTGTGCGGTGCCCCCTGCCACCATATTCCACCTTGATCATATCGTTGTAGTGCTTAGGCGAAGCCCTGCGTCGATAGAACATCATCATCGTCACCACGCCGTCGTGCTGACGGAACTCCTCCCCGACGCTTTGCTGGGTCGGAGCCCGGGGATCGTCATCGAGCTGTACGTGTGCTAAGAACTCGGAGGTGCCGGAGTAACGGTGCTTGGATCGGTCAGATCGGGAAGACATACGACTACTTCCTCTACGTTGTGTCAACGCTTCCGTAGTCGGTTTGCGTGGGTACGTAGACAACACTCTCCCCTCTCGTTGCTGTGCATCACCATGATCTTGCGTGTGCGTAGGAAATTTTTTGAAATTACTACGTTCCCCAACAGTGGCATCCGAGCCTAGGTTTTATGGTTTGATGTTATTTGCACGAGTAGAACACAAGTGAGTTGTGGGCGATATAAGTCATACTGCCTACCAGCATGTCATACTTTGGTTCGGCGGTATTGTTGGATGAAGCGGCCCGGACCGACATTACGCGTACGCTTACGCGAGACTGGTTCTACCGCCGTGCTTTGCACACAGGTGGCTGGCGGGTGTCAGTTTCTCCAACTTTAGTTGAACCGAGTGTGGCTACGCCCGGTCCTTGCGAAGGTTAAAACGGAGTCTATTTGACAAACTATCGTTGTGGTTTTGATGCGTAGGTGAGATTGGTTCTTACTTAAGCCCGTAGCAGCCACGTAAAACTTGCAACAACAAAGTAGAGGACGTCTAACTTGTTTTTGCAGGGCATGTTGTGATGTGATATGGCCAAGACATGATGCTAACTTTAATTGTATGAGATGATCATGTTTTGTAACCGAGTTATCGACAACTGGCAGGAGCCATATGGTTGTCGCTTTATTGTATGCAATGCAATCGCGATGTAATGCTTTACTTTATCACTAAGCGGTAGCGATAGTCGTGGAAGCATAAGATTGGCGAGACGACAACGATGCTATGATGGAGATCAAGGTGTCGCGCCGGTGACGATGGTGATCATGACGGTGCTTCGGAGATGGAGATCACAAGCACAAGATGATGATGGCCATATCATATCACTTATATTGATTGCATGTGATGTTTATCTTTTTATGCATCTTATCTTGCTTTGATTGACGGTAGCATTATAAGATGATCTCTCACTAAATTATCAAGAAGTGTTCTCCCTGAGTATGCACCGTTGCCAAAGTTCGTCGTGCCCAGACACCACGTGATGATCGCGTGTGATAAGCTCTACGTCCATCTACAACGGGTGCAAGACAGTTTTTGCACACGCAGAATACTCAGGTTAAACTTGACGAGCCTAGCATATGCAGATATGGCCTCGGAACACGGAGACCGAAAGGTCGAGCGTGAATCATATAGTACATATGATCAACATAGCGATGTTCACCATTGAAAACTACTCCATCTCACGTGATGATCGGTTATGGTTTAGTTGATTTGGATCACGTGATCACTTAGAGGATTAGAGGGATGTCTATCTAAGTGGGAGTTCTTAAGTAATATGATTAATTGAACTTAAATTTATCATGAAATTAGTCCTGGTAGTATTTTGTAAATCATGTTGTAGATCAATAGCTCGCATTGTTGCTTCCCTGTGTTTATTTTGATATGTTCCTAGAGAAAATTTTATTGAAAGATGTTAGTAGCAATGATGCGGATTGGATCCGTGATCTGAGGTTTATCCTCATTGCTGCATAGAAGAATTATGTCCTTGATGCACCGCTAGGTGACAGACCTATTACAGGAGCAGATGCAGACGTTATGAACGTTTGGCTAGCTCAATATGATGACTACTTGATAGTTTAGTGCACCATGCTTAATGGCTTAGAATCGGGACTTCAAAGACGTTTTGAACGTCATGGACCATATGAGATGTTCCAGGAGTTGAAGATAATATTTCAAGCAAATACCCGAGTTGAGAGATATGAAGTCTCCAACAAGTTCTATAGCTAAAAGATGGAGGAGAATCGCTCAACTAGTGAGCATGTGCTCAGATTGTCTGGGTACTACAATCACTTGAATCAAGTGGGAGTTAATCTTCCAGATAAGATAGTGATTGACAGAATTCTCTAGTCACCATGACCAAGTTAGTAGAACTTCGTGATGAACTATAGTATGCAAGGGATGACGAACACGACTCCCGAGCTTTTCATGTTGATGAAATCGATGAAGGTAGAAATCAAGAAAAACATCAAGTGTTGATGGTAGACAAGACCACTAGTTTCAAGAAAAAGGGCAGAGGGAAGAAGGGGAACTTCAAAAAGAACAGCAAGCAAGTTGTTGCTCAAGTGAAGAAGCCCAAGTCTGGACCTAAGCCTGAGACTGAGTGCTTCTACTGCAAAGGGACTGGTCACTGGAAGCGGAACTACCCCAAGTGATTGGCAGATAAGAAGGATGGCAAAGTGAACATAAGTATATTTGATATACATGTTATTGATGTGTACTTTACTAGTGTTTATAGCAACCCCTCAGTATTTGATACTAGTTCAGTTGCTAAGATTAGTAACTCGAAACGGGATTTGCAGAATAAATAGAGACTAGTTAAGGGTGAAGTGACGATGTGTGTTGGAAGTGGTTCCAAGATTGATATGATCATCATCGCACACTCCCTATAAATTCGGGATTAGTGTTGAACCTAAATAAGTGTTATTTGGTGTTTACGTTGAGCATGAATATGATTTGATCATGTTTATTGTAATACGGTTATTTATTTAAGTAAGAGAATAAATTGTTATTCTGTTTACATGAATAAAACCTTATATGGTTACACACCCAATGAAAATAGTTCGTTGGATCTCGATCGTAGTGATACACATAATCATAACATTGAAACCAAAAGATGCAAAGTTAATAATGATAGTGCAACTTATTTGTAGCACTATCGTTTAGGTCATATTGGTGTAAAGCGCATGAAGAAACTCCATGCTGATGGGCTTTTGGAATCACTTGATTATGAATCAGTTGATGCTTGCGAACCATGCCTCATGGGCAAGATGACTAAGACTCTGTTCTTCGGAACAATGGAGCGAGCAACAGATTTGTTGGAAATCATACATACTGATGTATGTGGTCCGATGAATATTGAGGCTCGCGATAGCTATCATTATTTTCTGATCTTCACAGATGATTTGAGCAGATATAAGTATATCTACTTGATGAAACATAAGTCTGAAACATTTGAAAAGTTCAAAGAATTTCAGAGTGAAGTGGAGAATCATCGTAACAAGAAAATAAGGCTTCTACGATCTGATCGCAGGAGACAAATATTTGAGTTACGAGTTTGGTCTTCAATTAAAACAATGTGGAATAGTTTCAAAAATTCATGCCACCCGGAACACCACAGCATAATGGTGTGTCCGAACGCCATAGCCGTACTTTATTAGATATAGTGCAAATCTATGATGTTTTTTACCGATTTACCACTATCGTTTTTGAGGTTATGCATTAAAGACAACTGCATTCACGTTAAAAAAGGGGCACCATCTAAGTCCTTTGAGACGACACAATCTGAACTGTGGTTTAGCAACAAACCAAAGTTGTCGTTTCTTAAAGTTTGGGGTTGTGATGCTTATGTGAAAAAAGTTTCATCCTGATAAGCTCAAAACCAAATCGGAGAAATATGTCTTCATAGGATACCCAAAAGGAGACTGTTGGGTACACCTTCTATCACAGATCCTAAGGCAAGACATTCGTTGCTTATAATGGATCCTTTCTAGAGAAGGAGTTTCTCTCGAAAGAAGTGAGTGGGAGCAAAGTAGAACTTGATAAGGTAATTGTACCTTCTCCCTTCTTGTTAAGTAGTTCATCACAAAAATCTGTTCCTGTGACTACTACACCAATTAGTGAGGAAGCTAATGATGATGATCATAAAACTTCAGATCAAGTTACTACTGAATCTCGTAGGTAAACCAGAGTGAGATCCGCACCAGAGTGGTACAGTAATCCTGTTCTAGAAGTCATGTTACTAGACCATGACGAACTTGCGAACTATGAGGAAGCGATGATGAGCCCAGATTCCGCAAAATGGCTTGAGGCCATGAAATCTGAGATAGGATTCATGTATGAAAACAAAGTATGGACTTTGGTTGACTTGCCCGATGATCGGCAAGCCATAGAAAATAAATGGATCTTCAAGAGGAAGACGGACGTTGATAGTAGTGTTACTATCTACAAAGCTAGAATTGTCGCAAAAGGTTTTCGACAAGTTCAAAGTGTTGACTACGATGAGAGTTTCTCACTCGTATCTATGCTTAAGTCTGTCCGAATCATGTTAGCAATTGCCGCATTTTATGAAATCTGGCAAATGGATAAACAAAACTGCATTCCTTAATGGATATCTTAAAGAAGAGTTGTATATGATGCAACCAGTAGGTTTTGTCAATCCTAAAGGTGCTAACAAAATATGCAAGCTCCAGCGATTCATCTATGGACTGGTGCAAGCATCTCAGAGTTGGAATACACGCTTTGATAAGTTGATCAAAGCATATAGTTTTATCTGAGACTTCATGGAGAAGCCTGTATTTACAAGAAAGTGAGTGGGAGCACTACATCATTTCTGATAAAGTATATGTGAATGACATATTGTTGATCGGAAATAATGTAGAATTATTCTGTAAATCATAAAGGAGTGTTTAAAAGGAGTTTTTCAAAGAAAGACTTCGGTGAATCTGCTTACATATTGAGCATCAAGATCTATAGAGATAGATCAAGATGCTTGATAAGTTTTTTCAATAAAATCATACCTTGACAAGATTTTGAAGTAGTTCAAAATGGAGCAGTCAAATAAAGAGTTCTTGCCTGTATTACAAGGTGTGAAGTTGAGTAAGACTCAAAGCCCGACCACGGCAGAAGATAGAAAGAGAATGAAAGTCATTCCCTATGCCTCAGTCATAGGTTCTATAAAGTATGCCATGCTGTGTACCAGATCTATTGTATACCATACACTGTGTTAAGAGAGGGAGTACAATAGTGATCTAGGAGTAGATCACTAGACAGCGGTCAAAATTATCCTTAGTGGAATAAGGATATGTTTCTCAATTATGGAGGTGACAAAAGGTTCGTCGTAAAAGGTTACGTCGATGCAAGTTTTGACACTAATCTAGATGACTCTAAGTCTCAATCTAGATACATATTAAAAGTGGGAGCAATTAGCTAGAGTAGCTCCGTGTAGAGCATTGTAGACATAGAACTTGCAAAATACTTACGGATCTGAATGTGACAGACCCGTTGACTAAAATTATCTCACAAGCAAAACATGATCACACCTTAGTACTCTTTGGGTGTTAATCACATAGATATGTGAACTAGATTACTGACTCTAGTAAACCCTTTGAGTGTTGGTCACATGACGATGTGAACTATGGGTGTTAATCACATGGTGATGTGAACTATTGCTGTTAAATCACATGGCGATGTGAACTAGATTATTGACTCTAGTGCAAGTGGGAGACTGAAGGAAATATGCCCTAGAGGCAATAATAAAGTTATTATTTATTTCCTTATTTCATGATAAATGTTTATTATTCATGCTAGAATTGTATTAACCGGAAACATAATACATGTGTGAATACATAGACAAACAGAGTGTCACTAGTATGCCTCTACTTGACTAGCTCATTAATCAAAGATGGTTATGTTTCCTAACCATAGACAAAGAGTTGTTATTTGATTAATGGGATCACATCATTAGATGAATGATCTGATTGACTTGACCCATTCCGTTAGCTTAGCACTTGATCGTTTAGTATGTTGCTATTGCTTTCTTCATGACTTATACATGTTCCTATGACTATGAGATTATGCAACTCCCGTTTGCCGGAGGAACACTTTGTGTGCTACCAAACGTCACAACGTAACTGGGTGATTATAAAGGAGCTCTACAGGTGTCTCCAAAGGTACATGTTGGGTTGGCGCATTTCGAGATTAGGATTTGTCACTCCGATTGTCGGAAAGGTATCTCTGGGCCCTCTCGGTAATGCACATCACTTAAGCCTTGCAAGCATTGCAACTAATGAGTTAGTTGCGGGATGATGTATTACGGCACGAGTAAAGAGACTTGCCGGTAACGAGATTGAACTAGGTATTTGATACCGACGATCGAATCTCAGGCAAGTAACATACCGATGACAAAGGGAACAACGTATGTTGTTATGCGGTCTGACCGATAAAAGATCTTCGTAGAATATGTAGGAGCCAATATGGGCATCCAGGTCCCGCTATTGGTTATTGACCGGAGACGTGTCTCGGTCATGTCTACATTGTTCTCGAACCGTAGGGTCCGCACGCTTAAGGTTTCGATGACAGTTATATTATGAGTTCATGAGTTTTGATGTACCGAAGGAGTTCGGAGTCCCGGATGAGATCGGGGACATGATGAGGAGTCTCGAAATGGTCGAGACGTAAAGATCGATATATTGGACGACTATATTCGGACATCGGAAAGGTTCCGAGTGATTCAGGTATTTTTCGGAGTACCGGGGAGTTACGGGAATACGGGGGAGAAGTATTGGGCCTTATTGGGTCATACGGGAAAGAGAGAGGGGCTGCCTAGGGCTGGCCGCGCGCCCCCCAAGGCCTAGTCCGAATTGGACTAGGGGGAGGGGCTGCGCCCCCTCCTTCCTTCCCTACTCTTTTCCTCTTCCTTGTCTCCTACTCCTAATTCATGGAAGGACTCCTAGTTGGACTAGGAAAGGGGGAATCCTACTCCCGGTGGGAGTAGGACTCCCCTAGGGCGCGCCATAGAGAGGGCCGGCCCTCCCCTCCTTGTTGGGTAACGTAGCAGAAATTCAAAATTTTCCTACGTGTCACCAAGATCTATCTATGGAGAAACTAGCAACGAGGGGAAGGAGAGTGCATCTACATACCCTTGTAGATCGCTAAGCGGAAGCTGCTCAAGTGAACGGGGTTGATGGAGTCGCATCGTCGTGATCCAAATCACCGATGATCCTAGTGCCGAACGGACGGCACCTCCGCTCAACACACATACAGCCCGGTGACGCCTCCCACGCCTTGATCCAGCAAGGAGAGAGGAGAGGTTGAGGAAGACTCCATCCAGCAGCAGCACAACGGCGTGGTGGTGATGGAGGAGCGTGGCAATCCCAACAGGCTTCGCCAAGCACCACGGGAGAGGAGAAGGACTTGGGAGAAGGGGAGGGCTGCACCAGAACATTGGTATGGCTGCCCTCCCACCCCCCACATATATATAGGGGCAAGGGAGAGGGGGGGAGGCGCAGCCTTGGCCCTTCCTCCAAGGAAGGGTGCGGCTAGGAGGAGTCCCTCCTCCCCAAGGCACCTCGGAGGTGCCTTCCCCCCTTAGGACTCTTCCTAACCCTCATCTCTTGGCGCATGGGCCTCTTGGGGCTGGTGCCCTTGGCCCATATAGGCCAAGGCGCACCCCCTACAGCCCATGTGGCCCCCCAGGGCAGGTGGCCCCACCAGGTGGGCCCCCGGGACCCTTCCGATGGTCCCGGTACAATACCGGTGACCCCGAAACTTGTCCCGATGGCCGAAATAGGACTTCATATATATAAATCTTTACCTCCGGACCATTCCGGAACTCCTCGTGACGTCCGGGATCTCATCCGGACTCAACAACATTGGGTAACCACATACAAACTTCCTTTATAACCCTAGCGTCATCGAACCTTAAGTGTTGAGACCCTACGGGTTCGGGAACCATGCAGACATGACCGAGACGTTCTCCGGTCAATAACCAGCAGCGGGATCTGGATACCCATGTTGGCTCCCACATGTTCAACGTTGATCTCATCGGATGAACCACGATGTCAAGTACTTAATCAATCCCGTATACAATTCCCTTTGTCTAGCGGTACGATACTTGCCCGAGATTCGATCGTCGGTATCCCAATACCTTGTTCAATCTCGTTACCGGCAAGTCTCTTTACTCGTTCCGTAACACATCATCCCGTGATCAACTCCTTGATCACATTGTGCGCATTATGATGATGTCCTACCGAGTGGGCCTAGAGATACCTCTCCGTCACACGGAGTGACAAATCCCAGTCTTGATTCGTGCCAACCCAACAGACACTTTCGGAGATACCTGTAGTGTACCTTTATAGCCACCCAGTTACGTTGTGACGTTTGGCACACCCAAAGTATTCCTACGGTATCCGGGAGTTGCACAATCTCATGGTCTAAGGAAATGATACTTGACATTAGAAAAGCTTTAGCATACGAACTACCCGATCTAGTGCTATGCTTAGGATTGGGTCTTGTCCATCACATCATTCTCCTAATGATGTGATCCCGTTATCAACGACATCCAATGTCCATGGTCAGGAAACCATAACCATCTATTGATCAACGAGCTAGTCAACTAGAGGCTTAGTAGGGACATGGTGTTGTCTATGTATCCACACATGTATCTGAGTTTCCTATCAATACAATTCTAGCATGGAAAATAAACGATTATCATGAACAAGGAAATATAATAATAACCAATTTATTATTGCCTCTAGGGCATATTTCCAACATTCTCCCACTTGCACTAGAGTCAATAATCTAGTTCACATCGCCATGTGATTAACACTCACAGGTCACATCGCCATGTGACTAACACCCAAGAGTTTACTAGAGTCAGTACTCTAGTTCACATCACTATGTGATTAACACTCAATGAGTTCTAGGTTTGATCATGTTGCTTGTGAGAGAGGTTTTAGTCAACGGGTCTGCAACATTCAGATCCGTATGTACTTCGCAAATTTCTATGTCATCTTGTAGATGCAACTACTACGCTACATTTGGAGCCAATTCAAATAACTGTTCTACTTTGAGCTATTCCAAATTGTTGCTCCATTATACGTATCCGGTATCTCTACTCAGAGCTATCCGGATAGGTGTTTAAGCTTGCATCGACGTAACCCTTTACGACGAACTCTTTTACCACCTCCATAATCGAGAAAATTCCTTAGTCCACTAGTTACTAAGGATAACTTTGACCGCTGTCTTGTGATCCATTCTTGGATCACTCTTGTACCCCTTGACTGACTCATGGCAAGGCACACTTCAGGTGCGGTACACAGCATAGCATACTGTAGAGCCTATGTCTTAAGCATAGGGGACGACCTTCGTCCTTTCTCTCTATTCTGTCGTGGTCAAGCTTTAAGTCTCAACTTCATACCTTACAACTCAGGCAAGAACTCCTTCTTTGACTGATTCATCTTGAACACCTTCAAGATCATGTCAAGGTATGTGCTCATTTGAAAGTACCATTAAGCGTTTTGATCTATCCTTATAGATCTTGATGCTCAATGCTCAAGTAGCTTAATCCAGGTCTTCCATTGAAAAAAAAACACTTTCCAAATAACCCTATATGCTTTCCAGAAATTCCACGTCATTTCTGATCAACAATATGTCAACAACATATACTCATCAGAAATTCTATAGTGCTCCCACTCACTTCTTTGGAAATACAAGTTTCTCATAAACTTTGTATACACCCAAAATCTTTGATCATCTCATCAAAGCATACATTCCAACTCCGAGATGCTTACTCCAGTCCTTAGAAGGATCGCTAGAGCTTTGCATACTTATTAACATCCTTCAGGATTGACAAAACCTTCCGGTTGTATCACATACAACTTTTCCTCAAGAAAATCGTTGAGGAAACAATGTTTTGACATCCTATCTGCAAGATTTCATAAACAATGCAGTAATCGCTAATATAATTCCAACAGACTCTTAGCATCGCTACGAGTGAGAAAGTCTCACCGTAGTCAACTCCTTGAACTTGTCGGGAAACTTCTTAACGACAAGTCGAGCTTTCTTAATGGTGACATTTACCATCATTGTCCGTCTTTCTTTTAAAATCCATATGTACCTAACAGCCTTACGACCATCAAGTAGTTCTTCCAAAGTCTACACTTTGTTTTCATACATGGATCCTCTCTCGGATTTTATGGCCTCGAGCCATTTATCGGAATCCAGGCCCACCATCGCTTCTCCATAGCTCGTAGGCTCATTGTTGTCTAGCAACATGACTTCCAAGATAGGATTACGTACCACTCTGAAGTAGTACGCATCCTTGTCATCCCACGAGGTTTGGGAGTGACTTGATCCGAAGTCTCATGATCAATATCATAAGCTTCCACTTCAATTGGTGTAGGTGCCACAGGAACAACTTCCTGTGCCCTGCCACACACTAGTTGAAGAGACGGTTCAATAACCTCATCAAGTTTCCACCATCCTCCCACTAAATTCTTTCGAGAGAAACCTTTCCTCGAGAAAGGACCTGATTCTAGAAACAATCCCTTATTGCTTTCGAATCTGAGACAGGAGGTATAACCAACTGTTTTGGGTGTCCTATGAAGATGCATTTATCCGCTTTGGATTCGAGCTTATCAGCCTGAAACTTTTTCACATAAGCGTCATAGCCCCAAACTTTTAAGAAATGACAGCTTAGGTTTCTCTAAACCATAGTTCATACGGTGTCATCTCATCGGAATTACGTGGTGCCCTATTAAAGTGAATGCGGTTGTCTCTAATGTCTAACCCATAAACTATCGTGGTAATTCGATAAGAGACATCATGGTATGCATTATATCCAATAGAGTGCAGTTATGATGTACGGACACACCATCACACCATGGTGTTCCAGGCTGTATTAGTTGTGAAACAATTTCCACAATGTCTTAATTCTGTGCCAAACTCGTAATTCAGATATTCATCTCTATGATCATATCATAGATATTTTATCTTTTTGTCACGATGATCTTTCAACTTCACACTGAAATTACTTGAACCTTTCAATAATTCAGACTCGTGATTCATCAAGTAAATATACTCAACATCTACTCAAATCATCTGTGAAGTAAGAACGTAACCATATCCACTACACGCCTCAGCACTCATTGGACTGCACACATCAAAATGTATTACTTCCAACAAGTTGCTTTCCAGTTCCATTTTACTGAAACCGAGGCTTTCAGTCATCTTGCCCATGTGGTATGATTTGCATGTCTCAAGTGATTCAAAATCAAGTGAGTCCAAACGGTCCATTTGCATGGAGTTTCTTCATGTATATACACCAATAGACATGATTCGCATGTCTCAATCCTTTCAAAAATGAGTGAGTCCAAAGATCCATCAACATGGAGCTTCTTCATGCGTTTTATACCGATATGACTTAAGTGGCAGTGCCACAAGTAGGTGGTACTATCATTACTATCTTATATCTTTTGGCATGAACATGTGTATCACTACGATCGAGATTCAATAAACCATTCATTTTAGGTGCAAGACCATTGAAGGTATTATTCAAATAAACAGAGTAACTATTATTCTCTTTAAATGAATAACCGTATTGCGATAGACATAATCCAATCATGTCTATGCTCAACGCAAACACCAAATAACAATTATTTAGGTTTAACACCAATCTCGATGGTAGAGGGAGCGTGCGATGCTTGATCATATCAACATTGGAAACACTTCCAACACATATCGTCAGCTCACCTTTAGCTAGTCTCCGTTTATTCCATAGCTTTTATTTCGAGTTACTAACACTTAGCAACCGAACCGGTATCTAATACCCTGGTGCTACTAGGAGTACTAGTAAAGTACACATCAACACAATGTATATCCAATATACTTCTATCGACCTTGCCAGCCTTCTAATCTACCAAGTATCTAGGGTAATTCTGCTCCAGTGGCTGTTCCCCTTATTACAGAAGCACTTAGTCTCGGGTTTGGGTTCAACCTTGGGTTTCTTCACTAGAGCAGCAGCTGAATTGCCGTTTCATGAAGTATCCCTTCTTGCCCTCGCCCTTCTAGAAACTAGTGGTTTCACCAACCATCAACAATTGATGCTCCTTCTTGATTTCTACTTTTGTGGTGTCAAACATCACGAATATCTCAAAAATCATCATATATGTCCTCGATATGTTATAGTTCATCACGAAGCTCTAGCAGCTTGGTGGTAATGACTTCGGAGAAACATCACTATCTCATCTGGAAGATCAACTCCCACTCGATTCAAATGATTGTTGTACTCAGACAATCTGAGCACAAGCTCAACAATTGAGCTTTTCTCCCTTAGTTTGCAGGCTAAGAAAATCGTCGGAGGTCTTATACCTCTTGACGTGGGCACGAGCCTGAAATCCCAATTTCACCCCTCAAAATATCTCATATGTTTCGCGACGTTTCAAAACGTCTTCGGTGCCTCAACTCTAAACCGTTTAACTGAACTATCATGTAGTTATCAAAACGTGTATGTCAGATGTTCGCAACATCCACAGACAACGTTTGAGGTTCAGCACACTGAGCGGTGCATTAAGGACATAAGCCTTCTAAGAAGCAATGAGGACAATCCTTAGTTTACGGACCTAGTCCGCATAATTGCTACTATCAACTTTCAACTAAATTTTCTCTAGGAACATATCTAAACAGCAGAACTAAAGCGCGAGCTACGATATAATTTGCGAAGACCTTTTGACTATGTTCAGGATAATTAAGTTCATCTTATGAACTCCCACTCAGATAGACATCCCTCTAGTCATCTAAGTGATTACATGATCCGAGTCAACTAGGCCGTGTCCGATCATCACGTGAGACGGACTAGTCAACATCGGTGAACATCTTCATGTTGATCGTATCTACCATACGACTCATGCTCGACCTTTCGGTCTTCTGTGTTCCGAGGCCATGTCTATACACATGCTAGGCTCGTCAAGTCAACCTAAGTGTTTCGCGTGTGTAAATCTGTCTTACACCCGTTGTATGTGAACGTTAGAATCTATCACACCCGATCATCACGTGGTGCTTCGAAACAACGAACTGTCGCAACGGTGCACAGTTAGGGGGAACACTTTCTTGAAATTTTAATGAGGGATCATCTTATTTACTACCGTCGTTCTAAGCAAATAAGATGTATAAACATGATAAACATCACATGCAATCAAATAGTGACATGATATGGCCATCATCACTTTGCTCCTTTTGATCTCCATCTTCGGGGATCCATGATCATCATCGTCACCGGCATGACACCATGATCTCCATCATCATGATCTCCATCATCGTGTCTTCATGAAGTTGTCTCGCCAACTATTACTTCTACTACTACAGCTAACGATTAGCAATAAAGTAAAGTAATTACATGACGTTTATGTTGACACGTAGGTCATAAATAAATTAAGACAACTCCTATGGCTCCTGCCGGTTGTCATACTCATCGACATGCAAGTCGTGATTCCTATTACAAGAACATGATCAATCTCATACATCACATATATCATTCATCACATCCTTTGGCCATATCACATCACATAGCATACCCTGCAAAAACAAGTTAGACGTCCTCTAATTGTTGTTTGCATGTTTTACGTGGCTGCTATGGGTTTCTAGCAAGAACGTTTCTTACCTACATAAAAACCACAACGTGATATGCCAATTGCTATTTACCCTTCATAAGGACCCTTTTCATCGAATCCGATCCGACTAAAGTGGGAGAGACAGACACCCGCCAGCCACCTTATGCAACTAGTGCATGTTTGTCGGTGGAACCGGTCTCACGTAAGCGTACGTGTAAGGTTGGTCCGGGCCGCTTCATCCCACGATGCCGCCGAATCAAGATTGGACTAGTAACGGTAAGCATATTGAACAAAATCAACGCCCACAACTACTTTGTGTTCTACTCGTGCATAGAATCTACGCAATAGACCTAGCTCATGATGCCACTGTTGGGTAACGTAGCAGAAATTCAAAATTTTCCTACGTGACACCAAGATCTATCTATGGAGAAACTAGCAACGAGGGGAAGGAGAGTGCATCTACATACCCTTGTAGATCGCTAAGCGGAAGCGTTCAAGTGAACGGGGTTGATGGAGTCGTACTCGTCGTGATCCAAATCACCGATGATCCTAGTGCCGAACGGACGGCACCTCCGCGTTCAACACACGTACAGCCCGGTGACGTCTCCCACGCCTTGATCTAGCAAGGAGAGAGGGGGAGGTTGAGGAAGACTCCATCCAGCAGCAGCACAACGGCGTGGTGGTGATGGAGGAGCGTGGCAATCCTGCAGGGCTTCGCCAAGCACCACGGGAGAGGAGAAGGACTTGGGAGAAGGGGAGGGCTGCACCAGAACATTGGTATGGCTGCCCTCCCACCCCCCACATATATATAGGGGCAAGGGAGAGGGGGGAGGCGCAGCCTTGGCCCTTCCTCCAAGGAAGGGTGCGGCTAGGAGGAGTCCCTCCTCCCCAAGGCACCTCGGAGGTGCCTTCCCCCCTTAGGACTCTTCCTATCCCTCATCTCTTGGCGCATGGGCCTCTTGGGGCTGGTGCCCTTGGCCCATATAGTCCAAGGCGCACCCCCTACAGCCCATGTGGCCCCCCGGGGCAGGTGGCCCCACCCGGTGGGCCCCCGGGACCCTTCCGGTGGTCCCAGACAATACCGTGACCCCAAACTTGTCCCGATGGCCAAATAGGACTTCCTATATATAAATCTTTACCTCCGACCATTCCGAACTCCTCGTGACGTCCGGTAACTCAACATACAAACTTCCTTTATAACCCTAGCGCCATCGAACCTTAAGTTTGTAGACCCTACGGGTTCGGGAACCATGCGAGACATGACCGAGACGTTCTCCGTCAATAACCAACAGCGGATCTGGATACCCATGTTGGCTCCTACATGTTCAACGATGATCTCATCGGATGAACCACGATGTCAAGGACTTAATCAATCCCGTATACAATTCCCTTTGTCTAGCGGTACGATACTTGCCCGAGATTCGATCGTCGGTATCCCGATACCTTGTTCAATCTCGCTACGGCAAGTCTCTTTACTCGCTTCAGAAAACATCATCCGTGATCAACTCCTTGATCACATTGTGCACATTATGATGATGTCCTACCGAGTGGGCCCAGAGATACCTCTCCGTCACACGGAGTGACAAATCCTAGTCTCGATTCGTGCCAACCCAACAGACACTTTCGGAGATACCTGTAGTGTACCTTTATAGCCACCCAGTTACGTTGTGACGTTTGGCACACCCAAAGTATTCCTACGGTATCCGGGAGTTGCACAATCTCATGGTCTAAGGAAATGATACTTGACATTAGAAAATCTTTAGCATACGAACTACCCGATCTAGTGCTATGCTTAGGATTGGGTCTTGTCCATCACATCATTCTCCTAATGATGTGATCCCGTTATCAACGACATCCAATGTCCATGGTCAGGAAACCATAACCATCTATTGATCAACGAGCTAGTCAACTAGAGGCTTACTAGGGACATGGTGTTGTCTATGTATCCACACATGTATCTGAGTTTCCTATCAATACAATTCTAGCATGGAAAATAAACGATTATCATGAACAAGGAAATATAATAATAACCAATTTATTATTGCCTCTAGGGCATATTTCCAACACTCCTCCACTTCTTTATATACGGGGGCAGGGGGCACCCCATAGACACATAAGTTGATCCACGTGATTGTTCCTTAGCCGTGTGCGGTGCCCCCTGCCACCATATTCCACCTTGATCATATCGTTGTAGTGCTTAGGCGAAGCCCTACGTCGGTAGAACATCATCATCGTCACCACGCCGTCGTGCTGACGGAACTCCTCCCCGACGCTTTGCTGGATCGGAGCCCGGGGATCATCATCGAGCTATACGTGTGCTAAGGACTCGGAGGTGCCGGAGAAACGGTGCTTGGATCGGTCGGATCGGGAAGACATACGACTACTTCCTCTACGTTGTGTCAACGCTTCCGTAGTCGGTCTGCGTGGGTACGTAGATACACTCTCCCCTCTCGTTGCTGTGCATCACCATGATCTTGCGTGTGCGTAGGAATTTTTTTGAAATCACTACGTTCCCCAACATAATCCTTCCTATAGGTTTATTAATAGTAGAATCCGCAAGATGCAATTTTAAAGAGCAATCATCAAAATCGCGGAAATCTAGAAAATCACACAAAGTTTTGGGGATAGTGGAGACACTAGCACCCAAATCACACAAAGCATAAAACTCATGATCTTTAATTTTAATTTTAATAGTTGGTTCCCACTCAACATAGAGTTTTCTAGGGATAGAAACTTTCAACTCAAGTTTCTCTTCATAAGATTGCAAGGCATCAACAATATGTTCGGTGAAGGCTTTCTTTTAACTATAAGCATGTGGAGAATTTAGCACGGATTGCAACAAGGAAATACAATCAATTAAAGAGCAACTTTCATAATTAAATTCCTTGAAATCCAATATAGTGGGTTTAGCAACATGTAGGTTTTTATTTCTTTCAATCCCACTTTCATCACTTTCATCATAAAGATCTAAATACTCCGAATTTTTAGAATGCCTTCTAGGTGAAGGAAGATCATATTCAGTTTCATCAAGATTTATATTGCAAAACAAAGATTTGATAGGGGACACATCAATAACTTTTAGATCTTCATCTTGATTTTCATAGGAATTGGAAGAACACGCTTTAATAAAGTCATCTTTGGAAGCACGCATCCTAGCGGTTCTTTCCTTGCACTCATCAATGGAAATTCTCATGGCTTTGAGAGACTCATTGATATCATGCTTAGGAGGAATAGATCTAAGCTTGAAAGAATCAACCTCAAGAGAAATTCTATCAACGTTCCTAGCCAAATCATCAACTTTAAGCAATTTCTCTTCAAGCAAAGCATTAAAATTCTTTTGTGAATTCATAAACTCTTTAACACTATTCTCAAATTCAGAGGGCATCTTATTATAATTTCCATAAGAGTTGTTGTAGGAATTTCCATAATTATTAGAAGGATTACTAGGATATGGCCTAGGATTAAAATTCCCTCTATAAGCGTTGTTACCAAAATTATTCCTACCAACAAAATTCTCATCCATAGATTCATTGTTATTCTCAATCAAAGTAGACAAAGGCATATCATTAGGATCAGAAGAAACACTCTTGGTAGTAAATAATTTCATAAGTTCATCCATCTTTCCACTCAAAACATTGATTTCTTCTATCGCATGCACTTTTTTATTAGAAGATCTTTCAGTATGCCATTGAGAATAATTAACCATAATATTATCTAGGAGTTTAGTAGCATCTCCTAAAGTGATTTCCATAAAAGTGCCTCCCGCGGCCGAATCTAAAAGATTTCTAGAAGCAAAATTCAATCCGGCATAAAATTTTTGTATAATCATCCACAAATTCAAACCATGAGTAGGGAAATTACGTATCATTAATTTCATTCTCTCCCAAGCTTGTGCAACATGTTCATGATCAAGTTGCTTAAAATTCATAATGTCGTTTCTAAGAGAGATGATCTTAGCGGGAGGAAAATACTTAGAGATAAAAGCATCTTTGCACTTGTTCCAAGAATCAATACTATTTTTAGGCAAAGACGAAAACCAAGCTTTAGCACGAGCTCTAAGCGAAAAAGGAAATAGCTTCAATTTAAAGACATCATTATCGACATCTTTTTTATTTTGCATATCACATAAATCAACGGTTATTCAGATGAGTAGCGCATCTTCACAAGGAAGGCCGGTAATTGATCTTTCATAACAAGATTCAACAAAGCAATATTGATTTCACAAGATTCAGTATTGGCAAGAGGAGCAATCGGAGTGCTAAGGAAATCATTATTGTTGGTATTGGTGAAGTCACACAATTTGGTAGTATCTTGAGCCATCGCGACAAACAAGCAATCCAACACACGAGCAAACAAAAGGCAAGCGAGAAAAAGGCAAACGGAGAAGGAGAAGGAGAAGGAGAAGGAGAAGAAGAAGGAGAGGGCAAATAAAACGGCAAGGGTGAAGTGGGGGAGAGGAAAACGAGAGGCAAATGTCAACTAATGTAATGCGGGAGATAGGGATTGTGATGGGTACTTGGTATGTTGACTTTTTGCGTAGACTCCCCGGCAACGGCGCCAGAAATTCTTCTTGCTACCTCTTGAGCTTGCGTTGGTTTTCCCCGAAGAGGAAAGGATGATGTAGCAGAGTAGCGTAAGTATTTCCCTCAGGTTTTGAGAACCAAGGTATCAATCCAGTAGGAGGCCACGCGCAAGTCCCTCATACCTACACAACACAAAGAGCTCAACGCAACCAACGCGATTAGGGGTTGTCAATCCCTTCACGGTCACTTACGAAAGTGAGATCCGATAGATAATATTTTTGGTATTTTTGGTATAGAGATGCAAAGTGAAAATTAAAAGACAAAGTGAAGACAAAGCAAGATTAAAGTGATGGAGATTGATATGATGAGAATAGACCCGGGGGCCATAGGTTTCACTAGTGGCTTCTCTCAAGAGCATAAGTATTCTACGGTGGGTGAACAAATTACTGTTGAGCAATTGACAGAATTGAGCATAGTTATGAGAATATCTAGGCATGATCATGTATATAGGCATCACGTCCATGACAAGTAGGTCGAAACGATTCTGCATCTACTATTATTATTCCACTCATCGACTGCCATCCAGCATGCATCTAGAGTATTAAGTTAAAAAACAGAGTAACGCTTTAAGCAAGATGACATGATGTAGAGAGATAAATTCATGCAATATGAAATAAACCCCATCTTGTTATCCTCGATGACAACGATACAATACGTGTCTTGCTGCCCCTTCTGTCACTGGGAAAGAACACTGCAAGATCGAACCCAAAGCTAAGCACTTCTCCCATGGCAAGAACTACCAATCTAGTTGGCCAAACCAAACGGATAATTCGAAGAGACTTGCAAAGATAACCAGTCATACATAAAAGAATTCAGAGAAGATTCAAATATTGTTCATAGATAGACTTGATCATAAACCCACAATTCATCGGTCTCAGCAAACACACCGCAAAAAGAAGAAGGTTACATCGAATAGATCTCCACGAGAGAGGGGGAGAACATTGTATTGAGATCCAAAAAGAGATAAGAAGCCATCTAGCTAATAACTATGGACCTGAAGGTCTGAGGTAAACTACTCACACTTCATCGAAGAGGCTATGATGATGTAGAAGCCCTCCGTGATGACGTCCCTCTCCGGTGGAGCTCCGGAACAGGCCCCAAGATGGGATCTCGTGGATACAGAAAGTTGCGGCGGTGGAATTAGGTTTTTGGCTCCGTATCTGTTTGTTTGGGGGTACGTGGGTATATATAGGAGGAAGAAGTACGTCGGTGGAGCTTCGAGGGGCCCACGAGGCAGGGGGCGCGCCCTGGGGGGGGGCGCCCCCCACCCTCGTGACCGCCTCTTCGATGCCTTGGCGTAGGGTCCAAGTCTCCTGGGTCTTATCCGGTGAGAAAATCACATTCCAAAAAGAATTTTTCTGTTTGGACTCCGTTTGATATTCCGTTTCTTCGAAACACTGAAATATGCAAAAAAAACAACAATTCTGGGCTGGGCCTCCGGTTAATAGGTTAGTCCCAAAAATAATATAAAAGTAGAAAATAAAGCCCAATATAGTCCAAAACAGTAGATAATATAGCATGGAGCAATCAAAAATTATAGATACGTTGGAGACGTATCAGAGGGCGGTCAAGGCAATGGCAAAAGACCAAAGCCGGGCGGTGCATGCCATGGCCGAACTTTCCACAAAGGAGGTGAAAGACGAGGAGGGCGACCGATCGGACAACTCCAGCAGTGAGAAGACCTGCCTCGATTCGTTCTGCGTGTTCGACCGCTACTGCGGCAAGGACGACGGGAAGGGCAAGGGCAAGGCCTACCATTGATGAACTTCTCCGGGCAACGTTTTGTTCGTAGTTAGTAGGGTATGTCAATTTTTTCTAGTCCGATTTTAGCTAGATACAACGTTTCATGAGCTAGTACAACATTGATTCTACATAATTAGAGAATTAGTGGGTTGTGGAGACGTAAAGATATGTGCAACATACACCCGGCATGAATGTGTTAGATCCATTGAAGAAGACTCTGGCACAAAAGGAACATGATTTAACCCATAATACCATAATTGTAAAGTCTATTAGCATTCACTGATTATTGACACTACTGTCAGTGGGAATCTGATTGAAATATGATCTGAAGGCAATAATAAAGTTGTTATCTTTCTATTTCCAAGTTCACAATTAAGTTTATATTTTAATCCTAGAAGTGCATTGGATCTTAAATGTGTGAGATTCAGGGACAAACAAATCCTTAGTTAGGCCTCTATACTAGCTCATTTATTGTTGATGGTTATGTTTTCCTGGCCATGAGCATAGTTAATGTGATGAGGATGCCGATAATGATGAGAACGATGAGAACACATTATTAGGGTAACAATGGTGTTGGATAGACTGAACTTATGAGATACTATGAGATCACATACCAACACCAATATATTGTCGTTTCTTTCTCATAACTAGCATAGTACCCGTGCTTTGCTATGAAACTACAGAAAAAGTAAAACATAAATTGTTCATATTTTACAATGGGATAATAGGAATAAATAGCTTCCCAAATAAATATGTTGGTTTTCTATAAATCATCAGTTCTGTCCAATGTCATTACGACACCTTAGACAACAATTCAATGCATATTAGTACCTTTAGAGCTTAATTTCAGATTCTCATGCTTGATTAAAAAAATGTCCAAAACTCCAAAGTGCTACTCCAAATATTAGGAAACATATGAATGACAAATATACGTACCATGCATGTCACATTTTTCATGGTACAATGCATCTGGATGAGTTGGTTATGCGTTCAAATATGTTGTCACATTTTTGTATATGTGCGAACAATTCCCACTTTTTTCTAGACGGCAAGGAGTAGGACACTCTTTTTTTGCGAGGATAACTTCCAATCTATTCATAAATTGTCAAGGTAGCACAAAGAACACTAGAAGTAAAAAAATACATCTAGGTCTGTAGACCACCTAGCGACGACTACTAGCACTGGAGCGAGCCGAAGGCACGCCGCCGTTTTCGCCCCTCCCTCATCGGGGCCGGGCAAACCTTGTTGTAGTAGACAATCAGAAAGTCGTCGTGCTAAGGCCCCATGGGACCAGCGCACCAGAACATCAACCGCCGTCGGTGAAGAGAAGCGTATATCGGAAGGATCCAACCTGTAGACACACGAACACAGATGAACAAAGACAAGATCCACGTGGATCCACCGAAGACAAACGCCGACCGAATCCTACGAGATCCGTCGGAGACAAACCTCCATGTGCCCTCTAACGATGCTAGAAACACCACTGGAAAGGAGACAGGGCGAGGAGAATCTTATTCCATCTCCAGAGAGCCGCCGCTTCCTAGCCTCTTTGAGTAGGACACAAACTGTAACCAAACTCAAAAGAGCATGAAAAAACGAAATCCACCCACCGGCAAGGGCCGGGATCCACCACACCTCCATGGCCCTAAGATCACAGGAGACGATGTAGAGACCGGCGGCGGCACTGGCGGGAGGCACGAGAAACCCTACCCAAAGAGCCTTTTTCTTTACGTGGAAGAAAAGCAATTAAGGAGTAGGGCACTTGTAGGAGACATGTTGGGTTCTACTACCATCAACCCGAATTCTTTTTATTTTGGCTACTATTGTAGTGTCCTACATGTAAGAGGAGGAGGTGAAGGAGTGAACTCACCACTAACTCAACTATTTAGAAGTAGGAAAGATAGTGTTAGCGTTTACTCACATCCTTAGGCTATTAGAATATTGTAGACCTAGATATGAGATGGTTTCGTTGGGGTTTTCAAACATTTACATTGTAACTAAGGGTAACTTTCGGGAACACCAGAAAATATGTCATGGTCCTAAATATTTCAATAGTGGGATTTGCCCTTCTGTCAATCGGGAGATACACTCTGGGCTCACTCGGTATTACGGTGTCCAACATCTTCTGGCTAAACATAGTGACTAAGGTGCTAGTCACAAGGATACCATAATCAAGAAATGAGAAAGGAATACAAGCCGGTAAGGAGGATAACTAGGTATAGTGAGAAAGGTGTTTGATCACGGGGATAACATAAAAATCTCTCCACGGGTTTTCTAATGTATCGCGAGGCAACGAGAATTGTATGCGACAACAAAAGGTTCGCTCGATTATTATATTGGTCGATATGTGGGATTTATTATGGGTGTCCAGATCCCGATAATAATTATTGACTGGAAGGTGTTCCAGACATGTTGACATATTTTTGAACCGGTAAGGTCACACACTTGATGACTAGTGGTACGGAAAGGTACTCTGAGATAATGAGAATCGGAGAGAAGGGTTGTAACAGTGTTTTGGATCACGTGAAAGTGTTTCAGGAGGTCCCAGGCATGTGGCGGTGATGCCCAGGAGTGTGCTTGACATGTATCCGAAGGCCACAAAAACATATGGAGGAGTCCAAAGGGTTCCAGGACCTTTTTAAATACGGAGGGTCCTTAGCATGGTTTTCACTTTCAGTGAGATTTCGGTGAAATTCACTGAATTTCAGTAATTTCAGCAGACACTGAAATATTACGTTTCGACTAAAATATTTCAGCAATTTCAGTATAGCACAACAATTCCAATATTTTTCAAAATATTTTTAAAATTTTTAAAATTTTTAATTGAATTCAAGTGAATATTTCGGTCATTTGGCTGAAATGGAAACTGAAATCACTGAAATTCACTGAATTTCAGTGATTTCGGTTGGTGCTGAAATTTTTCTGAAACTGAAATTGAAAACCATGGTCCTTAGTAGGACGACCCGGGGCAAGGCACCACAAGGGCCCAAGTCTTCCGGCCCCACTTGCCTAGGAGGACTGCACCTTCTAGGTCTGCAACCCCCCTCCCCCCTCCGTCCACCCATATATAAGTGGGAGGGGGAGTTCTAGGAGGGCAACACAAGCTTATCCGGCTGACCACCTTGCAGCCACATCCCATATCTCTTTCTATGAGCTAAAATTCATCTAGGTTGAGACGCCGCCAAGCTGCCTCTCTCTCTCTCTCTCTCTCTCTCTCTCTCTCTTGTTTTTCGTGCTAGTTTCAATATTCTGGTAACAGTAGTTATCTCAGAGGTGTTGTCTTCTTCAACACTAGATCGGTTGATCGCCACGGAGAAAATTCTCATGGCTACGAGGTAAAACCAAGCTGCGGGAATTTAGAAGCTTCACCAACCCTCCTTCCTCTTTCGCTGCATTGATTGTTGGTGAGATCATTGTTACGTGCAACCTCCGATAGCTAGTGTTCTTGGGCATGATAAAATTTTGTTGTGTAGCACGTTTCCCATCAGCTGGGAGCGGCGATCACGATTGCTAGAACCGGGTGGAGCCGAGAGGGGGGGTTTTTCATTCTGAACTGGTGTGGGGCGGGGTGGGGGTGAGGAAGACTGCGACAGACGCGCTTGATCGTACGACATACAGCAAACCAGTCAAGCGGCTCGTAGGGCCACACTAATGGACGTATGTATTATTGTATTTCACATGCTCAACAAATTACACACAACAAATTAGAATACCACGGATATACTGTTGGCATCTATATCTATCCATCAAGGTGGTGTGCGCACGTGCACTGATGTACATAACATGCGTTTGGAGACGCAAAGTAAAGCTGGCAGTTTTTGACAGTAAGCAACAACGGTCTCAGTCAGTCTTTGGGGAGGTCCAGAAGCCGAGCTGCTCACGGTTCATGGCTTTTACCTGGATGCAGGTGAACTTATGGAACGCTTCATAGAGAATCCACCGGTAAGGTCCTTTGCGGCGGTGATTATCTAAGATCCGGATATGCAGCTCCTCAACACCCTGCTGCACCTCCACGAAGTCGTATGCGACGCAGACCACCATGTGGTTCACCGCGCCGATCTCCCCACGGTAGACGTAGTTGTTCTCGGTAAACTTGTAGTTGGGCCCCGCAAAGAGTGCTCCGAGAATTGGCCCCGTCTCCCGTATCATGGTAGCGATCTCCAGCTTCGGAGATTCCACTCTGGCGTGAACCGAGTAGGCGACGAAGCGGAGCACGCAGCTCTCCCAGCCGGGGACATCCTGTGTCCGTAATCCGACATGGTTCATGACCTTGAGCACGGGGTCTCGCCCTCCCCCTACAACTGGCGTCCAGGCCTCGGCCCTCGCACAAGCCAGCTTCATGTAATCCAGGTCAGGATCCAGCTCATAGGGGAAACTGCCTGCTCCATAGCGGCGCTCAAAGCCGAGACGGTGCAGCGCGTGAATACAGGTTGCGCTCGCGCAGATCACGCACGAACCTGCAGTGTATATGGAGTATGGGGAGCCGAAAAAATTGACATGTACATCATTAGTCCCTTTATTGTTTTGCCCTAGACACCAAAATGGAGAACGAAAGGAACATATTTGAGAGACGAGGCTTACCATCATATTTCCCGTTAGCATCAGGCCGCTGATGCATGGGCGGCCCCATTAGACTTTCCCATGACCATGATCCGGGTATCCGGTCCCAGGCAGCTAGGGATATACAATGTCCTTGGCAGAGCCACGAGCGTAGCGCCATCATCCAATAACTCCATGGAACTTGGCGGAGGGTGCGCAGGCGTGACGGCGGGACGCCGCCATCCCTTGGCTGCACAAGGAAAATATCCGAGGCCGCCCCAAGTCCGTCATCTGAACAAAGAAGCATTAATTCTCAGCTCAGGCTATAATCTAGAATTTCTAGCTAGCTAATACGAATATTGCTTATATCCACCGCAGTTGCAGCGGCATTCTTATGAAAGGAGACATATGATTCAGAGTAAAGTAGAATTTCACCAACATGCATGTGCAATTGTGCATACAGAACCGCTAAGCTAGCTGCTTTATAACATTTGAACCTCTAGCTTGCATATGATTCCCAAATTACCTAGCTTATATGCGTGAACTAGTCTAGACGATATAGCTAGCATGAGACCCCAGTAAATAACTAGCCACGATCCATCCATCTTTTACTAACTATTGTACTCCTAGTCCTAATAAAACTCCTGTGAAAGAAGGTCTAACATTCAGAGCACAATAACAGCTAGCAGCTTGCAATATATGATGCCGAAAGTACGTACGTGGTTCCATATATGTAGCATCAGACCCAAGCTCAACAATTAAACAACTAACAGCAAGCCATCTTTTACTACTTATGATTGCACTCCTAGCAGAAAAGTAGCACCTACAACACTAGAGGAAATCAGGAGTGAGGTGGGGGGGCAGGCTCACCTGAGTTTGCGGAGTAGCCTCCGTGGGACACGACAAGCGGACGGTCTCCATCAGCTGCGACCGACCGGACGCTGGGACGACGGCGAATTATCCAGCCGACGCCGCGGACGCGAAACGCTCCATCCGTCGGAAACTTAGTGCATCGAATGTAGTACTTGTCTCCCCGAACATTGGTGGGGCGCTGCCGCACTAGACGGACTGGCGCAGCCTCCTCGCTCGAGCATCCAACCTCGACTAGGGTCTGCCATCGAATCGCGAAGAATTGAGGATTGTGATGTAATTGATGTTCAGCAGATCAAATAACCATGCTTGGAAAGTAGAAGCGGCAGCTGGATCATAGCTAAGCTAACTCACCGGAGGTTCCTTCTCCGGGATGGGCTCGACGATCCAGTACGCCATGACGCTCAAATCTTGGAAGCTTGGGGCCTCCTGCCGCTCGTCCATGAAGCACGGCACCGGCGCACCAGCACCACCCACACCCGGTGCGGCGAGCGAGCGGCAGCAGGCGGCGCTGGAGCGCAGCCCGTTCCCGTAGCAGCCGTGCGTCGTGCAGCACCTGCGGAGGTCGGCGCCCTCCTCGCACTCGTCGGCGGGGAGGTGCGTGCCACCTGTCGCCGGTGTGCTGGAGACGGCGGGGTAGCGGCGGTAGGGGGCGCCCGGGCCGGCGAGGTAGCGGCCGTAGGGGTCGCCCGGGGCGGCGAGGTCGCGGCCGTAGGGGTCGCCCGCCGCGGCGGTGTAGCGGCCGTAGGGGGCGCCCGGGGCGGCGAGGTAGGGGCCGTAGGAGTCGCCCGCCGTGGCGGGGTAGCGGCCGTAGGGGTCGCCCGGGGCGGCGAGGTAGCGGCCGTAGGAGTCGCCCGCCGTGGCGGGGTAGCGGCCGTAGGGGTCGCCCGCCGTGGCGGGGTAGCGGCCGTAGGGGTCGCCCGGGGCGGCGAGGTAGCGGCCGTAGGGGTCGCCCGCCGTGGCGGGGTAGCGGCCGTAGGGGTCGCCCGGGGCGGCGGGGTAGCCGCCGTAGGTGTCGCCCGCCGCGGTGGGGTAGCAGCCGTAGGGGGCGCCCGGGGCGGCGGGGTAGCGGCTGTAGGCGTCGCCTGCCGCGGCGGGGTAGCGGCCGTAGAAGGTGCCTGCAGCGGCGGGGTAGCTAACCGGAGGCGCGTCAAGCGGCAGCGGCAGCAACTGGTGTCGGTGGTGGAATTCTTCCATCGATCGCTGGGCGGGGGCGCTTTGGTTGGGGGAGATCTGTTTCGGCGGCGATTATACTGATCTCGACGATCGTCCTTGGAGGTTCTTGGCTTCTTGCGAGGTAGCAGTGGAAGAGGGTCGCGGGGTGAGGCAGCCGTTATTTTGTCCGTTGGAAAATGCCTATGTTCATAGACAAGTCGGTGCGGGTAGGATCCCGGGGAATTGGCCCTATTTTTTTTCCTTTTTTTATCTCCTTTTTCTTTCATGATGAAAGGAGCCACCGTACATAATATAAAATAAACTTCGACGAAATGCAGCCATTCTGATTTCCTTCAAGTAAGAGAAATAATATTTTAGAGTAGACGAGCCCCTAGATTTGCCTCCCATCCGTCTGCCGCTCCAACAGCTAGGGAGGGGACGGGAATCTCGGTCCCTTCGCTCCTGTTAATAGTTTAAGTTAGGATTTATTTTTTTAGTCGCGGTTGCGGCTCTCGGACGCATGAGGTGCTTCTTTTTCGAGTTTGTCTTTCGGTTTTCAATCCTCCTTGAGTTCATTCATCTGGACGAAGTCGACGGAGCTCCATCATAGATTCATGTGTTCTCCGTGGGACCGTGAGGGTTGTGGTTCTCATCGTGTGGCGAGATATGATGTCAGGTACTACGTATTTATTCAAGAGTTCAACGACGATGACTGCGGCTCCAGGGCACTGGTGCTTAGAGGCATGTGCACGAAGACTTTCTGACTATCATCGACAAGGTCAAGCTCATCCGGTAGGAGAGCGATGACAATCGCACATCGGTGGCTCGTTCTTGCGGTGGTATTTGGTTGTTCCCCTACTAAAATCTGGTTTTGTGCCAAGTTTTAAGAGTGAAATGTGTCGCTAGTCCACAAACTCAAATTGATTGCACAGTTTTGGCCATCAACTCAGAAAATGATCAGATTTAGTCCACAAACTCGTTTTCATGAACAAATAAGGCCAAAACTGATTAGAGATGAGAAAAAAAACCGAACACATGGCTGCTACGTCAGCAGCTCGTAGACCGTTCGTGAACTAATATTTTTATAAAGGGACTTATATGCAAACTTATCAGTTTTTCTAAACTATCTTAACTAAGGGCAACTCTAACCGATGCTCTGAAAGACTATAAGGGAGTAAAAATTTTGGTTTACTCCCTTAGAGTGCACCTAGCGGAACCCTTAAAGACTTAGTGGAGTAAAAGAATTACTCCACCTCCCTATTTCCAATAAAATTTCCCTAAACTTACTCCATCCCGCTACCACCGAGTAAAACTAGCGCCTTTCCTCTCGCACCCCCCACCCCCTGCACGCCGAAACCACTCACACATCGGCGCCGCCGCCGAAAAAGAGTTTGGATATGAAGAAGACCCAACGCGTCCAAGTTCCGCCTCCAACAGCTCCAATCGTCTCCGCGGTGTCCACCATCTCTCTGGCAACGGCATGCCGCACCGACCGGAGGCAAACGGGCTTGAAATCCGATGACGGCGGCGGCGCTCGCGGAGGCGGCCGCGAAGAAGAAGATGAAGAAGGCCAATGCGGCGCCTTGTCCTACGCCGACACCTCGTGCTGCACCTCCGGCAGCCCCTACGACGACTACTCAAGCTAGAGTGGCGGCTGCAGCCGGCAACAAGAATCGCGGTCGCCAAGTGCTCGATGAAATGCCAATAAGAACAAGGTAATAATAAAAACCTCGCGTCGTGCCGGTATCCGATAGCGACTGTTGGTGATCGGTAATGATTGCTGATAGTGTTTTCTTTGATATTGTAGCGCGGAGATGAACACGGCTGAATTCCTCGCATCGTTTGAGTCCTCGACCGCCATTGGCCTTGATGAGCTCAACTGTGACTTGTTTTGGGATCATTCGGCCACGAAAACATGGACGAGGAGGAGGTCGAAGAGGTGATGGCCGAGGAGGATGAGGTTGTGGAGGTGACCAAAGCAAGCACCAAGGTCCCAAAGTGCCGCAACCAAAACTATAACCAAAAGGAGGACACTGTGCTTTGCGACGTTTCGTGCGCCATCTTTATGGATGGAATGATCAGTGGCGGATCTACAGGGTGGACACCCTGGGAATTTTTGTCAACCCATATATACTACCATAGCCCATAAGAGAGAAACTAGGGGATGTGCCGGAAGAAAGAAAGAAAGCCCAGCAAACACAACATCGACTCGTCGCACAACCGCGGTAGCCGCCAGGACAGCCGCTGCACACTGCCTCCCATCCCCGATTCCCGTCGCGACTGTTCTGCACTCCCGTTGATCTCGCCGCCTCGCCGGCGAATCTGCCCGCCCCGCCCCTTCCCGGCGCCACCGCGCCCAGTCGGCAGACCGCAGCCTCCCAGGCTGCACTCGCCAGTCGGCGCCCGGCTGCTGTCGTTGTGCAGCTGTAGCAGGCCAGCAGCCAGCCGCCCACCCTGATTTGAGGTACGTTCGATGAGATTTCTGCCCCTTCCCAAGATTCAGTTTACTCATTACTTATTGCCCGTCGTGCTGCTACCTGCCAGCAGTGCTCACTACGATTTAGGCTTGCTGTACACTTTATAAATTGCAATGTATTACTAAGAAATTCTGTCCAGAAATGTTACTAGTTACTACTGGATTGTTTCAATTTGGGTCAAACAATTGATACAACGTTCCCATTTTTTTAATTAATGAATGGCATTGTCAGAGTGAAGAACAAAATTCAATCTGTATCACAGGATTATATATATATGTCCCAAATGTGGAAGATTAATGAACACATGCACATAGTCTTCTTTGAACTTTTCAAGGTATGTCGGCTTCTTTGATGCAAAACTGAGACTTATTTGATAAAATTTACTATGTTTTTAACACCATACTTATAAATTTCTATTGTGCTATTGGTAAATTAATTAGTACATTCGCATGTCATATTTGTCGTAAAAGAAATTTTAGGGTCGACCACCCTGTTTCAAAATCCAAGATCCGGCACTGGCAACGATCGGAACAAATCAACAAGACCATGTTTTGGGAGAGGGTTACCGACCACTACAACAAATCCGTGGACGTGTAATCAAGCCGTACCCAAGGTTCTCTTGGGCATTGTTGGGGCACCATTCATGACCAATGCAACCGATGGTCCAGTTGCATCATGGTCCACCGAGTGGTGTGCAAGTGGCGGAGTATGGCCCCTACATCCAGGAGCTATTCAAGCACCGGAACACCAAGTTCGGCCACAGGCCCTTCACTTTGCATCATTGTTACAAGGAGCTATGCAAGAACGAGAAGTGGATATAAAGAATTGCAGAGAGCACTCCAAAGAGGTTAAGGTTGAGCATATCCGTTGAGAAGGATGATGAGGTTGATGAAGATGCCAACAATAGACAGGAAGGAAACAAGATTGCAAAAGAAAGAAAGAAGAGAAATACCTTTGGTGGCACTTACAAGAAAGAACTTGTGGCAATGATCAAGACCAATAAGATGTTTGCGGCCGAATGCAAATAGGAGAAGATGGCGAGGTGGAATGAGCTCAAGGCATTGGAGGGTGAGAAATGGAAGGACGAGTCGGCGGCCGAAGAGAGAAAATTGAAGGCGGAGGAGTGTACGCTTGCACTTGATCAAGAGGAGAGAATTCATGATTCCAAGAAGGTCGAAGAACAAGTTATCATGTTTATGAATCCAAACACAATGGATGAAACCGCAAGAAAGTTTCGGGAGCTCACTCGTGGAGAGATCTTGTAAGCCTCTCTTCAGAATGTTAGTGGTGGCAGAGGGGGTTGTGTTGATGATGGTGGCCGAGGAGGTAGTGTTGATGGTGGTGTCCGAGGGGGTGGTGGAGGCGATGATCTTGGTGGTGGTGGCCGAGATGATGGAGGTGTTGATGTTGGTGGTGGTGGCCGTGAGGATGTCGGTGTTGATGGCGGTGGTGATGGTGGCCGAGAGGATGTTGAAGTTGATTCCTTCGCCAAAGACATCGTTTGAGTGGTGGTGGCCGAGGAGGTCGTGGTGCATGCCAAACGTTGGCTCGATCCACACATGATATGTTTGTGGTGATTTTGGATCAAACATTATGTTTGACGTGATGTCTTCTGAGTGAACTTCGCATGTTTTACTTTGAAAAATGGGATGGTGAAACTTTATGTTATGACGGTTATGTTATGCATGTTTTAATTTGAATGGTTTTTAAGATATGTATTATGTAGTGTTGGCTACAAAATCGAGACTATTTTTACTCCACTAATTTTTAGGGGATCCGTTAGGTGCAGCAACCGTTAGTGGAGTAAAATTTTACTCCGTCGTTTACTCCGTGAAGTTTTAGGCGGTCGGTTAGAGTTGCCCTAAATGGAGTATAGAGTAAAAAAAAATCCTACATTGCATGTGATTCAAACCTACAACCTTTCAAAGCTAGCAATTAGCTTCTGACCATTGGAGCACAATCTGATTTTTGTAATTAGAGCCAGCCGACTGTCTATATTCACGTAGAATCAGGAGATCCCATGTAAGCACCTGATTGATTTCCTTCTACTGTTGGTCGATAGATTTCCTTATATTTACAATCGTATATCAAGCACCCGTTAGCTTTCCTTCCTTTGACATTAATTGCTTTGAAAGAACATCTTATGCTAAAAAAACAAATATGATGTCATGCTGCACGGAAAGGCTAAATGTCAACAAAATTATTGTACCTTCTATATCTAAATAGCTAGCCTCATTTACTATTTCTCTTGACATGCAAGCAATGCCACATCATCATGCATGAGAAAAGGCCCACCCGCACTACTATATGTCTCTCAACATGCGAGCATGCCACTTCATCATGACATGTATAAAAAAAGATCCATCTCAACATGCAAACATACATGGGAACTTCCATTCTATTATTCTATATATATTTAATAAACATTTTACAACTATATAGTAATCAAACACTATAAATTATATGTATTTTTAGATTTAGCTTTTTATATTATTACTTCAAATATTCATGTTTCATACAATGAATCACATTGAAATATGTTGCAAAATATTCCCGCAACAACGTGCAGGGTATCATCTAGTATATACAGTCGGATGCAACTTGGTACAGAATTCAGGTTGGGTTCAAATCACATGCAAGGAGTTTTTTTTTCTTTATATGCTACTTCCTCCGTCCCAAAATAATTGTCTCAAGCTTAGTACAATTTTGTATTTTGGGACGGAGAAAGTATTAGTTAAGAAAAAATGGCCAGTTTGCAAAAAGGGCCCTGTAAAAAAATAGTTAGTTACAAAACGGTAAGAAACGCTGATGTACAGCCATGTGGCCGCTTTTTCTCCTCTTGAATTGGTTTTGGCAATTGATCAAATAAATGAGTTTAGGGGAAAAATCATCACTTTCCATGTTGTAGGCCTAAAAGTGTGCAACCAGTTCGAGTTCATGGAGTAGTGGTGCATTTCATTCGAGTTTCAAAACTTCACCGAGTTCATTCTATCGAGAACTCGGCAAAGTTTATATCTTTCTAGTTTGGTTCGAAATTGGACTCGTCAATGATAAACAACTTGGCATACTTCATACTTTGCCTAGTTTCAACGAAAAATGACTCGATGAACAAAATAAACTTGGTAGAATCGTTTGCTGAGTTCTCAACGAAAAAACACTCGGCAAAATCCAAGTCGCACAACTTGGCATACTTCATACTTTGTCTAGTTCCAAAATTCAAGCCGCACACCCACCCCGCATGTGGATACTGGACTCTTTCTAGTATATATATAGAAACCTTCTTAGAAGAAGGCATGATGAAGAGAACAAGGAGGCTGTGGATCAGGGAGTTGGCGCAAACCAGACCCCTAATGGGCATCCCTAGCTAGTTCCATTTCATTTCGTTTCCATCAAAGGAAATTATCACATGGCATTGGTTTCTCACTCACAAATTTTACAATATCTTCTTCAAGCTCCACTATTTTTAGCAAACATTTCAAGTCAGTCATGGTTTCTTTGAGGACATCAAACCAAAGACGAGCTCACTTGTTCTAGACTTTGTTGTTTTTTATGTTTTTAATGTTCAAGCCACTCTATTTTCTTTAGAGTCCACAAGAATTACAAGAAGCAAGTATATGATTGCTGCAGTTTACAAGCAAATGGATGGGTAACATATCCATCCATCCATAGGTAGGTATCCTCAAAGCAGGATAAACTAGATAGATATTTGATCATCAACTAGATCGAAACATTTGGTTTTATTTCTGACCAACCTTATACATACATTCATTGGATAACATTCACATTTATCCACATGTCCAAAACAATGCTGCTACCAGTACGTTTGTGGCTGTAAAAATTACAACAATGATGTATAACGTGATAAAACATCCTTGAAACAAGATGACATGGTGCTCCAGCACCATATTGCTTCCACAACTCATCCAGAGAGCACTGAAAAGATGGCTACTGGATGCTCCACCTCTATTGGGTTGACTCAAAACAACAACAAAAAAAGGTACCAAAGCCAGCACTAGAGGTTTGTACAAAAAGACTCCCTCATTAACTGACACTGTAGGTTTGAAAAATCCGGTGCAATAAAACTGCAGTATGACCTACACCAGTGCTCAGCGATGCTGACCAAGCTTTGTCTTTGTCAGTTTGGTGAGGAGGGCAAAAAGTTGTCGCTGCGACTCGACGGTCCATAGGAACCTCAATTGCTGCAGTAGAAACATGGCTTGGTGAAGTGGGTCCGTATGATGGTTGATGGGTTTGAGCTCAAATATCACTCTTTTCTAATAGCTCATCGCTCCTTGAAGGACTAACACTATTCCTTGCATTTGTCAATTGACCAGTCACATGACTACCTTCAAAAGCTCCCATTGCAGTGCAAAGCAGCCAATGCATCCAGGGAGGAGGCCGAGGAACTCAAATAAAGAATTGGTCCTTCCGCGAGGAGGAGAAGACGGTCAGTGAGATCACGTGAACCAACCGACCAGTGAGGTGTGTTCACAGAGAGCTTCGACTACTGATCCAATTGTCAATGTCCTGCAGCACAAAGTAGAAGATTTTCACCAGACTATTTGTACTCTAAAACTATTTGTATAAGGATTTTCTTTATTATTTTAGAACAAACTGCTGATGAGTGCTTATTTACCAGTTTCAGAAACTACAAACTTGTCAAAACTTACTGCTATTGTCAGTAATTCATTTACTAGATGATGATAACCTATACTGACCTCCATAACCGAACAATGAAATCCATGAACTAGGAACGTTTGCTGGGACCATCCAGGAATCTGCATCAACTCTCATCAGTTTCACAATCAACACACAAGATATATACTAGTGTATCTTAGCTTAGGAAGCTAAAAACATATGTATCCACTAACTAGGGACATATAAAACTTTGTTAACAAGGATATTCATTTTCTATACACAGACATAACAAGAATTCACTTCTATTGTTAGTTTTCATGAGCCACACAGAACATGCACCTCACTTTTGCTATCAAGGCTATAAACTATGGCGACGATTCTTAGGTCAAAAATAATTAAATAATAATAGTAAAAGTAAGGGATAACTTTGGAGATAACCACGGGTCTAAAGTTACAATGACAATTTTACTGCTAGAAATCATCGAAATGCTACCGCATGCTCGAGAATTGCAATATTGATCGAACGCCAATTATTTCAATTCAGACATAGCACAAGCCACCTTTTACCAAGTCATATATTTAGGAACCGAGGGAGTATAAGCTAACAAAGAACCTGTTTGTCCTATTAGATGATAATAACCTCAGGGAATGGATTCCTCACTCATCTAAAGATTGTACAATGGATGTGTGGCCACCGCCCTCCTCCACAGCGACGACAGGATCCTCTAATTAAGCTTCAGGGCAGGCCGGCCGGGCGTTTGCTTCGCTCATGCTATGATCAGAATGAATCGGACCTCAGAAGAAACAATAACCAGAAGGGTAAAATGAAACAACATGCTCTTTTTTCCACTCGGATTACACACTACAAGTACCAACTAAAGAGTTCAAACACTCCCATGCACTTAGAGTTCTTCCATAACAAGAAAAATGTCCATAGACCAGAGCTCCACCGACAAAAGTCAGTGTAAACCTTGAGCCTATTGCTTCAACCTATCTAGAAGGGTAAGACCATCAATATAACACAAAAGCGTTAGAAGATAGCAGTTGTATTTTGTGTTGGAGGTCTACCTTCACTCTCAAACTGGAAGAACAAGCAATGACTTTCCCCACTCGAAACTATTGCAGAAGATCTCATCTTGCAAAACACTAAACAGAAACGGAAAGGGAATGCCAGCTCCAAAACATTAATTGCGGCATAACTATTCCTTGGATCTCCTACCGGAAATCAGTACGGAGATCCCTTGACAGCAAGAGCCCACATCGTTGATGCAAAATCTATAGAGATAGAGGGTAGGCATGAAAGGTCGGAAAATGCAATGAAGCCTGATGCTCAACATAAGAAGAGTGCCTTGACTACAAAAGGATCTGATGGGCAAACACCATCTACCTTTTCACAAGGAAAGGGTTTAGAGGTTGCACACAATGTAGATGAAACCCCAAAACTTTTGACCAATGAGGGAGTTATACATCATTCACGCAACAAAATGTTTCAAAATGGCTATGGAATTACAACCAACAAATGTCACTCAAAGAATCCAAGTAAAGTTTCCTCTTTCATATAAAGTCAAAAACTTAATTATAAACATAATTGTCCCTATGACTAACAGTGCACCAATCCTACAATTTGAGAGTGTTTGACCTTGCAACAAATCAAACTAAATGCTTGATGTGTTTGCTCCTCTACAGATTACATTAGTGCATGGAACTCAAAATCAAACATTCATGACTTGCAAATTCTTCTGTGTAATTCTTCTCCTTAACTGGTCATCTAATGGCAAAGTACATGTTTTAACAACACGAACAATAAAAGATTTGTGTATGCTCATTACGGTTCTACTACCGTATCTATGTATCATGCTAGATGAACATGTAAACGCCTAGCAGGGCTCCCGTTCTTTTCCTGGGTTGCAACGACTTATTCGTCCTTTGTCAACATATAGTTGAGTCACGTAAATTAATTTCACTAGCAAACAATAAATACTACTATGACTATGCAGAAGTGTAGTTTCGAGTACAATCGCAAAGTATTTGAGAAAACAATGGGGAGAGCAGCATTTGAAGAACAAGAAGTTTGCAGTCTAGTTGTTTTGGATGATACAACGGTGAGGTCTATAGTCTAGTTACATGAGATGACACACCATATTTAATTTGTCGTTACCACTAACACAAGACAAGTGCAGTCCTTGTAAAAACTGATCCGTGCATGAACAAAATAATAGCAAATGAATTATCTTGGAACCACAAATTGTCCATTGTGTGCTGCTGCACAGTAATGAAGTTTACCACCATCAATGGCCATGTGGGCACACGGAGAATGATAGAGCAGAGGAGAGGAACCATCAGCTTACCTATGATGTAGTAAAATAAGAACTGGCCCATCAACGATGTCATGAGCGCACCTTGAAGCCCCTTCCGCGCCATGGAGTGCTCGTCTTCTTTGACAACATATTCGTGTATAACGAGACTCTAGAGGAGCACATCGAGAAGCTGAGGCAGGTGCTCAACCTGCTGCGTCAGGATACCTGGAAAGTGACGTACTCCAAGTGCGCCTTCGACCAGCAACATATTTCTTATTTGGGACATGTGATCAATGCCGAGGGCATCGCCACTGATTCTGAGAAGGTCCGGGCAGTGTCCAGCAGGCCCACACCCACAGATGCCAAGCCAATGCATAACTTCTTGGGCCTCGCCGGATACTATCGCCGTTTCATCAAGAACTTTGGTGTCACCGTGTGGCCATTGTTCAATCTGCTCAAGAAAGGTGTCCCATTCACCTGGACCCCAATCAACCCGACGACCTTCGCATTGCTGCAACAACAACTTATGTCAGCCCCAGTACTCGCTCTTCCTGATTTCAGTAAGCAGTTCACAGTGGAGACTGATGCAAGTGAAGTGGGCATCAGCGCTGTTCTCTAGCAACAAGACCACCCCATCACCTTCATTAGCAAAGCTCTCTCCGCACGTTATCAAGGCAACTTGACGTACGAGAAGGAGTACCTGGCAATCTTGGTCGCAGTGGAACAGTGGAGACCGTACCTCAACACGCTGAATTCATCATCTTGACTAACCAACGGAGTTTGGTGCATTTGGAAGAGTAAATACTGACAACGCCCTGGCAACAAAAAGCTTTCACAAAATCACTGGGTTGCGTTACCAAATTCGCTACAGGAAGGGCTCTGACAACTAGGCTACCGATGCCTGTCGCGCGCACCGCCATCAGAGGTCCTCGTCACAGTCACTTCTTGCCAACCAGCCTGGCTCGATGAGCTCATTGCCACCTACAACAGCAACCCCCAAGGCCTTTGCCTCCTAGAGCAATTGGCCATCAGGGCAGATCCCAAAGGACGATTTTTTTTCTACAGCAAGGCATCCTAAAAAAAATCAGAGATCGCATTTGGCTTGGGGGATCAACTGCATTAGAACAACCCATCATTAGAGCGTTCCACAACAGTGCCTTGGGCAGTGACTCGGGGTTTCCAACAACATACTCCAAGATCCGTCGTCTTTTTGCTTGGCCTAACATGAAAAGTCACATATTACACTATGTCAAGTACTGATCTGTGTGCCAGCAGGCTAAGCCGGACAGATCTGCTTCCCTAGGTTTGCTTATGCCTTTGCCAATACCGAGTGCAACCTGGGAGCTCATCACCATGGATTTCATACATGGCCCACCCCGGTTCGGATCTTTCAATTACTTGTGGGCCACTGTGGACAAGCACTCCAAGTTTGCTTACTTTTTGCGGCTAGCCCATCCTTACACAGCACCCAAGGTAGCTCAGCTCTATATGAACCAGATATCAAGATCCATGGACTTCCCAAGCAATTGTGTCTCATCGAGACCCTGTTTTCACCAGTGACTTTTGGCAAGAGCTTTTCAAGTACGCATGTACAGAACTTTGATTGAGCACAACCAACCATCCTCAAACAGACGGCCAGACAAAGTGCGCCAACCAATGCATTGAGACATTCCTGCGCTGTTTTACTCAAGCTTGCCCATGCCGTTGAGCTTCTGGACTCCCCTTGCTCAATTCTGGTACAACTCCTCTTTGCACTCAGCCATTGGAATGAGCTCGTTTAAAGAAATGTTTGGCTATGAGCCACGGCAATGTGGGGCTTTCTGCCATTTCTTCTTGCTCTGTACCGTCGCTGCAGGCATGGCTCAATGAGCGTGTCATGATCCTGGATCTGATCCAACATCACCTCAACAGAGCACGGCAATGCATGAAGACCTAGGTAGACAAACACCGGTCAGAATGCACCTATTTGCCGTCGGAGATCAGGTGTACCTTAGACTGTGGCCGTATGTTCAGACATCTGTCACCCCTCGTGCCAACCATAAACTCTCGTTCAATTACTAGGAACCATTCCCGATCATCCAATGCATTAATGAGGTGGCGTACAAGCTCCAACTGCCACCACATGTGACTGTGCATCCAGTCTTCCATGTATCGCAACTCCGGAAGGCCCTCCTCCTTGGTATGCCTCTTACATTTGAACTTTCCATTTGCACTGATGAACTTTTGGTACCTATGAAGATCATCCAGTCGCGCTGGCGCAAAAAACATTGGGCGATGATCGAGCAAGTCCAGGTCGAATGGTCCGCTGGCGCAGCTGTCGGGCGCACCTGGGAGGACAAGGCTGCACTATAAGATCGCTTCCCGAACGCTGAGGCTTGGGGACAAGCCTCATGCAAAGAAGGAGGGGATGTCAGCACCACTGACGAGACGACCCCACCCGCAGACAAGGCACGGCCTAGAGCCGCGCATGCGAGCTCAACCGACGCTACAACAGGCCCGAGTGGGTGGCGGCCACTCTGCACCCACACAAACTTAAGGCGCAGCTCACCAGAGGACAGGGTACCTAGTGGATCACGGAACCCCGGCGGCGACGGCTACTGTTATTCTGTCCCAATCCCCAATTCATGTATCTTTCCTTGTAATCGACATTGCCACTCAAATTCGAGCTCTAGAGTGATAGATGGACCGCATACACCATCTCCCTCCTTACATCTCCTCTGGTAGAAGTTCTATCCGGGAACGTGCGAGAGCATGGTGAAACCGACGGGCACGCTGCCGCCCTCGATTGGGTCCGCTGGCATGGGTGCACATCGTGCCATCTCCAGCAGGATGTTTTTTTAGCAACTATCTCCACCAGGATGTACTCGGACAAAATAACCTTTTTTTTAGGATGTACTCTGACAAAATAACCGATCAGAGAAGATTAGGGATTAGAGGGGGTTTGCCCATATGCCCGGCGAAGTGCTGACGGCTGGCCTTTCGATCGATCGATCCGCGTGGGAAAGGGCTTGACGAAGAAGCATCAGATTTAAGGGCATGTACAATGGTTGATAAGATAATTTTATCTTAAGTCTTCCATGTGATTTAGAGATGACAAAAAAATATGTCTACAATGTCATCTCTTAGCCTTATCTTCATTACCTAGCAATTCCTAAAAATGTGGTGAGACATATTGTGCTAAGATATCACCTCTTGTCTTCTCTTAAATAAGAGAAGACAAGCCTTTTCTTATGTGTTCTTTCTCCTCCACCTCATCATCTATCCTATGTAGCACTCCTAAGATAGCACCATTGTACATGCCCTAATATGAATCAATCAGTTAAAAAATCAGAATCAATCAATCACGATTTCTGGGTAGTTTCTTAATTCCTAAATTCTAAAAAGTGCAGCTGTGTTGATTAGTTGTCCCGAGCGCACAGGCCTGCGCGCCGTCGGATCCACAATCACGATCGCCAGGTGTGCCACGGTCGGAGCGAATCGACCGAGTTAATTAAACCGCTTGGGCACACAGCGAAACTGCTTCGCTATCTCTCAGAAAAAAAACACTAGCCCAATCCCATTTTCCCCGTCGTGGAGAGGTGGCGAAGAAGCAGAGGAGCGCTGGTGACGAAGCCCGGGAGGTCGAGGGGGAGATGGCAGAGAAGAGGAGTCCGACAAGCCGGTCGGCGGGGGATACACAGCAGCCGCGCCGCCGTCTCCTCCCCCTCTTTCTAGGATCTGGAGTTTGGGTCAGCTAACCGTCGCGGATCCATCGGGGACGGCCGCCACGGAGCCCATGTTGGAGGGCGATGTGGTTCTCAGGTCAGCCCGCATCGGCTCGTCCGTGTTGTCCGCCGGCACCAAGGGCCGATCCGTCGCCTCCTCTCGTAAGGGCCGCCCTGAAGCGGTGGTCTCGGGTTCGGGTATGGCGCGAAGGTAACCCTGAAGTACCTGTGCGGGAAGCTGGATTGGTTCGGGTCGTTCGCACAGACCGCGTCAATCAGCTGCACCTGCGACAGCTTACCCGAGTGCCGCATCATGGGCTGTGTTCCTCGCTTGCTCGACGGCTCACACCAACTTGATTTGTGAGCTGTGCGTGGGTTGATGTGTGCTTTGCTGTTCTTGTGTTTTTGCTGACACTGAAACTGAAACACCGTGCACACCAAACTTCAAAGCATGTACTCCCTCCGTCCGAAAATACTTGTCTTAGAAATGGTTGAAAATAAGTCTAGATACAACCATTTCTAAGACAAGTATTTTCGGACGGAGGGAGTACACGAGAACAACAACACAGCTTTTAAGAACAGGTGCACATGCGTCCACATTCTACAGTCTTCGTATCATTTGCACTCCTTTGACATCTTTTTCAGAAGCATCAAACGATAGATCAACCTCTACATCCTTTAATCAATGTTCAGATAGTTTACATCCTTTGCACATCGCAATTCACCGGACAATTTCATTGCAGGGGCCGTTGGGTTGCAGTTACAAGGGGGCGCTGAAATTTCTCATTTCTCAACATACTCAATCATAGCTAACTACCGGGATAGGATTCATCATGTGTTGCCAGGTAATCTACAAAACTTGCCTGGAAGTAGTATGTATTTTGCCTACATTACCCAACAGGACTTACTTCTGATTTTTTTCCTATTTCCCCCAACCAGGACTTCATGCAATCTACACACTCAGAAAACAAAATCATGCCAAGGCAAAAAAGCTTTATCATTTACTTCTCTGGTACGATTCAGACGAACAAAAAACTTCATTGTGATCACCCAGGGATTAGCCTGGTGCCTGCAAAAAGCTTTATGTGGTTTGCCTACATCACAAAAACAATTTTCATAAAGACTTGCTAAACTTTGCTTAACAGTTCTTGTCCCAAAAAGCAGGAGATTTTTTTTTTGCTTTCTTGCTGATTGCACTGAACTTGCCCCAAAAAACGGCACCAACAACTTGTTGCGTTTTTTATTACAAATCAAGGCAACCTGCGAAAAAACACAAATTTTTTGCCTAACAATTACACTGAATTTGCCCCAAAACACACAAATGTCACTTGTCTATATTTTTTGTTCTAGACAAATGCAACCTAATATACACGGAGGGAAGATGCATTCATAACAACACAACATTTATTCTTCATGTTATTTATTTTGAAAGCCAACACTGCGCAAAGTCGTCTTCTCAGGTAAGCTAGATCATGTACGTGCCATTTTTTATTTCGCCCATTACTACTGCTTCTGACTCAATCCTTTGCGTGAATGTGCAATTCTCCATAGCTCTAAGTCCACAAGGTGCTCACCACCGGCGGAGCTGCGTTCTGCTTTTGGAACACCAAATTTTCCCTTTCAGGTGTGATTTAGCTGCTTAATAGCTCTGTGATTAATTATGCAACAAGATCCTAGTTAATCAGTAGCATCATGGTTCAACATGTAGCTTCTGATGTAGTATCTTCACTGTATGTGTTGCATACGAAATTTATCTTATCCAAACAGATTTTTTATTTTCTTAGTTCCAAGAAATTTTAATAATTTCTTCAAGATTGTTGACTTGGAATCAACAGTTTCTCAATCGGTTCAGAAATAGATAGTCTTTTGCTGTAAAACTTTGAGAGGTTAAGACAGTACGGTTGTGCTCGTAGCTACTTCTATAAGGCCTCTCAATTTATGTGAAATATAAACCATACTCATATGTGCTGTTTGCTCCAATAGGTCAACTCGCAAGGAACAAGTGATGACTCAAGGATACCAGGATATCATTTGTTGCATACTGTGTTATTATTAAGTTCCCAAAACATGCCCAAGACGAGATAGTTAGTTGCGGGAGATAGTTACATGACTTGCCTAGAGATCCGCTCCCATGAGTGATGTGGTTTCACCAAAAACTTGCCCAATGTGTGACAAGTAGTTGCTAGAGATGCTTGCGCAAGTTTCCTGGAGATCCACTCTCGAGACCCAACAAGAGAGTGGGGGGGTCAGGTCGAGTCATCTATGGATTGGAGGAGGCGAATCAATTATTTGGATGACGGTGGGATTTCATGATTGGGGATAGTGGTGACGTCGGGGGCAGGGGCATGCACAAGAGAAGCACAAAAAAAACCACGAAAATATGGTCGATTGCCACTTGTCAGAGACGCAGGCACGAGTTGCCAGAGACATGGACAAGTGGTAGGTTGCTTGGGCGGTTGACAACTTCACACCACTTTTATTGTCCAGGAAAGAGGCCAAGTTATGTGGCGTGGTAAATTTTACACCACTTTCAAAGCAACTTTTCTGATTATTGAAAGATAACTTTAGTGGCGCACAGAAGCAACTTCATTGTATAATGTGTACTAGTTAATTCATCAAAAGTGATGGTATGAAGCTTGGTAGGCAACTTATAGGTGATGGTAGGTAATTTGGTAGTCATCGTAGTCAACTCAAAAGAACATTGGGATGATAGGTCACCATGATATACGACCTAACTAAAAGTTGCTTACTGGAATACAAAAGTTGCCTCCATGGCACGAAAGTTGCTTGAGATTTTTTTCATCAAAGGCAATCTCATAGGTGATGCTAAGCAAATTGACGGTCATGATAGCCAACGTTATGAGAGCATTGAGTTGATAGGTAGTCATGATAGGTAACCTGGCAACAAGGTGCATCCTGTAGTACCAAAGTTGATAGGTAGTCACGGGTAGGCAACTTTCAAGTGATGGTAGACAATTTGGTAGTAATTATAGGCAACTCAAAAGAACATGAGGATGATAGATGACCATGATACACAACCTAACCGAAAGTTGCCTATTGTAGCATAAAAGTTGTCTCTCTCTCTCTCTCTGGCACCGAAGTTGCTTGAGAGAAAAAGTTCATCGAAAAGAACTTCATAGTTGACGCTAGGCAACTTATAGGTGATGCTAGGCAATTTGGTAGTCTTCATAGCGAACTCAAAAAAATATTGGGATGATAGATGACCATAATACACAACCTAACAGAAAGTTGCCTTATCCGCGGCACCAAAGTGGCTTGAGAAAAAAAAGTTTGCCGAAAGCAAATTCATAGTTGACGCTAGGCAACTTATAGGTGATGTTAGGCGATTTGATAGTCATCATAGATAACTAAAAAACATTAGGATGATAGGTGATCATGATACAAAACCTAACCGAAAGTTGCCTACTGTAGTTCAAAAGTCGCCTCTCTGTGGCAGCAAAGTTGGTTGAGAAAAAAAAGTTCGTCAAAAGCAGCTTCCTAGGTGACACTAGGCAACTTGACGGTCATAATAGCCAACTTTATAAAAACATTGAGTGGATAGGTAGTCATGACAGGCAACCGGCCAACAAGGTGCTTCATATAACACCAAAGTTAATAGGTAGTCGTGGTAGGTAACTTACAGATGATGATAGGCAATTTGGTAGTCCTCGTAGCCAACTCAAAAGAACATCAGAATGATGTGATAAACAACCTAAACGAAAGTTGCTTGGTTTAGTACAAAAGTTGCCTCTACGTGGTACCAAAATTGCTTGAGGAAAAAAAGTTTGTCGAAACATATCGATATGGGATCTAGTTTTGAAGAGCTCGTCGCCAAGAATCTAGCGGTGAAAACGGATCTTAATTTTGATGCTCCGTTCAAAAGTTATAACTTTTTTAAAAAATTGAACACACATAATAATTGCACATGGGACAAGATCTTTCCTATTTTGGAGTGAATTTTGCATCATAACATTAGAACAAAAATTACCTTTTTTGAATGTGTGCTCGGGAACGCTAAGGAGCACATATGTGCTCCCTAGTCGCGTCCTTTCTTTTTAAACGCCCCGTCTAGATCCGCCTCCGATTAGGATCCCCGATCGATTCCGTGTACGTATTGGCTTCTCTCTCTCTCTCTTTCTTCCGGCCTACAATTAGATTAAGTATCTATATTTACACTAGTAGAGTGCCCGTGCGTTGCCACGGGCTCTTAAAATAGTTTGCAAGAGTTACATGTTAACTTTCTAAGGCCTTGCTCTACCGTAGATCCAGACCCCTGCCACTGATTCCACCCCGCCTAGGCCGCTGCCTGCCGCCACGCTGCCCCATCGCGTTCGCCTCCGCTTCGGCCGCCTCCGCCCGCCCGGACCCCGCCCGCCTCCTCTCCGGCCGCCTCCGCCTCCGGTCCATCCTCCGCCCGGCGCCGCTCCATCCGCCTCCTTTCCGGCCATGCTCCGTCCGCCTTCTCTCCGGTTCGTCCGCCTCCGCCCCGCGTCACATGCCGCCATCCCGCTCCATCTGCCTCCGCCCCGCGCCGCACGTCGCCGCCTCGCTCCCCGCTCGGCCGCCGCCCGCTCCCCAATGGCGCCGAAGAAGACGCCGAAGGGCAAGTCTAGTTTCTTCGGCATGAGGGCGAAGCCCTCCTGGAACTTCAGACTGGAGTTCTCTCACGCAGGGCAGCATTGTGGCTCGACACGTATCCCACCGCCGATGAGGCCGCGCGTGCCTTCGACGTGGCGGTGTGGCGTGCCGGACGGACGAAGACGGACCTAAACTTCCCGGAGGTCGAGTCCCAGGCGGTGGCAGAGTGGCTCATGCCGCAGGGCATCCGGATGGAGGAGATGCCGACTAAGAAGGCGAAGAAGAGACCGGCGGTCGTTGTCGCTCCCAGCGAGAGCGACGAGGCAGCGATGGCTTGGTTTGCGCCATTTGCAATTTGCTGCAAAGCCATCTCTAATGAAATGCTATTTGCTACATTTTTAAATAGGAAAATTATTCCGATCAGCTAGCCATAACTCAACAGACCAATCTCTAATGAAATGCTATTTGCTACATCTTTTAAAATCGAAAAATTATTCCGATCAGCCAGCCATAACTCAACAGACCAATCCAAACCCACATTTTCTAAAGTAAAGAAATTATTTCCCTTGATAGATCAAGATGACAAAGTGTCTTTTGCCCGACTGCTATGTTCCTACACACGCAGAGAAAATTATTTTTTAAATCAAGGAATTAAGAAAAGGAAGAATATCATCATGTTCGTGGCATTTGCCAGGTCTGCCATGCTACCATGGCATCGTCTTTTTAGTCTCTACCCACATGCCGAGTTGAAAAATAATCTTCAGATATACCCACTGCTAACACACTCACGTACATAATGGTTCTTGTCTGATTGATTAGGCTGGCTGTTAACACAAGTACACAACACACAAAATCAGTCAATGGCCACACGTATGCATTGTCTACTTTATTCTAATTGTGATGCAATCGTGACACATACTCGCCCCGTCCGCTCGCCCGTCACGATAATTGCCTACTCGCCATTTGTGCCAACCGCTCGACCTCGCCACCGCCGCTCACCACTCAATCGCCACCGGCTGCCCATTGCCTCTTGCGCCACCCGCGCGCTCACTCGGCCCAATGGTGTTGATTGGAATGCGGGACTGAAGGTAATCCATGCACATGTTTTAGTTCTTCTTGGCATCAATCTTTGGTACTTGTCAATCCATCTAACACACAAAAAATCGACTCTCAGACAGAAAAGTGATCTAATTCATTTGTCAAGTACCCTGCTCTAAAAACTGTGTGACAAATGAATCTAGTAGAAGTAAAAATGGTAAGAAGCCCTCAGCTCAAACTATAACATAGCTAAAATTAATTAATTTAACGATTGTGCTTCAATAGTTAGAACACTGCAGTTCTCTTTATATGGACTTATACTAAAGACAATTTAGGTATGGAAGAGAAAAACATCACCTCCAATCATTAACATCCCTATGTCCTGACGTAGATTTGGCACTGACTTCTCTAGATGAACAATGATCCCAATGTCCCTCTTACTGGATAGAAAGTCCAATGTCAACGGCAATACGCAATAGGGAGCGACATTTGAAATCTTGTGGTCCATAGCAATTAGAGTCCTTCTCAAGAACTTATCCTGCTTCGGTAACCACATATGAACCAACCATAGAAGCGTGAAAAGTGAATGCACTATTGGTGCATATAGAGGACTACATATCACATTCTCTTGCCATCTGTCAAACTTAATGGTCACATCTCGTTACTTCTGATTAAACACTGTTCTCTCTCAAATTAATTAGTGATTGCATCACAAACAGCGGATTATCTTGATCAACTCCTAACAGGATTCAAGTCAGCATTGAAATCTACAGGATGACCATGGATTAGTAATCTGAGAAGGAAAGTCAATATAGAAATAATCAAGATGCTATAATCACTTGATATATAAGAGTGCTGGTTACATAGTAGTGTAAAAACAACTGATTAGAACAATACAAATAGAACTGAAAATTTCCTGTTAAGTGAGGAAATCAGAACTATTGTTCAGCTTACTAAAAATCATGCTTCATTTAACAACATAAGAGCTCAGACTAAGTTCACGTGGCTTCTGTTCAAGAAAGAGTTCAGTGGTATAGTGATCATGAATTGTTCAGCACAAGAAAAAGAAGTGCATGGCGGTTTTACCAGAAAATGCGGCAGCAACCGCACACACACGCTGATCAGCAGCAGCAAGCACACAACATCGCAGCGATACACAGTGGCAGGGGCATACCACGCACACATGTGCAGCAACAACAGCCAAACGCGCACATCAGCAAGCAAGCGCGCATGCCAGCAGATATAAAAATCTCAATGGCGGCCTGTTTCCCTCAAACCTCCTTGGCAACCCCATTGAACTTGTCACCTCATGCCCCTCCTATCTCTCTCACTCTTCCTTCCATCCAACAACGCCCTGCCTTCCAGCCATCGTTCTCGTCTTTCTCGGATTGATACAAAAAATAGGGTAAATAATTGGATGCTTACTTAGCATGTTGTACCTGTTTCTGTAAGTGACTTGGTAGGACAAGCACACGAAACATTTCAAAACATGCAGTGAAGAGCTGCCAACTGTAGTAATTTTCTTAATGTATGTACTATTAGTTGGCAAAGGAAATTGATTTTGTGCCACCAAATGAATGCACATCATCTCATCCGCTTATTCTGGATGGCTAGAGATATGCAATTCTTTTGCTGACCAATTGTCAATAATGGCCGAAGCAAGTTTATACAGATACATAGCAATGAATATCAAAAAATGATATAAGGAACTAAAGCTAAGAGTACCCCCTATTTCTTCAGTTTCGTCAGATTCCTCATCTTCAGCATCTTGATCATATTTGTCAAGTCATCATCAGGCCTAAGCCTGGCTCTGTTGTTGGCTTGGCTGCTGCATGCCACAACAATTATATCAATTAGAGCAAACAGAAGCAGGCCCTAATTAGTCCAGACAAAAAAAATAGAGGTAACACATACCAGAGATAACATATCATGGCAAGCGGATATCAAAAGAACATGATCCACAGCCAGAGGCTCGAGATAGACCAAATGCAGCGACCGTTAACAAATCCAAATTCAGTGCTAACAACAACTACTTATATATATTTGAACGTACGTAGAAATTAGATATTTCCTAATTGTTTGCATAACAAAAAACATGCTGGCTGCAAGAGAATGAAAGACGAACCTATTGATGAGCACAACAGTACATACCATCCCATCATGATGTTGCCATCTCTCACACTTGATGATTACATCTTGTTATTACTAACATGTACACCATCGGGCGATTGCTTTATTAGAAATATATTTACACAATATGATCAGAGCAACATCAAGGAGTCGGATGCTGGTGCACAGATTCTCCTCAAATTCCACATTCAACCCCTGTAGAGAAGAACGACATATTTTTCATAGGTGATTTTTGATCGAGCTCCTACAGAAAAATTCAAAGAAATCATGAGTAGCATAGAGCCAAGCAAACTAATCAGAGCAAATCATGAGAGGAGAAGCATCTCAACCTACTACAGGGAATCGAGTCAACATTAATTCGTGTAAGAAATAAACCGTAATGTAGATCAACAACCGAGTAGTTGATAAAATAACCCTGACACAACCCATTAATACAATATATAGTTACAGGAAGTAGATTGAGATTGTGCAGATATCATGATCTACGAACCGTATCAACGAATATTGATTGCAAAGTCACAAACAGAACCTCCTGACATCACAAAACAAATGTTTCATCAACAGAAACTCTAGCGAATGCCAATTGGATTATATAAGTAAGGTAGAGACATCGAAAAAAAGAAAAAGATAATTCAAGGAGTATATATTCTATTTTCTTACTTGACATCATAGAGAATGCAAGTCAAAGATATTGTGATACATCTTACCCATCTATAAATTGACTGGAAGGCACAATCCCCAGCAAAATATACAGAATGAATTGCTCCTATGGTCCAAGTATTGCATAAATAGTTATATACAGAATATTCAACAGTGAGGATAAACACGACATGTACTACCAATGATTTGTGGCCTGTCCGGCGCGGGCCACGGGCCCGCTTCCAAGTGCACGTGCAATGCACGTCTTCACAAATATTATAACCACATGTGAGAAATCACATACTAACACGATGTTGCAATCACTTTGTAATTAAAGAAGCCAAAAGTCTTTTTTCTTAAACCAGAATTCCTTATGCTGGAGTTTAAACAAACCCCACAATAACATGATCCATTTTTTTTGCTCTACTTATCACCTAATTAAGCAAATGCATGACTTATGAAGCGGATAAGAAATCATGTTAACTTGGAACTAAAATTCCAACAAAAGAGTGAGGAACAAACCTTGTTATCATTACTCTGAAGTCTGAACCTCCCCCTATTTGTTAGTGAAATGTGAGTATGCTTCGAAGATAATAATTTCTTATACAACATATGCTTTTACAGGTGAAAGAGCTACAAAATATGTTGACCTACCTATGTGCACTTCCTAAATCAAGCGGATAAAATTATTTCTATCGGCAATATAAAGTACTAAACATTAGTTCGAATTGAATAATACAGCAGAATTGTCATTTCTGACTTTTCATCCATCACTGAATACGAAAGAAAGGGACAATGTCCACTAACCTCTTGGAAACTGCACCAGAAATACCATTGGAGGTTGCAGCAAGGGAACTCCTCTCGGCAGCCTCTACCGTGTCCGTAACTTTCTCTGTCACAGGAAGAAGGCCAACGATGTAATGTAACTAAAAGATTTCCTCGCCGCGGCGTTCGTGGCGGCGCGCGGTAATCGCTGGCCCAGAACCGCTAAACCAGTTCAGCAATCCAACACGAAATGTTCGCATCCTCTTATCCAGCGAATAGTAATTCCTTGATACAAAAACCACATTATTTTGCACATCTTTCTCCACAACATACCTGTGTAAGAGAAAATGACCACTCATTTGATGAATTTATGGATAAATAGATATGTGCTACATGAGGACAGATCTTCCTTGAATTGTAGAATACTTCAGGCTAATATACATTTAACTTAGCTGATCTTATTGTACCATAAAAGAGGATAGTATCATATACAGTGCACACCAAGGTCCTCCAGAAAGTCGCAAACCTTGTTGCTGACCAATCGTATAGAACCAAAACCCATGGTGCATCCCTAGGTAATCTCCAGTTTCAGCCTCAAGAAGTATACCCTCCATTTCTCCTATATGTGTTTGAACAAACTCACTGAATTTGACCTAGAAAGAGTGACTTTTTAAGCTTAAAATGAGACAACACAAGGATAAAGAACAGAACCATATTTTGCAAAAAACATGTGAAATATTAACAACTATATTAAAGCAATAACCTTTTCAAGAAAACATATCCCCTGAGAATCCTTTCTAGCTTGGTTAGGAAGGTCCATCTGAACAGCCAGACTGCGAACTTCATCCTGCAAAAGATGAGCTCCATTTACAGATAAATACACCGCCAGATCCTGAAAATATATCACCTTTGTTATACACCCCAGTGGAAAAAGAAGCCTTCTAAGCTGGGGCTGAGAGAGATGTGAGAGGAAATAAGTTTGATCCTTGATCTGAAACAACAATCAGAGTCTGAAAGGTGGTTTCAACTAACCAATATTTATTTAAACAGAAGAACCATATATTTGTTTCGCTATATCACAACTTTCCTTCTAGGATGAATAATAGAACTCAATTGACATCAAATTCAGTAACTCTGAAGCTAAGCAAGCTATTTTAAAGCACCTCGTCTTTCAAAAGTTGGAGCACCGATGGCTCTTTAGCGTTCTCAACGTGTGGATGGACTACATGTGCATAATGTCCTGAAGCTATGTAATCAAATCCCAAATTTTCAATTGCTTCTACGAAAGCTCCTGCAGAAAATGAGTGAAAAAGAATAAGCACATGAACACAGTTCAAAGACTATACCTCGATGCACAATCAAATTTCAGTAATAGAAGTGTGCACATCCATACCAAACTTTATTCTTGTGTTGCAAAGAACATCAGGGTTCGGTGTGCGTCCGTTGCGGTACTCATTAATCATATGAGACACCTAGATATAAAATCCATTATAGTTTCTCAGAATGCAGAAAAACATATGGGGTGTCTGCGAGGATTAGGCGCAAAAAGTTTGAAGTGAAGCTTACCACATGGTTCCAGTACTCATCACATAGATGTACCACCTCCAATGGCACGTCAATCTATAAAAGACGGCCATTAGATCAGTCAGTTCGTGCAGCCAGAGCTAGTTTACATATGCTGCACACTGGCCATTCAATGAAGCAGCATGCACCAGATGAATTTTCTGAAATATACCTTGTCACACACAGCCTGTGCATACTTCAAATCGTCATCCCACGGGCACTCGGACCAAAAGTTCCTGAAATCTTCCTACAGATTAATCACGCCGAGCTTATTAAGTGATCCCGTAGTGTAGCATTGCAGAGCATAGCGACAGGGGAGTGTGTGTATCCAAACCAAACAGCACTGGACGTTTGCCAACCAGCACGTATACTACATACGACACCCCAATCAAATGCAGAGCAGAGAGGAGGAAGAAGGAGGGGATGAACTCACCATGATAGAGAGGAGGAAGCCGGCGCAGCGCGCACCATCCCCACAGGGGCGCCATCCAGGAGGCGGAGCGCGGTAAAGACTGAGAAGAGTCGCACGGCGTCAGGGCGACGCCGCGCCCGAAACCCTAGCCCCGGACACTCATGGAGACGCCGCGTCTTGTTGATGGAGACGTTGGTGCGGCGCTCGCTGCGGGCGTGGCCCGACTTGTGTAGGGCGTCAGCGATGGGCGGCGGCGTTTGAGGGAGGGAGATGGGGAAGGGGATCGGCGGTGGCTGCGAGGGCGAGGGCGGCGGCTGATTCGAGTGCGGCGGGGGCGAACATCAGGAGGAATCGCTCGACCGATTCCCCAGCCCTGGGTTTTTTTCGTGGGTTAAACTTCGTAGATTTAATTTTCTAGTGGTTTTTTCCTCGTTTAGCGGTGTGGGAGTAGGCAATCGATGCTCGAACCAGCGGGTGGTTCGCTGATACGGACGAGGTAACGGTGAGGACGAAAATAGACCAGGTGAGGTGGGAGGAAGTACCAAAGAAGTACCAAAAAAGACCGGGTGAGGTGGGACAAAAATAAAACCCGAAACACGACCTACCAACTGAGAGATCCAATCGGTGAGCTAGCTATCGATCTATCAGACCGCGACCGACGACGCAGACGACGAAAGGAAGGCAGCACGCACAGCAGGAGGATCCAAAGACTCCATGGGAGCCTGGTTCTCTTCCCCTCGGCAGATGCTGCTGGATCGGATGGCGCGGCCGCGGCGTATGATCCCAAGGGTTTTACCTCCATTTGATCTCCCCCCTCTTGATGCGCCACCAGAGTACGTATGTACGCGACCCAAATCTCATGAAAACTTTAATACCTTCTTGTTTCTTCTTATTTCCAAGACAAGACATTTGTTCCATCCATTATGATTATATTGAATCCCTGTTTGTTATTTATTATTAATTGTTTCCTTTGACAGCAGAGAGTTCGACAACTTTCACACTTGCCGTCTCGGTCTCGCCCTCCATGCCCTCAAACATTACAATTCCAAGCACCCGGTGCGTACAATACTACTCCAACCCATCCGCAGGCTACCACTAGTCTTCTCTCCATCTCGATCCATTCTTGCATATACATGCACTACTGCTTTAGTTAGTTACTTGTATGCTTGTTTGAGATCCATGTCTTATATCTATAATTGCATGCAGGATGCCGAGTTCTGGTCTGCTGACCAGCCCAAGGTTGCCTGCACTGGTTTCAGGGAAGATATCTGGTACCACCTCAACTTCTCCGCCCGCCGCAAGGAAGACGGTGACGACGAGCAGAGGTTCTTTGCTGAGCTACGCTTCGTCCAATGTCCACGCAGACTTATCATCAAATCATGCACCATCTTAAGTATGTGCACGATGGTTCTATTATCGCTCATGCTACTCAACTCGGTCCATTCCTAGCTAATTCTGTGCCCCTCTGTAATTCTATTTGTGCAGAAAAGCAATTGTGTCGCTTCAAAAGCAGCTGCGCACTTTGTCCAGATGAATCCAATATTTTGCACCCGGGCCACGTACAACTTGGGTGTGGGAAGAAGGAGCATGAAGAGGAACTCTACCGTGAGAGACATCAATGGGATTGGGACCCATGTAGAAAGGATTACTTCAGGAGGGAGATGCTTGAGACGCCCTTCCTGTTAGACACATGCCCTAACTTCGGTGTGGAAAAGAGGGCCACGAAGCGGAACTCTACCGTGAGAGGTGTAAATATAGCTGGGACAGGCGTATGCAAATTGAATTGTTAGAAGATGCCCTTCGTTTAGGAGAAGATATATGCGCTCCTTGTTAGGAGGAGACTGGCTTGATGTAGACTGAATCGATCATTGTGTTCTCCACGTTTCCAATCCTTGTTTAATGCTGGTAAAAAAATCTATACAAATGACTGATACTTATGAGAAAGATTAAATTTGGTGACAATTGTTATTTTCTTAATTTAAAATTGGTGACAATTTTCGCACCATGAGATGGATATGTTTGATGGGGCTCAAGCGTGAATGTTGTCGAACACATGGGCTAAGAAAACATAAAACATGTAGTTCAAGGACCAGTGCTCGGAACACGAATGCACATGCAAACAAATACTACCCCCGTTCTGAAATAATTGACGTTGTTTTAGTTTAGTATATCCTCGCGTCGTATAGAAAAGAATTTTCTATCTAGTAAAAATAGCATTGCCTTTTGCATAGTTATACAAATGTAAAAAAAAACAAAAAAAACATTGGGCATACAAATTAATACATTACTAGCAAAAGAGTGATTGACAAAAAACTACTCCCTCTATTCCACAATGTAGCGCATATAGATTTTTGTGGAAGTCAAACTTTGCGAACTTTGACCAAGTGTATAGAGAAAACTATCTACATCTACAATATCAAACATGTACATTCTGAAAATATAACTCATGATGTATCCAACGATGTGCATTTGGTATTCTAGATATACCTACTTTTCTCTATAAACATGGTCAAAGTTTGTAATGTTTGACTTCTGTAAAAATCTATAGGCACTACATTATGGAACGGATGGAGTACCACTTTAGGGATTTGCGTCTCACTGAACTACCACCTTTTAAAAAATGACCGAAAACTACCAAAATTTTCTAATTTTATGACTAAAAACTACCAATTTCAAATAATGGTCAGTTTAGATGATTTAAATGTGTTCATGACAAATGGGGTCCATCTGTCAGGGCTGATGTTGCGGAAAAGTCACAAAATAACAATTTTGTCTCGACTGGGAATCAAACCGCGGTCGCACCACTGACTATAATAGGAGCAAACCAGCTGGACTAAACGGATTTAGTGATAAATTTGTCATTCGACATTTAATGTATCGTTCTACCATGCCCTTCTTCTACCTCCAGATATGCCTGCACAGGAGATGCGGTGATGACGAGCGTTGGTGCTTGGGGGCTCACCGGCCAGTGCCTGGGAGGGGCGGCTGCGTCGGGAAGGACTCGAGGTTGGGCACGAGTTCCCCCATGCCAGCGTCTGGCAGGGGCGGCTGCATTGGGGAGACGGGGACGGAGTGACCCTGCACGACGCGCCGGAGCCGGGCACGGGCGGAGGGGACAACCGCTGCTACTGTGCAGGGCGCGATGCCGGGCCCTCCCTGCTAAGCTCGGCCCCGTACGATGCACCGGAGCTACGTGTGGACGACGCAGGCGGACGCCCAGGGACCCGCCGCCATGGGGGTGGGCGCGAAACAGAGGAGGCGGAGGAGGTGTGGACAGATGCCCCGCTCGGTGCGAGCGGGGGCATGCCTCGCCTCGCCTCACCGGACATGCGGGCGAAGATTTTCCACAGGCAGGCACCGGCGGTGCAGGGCGGCGGAGGTGTAGACGAGGTGTTCGAGGAAATGCCACAGAGAGAGTTGGAGGAAGAAGAAGGAGGTTGATGCTGACGTGTGGGCCCTGCCTGTAATAACAATTAACTTAACGGTCAGAATTAACGGAATTGATTTTGTGGCCACGTCAGCCCTGACGGGTGAGCCCTGCCTATCATAAACACGTTTAAATGGTTTAAATTGGACATTATCCGAAAGTGGTAGTTTTTAGTCACAAAATTAGAAAATTTCGATAGTTTTCGGACAGTTTTTAAAAGATGATAGTTCTGCGGGCCGGTAACCCCTAAAGTGGTAGCTTTTTGTCAATCACTCCTAGAAAAAGGCACGTGCGTTGCAACGGGAGAAAAAAAATACCACACACTCTTAATTTACGAAAAACGTCTATAATCTAAGAATATGTAGCTATGTAGCTATGGCCAAAAGAAAGATGACTTAACCTATAAAATTGCAGTATAAGATTCTACAGGTGTTCTATTTCAACACGGCTTGCATAACTGTACAAACAAACGGGCAAGTGATAATGCATTTATTCATATCATGTTCGGAATGGGGTGTTGTAGTAAAGAAAAACGATAAAAACAAACGATAACACATTAGCACACTACGGAGACAAGTGTGCATCAATGACAGTTTTCAGTTTAAGAATCATCAATTTAGGGTAACTCTTCAACACTTTTTTTTCACATGCATATTTCTTAAATACATGAAGAGTTGTTAAAAATATACATAAATTTTTTATCATAAAAGGGATTTTTTTTGTCAGGAAAGAAAATTGTATGGTCTTCTGTGGACGCATGTACTTGCGCCCCTGTTTCATCAATATTTCTTGCCATACATGTCATAGGTATTGGTCCCTGTTTCATTATTATTTATATCTTATCACACTTGTCTTTTATTTTTTTTTGTCACGCATGCCCCATTTTTACTTCTTCATGCATGTCCTCTTTTTCTTCTTCTTATATATAGGAGAATAGCGCAACATATCATTTTTATCAGGTCTCCTCTGTGTTTTCTCTTTTATTTCTTTTATAGCGGACATCATTGGGTCCTTCTATTTCTTGTCTTGCCTGTTCTTATTTATTGGGTCTCCAACAAATTTATCTTCAATTTCATGTCTAATTCTGATTTTGCTGAGGCGTTCATCCCCAATATGAATCAGTACCGGTATGAAAAAAGACGGAAAATGCATTGTTGATTAGCATTGCAGCCTAGATAATTTTTTTAATTGTTAACAGGTAAAATAACATCATCTTCAGATTCTACATATTTTTCTAATCAAATTTCATATATAACATGTCAAATTTGGAGTTACAGAGAGGATATGAGTATTCTAAAAAACATTTGTTATGTACTGCGGGTTTAATGTGAGAAACATTAGAGGGTTTTCTATAAAATAGCAAAACAGACTAAGAATATCTATTTCTTTTATTAGTAAAAGTATAGATATAGATTATACTTGTAGAATCCTTGAATTTCCATGCATCACTATAAACTTGTCGAGATTGATAGAATGATTGGGTTTGTTGTGGCATGGAGGCATGGTAGCTTTTCTAACTCTGCATGCAACATGTTATCGAGGTGTACGTGCTCGGAGTAACTGTATCCCGCGGTCTTTTATAATACCATGAGCTTACATTCAACTAAGGTCTTCAATTAAGATTGGATCATCCGATTTTGACCCGATCAACGATTTCTCAAAGCTCTCTCCTACAAAAGCCTCATAATTAATTGAGGTCTTGAATTTAGAATTGGATCAGCTCAATTTTGATTGGGTCACAATTTCTCAAGGACACTCCCATTCATTTTTGTTAATTTCCTATGTTCCCATTCTCAAGCTTTTTTGTTCAATTAAGGTATTCAATTTTGTATTTGGTTTATGATTTTGGCCGGGCCAAGGATTTTTCAAATCAATCAGCAGCAACCGGCCTATAAAAACATATCAATCCTGCGCACCGTTCACCTAGAAAAAAGAAGCGTTACCATGTGACACAGTAGAACCAATATAATACATGCATCCACCAACGCAGAAATTCCCTCACATAAATATACATTGGTTAGCGGAAAACACAGAAGCACATCACAAAAAGCACATCAATTCACCGCATTGTAAATAAAAATAAAACACACTCCATCATCTCCCTCACCCGCCAAACTAAATATTTCATCAGTTCCGAAATATAAGGGGTATGGGTTTTTTGGAAAGTCAAATTTGTTTAACTTTGACCTAGTTCGGAGCAATAAATAAAGATATCCATAATATTAAACAAAAAAAGTTTGGAAATTAATTTCATGATTAATCTAATCATACCGATTTGATATTATAAATTTTGATATATTTCTCTACAAATTTAATCAAACTTAAAAGATTTGACATTTCAAAAAAGTAATACACCTCATACATTAAAACAGAGTGAGCATTTTTGTTAACAAAAACCAACAACGCTAACGGCGCAGCAAAGCGCGCCCAACTCTTCTAGTATATAGTAATGTTCATCTGACAAAAAATTCAATATGCATTGCCTTTGTAGATCATGTATGCATGCAATTGAAGATTTACCTTGTCAATTTGTACGGATTTACGTAAGGCTTTCATCATGGTTGCTGTCATGTGCGCCATGCCATTTCTTTCATATTCCTCGGTCACCTATATACCGTTTCCATGACACAGATTCTTCAAGGACGCAGAAACATGCATGACTTTTCCTCGATGGTGAAACAAGAATACATTTTGTTTAGTTGGAATAGAAGAGACAAAATGGCGTATTTTTTACAAGAAGAGACAAAATGGCTTATTATAGTTGTTAGGATTAATTATTATCAATTTAAGGGATTAATCCCTACTTGTAATTAACTTTCATGTCGGTTCCATCCCGGACCGACACCTCCTGCACTTCATCATCTAATAGAGAGAACAACGATTTTTCATTTTACTTTTTTTTTAAACTATAAGATATTCTTACATTCATTCATGAGCAGCATTACATGATTTATAAGGACATGAATTATTGGCTGAGGGGCATCATCCATCCAAGTACTAGGAGAAGAAGATCTAGCTGAAGGAATTATGCCCTAGAGGCAATAATAAAGTTGTTGTTTATATTTCTTTATATCATGATAAATATTTATTATTCATGCTAGAATTGTATTAACCGGAAACTTGATACATATGTGAATACATAGACAAAACAAAGTGTCCCTAGTATGCCTCTACCTGACTAGCTCGTCAATCAAAGATGGTTACGTTTCCTGACCATAGACATGTGTTGTCATTTGATGAACGGGATCACATCATTAGGAGAATGATGTGATGGACAAAACCCATCCGTTAGCTTAAGATAATGATCGTTAAGTTTTATTGCTATTGCTTTCTTCATGACAAATACATATTCCTTTGACTATGAGATTATGCAACTCCCGAATACCGGAGGAACACCTTGTGTGCTATCAAACGTCACAACATAACTGGGTGATTATAAAGATGCTCTACAGGTGTCTCCGAAGGTGTTTGTTGGGTTGGCATCGATCAAGATTAAGATTTGTCACTCCTAGTATCGGAGAGGTATCTCTGGGCCCTCTCGGTAATGCTCCTTCTTCCCACACCCAAGTTGTACGTGGCTTGGGTGTAAAATCTTGGATTCATCTAGACAAAGTGTGCAGCTGGTTTTGAAGCGGCACAACGGCTTTTCTGCATAGAGGGAGAGACACACAGAGGGTCAGAGAATTAGCTAGTAATGGACCGAGTTGGGTAGTGTGAGCGATAATAGAACCATTATGCACGTACTTAAGATGGTGCATGATTTGATAATAAATCTGCGTGGATACTGGACGAAGCGTAGCTCAGCAAAGAACCTCTGCTTGTCACCGTCTTCTTTGCGGCGGGCGGAGAAGTTGAGGTTGTACCAGATATCTTCCCTGAAACCAGTGCAGACAACCTTTGGCTGGTCAAGAGACCAGAACTCGGCATCCTGCATGCAAATATAGATATAAGACATGGATCTCAAACAAGCATACAAGCAACTAACTAAAGCAGTAGTGCATGTATATGCAAGGATGGATCGAGATGGAGAGAAGACTAGGTGGTAGCCTGCAGATGGGTAGTAGTATTGTACCGGGTGCTTGGAGTTGTAATGTTTGAGCGCATGGAGGGCGAGACCAAGACGGCAAATGTGCAAGTCGTCGAACTCTCTGCCGTCAAAGGAAACAATTAATAATAATAATAATAATAATAATAATAATAATAATAATAATAATAATTAAACAAAACAAAACGAAACAGGGATACAACATAATCATAATGGATGGAACAAATGTCTTGTCTTGAAAATAAGAAGAAACAAGATGGTATTAAAGTTTTCATGAGATTTAGGTCGCGTACATACGTACTCTGGTGTAGTGGTGTGCAAGGGTGACGCGCATCAAGAGGGGGGAGATCAAATGGAGGTAAAACCCTTGGGATAATACGCTGCGCAATCCAATCCAGAAGCATCTGCCGAGGGGAAGAGAACCAGCCTCCCATGGAGTCGGTGGGATGGATCCTCCTGCTGTACGTGCTGCCTTCGTCTTGTCTGCGTCGTCGGTCGCGGTCTGATAGATCGATAGCTAGCCCACCGATGGGATCTTCTTCATATAGATATACTTTGATCTAATTGTAGGCCGGAAGAGAGAGAGAGAAGCCAATACGAACACGGAATCGATCGGGGATCCTAATCGGCGGCGGATCTAGACGGGGCGCCACAGAAATCGTGACTGATTGGTTTTGATGTATATACAACGAAGAGACCAACAACCTAGATGCTCATACCTCGCAACAGCGAGCCCGTGAAATCCGTCTTCATTAAGCGCGTCGGAATCAGTGCCAGGAAGACGCCGCCACCACCTCGCCTTCCGTGCAGCAGTCAGCGTGCATCAGCAGCTGCTGTTGGCAGGGGTGGCCGCCTCAGCCAGTGGCGGCGAGGCCCACTGGCGGGGCCCGCGCGAAGCAGGGCCTGTCGGCCAGGCAGCGACCGCGCCAGGGCTGGCTGCCTCGCCCGGTGGCGGCAGGGCCCACCTGGCCCGCCCCGTTCCGTCGCGGCACGACGCACTGTGGAGAAGCCGTTCGGCTGGGGTGGCCGCCTCCTGCGGTGGCGGCAGGGCCCGCCGCCTCCTGGCGTGGCGGCAGGTGCCACATGCCGCCTGCCGCCACCGCTGAGGGGGTCTTTTTTATCAAATTGATTCAGAGGTAGTCTTTTTTGGCAATTCATCTCGGCAGGGGGTCCTTTTGGACAAAAACTCGCGTGATCAATGGTGATGACCGCGTGGGTCGGGATTGAGGCGTAGGCGGCCGGTCACGGTGAGGTACGGCACGGCGGGATCCGTCAGGAGTGGCAGGGGCAGAGAAAAGAAAGACGCGCTACTTTAGATCTGTCGGTACTCAGATTTATCTGAGATTCATTTTCTTTTGATGAACTTTTTTTTCTTGAAAAAACCCAAAGCGGGAGCATAGCTTTTTTTCTTTTCTGAAAGAGGCACGATTGTGCCGCGGAAGCAAATCCATATCTTCACGAGAAGTAAACTCGTGCCTCTCATGAAAGGAAAACAATCGAAGCAGTTGTTTAGTTTAAATTTGGGGAAATAAGAAACATGTTACAGATGGATGAATACATGGATGTTGATTACTTTAATATGGTGTTTCAGATACTAGTGTGCCAGGATATCCAACTTGTGAGAGACATTCTAGTTCACCACATGGATCTAAATTTCTGTGTAATTTATTATAATCACATATTACATGTTGCCTCATACTATTGATTTTTTTTTCTTCTTATTATTGTTTTAATTGATGTCCCAATATGGATGTTATTAGGTTGGCACAGTTGTTCGATAATTGGCCTGATAACAATGAGTTGCATATTTCCAAATGTGATACGATGAGATTTTGATTTTTCATTATTAAGAGTGTTCTATTTGATCTTAATGATTGATATATTTCTAAATGTATGCACCTTTGCAGATTTTAGTGTTTTTTTGTTTTCGAGAGGCATGACCGTGCCTCTCCCGAAAGCAATGTGTGCCTTCACGAGAAGTGGATCCGTGCCTCTTGCGGAAGGTAAAAAAGGAAACATGTTTTCTCCATTTCCGAGAGCACGGTCGTGCCTCTCGCGGAATCAAATCCGTGCCTCTCGCGGTAGGAACAAAAACAAAAACTTTTTTTCGTTTCCGAAAGGCACGGTCGTGCCTCTCGCGGAAGGGAAAAATGAGAGGAACGGCCATGTCTCCCGCGGAAGCAAATCCATGCCTCTCGCGTAAGTAAAAGAAACATGTTTTTTTCGTGTTCGAGAGGTACAGCCGCAGAACAAAATTCGTCAAAAAAATATGTTTTTTCATGCAATTTTTTTCCTAAAAGGTAAGAAAGACCTGTAAAAAAATACCATCTAGGTAACCGAAAACACGTGCAGAAAAAACAAAAATCAAAAGGAGTGTCTAGAGTGCGACACGTGGCGGCAGTTGAGACACTACTAGGGAAAACCTTATACACAGAATCTTACCAGCAGCGCGGTATAAAAAGAGGCGCTACTAATTAGTAGTAGCGCGGGTTATAAACCCACGCTACTACTAAGTTGATAGTAGTAGCGCGGGGTATAAACCCACGTTACTACTAAGTGGTCTTCACCGTGCCCGCCGGGACAAGCAGTAGTAATAGCGCGGGGTATAAACCCACGCTGCTACTAAGTTGGTAGTGGTAGCGCGGTGTATAAACCCCACGCTACTACGTAGCGCCATCAGTTTTTCTTTACTCGTCGGCCCGGTAAAATTTTCTATCTTGGAGAGAGCTACCATCCCCTCCCGTCCCCTCCCCTCCTCCCAATCCCAGATCGCCGCCGCCACCCAACGCCGACCTCGCCGCTGGCCATGTCCTCCACTCTCTCCCCCACAGCCTTCGCCACCGCCCTCTCCCATCCAATCCCCTCACCAGAAGACAATAGAAGAGAGAGATCGGCGAGCAGGTCGGCGGCGGCCATGGCGCCCCAGATCCATCTGCCGTCGTCAAGGTCTGGACGGAGATGCTCATGAGCTGGCTTTCGCCGCCATGACGCACGCAGCTCTTCCTCACCCATCTCTTGCCCATCAAGGTAATCTCTTTCCCATCTTCCCCTCTTGATCTGCTATTCTCAACTTCCCTTCCCTTCCCCTTCCCCGATCGTCGTTCCTTCAACACGCAGGTGCGGGCATGCGGCAGACACCACCAGTGCCCAACCCTAGCCTGGCGCGGAGCCTTGGCGCCACCGGCATTGATGTTGGCCGTACCTCAGAGCGGAGACGTTTGGCCTGCTCCTGGTCTGCTTCCCATGCCTGCACGCACTGCTGGTAAGCCCCTTGTCAGTGTCAAAACCGGCGGATCTCGGGTAGGGGGTCCCGAACTGTGCGTCTAGGCAGATGGTAACAGGAGACAAGGGACACGATGTTTTTACCCAGGTTCGGGCCCTCTCGATGGAGGTAATACCCTACTCCTGCTTGATTAATATTGATGATATGGGTTGTACAAGAGTAGATCTACCACGAGATCAGAGAGGCTAAACCCTAGAAGCTAGCCTATGGTATGATTGTTGTTCGTCCTACGGACTAAAACCCTTCGGTTTATATAGACACCGAATAGGGTTAGGGTTACACAGAGTCGGTTACAAGGGTAGGAAATCTACATATCCGTATCGCCAAACTTGCCTTCCACGCCAAGGAAAGTCCTATCCGGACAAGGGACGAAGTCTTCAATCTTGTATCTTCATAGTCTAGGAGTCCGGCCAAAGATGATAGTTCGGCTATCCGGACACCCCCTAGTCCAGGACTCCCTCAGTAGCCCCTGAACCAGGCTTCAATGACGATGAGTCCGGCGCGCATATTGTCTTCGGCATTGCAAGGCGGGTTCCTCCTCCGAATACTTCATAGAAGGTTTTGAACACAAGGATACTGTCCGGCTCTGCAAAACAAGTTCCACATACCACCGTAGAGAGAATAATTCTTTGCACAGATCTGCTGACGTATTCCGCGGCGTGACATCACACCACGGCCAGGCCTTTATTCGAATCGTTTTTTACTATTCCACCTTAGCGCGTTTAGCGAGGCGGTTTCCTTGGCACGTCTTATCAAAGCATAGATCGTGCCCCCTTATTCCGGGATTCCCATCAATACAAACGTGGGTAACCCATCCGCGCCATTGATTACGGCGCTTGGGAGATAGCGAGTTTTACCAGGTGGCGGGGACGATAGCCGTCCGTCCATATAAGGGATAAGGATCCACCTTTTCACCCACGCCTTCTTCCTCCTTTGCTCATCCATTTCGCGCTTTTCGAGCTCCAGCGCCCAAGTCCACACACCCCACCTCAACCTTCTCCAACTATGTCCGGAGGCGGGAGGCAGGTGGATGGCCTCCTCCGTCACGGAGGGGCACATCAAAAGCTGCGGAAGGCGAATACTTGTCCAGCGACGCCGCACACGGCTACCCGACGAGGGCAGCGCATTCCACCCCAGGCCCCATGAGAGGGTGGTGTTCCTCACCCACTTCCTCCATGGACTAGGTTTTCCACTTCACCCATTTGTCCGGGGCTCATGTTCTACTACGGCCTGGATTTCCACGATCTGGCCCAATTTTATCCTCAACGTCTCGGCGTTTATCGTCGTGTCGAGGCCTTCCTCTGCATCCAGCCCCACTTCGCTTATGGCTGAAGATCTTCAATGTCGAGGCCAAAGGTAGTGGGCGGCCGCCAAGCGGAGTCGGAGGCGCCATGGTTGGCAAGATGGCCAAAGTCCTATGGCTCGAGGCTCCTTTGTGGAGACCATAAAGGGGTGGCAATCGGGTGGTTCTACATCACCGAGCAGCGTGACTCTCAATGGGCGGCGGCCCCAATTCGATCTGGCTTCCCCACGGCTCACATCATGGAAAGAGACGGGCCTGTCGTGGGGTGATTCGGACGAGCTATCCGGACTCCAAACCTGCGTCCGGAACCTGGCGGACAAGAATCTCAGGCTTGTCAACGTTATCCAGGTGATGCTCATCCTCCGGATTCTCCCATGCCAACAACGGGCCTTCAAATTGTGGGAGTTCGATCCGGCACAGCACCCAACACTAGTGCAGAACCGGGCAATAGCACCGGTTCGTAAGGCCCTTTAGTGCCGGTTCCACAACTGGCATTAAAGTGTGGTCACTAAAGCCCCCCTTTAGTACCGGTTCAGCACGAACCGGTGCTAAAAACCAACCACGTGCACGAGGCAGCTCCGGGGCAGGAGCCCTTTAGTACCGGTTGGTAACACCAACCGTACTAAATGTTTAATGAGTTTTGTTTTATTTTTATTTTTCAATTAAATTTGTGTTATCAATTTAATTCTTTTTCGATTTGCTGATATTTTACGATACTACACATTGTACGTATATATATATATATATATATATATATATATATATATATATATATATATATATATATATATATATATATATATATATATATATATATATATAGGGATTGACTATTCGTCACCCTGGGTGAGGAATAGTTATTCTTCACCCCCCTCTATTTTACCATCAATGCATCGTAATTTTACGTTACGTAAGTTTTGTCTTATTTCCGATGTAAAAAGAGACTGTAAGAAAATATATAATCGTCGTAAAAAATATTTTATGTTATGTAAAATTACAAACGTAGAAACATAGTGTAAAATACACATAAACTATAAATTTTCTTGTCTTATGACCTATATTTTTATTTTCTTATGCAAAATTTTACGTAGTGAATCAATAGGAATGTAACTATTTGAATTCCAAACGTAATTTAATTATGAAACGATTGTAAGATTACCTCGGGTGAAGAATAACTTATTCTGCACCCTGGATGATGAATAGCATCACTATATATATATATATATATATATATATATATATATATATATATATATCATCAATGTCTCACAAACCATCATATTAATTAATTCACACATACACACATGTATAGCTATATATAATTTCTCCTACATATGCATGTTGCTTTCGGAGCCAGCGGCATTAGCCTAATTGGTGCCTTCGGAGCACGATGGCAATTGGAAGTGGTTTTCAGGGGGTAATAGTATTCTCCCTACGGATTTATGACCTGGTCGAGCAAAAATCCCGCTATTTCCTCTTGAAGTGCTTCTACGCGCTCCGTTTCTAGTAAAAATTATGCATGTATATTAGTTGTGTGACTAGATATCGATAATGGTGTAAAAATTATGAATAGTGTTTTGACAAGCGTACCCATTCCTGTCTTTGAGATCGGCTCCTTTCGGACGCCATCATGCGAATGTTCTCGCAAACGCAGAATGCACACAGATCAGTCCCCTGCGCCTGCTTCAGGGCCTTTACGAGAATGGAATTTGATCAGATAATAATTAATCAAGCATGATAATTAAAGAGATGGCAGCTAGCTAGCTAGCTAGTACTACTTAATTACTTACCTTGGTGAAACCATTTAAGCTTTTGTTTCCATTCACCTTGGGGTCACGCTGATGAACCTTGCCCAAGCCCTGCCCGCCGACAAAGAAAATGAATAAAGGGGTTATTAAATAGTTCATATCATGAAAATGACGAACTAAATAGGCGAGATATATAGTTAATAATGATTGAAATTACCTGTTGACTATCCCAAACAAGATGTTATAGTCAGTTTTTTCTTTGAGTAGTGAGTCCAGTATTTCAACTGTTCCGACGTCAACTCTAATGATACACAAGACCCAGTGAAATCTGCATGCACACACGTTTGCATGTCTTAATTAAGCGGGCATATGTAAAGCAAAAACATGTAGCTAGCTAGTAGGCAAAAACAAAGAATTTGTAGTACAAGACAGTGTGACTCACTGGAAGTTGTAAGGAAGTAGTATATCTTCATTGTATTTGAGGCGCTTCAAGAACTCTAGCATGTTGTCCTCTACGTCCTTTTGATAACATGGATTTAGTTTCCATGTGTATTCATTAACGGTGTTTGGGTCAATGAACCCAATGCCAAAGCGTCCACCTATTCTCATTTCATATATCTTCATCCTGCATATAATACCACATAAAAGAATATAGTGAGGATAATTACAGGTAATGATTGATCAAAAGGATCAGTACAGCTAGCTTGAGACTTAAATTACAGAAAGAAATCACTTACAGACAATAGCAACTGACGATAGATTTGTCGAGTGCGTCTTGATTGTACAACTGAAACAGTTCAGAATACTCAACGGACACAGCTTTCTCATGAAAGTAATGCTCCTCCTTGACATTCACCATGAGGGACAATCGATCGGAAATCTTGGTAATGTTCATGTACCATTGATGCAATTCATACATTCTCGTTGGGAGGTTCTTGACCTTGTCTGGCTCGACCAAAGGTTGGCCCCGGACATATTTCCGTTTTATTTCATCCTCTCTAAGCACAGGCATGGGCTCGATCTCGAGGACTTGTCCAACAGTGATTTTGAGAACTTCAGCCTGCATTATATGGTCCTCCGTTATTACCACATTGCCCACCTCAGGAACGTAAACTGTTTGCCCACAATAATATTGGGCGCAGCAGATCGTCACGTGTTGTTGGCACAACAAGCGAGGGATCGATTCGCCGCCTGTTCTCCCAGCCGGGAATGGTTTTCCGCATTTTTGACAGCTGCTTCTTGTTTGCTCGATCCCGAGCTCGCCTCCTTACGTAGACGTGCTTGATTTAACTTCCTGATGTGGCGCTCATAGTCTGTGTCAACAGGCTTGGGAGCTGGTGGTTGAGCCATACGAATGAAGTGGTCAATCGTTTCCTCAGGAACTTTCTCCCTTGGCGGCGGTGGCGGTTTCGGTGCAAAATGGGCTTCCACCTCGGACTTCGATATGGCTGCGATTTCCTCCTCGGACCTGTCATAAGACCTCTGCGGAAGAGGCGTGAGGCTTGGACCATATTTATATCGCACCTCGACTCGTACCGCTACGCACCATAGCTGCGGGGTGTCTCTTCTGCGATTGCTGAGGCGGCGGAGACGCCGGCTGACGGGGCTGAGTTGGACGAGGAGGAGTGGCGCTGAAGTTGTGCCGGACTTGGAGGAGGAGTGGCCTGAGGTTGTGCGGACTTGGAGGAGGTGGACGTCGACGCTGTGGCGGACTTGGAGGAGGAGGTGGCGACACTTTGCGGACTTGGAGGAGGAGGCGACACTTTGCGGACTTGGTGGACTTGCAGGAGCGGAGACTGCTGACTCGGTGGCGGACTTGACGAGGAGTCGGATGACGCGTGTCGGTGGCCTTCAAAGATGATGCAATCATTTTTCCATAGGATGATCGATGGTTGGCGTCTCCGAGAAAGCGCTCGTCGTCACCTCCAGGAATGTCAAGCACTAGCCCCGAATATGGGTGCACCACCTCGTCAACCATGACACGAGCATAGCCCTCTGGAATCGGGATGCAATGGTAGGTTGCTTTGGGGTAACTGGAAAAGCAATGCCGTCCGCCACCTTCATGGATATGTTCTTCATTTTGACGTAGCTCGCAGTTAATGTTCTCCGTGATGCTAGTGTTCTCCGTGATGTCATGGGGCGGTGCACGGGATATCTAGCTGCTGCCTGTTGGGGAACGAGTAATTTCAAAAAATTCCTACGATCACGCAAGACCATGGTGATGGCATAGCAACGAGAGGGAGAGTGTCCGTCCACGCCCTCGTGAGACCGAAAGCGAAGCGTTATAACAACGCTGTTGATGTAGTCGACGTCTTCACGATCCGACCGATCCAAGCACCGAACGTCACGGCACCTCCGAGTTCTGCACACGTTCAGCTCGATGGCGATCCCGGACTCGATCCAGCAAAGTGTCGGGATGAGTTCCGTCACAAGACGGCGTGGTGGCGATGTTGATGCTCCACGACGCGGGGCTTCGCCTAAGCTCCGCGATGATATGACTTCTCCGGCGCAGGGCTTCGCCTAAGCTCCGCGACGATATGACCGAAGTGGAATATGGTGGAGGGGGGCACCGCACACGGCTAGGGAACGATCCGTAGATCAACTTGTGTGTCCTGGGGTGCCCCCCTACCCCCGTATATAAAGGATGGAGGAGGAGGAGGCCGGCCAAGGCAATAGGTGCGGCCAGGGTGTGGAGTCCTATTAAGACTCCAAGTCCTAGTAGGAGTCCACCAAGAGGGGAGGAAGGGAGAAGGAAGTGGAGGAGAAGGAGAGGTGGCGGCCCCTTTTCCCTAGTCCAATTCGGACTAGAGCCTTGGGGGCGCAGCAGCCCTTGGCCCTTTCTCCTCTTCCCACTAAAGCCCATCAAGGCCCATTGCTTCTCCCGTAACTACCCGATACTCGAAAAATACTGAATCATTCGAACCTTTCCGAACTCCGAATATAGTCGTCCAATATATCGATCTTTACGTCTCGACCATTTCGAGACTCCTCGTCATGTCCCCGATCTCATCCGGGACTCCGAACTCCTTCGGTACATCAAAACTCATAAACTCATAATATAACTGTCATCGAAACCTTAAGCGTGCGGACCCTACGGGTTCGAGAACTATGTAGACATGACCTAGAACTATTCTTGGTCAATAACCAATAGCGGAACCTGGATGCCCATATTGGCTCCTACATATTCTACGAAGATCTTTATCGGTCAAACCGCATAACAACATACTTTGTTCCCTTTGTCATCGGTATGTTACTTACCCGAGATTCGATCGTCGGTATCCAATACCTAGTTCAATCTCGTTACCAGTAAGTCTCTTTACTCGTTCCGTAATACATCATCTCACAACTAACTCATTAGTTGTAATGCTTGCAAGGCTTAAGTGATGTGCATTACCGAGAAGGCCCAGAGATACCTCTCCGACAATCGGAGTGACAAAACCTAATCTCAAATCGCCAACCCAACAAGTACCTTTGGAGACACCTGTAGTACTCCTTTATAATCACCCAGTTACGTTGTGACGTTTGGTAGTACCCAAAGTGTTCCTCCGGTAAACGGGAGTTGCATAATCTCATAGTTATAGGAACATGTATGGGTCATGAAGAAAGCATTAACATACTAAACGATCAAGTGCTAAGCTAACTGAATGGGTCATGTCAATCAGATCATTCAACTAATGATGTGACCTTGTTAATCAAATAACAACTCCTTGTTCATGGTTAGGAAACATAACCATCTTTGATTAACAAGCTAGTCAAGTAGAGGCATACTAGTGACATACTGTTTGTCTATATATTCACACATGTATTATGTTTCGGTTAATACAATTCTAGCATGAATAATAAACATTTATCATGATATAAGGAAATAAATAATAACTTTATTATTGCCTCTAGGGCATATTTCCTTCAGTCTCCCACTTGCACTAGAGTCAATAATCTAGTTCACATCGCCATGTGATTTAACATCAATAGTTCACATCTATATGTGGTTAACACCCATAGTTCACATCGACATGTGACCAACACCCAAAGGGTTTACTAGAGTCAGTAATCTAGTTCACATCGCTATGTGATTAACACCCAAAGAGTACTAAGGTGTGATCATGTTTTGCTTGTGAGATAATTTTAGTCAACGGGTCTGTCACATTCAGAGCCGTAAGTATTTTGCAAATTTCTATGTCTACAATGCTCTGCACGGAGCTACTCTAGCTAATTGCTCCCACTTTCAATATGTATCCAGATTGAGACTCAGAGTCATCTAGATTAGTGTTAAAACTTGCATCGACGTAACCTTTTACTTATTTAACCTTTTTCACTTCCATAATCGAGAAACATATCCTTATTCTACTAAGGATAATTTTGACCGCTGTCCATTGATCTACTCCTAGATCTCTATTGCACTCCTTGCCAATCTTAGTGGTTGGGTATGCAATAGATCTGGTACACAACATGACATACTTTATAGAACCTATGGCTGATGCATAGGGAATGACTTTCATTCTCTTTCTATCTTCTGCCGTGGTCGGGTTTTGAGTCTTACTCAATCTCACACCTTGTAACACAGGCAAGAACTTTTCTTTGACTGTTCCATTTTGAACTACTTCAAAATCTTGACAAGGTATGTACTTATTGAAAACACTTATCAAGCATTTTGATCTATCTCAATAGATCTTGATGCTCAATTTGTAAGTAGCTTCACCGAGGTCCTTCTTTGAAAAACTCCTTTCAAATACTCTTTTATGCTTTGCAGAATAATTCTACATTATTTCCGATCAACAATATGTCATTCACATATACTTATCAGAAATGCTGTAGTGCTCCCACTCACTTTCTTGTAAATACAGGCTTCTCCAAAAGTCTGTATAAAACCATATGCTTTGATCACACTATCAAAGCGTTTATTCCAACTCCGAGATGCTTGCACCAGTCCATAGATGGATCGCTGGAGCTTGCACATTTTGTTAGCTCCTTTAGGATTGACAAAACCTTCTGGTTGCATCATATACAACTCTTCTTTAATAAATCCATTAAAGAATGTAGTTTTGACATCCATTTGCCAGATTTCATAAAATGTGGCAATTGCTAACATGATTCGAACAGACATAAGCATCGCTACGAGTGAGAAAATCTCATCGTATTCAACACATTGAACTTGTCGAAAACCTTTTGCAACAAGTCAAGCTTTGTAGATAGTAACACTACTATCAGTGTCCGTCTTCCTCTTGAAGATCCATTTATTTAACATGGCTTGCTGATCATCGAGCAAGTCAATCAAAGTCCATACTTTGTTCTCATACATGGATCCTATCTCAGATTTCATGGCCTCAAGCCATTTCGCGGAATCTGGGCTCATCATCGCTTCCTCATAGTTCGTAGGTTCATCATGGTCTAGTAACATGACTTCTAGAATAGGATTACCGTACCACTCTGGTGCGGATCTTACTCTGGAAGACCTACGAGGTTTGGTAGCAACTTGATCTGAAGTTTCATGATCATCATCATTAACTTCCTCACTAATTGGTGTAGGAATCACTGGAACTGATTTCTGTGATGAACTACTTTCCAATAAGGGAGAAGGTACAATTACCTCATCAAGTTCTACTTTCCTCCCACTCACTTCTTTCGAGAGAAACTTCTTCTCTAGAAAGGATCCATCTTAGCAACAAATATCTTGCTTTCGGATCTGTGATAGAAGGTGTACCCAATAGTTACCTTTGGGTATTCTATGAAGACGCATTTCTCCGATTTGGGTTCGAGCTTATCAGGTGAAAACTTTTTCACATAAGCATCACAACTCCAAACTTTAAGAAACGACAGCTTAGGTTTACTGCTAAACCATAGTTCATACGGTGTCATCTCAACGGATTTAGATGGTGCCCTATTAAACGTGAATGCAGCTGTCTCTAATGCATAACCCCAAAACGATAGTGGTAAATCGGTAAGATACATCATAGATCGCACCATATCAAAATAAAGTACGGTTACGACGTTCGGACACACCATAACGTTGTGGTGTTCCAGGTGGCGTGAGCTGTGAAACTATTCCACATTGTTTTCATTGAAGACCAAACTCGTAACTCAAATATTCATCTCCACGATCAGATCGCAGAAACTTTATTTTCTTGTTGCGATGATTTTCCACTTCACTCTGAAATTCTTTGAACCTTTCAACTATTTCAGACTTATGTTTCATCAAGTAGATATACCCATATCTACTCAAATCATCTTGTGAAGGTCAGAAAAATAACGATACTTGCCACGAGCATCAACACTCATTGGATCACATACATCGGTATATATGTGTTATTTCCAACAAGTCAGTAGCTTGTTCCATTGTTCCGGAGAACGGAGTTTTAGTCATCTTGCCCAAAAGGCACGGTTCGCAAGCATCAAATGATTCATAATCAAGTGATTCCAAAATCCATCCTTATGGAGTTTCTTCATGCGCTTTATACCGATATGACCTAAACGGCAGTGCCACAAATAAGTTGCACTATCATTATTAACTTTGCATCTTTTGGCATCAATATTATGAATATGTGTATCACTACGATCGAGATCCAATAAACTATTTTCATTGGGTGTATGACCATTGAAGGTTTTATTCATTTAAACAGAACAACAATTATTCTTGACTTTAAATGAATAACCGTTTTGCAATAAACATGATCAAATCATATTCATGCTCAAACACCAAATAACATTTATTTAGGTTTAACACTAATCCCGAAAGTATAGGGAGTGTGCGATGATGATCATATCAATCTTGGAACTACTTCCAACACTCATCGTCACTTCCCCTTCAACTAGTTTCTGTTCATTCTGCAACTCCTGTTTGAGTTACTACTCTTAGTAACTGAACCAGTATCAAATACCGAGGGTTACTATAAACACTAGTAAAATACACATCAATAATCTGTATATCAAATATACCTTTGTTCACTTTGCCATCCTTCTTATCCGCCAAATACTTGGGGTAGTTCCGCTTCCAGTGACCAGTTCCATTGCAGTAAAAGTACTCAGTCTCAGGCTTAGGTCTAGACTTGGGCTTCTTCATCGAGTGACAACTTGCTTGCCATTCCTTTTGAAGTTCCCTTCTTCCCTTTGCCATTTTCCTTGAGACTAGTGGTCTTGTCAACCATCAACACTTGATGCTTTTCTTGATTTCTACCTTCGTCGATTTTAGCATCACGAAGAGCTTGGGAATACTTTTGTCATCCCTTGCATATTATAGTTCATCACGAAGTTCTACTAACTTGGTGATGGTGACTAGAGAATTCTGTCAATCACTATCTTATCTGGAAGATTAACTCCCACTTGATTCAAGCGATTGAAGTACCTGGACAATCTGAGCACATGCTCACTAGTTGAGCGATTCTCCTCCATCTTTTAGCTATAGAACTTGTTGGAGACTTCATATCTCTCAACTCGGTATTTGTTTGAAATATTAACTTCAACTCCTGGAACATCTCATATGGTCCATGACGCTCAAAACGCCTTTGAAGTCCCGATTCTAAGCCTTTAAGCATGGTGCACTAAACTATCAAGTAGTCATCATATTGAGCTAGCCAAACGAGCTCATATTGAACTAGCCAAACGCTCATAACGCCGCATCTGCTCCTGCAATAGGTCTGTCACCTAGCGGTGCATCAAGGACATAATTCTTACGTGCAGCAATGAGGATAAACCTCAGATCACGGATCCAATCCGCAATATTGCTACTAACATTTTTCAATACAATTTTCTCTAGGAACACATATAAAACACAGGAAGCAACAACGCGAGCTATTGATCTACAACATAATCTGCAAAATACTACCAGGACTAAGTTCATGATAAATTAAAGTTCAATTAATCATATTACTTAAGAACTCCCACTTAGATAGACATCTCTCTAGTCATCTAAGTGATTACGTGATCAAATCAACTAAACCATGTCCGATCATCACGTGAGATGGAGTAGTTTCAATGGTGAACATCACTATGTTGATCATATCTACTATATGATTCACGCTCGACCTTTCGGTCTCCGTGTTCGAGGCCATATCTGTTATATGCTAGGCTCGTCAAGTTTAACCTGAGTATTCGCGTGTGCAACTGTTTTGCACCCGTTGTATTTGGACGTAGAGCCTATCACACCCGATCATCACGTGGTGTCTCGGGTACGAAGAACTTTGGCAACGGTGCATACTCAGGGAGAACACTTCTTGATAATTTTAGTGAGAGATCATCTTATAATGCTACCGTCAATCAAAGCAAGATAAGATGCATAAAGGATAAACATCACATGCAATCAATATAAGTGATATGATATGGTCATCATCATCTTGTGCTTGTGATCTCCATCGCCGAAGCACCGTCATGATCACCATCGTCATCGGCGCGACACCTTGATCTCCATCGTAGCATCGTTGTCGTCTCGCCAACTATTGCTTCTACGACTATCGCTACCGCTTAGTGATAAAGTAAAGCAATTACATGGCGTTTGCATTTCATACAATAAAGCGACAACCATATGGCTCCTGCCAGTTGCCGATAACTCGGTTACAAAACATGATCATCTCATACAATAAAATATAGCATCACGTCTTGACCATATCACATCACAACATGCCCTGCAAAAACAAGTTAGACGTCCTCTACTTTGTTGTTGCAAGTTTTACGTGGCTGCTACGGGCTGAGCAAGAACCGTTCTTACCTACGCATCAAAACCACAACGATAGTTTGTCAAATAGACTCCGTTTTAACCTTCTCAAGGACCGGGCGTAGTCATACTCGGTTCAACTAAAGTGAGAGAGACAGACACCCGCCGGTCACCTTTAAGCAACTAGTGCTCGAGCGGTGAAACCAGTCTCGCGTAAGCGTCACGCGTAATGTCGGTCCGGCCGCTTCATCTCACAATACCGCTGAACCAAAGTATGACATGCTGGTAGGCAGTATGACTTATATCGCCCACAACTCACTTGTGTTCTACTCGTGCACATGACATCAACGCATAAAACCAGGCTCGGATGCCACTGTTGGGGAACGAGTAATTTCAAAATTTTCCCACGATCACGCAAGACCATGGTGATGGCATAGCAACGAGAGGGAGAGTGTCCGTCCACGTACCCTCGAGACCGAAAGCGAAGCGTTATAACAACGCGGTTGATGTAGTCGACGTCTTCACGATCCGACCGATCCAAGCACCGAACGACGGCACCTCCGAGTTCTGCACACGCTCAGCTCGATGACGATCCCGGACTCGATCCAGCAAAGTGTCGGGATGAGTTCCGTCAAGACGACGGCGTGGGACGATGTTGATGCTCCACCGACGCAGGGCTTCGCCTAAGCACCGCGACGATATGACTTCTCGGCGCAGGGCTTCGCCTAAGCTCCGCGACGATATGACCGAAGTGGAATATGGTGGAGGGGGCACCGACACGGCTAAGGAACGATCCGTAGATCAACTTGTGTGTCATGGGGTGCCCCCTGCCCCGTATATAAAGGATGGAGGAGGAGGAGGCCGGCCAAGGCAATAGGTGCGCCAGGTGTGGAGTCCTATTAAGACTCCAAGTCCTAGTAGGAGTCCACCAAGAGGGAGGAGGAGGAGAAGGAAGTGGAGGGAAGGAGGAGGTGGCGGCCCCTCCCCTAGTCCAATTCGGACTAGAGGGAGGGGGCGCAGCAGCCCCTGGCCCTTTCTCCTCTTCCCACTAAAGCCCATCAAGGCCCATTGCTTCTCCCCGTGAATTACCGGTAACTCCGAAAAATACTCGAATCATTCGGAACCTTTCCGAACTCCGAATATAGTCGTCCAATATATCGATCTTTACGTCTCGACCATTTCGAGACTCCTCGTCATGTCCCCGATCTCATCCGGGACTCCGAACTCCTTCGGTACATCAAAACTCATAAACTCATAATATAACATCGCATCGAAACCTTAAGCGTGCGGACCCTACGGGTTCGAGAACTATGTAGACATGACCTAGAACTATTCTTGGTCAATAACCAATAGTGGAACCTGGATGCCCATATTGGCTCCTACATATTCTACGAAGATCTTTATCGGTCAAACCGCATAACAACATACTTTGTTCCCTTTGTCATCGGTATGTTACTTACCCGAGATTCGATCGTCGGTATCCAATACCTAGTTCAATCTCGTTACTGGTAAGTCTCTTTACTCGTTCCGTAATACATCATCTCACAACTAACTCATTAGTTGTAATGCTTGCAAGGCTTAAGTGATGTGCATTACCGAGAAGGCCTGGAGATACCTCTCCGACAATCGGAGTGACAAAACCTAATCTCGAAATACGCCAACCCAACAAGTACCTTTGGAGACACCTGTAGTACTCCTTTATAATCACCCGATTACGTTGTGACGTTTGGTAGTACCAAAGTGTTCCTCCGTAAACGGAGTTGCATAATCTCATAGTTATAGGAACATGTATGGGTCATGAAGAAAGCATTAACATACTAAACGATCAACTGTTAAGCTAATGGAATGGGTCATGTCAATCAGATCATTCAACTAATGATGTGACCTTGTTAATCAAATAACAACTCCTTGTTCATGGTTAGGAAACATAACCATCTTTGATTAACAAGCTAGTCAAGTAGAGGCATACTAGTGACATACTGTTTGTCTATATATTCACACATGTATTATGTTTCCGGTTAATACAATTCTAGCATGAATAATAAACATTTATCATGATATAAGGAAATAAATAATAACTTTTATTATTGCCTCTAGGGCATATTTCCTTCACTACCCAGCATTGCGTCGTCCGGGGCGGAACCCACGCTGCTTCTCTGCATGGATGGGGCGGTGCTATCCAATGATGGATCATTCGCTAGCTGCTGCAGCTGCTGAGACCCCCTTTGCTGGGTAAGTGAGTCGATCTGCTCCTGCTGCCGCTGGAATTTGACTACCAATTCCGCTTGACTTGCTTCTAGGCCTTGAAGGTGTTCATAGTCCCGCTTCCTCAGCTCCTCCTCCATCTTCCTCTTCTTCTCCTCCGCAATCTTCTTTCTCGCACGGGTTCTGTAGTCGGTGTTCCAGTCTGAAAACCCCTCATACCACGGAATAGCGCCCTTGCCTCTTGTTCTTCCCGGGTGTTCAGGATTTCCCAGGGCACGCGTAAGCTCGTCGTTCTCTCTGTTGGGCTGGAACACCCCCGATCGTGCCTCTTCTATTTCAACAAGTATCGCATCGTCGGCTCCCTTCAGACTTGCCCTCGTCGAAACATTGCCTGTCTTCGGGTCCAACTCCCCCCATGCGCATAGAACCAAGTCCTAACCCTGGGGGGCCAGCTCTTAGTAACCGGAGTGGCACCTGCATCCTCCATCTCTTTCTCAGACTTATCCACTTAGGCATTGCCACCGCATAGCCACCTGGCCCCAGCTTACGGAACTTATCCTTTTTTTCGGCATTCTTCTTGTTTATTCTCGACCGTTCCTTAGCTAATTCCGAATCCTTAAATTTCACGAAATCGTCCCAATGAGCACGTTGGTTCTCTAGTGTTCCCTCGAATACTAGAGTCTTCCTTCCTCCCTTGACGTACTTGTCCCATTCACGATTCTTGTGGTTCTTGAATGCAACCGCCATCTTCCTAAGAGCAGCGCCCTTGACTTTTGCACATCTTCTTTCGTGAAATGATCTGGTAGGGTGAAATGTTCCATGAGAGTATCCCAAAGCAGATCTTTTTGATTCTTGTCGACAAAAGTAACATCTGGACGTGGAGCAGCGTCCTCTTTGCCTTTTTGTCCTTTGTCTTTTGCTGGCTCTCTCCATTCTTGAAGGGAGATCAGGAGTTGGTCCTTCACAAGAACTCCGCACTGACGAATGAACTTGTCCGCAATCTTCTTAGGCGCTAATGGTTCGCCATTAGGTCTGACTGCCTCGATATTGTACTTTACGCCCTCCTTCAACTTTTTGTTCGGGCCTCGTTTCGTCCTTTTGCCTGAAGATTTGCTCGATCCGGATGGCTGAAAGAACAAAGATCGATTCATTAATATATCTTCAAGTCATTTAAAACATGTGATGATCACCAGATACCTGCTTATATAAATATATATACCTCGCCGGTCTTTGTTGTTTCAGAATCAACATGTTCTTTGTCATCGTCATAATCGTAGTTCATGACTTCATCAATTTGGTCGTCGCGATCGAATATCATATCACCCTCTCCGTGTTGTTTAGAAATTGAGCCGTCATAATCTTCTTCATTCTGATTATCATCGGCGGTGAGGATGGTATCATATCGAACATGGTCTGTTCTCCTCTCTGCCGGTATTGTCCGCCATAGCTTTTATTTAACTAATTCAAAAGAAATATAAAACAATTTAGTATTCAAATTACATCGTCTCAAATAATAGATATAATCTCGAATACTTCGTCTAGAATAATAGATATAATCTCGAATACATCGTCTCGAATAATAGATAATAATATATAATATTGAATAGTACATCACTGGCTAGCTAGCTAATTAAAGATCGAATACTACAGAAGAATCTAGGACACTCGCGGTTCTGCGTCATGGCGGTGGACACCCAAAGAGAAGGAACCTCACAGGATCATAGCTGAAGTGAGATCCTCAAGAAACTGCCGGTATTGGAGAACCTGCCGCCCTCTAACGCAACCATGTAGCGATGGACGTGCTCGTCCTCCTCGACGACACGGCGACGCACCTCCGGCTGGGCCAGGTCCTCCGCACCAAACTGGCCCACGTGAACGCCACCAAACGAGATCAGGGTCGACGACGGACCCGGGCGGGTTCCTCATCAAGCGGCGCGCCCTCGAGCAGCACCTCCCAGTGCCAGCCAGCGGAGCCCAGTCCGGACATGGGTCAGCTGGACGTCGTCATGACGGTCGACGGCGAGGATGCGGGCGGGCATCGTCGAGAACAAATACTAGCTATATGCCCATAAAAAGTAATATTTTTTAATGATTGGATTTTGATAACTAAAATTTCTAACATTTCTACTATTTCAAAAATCTATATACTATTTCATACTAATATAATCTAACACTAAAAACAGAAAAACAATTTCTATACATCCATTAAAAACATAAAACAACATTATATAAAAAATTCCATACTAATTAAACACTAATTATATCCATCTAACATGCATTCATATATATACTAACTAAAAACAATAATCTAAAAATCTAAACTAATTAAACATACAAAATTCTAATATACTAATATATACATGCATTCATACATATTTCGTGTATGTGTGTGTGTGTGTGTTCATCATGCTTGTGTGTGTGTGTATGGGCTGGGAGGGCGGCGCCCATGGTGGCGAGGGGCGCGGGAGAGGGGTTAGAGGGGAGAGCTCAGCACATGGCGACGGCGACGGGAGGCGACGACGGCAGCGACGGGACGGGCGTGACGGGCTGGGCGGCGGCGACGAGGGACGACGCGATGGGGACGGGGCGGGGCGGCGACGGAGACGAGGGCGGCGGACGGGACGGGCGGCGGCGACGGACGACGGGACAGGGCGGCGGCGAAGGGGGCGGCGACGGGACGGCGGCGGCGGCGACGGGTCGGTGACGGCGTCGATCGATCGGCGGGCGGTTCAATGGGGAAACAGAGGAAGAAGCAGAGGAGAATGAAATTTTTCAAGTGTTGTTATATAGAAGGCACCTTTAGTACGGTTTGAGCCACCAACCGGTACTAAAGGTCTGTTTTGGCCAGCCCAAGCGGCGGAAGCGACCCGTTTAGTACCGGTGGTGGCACAAACCGGTACTAAAGGCCCCCTTTAGTACCGGTTTGTGCCACCACCCGGTACTAAAGGGTCTTATTGGCGCAGTGCTTGATGCGGCAAGTTTAGTCCCACCTCGCTAGCCGAGGGGCGACCGCACTGGTTTATAAACCCCGTGCGGTCGCTCTCTCGAGCTCCTCTCCAAAGCAGGCCTCACTGGGCCTACGTGTTCTTTGTTGCCTGTGGGCCCACTTGGCCTTATGGGCCTGCATCCTGGCCCAACAACAGGTTGGGTTTCTAGTCGTATGCAGGCCGCTCTGGCCTAGTAGGCGGGCTTTTTTTATTTTTTTTGCTTTATTTATTTTTTGTTGTTGTTTTTTTTGTGTATTTAGAGTTTCTTTGTGAATATTTTTGCTTTAGGTACAAAAAATTACAAACTTTCTGTTAGTGCCCGTAGTTTTCAAATTTGAATAGTTTAAATTTTGAATTATTTGAAATTAGTGTGAATCACTAGTTTGTGAATAATTTAACTTTAAAAATCAGTAAAGGCATGAAAGAATTTGTTTGCACATAAAATTTCTTCGCTTCAAATGCCAAAACACATAACTACCCTAACTATTACAGAGATTCCCCTCTGGGTGTGAAACACTGAAGAAAGTGATGATAGTGAAGCCGATCACATCCCAGATCTTTGGGTGTGACACTTTTTCTCCGCGTCTGTCCCTTTGCGCCGTAACCATGGAAATTCTTCATCATTTAACGGGATGCTCGGGTCAATATTCACTGTGAATGGAGAAATTTCATCAAACTTTTCATAATCTTCTGACTTGTCTGTCTTGTCATCCACTCCCACGATGTTTCTCTTCCCAGAAAGAACTATGTGCCGCTTTGGCTCATCGTACGATGCATTCGCTTCCTTATCTTTTCTTTTTCTTGGCTTGGTAGACATGTCCTTCACATACGAAAACCTGTGCCACATCATTGGCTAGGACGAATGGTTCGCTCTGCATCACGCAAGATTGTTGAGATCCATTGTTGTCATTCCGCATGCGGGTCTTCCGTTACCCCGCCTCGTGTCATATTGACCCATTTGCACCGAAACAAAGGGACCTTTAAACCACGTCGATAGTCAAGTTCCCATATGTCCTATATATAACCATAATATGCTTCCTTTCCGCCTTGGTTTCTGCATCAAAGCGGACACCACTGTTTTGGTTGGTGCTCTTCTTATCTTGGGCGATCGTTTAAAATGTATTACCATTTATCTCGCACCCTTTGAAAGTCATTATATTCGAGATGGTAACTGGGACAGCAAGTACAGGTCATCTTCAATAGAGGTGTCATGCATGGTACGTGTCTGCAACCAGCTGGCGAAACTCCTGGTTTGTTCACGTGTAATCCAGTCATCAGACCGCTCCGGGTGTTTGGAGCGTAGCAAATTCTTGTGTTCATCCATATACGGAGCCACCAAGGCGGAATTCTGTAGAACTGTGTAGTGTGCTTCAGTGAGAGAATGTCCGTCCATACATATTATTTGTTCCCCTCCTAGCGTGCCTTTTCCATCCAGTCTGCCCTTATGCCGCGATTCAGGAACACCAATCGGCTTAAGGTCAGGAATAAAGTCAATACAAAACTCAATGACCTCCTCATTTTGATGGCCCTTGGAGATGCTTCCTTCTGGCCTAGCACGGTTATGAACATATTTCTTTAAGACTCCCATGAACCTCTCAAAGGGGAACATATTGTGTAGAAATACAGGACCCAAAACGTTAATCTCTTCAAGATAGGTGAACTAGGACGTGCGTCATGATGTTGAAGAAGGATGGTGGGAACACCAACTCGAAATTGACAAGACATTGCACCAAATCATTCTGTAACCTTGGTATGATTTCTGGATCGATTACCTTCTGAGAGATTGCATTGAGAAATGCACATAGCTTCACAATGGCTAATCGAACGTTTTTCGGTAGAAGCCCCCTCAATGCAACCGGAAGCAGTTGCGTCATAATCACGTGGCAGTCATGAGACTTTAGGTTCTGGAACTTTTTCTCTGCCATGTTTATTATTCCCTTTATATTCGACGAGAAGCCAGACGGTACCTTAATACTGAGCAGGCATTCAAAGAAGATTTCCTTCTCTTCTTTGGTAAGAGCATAGCTTGCATGACCCTGATATATGTAGTCTTCTCCATGCATACGTTGCTGGTCCTCCCGTGCCTCATGTGTATCTTTTGTCTTCCCATACACGCCCAAGAAGCCAAGCAGGGTCACGCAAAGATTCTTCGTCACGTGCATCACGTCGATTATGGAGCGGACCTCTAGGTCTTTCCAATATAGCAGGTCCCAAAATATAGATTTCTTCTTCCACATGGGTGCGCGTTCGTCAGCGTCCTTTGGAACAGGTTGTCCGCCAGGACCCTTTCCAAATATCACCTTCAAATCCTTGACCATATCATGTACATCAGCACCAGTACGGTGGCGAGGCTTTGTCCGGTGATCCGCCTCACCTTTGAAATGCTTGCCTTTCTTTCTTACGGGATGCCTGCTCGGAAGAAATCGACGATGTCCCAGGTACACATTCTTCATACAACTATTCAAATATATACTGTCGGTATCATCCAAACAGTGCATGCATCCACGGTATCCCTTGTTTGTCTGTCCTGAAAGGTTACTGAGAGCATGCCAATCATTGATGGTCACGAAGAGCAACGCCTTTAGGTCAAATTCTTCCCCCATGTGCTCATCCCACGCACGTACACCTGTTCCATTCCACAGTTGTAAGAGTTCTTCAACTAATGGCCTTAGGTACACATCAATGTCATTGCCGAGTTGCTTAGGGCCTTGGATGAGCACTGGCATCATAATGAACTTCCGCTTCATGCACAACCAAGGAGGAAGGTTATACAAACATAGAGTCACAGGCCAGGTGCTATGGTTGCTGCTCTGCTCCCCAAAAGGATTAATGCCATCTGCGCTTAGACCAAACCATATGCTCCTTGCGTCATCTGCAAACTCCTTCCCGTACTTTCTTTCGATTTTTCTCCACTGCGACCCGTCAGCGGGTACTCTCAACTTTCCGTCTTTCTTACGGTCTTCTCTGTGCCATCGCATCACCTTGGCATGCTCTTTGTTTTGGAACAACGTTTCAACCGTGGTATTATAGGAGAATACCACATCACCTTGGCAGGAATCTTCTTCCTGGGCGCCGCCTTGACATCACCAGGTCATCGCGGCTGATCTTATAGCGCAATGCACCACATACCGGCAAGCGCTCAAATCCTCGTACTCACCGCGGTAGAGGATGCAATCATTAGGGCATGCATGTATCTTCTGCACCTCTAACCCTAGAGGGCAGACAGCCTTCTTTGCTTCAGACGTACTCTCGGGCAATTCGTTGTCCTTTGGAAGCATATCCTTTATCATTACCAGCAACTTTCCAAATCCCTTGTCGATACACCATTCTCGCCTTCCATTGCAGCAATTCCAGTGTGGTGCCCAGCTTTTTCTTGTCACCCACGCAATTGGGTACAACAATTTTTGTGATCCTCTAACATGCGCTGCAACTTCTTCTTCTCCAAATCACTTGCGCAGTTTCTCTTTGCATCGGCAATGGCCTGACCTAGATCATCAATGGGCTCATCGATGCCTCTTCTTCAGCTTCTTCCCGCATTGCCGCCCAGCTTCTTCCGCATTACCGCTCAGCTTCTTCCCCATTGTTGTATCATCGTATTCAGGGAACCCATGGCCAGGATAGCTGTCGTCGTCCTCTTCTTCTTCATTGTCTTCCATCATAACCCCTCTTTCTCCGTGCTTGGTCCAAACATTATAGTGGGGCATGAAACGGGACTCAAACAGGTGGACGTGAATGGTTCTTGACGTAGAGTAATTGCGACCATTCTTACAGCCAGCACATGGACAAGGCATAAAACCATCCGCCCGCTTGTTTGCCTCAGCCGCAAGTAGAAAAGTATGCACGCCTCAACGAACTGGGAGAGCATCGGTCATCGTACATCCATTGCGGCTCATCTTCATTACACAACACCGAATAGACCAAATTAATACAAGTTCATACATAAAGTTCATACAACACTTAAATGCAACAAACAAATAACTCTCTAGCTAAAGCATTTAAATGCAACAACAAATGCGATCAAGATCGCAACTAAGGTAACAATTGATCCAACAGCATAATGATACCAAGCCTCACTATCGATGGCATATTTTCTAATCTTTCTAATCTTCAAGCGCATTTTCTCCATCTTGATCTTGTGATCATCGACGACATCGGCAACATGCAACTCCAATTCCATCTTCTCCCCCTCAATTCTTTTCAATTTTTCTTTCAAGTACTCATTTTCTCTTTCAACTAAATTTAACCTCTCGACAATAGGGTCGGTTGGAATTTCCGTTCACATACCTCCTAGATAAAAATATCTATGTCAACTTGATGGGCATAATTTGTCATAAACATGAAATGCAACAAATAGTTTTAAAACAGAATATACCACATCCGAATCATAACAAGGACGAGGGCCGACGGGACGGATATCAAAACCATGGCACTATGTATAACAAACAACGACGGGTAAGATAATTATTATACGAGTAACTATATATCCAAATCACACAAACATCAATTTTTATATAAAATTTCATGAACAAAAGGCTCACCACAAGGTGGTGCCGCATGACGGACGGTGCGAGGCGATCGACGGTGGTTATGACAGAGATTTAGAAGGCACTAAGTAAACCACACCTACATATGCAAACTAAGTGTTATTTTGACCTCAAATTGCATATAAATCAAATACTACCACATATAATTCCTCCCAAATTACTAAAACCCACAATTAATCACTATATAAACCAATGCAAGAGCTAATCTAGCAATGAGATATGAAAGGACAAAGTTGCTAACCTTGGTGATCATTTGAATGGATGAGGGCCTGCAAATCTTGACAAATTTGGGGAAAATTTTGTGATGAACTCGAGAGGAAGAATGGAAGAACAGAGGAGAGGGAGAGGGGAAAGGGGGAAGAACATAGTGCGGGTGGACGAAGGATTTATATAGGACAACATTTAGTACCGGTTCGTGCCACGAACCGGTACTAAAGGTGCTGGAAGGGCCCCATTCTGACAACATCCTGCCACCACTCTCATTAGTACCGGTTCGTGGCACGAACCGGTGCTAAAGGTTTGCCACGAACCGGTACTAAAGAGCTCCTCCCGGCTAGCTGTTGGAACCGGCACTAATGGCCACATTAGTGCCGGTTCTGTTACAAACCGGGACTAATGTGTCTCACATTTGACCCTTTTTCTACTAGTGCAACTCTGAAAAGGCTCTTCGACACTGCGTACGAAGATGCCTGGAAGGTGTTGTTCAAGGGCGCCGAGGCTCCCACATCCGCTACCGAAGATCGCGGATTCAGCTCGCAGCGTCAAGCCAGCGAGGTAAGTTATTTTACCCTTTATGGGACTCTTTTTTCATAGTTTGACTCTATGCGGGATCTAAAACTCCCTAACCTTTGACAGGACTGGCTGAAGACGTCCGGACAGATTAACTGTCCGGCCCCTTTGCCAGAAGACCCAGCAGACGTCCGCTTGGCGGGGCTGTTGGCTCCGGCGCCTTACGTGGTGCCGGCGAAGAAGGCCGAGAAGAAGGCCACGGGAACTCGAAGGAGCTCCCGGCGCCAGGGGCTATCGGATTCGTCGCCCGACAACCCTGAGGCGGAACCCTCCTCTGAGGAAGAGGAGGAGGAAAAGGAAGCCTCTCCCCCAGCGGGGAGAGAGAAGAAAAGGAAGGCCGCCCCAACTGGGGAGGCCGGAGGGTCCAAGAAGGGAAGGACCCTTCCTCCGGACTTCTCCACCAACGCCGACAACGACGAGGAGGAGTGGCCAACAAGGGCCAAGCCCCTGGCGAGATCGTAAGTGTCCGGATACCCCTGGCTTTTTTTCATTGCATAGTGTTCTCTAATGCCGAGCAATCATGCAGCCCGCCCAAGGACGAGCTCGCCGCTTCGTCGAGCGGGTCCCTGAGTTCGTCGAAAGTGGAGAGTACTTCACTTCCGGCCGCCTCCTTACCTCACGCTGCGGACGACGCCGAGGTGGGGCCCCAAGGGGGGCCTGGTCAAGAGGAGGTGGCGCAGGAGGCGCCGCAAGGCAACCTCCCGGACTCCAAGTGCGAGGGGAGCAAGACCCCCAGGGACTCTAAGCCCGACCCTCATCCGGACTCCATACCGGAACCTTCAGCGGTTCCGAAGTCCGGCAAGCGGCCCCTTCGTAGGAAGGGTAAGACGCCGGTGTCCTCCATCCAACCGGAGGCACCGGATAGCTTACTGGAGGCGCTTAACGGCGCCTCCATCGACGAGGAGCACCGCACTGTTATGAGTGTGGTGATCCAGAAAGTTCAGTCCGCCAAGAGCGAGCTGACTGAAGCCTGTACCAGCCTTCTAACAGGCTTTGAGGTAAGTTTAGAATATGTAAAAATATTACCGATAGACAGTAGTTTCGATGCTTAGTCCGTGTTCGGAAAGAAAAGCCGGACTAAGGATCTAAAAAGATATACGAGGAGTCTAACATAAGATTGTCAATATGGGAATGCAGCTCTGCGCTTGCTGACCTCTGCCAAGACCGACTCATGGAGGTCAATGCATTGTAGAAGAGCCTCGAGCGGTCCGAGAACGAGCTCGGCCTTGCCAAGAAGCAGCTCGAGGATAGGGAAGGTAAGCAATACCTTATTAAAGAAATACCTTATAGAAAGGATTTGGTTGCAAAAAATGATAGGAATAACGTGGGTATTGTAGGGGCCACGAACGAGGTGGCGACCCTGAAGGAAGCGGTGTCCGTGGCCGAAAGCAAAGCGGCCGCGGAGCGCACCGAGCGAGAGAAGCAGGAGGAGCGGGTGGCGGAGGTGCGGCAAGAGCTCTAGGCCCTCGTGGAAAAACACGAGAGTTTGGAGCGTGACTCGAAGACTCGAGAGTCCGAGCTTGCCTCGGATCTTGAGAGTGCCAAAGCCGCTAAGGCCGAAGCCCAAAAAGCCCTCCAAGAAATTGGATCATTAAAGAAGATAACGGCGGGTAAGGCATTCTTTATGCAAAGCAAGCATGTGAAAGTGAATTACCTATTGCTTACCCGGATTCGGAGCTCTCCAGGAGCATTCGCGGATCTGCCCCGTAGTGTGTCTGATGCTGCCGCGTTCTACCGCGCCAAGGAGGGGAGCTCGACGGAGAAGGTGTTCTAGTCTCAGTATGCTGAGGCAGAACGTCCGGTGCCCCTGAGCGACCAGCTGAAGCAGCTGGTCGAGCTCCACAAGGTCACCGAACAGGCCATGAAGGGCCTCATAGTTCGGCTGTGGCCATTGGAAGCCATGCCTCGGAGTTATTTTGGGCTAGTGCAGCGGCTGGTGGACGCCTGTCCATGGATTGAAGTCATCAAGCGCTCCGTCTGCATTGAAGATGCTTGTCGGGCCCTTGCCCGTGCTAAAGTTCATTGTGGCAAGCTGGACGCGGAGAAGCTTGTGACGGACGGGCCACCGAAGGGCAAGGAGCATCGCAAGCCCGAAATGTACTATGAGGGCGTCCTGAAGGGTGCCCGCCGTATAGCGGATGAGTGCTCCAAAGATGTAATATTTGAGTAGACTCGCATTTTGTTATCCTGTACGCTGAAAACTTGTTCGTATGCGCTAAGCAACGCTTGTGAATTTAAAATATTACCTTCGGTGCGGCCGTTTATCAAATTTGAGAGATGGCAAGTCGTTGGCTTCAGCCCCCATGCCACGAGTGCTGGGGTGTTCGGGATAAACTTGATCGCTCTTGTTCCCATTCTTGGGTCCTTCGAGGGAGGCGCTCAACACAACGAACAAGGCAACCGGACTTATGGTGCTTGAATACTCTCACTTAGCCATAAAATTCTATAATTTTAAATTTCGGCGAAGCCCCTAGTATTCAGAAGACCGAGTTCGGGGCGCTATCCACGCCTTGGCCGGACAATGCCGACTCCTCGCTCTAAGCGGCATAAGTCTTTAGGGACCCGAAAAAACCTCTCGAACAGCGACTCGCTCTCGCCCTATCATGACGGTCAGTTTTAGCTTTCTCCACTGAGGTGCTCAACCCAGCTCAACCGGGGCACAATCGCAGTGGTTCTCCCAGCGCTACCTTAGCCGATATAACGGAACGTAAGGTACCAAAACATGGGAGCCGGGCAAACCCAACTATTGACCCAAGACATGATTCGGAGCCGATGCATATAATGCTATAAGTTCAGGGTGCCGCACTTGTGAAAGTGTTCGGACTTATCACACCATACTTTTGGGGTACTTAAGCCCCTGGTGTATTGGCCGTACCAAAGTGTACGGGTGCAGCATGTCATGAAATGAACATGTATATAGATAAAGAAAGGAGTGCAATAATAGGCAGAAGCTATGTATTGTTTATTCAAAAAGGTACTACAATGAAAGCAGAACGATACAAATAGTGCGATAAGCAAGGGATGGGACTATTTAACATGTCCCCCTCCAGGGGTAAGCTGCGAGATGGTATATAAAACAGGTATAATGCTCGTAGTAGAGACCACCTGGACACTCGACGTAGCTTTCTGCTTCCTTGGCTGTTGCATCGTGAGTTCGGAAATTCTAGTGCCGGACAGGGCTTCTGGAAAACGGAGTCCTGAAAGTAAGAAAAAAGAAAAAGGAAAAAGAATGACACAATCGGGAGCCCCTGGTGCGGTTGAGCCGCATTCTGGGAGTGCCGTGGTCGTGCCCCTCCCCTTATGCCCATGGTATCTTCAGAGCGTAGTTATGTATGCGTAGTACTGGCTTCGCAATTTCGCGAGGGCTGGGGTTGGGGCCGGATTGCTACGCGTGCTTGGATCGTGCCAGGCGGTCTTTTTGTAGGTTACTCCGGGCGCGTTTGACAGTGTCCGGACGTTTAGTGGCCGGACTCGAGAATTGCTGTGAGAGGCTGCCTTGCACCTCCGCCGCGAGGGCCGCCGTATGCTCCTCCGTTCAGAGAGAGCATTCGGTGTTTCCATTGACCGTGATTACTCCTCGAGGGCCTGGCATCTTGAGCTTGAGGTATGGTAGTGCGGCACCGCATTGAACTTTGCAAATGCGGTTCGTCCAAGCAGTGCGTGATAGCCGCTGCGGAACGGGACTATGTCGAAGATTAACTCTTCGCTTTGGAAGTTATCCGGGGATCCGAAGACCACTTCGAGTGTAACTGAGCCTGTACAATTGGCCTCTACACCTGGTATGACGCCTTTAAAGGTCGTCTTTGTGGGTTTAATCCTTGAGGGGTCTATGCTCATTTTGTGCACTGTATCCTGATAAAGCAGGTTCAGGCTGCTACCGCCGTCCATCAGGACTCTAGTGAGGTGAAATCCGTCAATGATTGGGTCAAGAACCAATGCGTCGAATCCGCCGTGGCGGATGCTAGTGGGGTGGTCCCTTCGATCAAAGGTGATCGGGCAGGAGGACCATGGGTTGAACTTTGGGGCGACTGGCTCCATCGCATATACGTCCCATAGCGCACGCTTCCGCTCCCTTTTGGGTATATGGGTTGCGTATATCATGTTCACATCCGCACTTGTGGGGGAAACCTTCTGTCCTCTATTGTTCGGGGTCGGGCTCCTCCTCGTCATCGCTATGCAGCCCCTTGTCATTGTTTTCGGCGCTTAGCTTGCCTGCTTGTTTGAACACCCAACAATCCCTGTTGGTGTGGTTGGCTGGTTTTCGGGGTGCCATGTATCCGCACAAGCGATCGAGTATTCGGTCCAAGTTGGACGGGCCCTGGGTATTTCTTTTGAATGGCTTCTTCCGCTGACCGGGTTTAGAGCCTCTGAATCCGGCATTTACTGTCGTATCTTCAGCATTATCACCGTTAATGCGGTGTTTATGCTTGTTGCGACGCGACCTGCCATTGCTGTCCTTGGTATCCGAACTACCAGGGTGTTTGGCCAAGTTGTTGCTTCGAGCTAGCCAGTTGTCCTCTCCCGCGCAAAAGCGGGTCATGAGTGTGGTGAGGGCTGCCATGGATTTCGGCTTTTCCTGTCCTAGGTGCCGGGCTAGCCACTCGTCGCGGATGTTGTGTTTGAAGGCTGCTAGCGCCTCTGCATCCGGACAGTCGACGATCTGATTTTTCTTTGTTAGGAACCGCGTCCAGAATTGTCTGGCCGATTCTTCTGGCTGCTGAATTATATGGCTAAGGTCATCGGCGTCTGGTGGTCGCACATATGTGCCCTGGAAGTTATCAAGGAATGCGGCTTCCAGGTCCTCCCAACAACCGATTGACTCTGCTGGCAAGCTGTTGAGCCAATGCCGAGCTGGTCCTTTAAGCTTGAGTGGGAGGTATTTGATGGCATGTAGATCATCACCGCGGGCCATGTGGATATGGAGGAGATAGTCCTCGATCCAGACCGCAGGATCTGTGGTACCATCGTATGATTCGATGTTTACGGGTTTGAAGCCCTCAGGGATTTGATGATCCATTACTTCATCTGTGAAGCATAGTGGGTGTGCGGCGCCTCTGTATTGGGCTATATCACGACGTAGCTCATATGAGCTTTGTCTCATCGTGTTCGCCCGCCGGGTTTGTTGTATCCGCGTGACGGTAATCATCCCGAGTCGTTACGCCCACGCCGATCTGTAGATCGATCTTGTATGCTTTGCCTTATCCTCCAATATATCTCGCAAGTCCGGCGCATTTTCCCGTGCCTTGGTACTTTTTGAGCGGCGTCGGGGTGTGGCTTGAGCGGAGGGCCGAGAGGCTTCTCTGTCGCGGCCGCGGGGTGGCCGGTCTGCCATGTCGTGCGCTGGTGACGTGGGTGCTTCCTCCTTTGATCGAGGCAACGGCCTGCGTTTGGGGTAGCTTTTGGAGGGGCGTTCGAGTTCATACTCTTCGGCTGCAAGGACTTCAGTCCATCTATCAGCCAGTAGGTCTTGGTCAGCTCTAAGCTGTTGCTGCTTTTTCTTGAGGCTGCTTGCCGTGGCCATGAGCCTGCGTTTAAAACGCTCTTGTTCGACGGGGTCCTCCGCACGACAATTAAATCGTCGTCGAGGCTTGCCTCGTCTTCGGAGGGGCGCATAATTATCGTCCTCTACCTCTCTTTCTCGCCCGTCTTGTCGTGCGGACTTGCTTCTCCTCCTCCCGCGCTGAGTCCTGCTGGAGGGGTCGTCTTCGCACCGTCCGGGTATTATTGTCTCGTGCGGAATCGCCGCCATCGTGGCGGATTTAGAGCGGCGCCGCTGACATCGGCGCTTGGGTTGTTTCTTGGAGGGGTCATCCTCCGCCGTTCCATCCATTCCCATCTTTTGGGATGTCCACCATGTATATGTCATATGACGAGGTGGCCTTCCAGTGCCCTGTAGGCGCTGGTTCTTGGTCGTCTCCAGCATCGTCGTCCATACCGTCGATGTCGGTCAAATCATCGACAGTGGCTACAAAGTGGGTGGTGGGTGGGCGTTGAATTTCTTCGTCGTACGCATCCCAACCTTCCTGACCGTAGTCCGGCCAGGGCTCCCCTGACAAAGAGAGAGACTTTAGTGAGTTCAGGATATCGCCAAAGGGCGAGTGCTGAAAGATGTCCGCGGCGGTGAACTCCATAACCGGTGCCCAGTCGGATTCGACTGGCAGGGGCGCGGGAGGTTCGGAGTCCGGCACCTGGGAGTCACGAGCTTTGCAAAGGACAGGGATGGTGTTCGGCTCAATCGTCGTAGAGATTTCAGCCCCCGAGGCGGTGTCCAACCAACCGTCCTCGATTGGCGAAACCGGCTCCGGATTAAGGGTCGGAGCAGGCACTGGTGCGGCCTCCAGGGCACTGTTCGGCGGCAGAGCTAGATCGTACTCATCGAGACAGTGCGGCACGCTCGAATCCGTCGAAGATCAAGTCTCCGCGGACATCGGCCGTATAGTTCAAGCTTCCAAATCTGACCTGATGGCCAGGGGCGTAGCTTTCGATCTACTCCAGATGGCCTAGCGAATTGGCCCGCAGTGCAAAGCCGCCGAATACGAAGATCTGTCCGGGGAGAAAAGTCTCACCCTGGACTGCGTCGTTGCTGATGATTGAAGGAGCCATCGGGCCTATAGGTGACGACACAGAGGAACTCTCATTGAAGGCACCAATGTCGGTGTCAAAACCGGCGGATCTCGGGTAGGGGGTCCCGAACTGTGCGTCTAGGCGGATGGTAACAGGAGACAAGGGACACGATGTTTTTACCCAGGTTCGGGCCCTCTCGATGGAGGTAATACCCTACTCCTGCTTGATTAATATTGATGATATGGGTAGTACAAGAGTAGATCTACCACGAGATCAGAGATGCTAAACCCTAGAAGCTAGCCTATGGTATGATTGTTGTTCGTCCTATGAACTAAAACCCTTCGGTTTATATAGACACCGAATAGGGTTAGGGTTACACAGAGTCGGTTACAAGGGTAGGAAATCTACATATCCGTATCGCCAAGCTTGCCTTCCACGCCAAGGAAAGTCCTATCCGGACAAGGGATGAAGTCTTTAATCTTGTATCTTCATAGTCTAGGAGTCCGGCAAAAGATGATAGTTCGGCTATCCGGACACCCCCTAGTCCAGGACTCCCTCACCCCTCCACTCTTCTCTATGATCTCTCATCATCGATTGGCTGGTAATCTAATTATTCCTGCTGCTTGCTGGGTGCCGTAAAAATTAGTGACAGACTGAAACTTTCAGCAGAGATATAAATCAACATTTATGAGCGACCCTCACCGCCGTGGAGCTGTGGTCCTCATCTAAATCGAACGTGTGCAGATTATTGTAGGCAACTATGGTGTTGTATCATCTGCAAATGCTTAGTTCGTGCGGGAGTTTTTTTCCCAATGTGCAGTGCCGACCGTGCAGAGGTCGGGAGTCAAGGCGGAGGATGAGATCGGGAGGCCCCGCGGCTCCACGCCGGCGTCGTCACCGCCGCCTCGCAAGTTGTAACCAATATAGAAAAGCTATATGACTCGATCCAGGATCTCCCGGCTCTCTCTGATCCCGTCTCACCACAAACTTTTAATCTTTTTTCTTTTGAGTAGAATTTTAATCTTTTTAGTTCCAAGTTGTGAACATATGAAGATCCAACATCTAATTTATTTCTCATAGATGAGTGATGGACGATGCAGCGGAGGAGGCATACTGATGGCAGGTTGTAGCAAATCAGGAGGCCGCCTCCGTCGGCGGATGCTACAGACTAGCATACATGTTATTTAGAAACAAGGGGTTTGCCATGCTACAACAGATTCCTGACTAATTTTATCTATTCTACTTGGTCTTCTGATTTGAAACATCCATATATTCCTCATAAACATATTGGTTTTGCTACCAGCAGTAGGTGCTTTCTTTCTTCTGTAGCTGGGATTTCAGTAAAAAAAAAGTTTAACCTTCAGTGAATATGCACAGTACCAAGACTTTGTTCTGCAGCTCGCACGCCGCATCCATGTCGAGAGGGCCTAGGCTGCTCTGTGCGCGTCGTTGTCTTAGCCAGTTGTGTTAATCGGTGGAAATGCGAGAGGGCCACGCCTCACTAGTAATCTTGTTGATTGCCTCTGAACCTGAATGAACAGCCTTGCTTGTTCAGTTCTGTGTGTCCATATGATTTATGCTTTGCTGTTTTATCCTGTTGTTCCTTTTGATCCCTGTGACTGTTGCAATCAACTCTCACCTGTACCATGATGCTAACTGGTAAATTAGGACAAGAGATGTTTCTATTTTGCACTGCTCATACTGTACATACTGTGATTCATCTGATGGGTTTCTTGCACCTGCAAGTGACAGCGTCATGATGTTGTCAACGGTGTGGCTAAGGCAGAAGGTGTGACCAAATATGATGCAGGTGAAACTGCTGCAGATCAGAAAGGTGAACACATGTTCACCTGTATTAAGATATTTTCAGTAATTTAATGCTGAAATGGTATCCTGTAGCGAACTGGGATTATGGTCTGTCTCTTAAACTGTCTTTGATCTTGTCCATAATGCTTTCCTGCAGAGCAAAAAGGTTCAACAACCATGAAATCCTAGCTGAGGACGTGTGAGACTGGGATATAGCCAGTGAACGGGGGCAAGGGCAGCGTGCGCAGGTGCTTTCTTTGTTTTCAATCTAATTGTTGTGAATACATTTCTCTTTTAATTTATTTTCAATCTTCCAAACCTGGACATAGTTATTGTATCTTATTATCATCTTTGGAAGTGGCCGGACCCTTCCGCAAACCCTGCACAAGCAGGAGCTAACTAACAAGTTTTCACTTTCTCGACTGGGTGCAGGGTGATCGACGAGGACTACTGCGGCCCGATGGGAGTCGTGCTCTTCAACTACTCAGAGGCAGACTTCACCGTGAAGCCCCGCGACCGCGTCATACAGATTATTGTCCAGGTGATTGCGACGCAGGAGGTCCCCGGGGTGGAGGACCTCGACGCCACCGTTCGGAGGTCAACGAGGTGGAGGACGACGCCACCGTCCGGAGTTCCTCAAGGTGGAGGACCTCGACGCTTTGTACATACATCTAGAGAAGTGGTCTGGTTAGGTTGGTGGTGAAACGCTAGGGAAGGTACCACCAACCTTTTGATGATGGTTGTGTGTGTCCTCGTGATCTCTTCGAGTTGAGATGTTGAATGTTGCATCCATGAACACTGCAAGTGTTAAGATGGTTCTGTGAAATTTATTTTGCATTGGACGTGTCTCTGATCTTCATTCATGAATACTGCATCTATTTATAATTTTTTAATTCCTAATTTGCTACTAGTAGCGTTGGGAAAAAAGTGCCCTACTAGTATCTAGGATACTAGTAGCGCTGGTGTTGTAGGCACGCTACTACTACTTCATTAGTAGTAGCGCGAGTCTGTAATAGCAGTAGCATGGGTGGCACACGCTACTACTAACAAAGTTAGTAGTAGCGCGGGTTTCTCCCACGCTACTACTAACTATTAGCTGTAGCGCCTTATTAGTAGCGTCGGTCCCCGCGCTGCTGATACACCTAAAACCCGCGCTGCTGCTAGCCTTTTCCCTAGTAGTGAGAGGGCGTCAAGTGACGCGCTGTCAGCCCATCCCAGGTGAACGTTACGGGGGCTTCCGAAGGAGTACTCCTTTGTTAGTTGCTCCCGCCACGTCTGCCGCCCGCGAGTGGCAAACAGAAGGGGAGAATATCATACGGAAACCAATATTCAATGAAAACTTCGTGAAAACCATATTTTAAAATTTCGAAAAATTCTTAAAAAAGTATGGGATGTTAAAAGGGTGACGTTTTATTGCCACGGAAAATTTCAAATTAAAACACATTGTAAGATGTGAGCTATGAAAAAGACAAATTGAGCCCTGAATAGTGACATTACTGTTTGGCACTATTCAACGCTGATTTCGTCTTTTTCATAGCTCATATCTCGTAATGTGCTTCAACTTGAAAATTTGTGCGGCAATAAAACATCATCCTCTTAACATCTCCTATTTTTTTAGATTTTTTTGAAACTTTAAAACAGCTTTTTCTCGTGGTTTTCATCGGTTTCCACCGAATGTTGGTTTCCGTATGATATTCTCAGAGACAAAAGTGGTTACACCAACAGTGCCCGCGGGTTGGCCTGCCCACTTAGCGGCAGCACATGTTGCGTGTTTGCTGCTTCCATTTTTCGTTCGTCTTTTACTGTTTTGTTTTTCTTTTCAGTTTTTTCCTGTTTCTTTCATGTTTTTTGGGTTTTTGTTTGTTTTTTATTTCGGGTTTTTATTTATATTTTCCTTCACTTTTTGTATCATTAACACATAGTGAACAATATTTTAATACATGATGAACAATTCATTCATGATCGATGAATATTTTTTATTTGGTTTTTAATACACAAGGATAAATTCATTAATGATCATCGATAAGAAATGTGCACGCGTATTACAAAAAATGTCCACAAAAGATGATATGTTACAGAAAAATGTTGATCTGTGTTTTAAAAAAACTTGGTACATATTTAAAAGAAGTTCACTTTATATTATAAAAGGTGCACCGTGTATTATACAAATGTCAACGTATATTAAGAAACTGTTCACTGCATATGACAAGTAATTCATCATGCATTATAAATTCGTATGATCATGTATTAATAAAATGTTCAAATTATATTACAAAAAGTTCAATGAATATTACAAAAACATTCACTGTACAATAAAACAATGTTCAGTGTGTATGTGAATTGATGTTCACTGTATATTATAGAAATGTTTATATTCCAAAAAAATTATAAAAGAGAAGTTCTAAAGAAAAAACAAGGAAGAAAACTTCAAAAAACAACCAAAAAATCAGCCGCTACGGTGAACCGACTGCCACAGTGCACTGTTCTCTACAGTAACCATGCTCTATACAAAGCGCCACCGCTATAGTGGGCCGGCCTAATGCACTTGCCCTTGTGCGTCGCCTCGGCTGTTTGACGCCTACGTGCATCGAACAGGAGGTCTCCCCCTCCAGACCAGCACAACGGGAACTCCTATGTGACGCATTTTGCGTCAACTACGTGAAGCTTCGCATAGAGCACTGCTCCGACTGGGCCAGCCCACGCATGAGCTGCCAGCAGTCTTAAAAAAAGTAAGAAAAAGCGCGTGCGTCGAGCAGGATTCGAACTCGCGATCGCGCTGTTGCAAAGCCAATAAGCTTGCCACTGCGCCTTACTGCTCTGCATGATACACAGGCAACGCAAGTGCTTTAATATTAGATAAAATCGCGAGAAAACTCAAACATTTTTTGAGAAATTTTGAGAAAAACTTTAATACTCAGTTTTTTGCCTGTGTACTTTAATACACAGGCAACGCAAGTACTTTAATACTAGACAAATTTTGAGAAAACTCAAACATTTTTTCAACACACAAACGAATTTTGGAGACGCGAACATATTTTTTTGGAACGGAAACATTTTTTAAACTACCCAAAAAACTGAACAGGAACAATTTTTCAAATTTCAAAACAAAATTTGGAAACACAAACAACTTTTGAATTTCCCAAATATTCTTGGAATTTGTGACATTTCTTTAAACGAACAATTTTTGAAAGCACGTACAATTTTTGAATGTTGAGAACAAATTTTGAAATGGAGAACAATTTTTTAAGCGCGAACAATTTTTGAATGTTGAGAACAAATTTTGAAATGGAGAACAGATTTAGAAGCGCGGACAATTTTTTAAAGCATGAACAATTTTTGAATGTTGAAAACAAATTTTGAAATGGAGAACAAATTTGGAAGCACGAACAATTTTTGAAAGCACGAACAATTTTTGAATCTTGAGAACAAATTTTGAAATGGAGAACAAATTTGGAAGCACGAACAATTTTTGAAAACACGAACAAATTTTGAATGTTGAGAATAAATTTTGAAATGGAGAACAATTTTTTAAGCGCGAACAATTTTTGAATGTTGAGAATAAATTTTAAAATGGAGAACAGATTTAGAAGCGCGGACAATTTTTTAAAGCACGAACAATTTTTGAATGTTGAGAACAAATTTTGAAATGGAGAACAAATTTGGAAGCTCGAACAATTTTTGAAAGCATGAACAATTTTTGAATCTTGAGAACAAATTTTTTAAAAGAATGTTCGTGCTTTTAAAAGAACATTTTTGGAAAGTTGCAAACAATTTTTGAAACGGAAACATTTTTTGAAATCGCGAACATTTTTTTAAAAGTTGTCAAAATTTTGAGCAAAAACATTCTGAAAAATTTTGTTAACACAAAATAGTTTTTGAAAATTCCGAACATTTTTTGAATTTATGAACAAAATTTGAAAACACGAACATTTTTCAAATTTTGAACATTTTTGTAAAAGCGTGAACATTTTTTTGAGAGAGAAAACATAAACTTGAAAAACAAAAAATAAAATAAAAAATAAAAATAAACAGAAATAGAAAAAGAAAGGAAAATAAAAAAAACCGGTTCAGGAACCTTCTAGAAGGTTCCCAAAACCAGAAAAAACTGGCTGGGAAAGTCTAGAAGGTTCCCAAAACCGGGATCTGTGAAGTGTGTTAAACAGGCCGGCCCATTTAAATCGCTCGCCTTAGTTGCCTGTGCGTTTGCCCGACATTTTGACGCAACGAGCGTCAAATAGGATATTCCCAGCACAACAACCCCCACCGACACCCACCAATTGGGCCTGGGCCTTTTGAGGTGTGGTTGTTTATACTGCCTAGGCCTTTGAACATAGCCGAAAAAGGGAGCATGCCCTCGCCACATCAGCTTCTTCTCTTTTCTCCCAGGTGCCAGTGGATTTTGTTTTTCACCCCATATTACCAGTATCCCCATGAGCACTAACTTTTAGTAAAGGGTGCAATTTCTGAAGAAAAAAAGAGTCAAAAAGGGTGTGTTAGGTAGGTGTCGCTCGTAGCAAGGAACACGCGCTAGTGTCAATCATGCTCTCTCGGTTACGTCCCTCCTGCTCACTCGGCCACATCGCTTGGCCCAGCAGAGGCTCATTACTGACAGTCGAAGAAGAAAAATTTATTACGTACAATCTTTTTTTGTCTCAAAAAAAAAAGTACAGATCTTTTTTTTCTTCTTTGTTGTTTTTCTTTCTTGCACACGGTTTTCTTCATTATAGACCTACTAGGTATGTACATGGTCCTTTTAAAAAAGCAGTGAGTATGTATTGTAAAAAAAAGGCAGCGTGTACATGGGCATGTAAAAGGATTTTTTTTTCATTTTCAAACAATTTCTTGTCTTTGGGATAAAAATGTTCGTAAATTTTGGAAATCTTAACAAATTAAGAAATTGTTCATGAATTTAAAAAATATTCGTAATATGAAAATGTTCGTCAAATTTACATAAGAATGACAAATTTGAAAATTGTTCAAGAATTGGAAATATATCATGAATTAAAAAATATCATCAATTCAAATAAAATCAACAAAACAATGTTCATGAATTTGAAAAGTATTTTACTCCCTCCGTCCCATAATATATGAGTGTTTTGACACTACACTAGCGTAAAAAATGTTCATAAATCTAATAAAATGTGCGTAAAGTTGAAAGATGTTTTTTATTTTAAAAACGCAAATTTAAAAATGTTCATGAACTCCGTCCTATAATTTTTTTATTTTTTTAGGGTATCAAATCTATTTATTTAGGTACTTGAGTTAAGGGCATAGCGAAGAGAACAACTGGCCGATTGCGTTGGATTTCCCTTCTCGCATGCAATATCTATCCATTTAATTGCTTGCCAACATTCATATTGTCTATTTATTGAGAATATCACACATGAAACAAGAAAATAATTGCAATTGATACAGGCAGATAGGCAGGAACAAACATTCTTCTTCCTTGGTCCTTCTCGACCGCGGTCTTCATCTCACCATATAGAGGACGACCGCGGTCCACATGGTAGAGCTGATTAGAACACATATATATATTGTCCCATTTACAACACACATCAACCAAGCATCCACCAGATCATCGATCTCAAGTCCATGGACAAGCACAAGAGCCGCACGCGTGCACTAGCCTTGCTACTCCCTCTGTTGTTTCTCGCGTGTTTTCCCCTTTACGCTCAATGTAAGTCGCATGCACTAGCTAGCACATACGCCATGAAGCCATTGCTTCCTAAATTTCTGTTTTGTGGCTTGCTCAACAGGCCGCCTCATCGAGGGCATGGACAGCGACAAGATCAATATACCGGGCGGGCTCTGCGTTCATCATAGAGACTGCGCACCGGGTAATTGTTGCTTCTGGTGCCTAGTGCTGGATCTGTGCTATGCATCAATGGGCGAGTGCAAGAAAGAGTGCCAAGGCCACATCGATGCGCGCCTCTTTAACCTTCCATCGCCTTCAAATTGAGTTCCTTGATCTTGAACCGGCAACCCGTTCGAGCAAGACTAGTGGTCTAATTTATTGTATTCTTTTGAAGCCGCCGGTAGTTGTTCTAATAATAAGAATACATATCTCAACGATTTGTTTCAATTTCTTATTAGAGAAATCTCTAATTATCAACTTTGTTTATTGTTCCTGCTTGGTCATTCGTATCCTCGTTTACTTTTGTCAACACGTTTTTTTTTTTTTTTTGCAATAAGCTTCCAATCTATGCATCTTCAATCATGACAGTACAAAGAACAACAGAGGTAATAAAAATTACAACCATTTCATGGACCATCTAGCGACGACTACAAGCACCGATGATTTGCACAGCAAATGTATAGAATTAATTAAGCCAATGGACAAAACAAAATTGCGGTAGTACAAAAAAGTACTCATACATACAGAATCAATCAAGGAAATTAAACAGCTTAATTAACAAAATTGCAAATGTATAGAAATCTCTAATTAAGCCGTACTCATACATACAGAATCAATCAAGGAAATTAAACAGCTTAATTAACAAGAGCCACTGGTAGTACAAAAAAGAAGAAACAAATACATTACTACAGATGACTTAACTAGCCTTTGTCTCATAACAAACTGTCGAAGATGGTCATGCCTCATGTTTGTTACCCCTTCATAAACAAGGGGGCAGTGGACGTTGATTTTACTTATGGCACGCATTGTTCACTATGACGTCAAAATTGAAAAGAATTATATGAAATCTAGAGCATGAAGCTTCGTAGTGGCATATATTATCAGATCAGATGTCTCCAATATAAAATGAAGCGAAATGACCACTTGCAACGAGAGTTCACAACGAATTAAAGTATCTATTTTTTGGAATTACAGTTTTTTAATCTGTTATTTCAGTTACCAGGAAAATGCCACCATAGCTTTTCAGTTGTATGTATTAAGAATTTTCTCTTTCTTTCAGTAATAGTGCAAACAAGTTGTAGAGTTGTGAGTTTTTTTTTCCCGAAAAGGGTATTACCCGGCCTTTGTATCACACGATACACATAGCCAAGTTGTAGACTTATGTAGTCCACAAGTCGTTGATTGCTTTTATGTGTCCATTTGGTTTTAGAAAAAATTAAAGCTTAATTCCTGTTAATATTGCTCAATATTGCCCAGGTACATATATAGGCGCAGGAAGGAGCATGTCATGCTAAAACCACCGTACCGGCCGTAAGTAAAAGTGATTGCAAGGTAATTTTACATGATGCATGGAGGTAAGTTACATCGTGCATGCGAGTAACCCATCCGGTTTTGTTTTGTTTTGCATGCAACGTAATTTTAAAGTGCATAGACTACTCAAATTACCTATGTATATACGTGCCATGTGCATCTCCCTCTCTGTCATCAGTCAATCTATCTTTTCTTTGGCGGGGGTAAAAAGGATGTACTATTACTCAAGAGCAAATGAGTTCTTCCCTACACATACTAGGGATATTGTCATGCCCGGATTGGATCCAAACAACAGTACGGTCCTCCGTCCTACCAAAGTTGGCTAAGGAATGACTAATATTATTCTGCTCTCAACTAATATGAGTAATAACACACTCCCTTTCATCCTTAAGTCTCTTCACTTCTTGCACCACCATAAAAAACAGTTCACCTTAGATTATATTGATGGAGATTACTAGGTGCCTTCCTTCATACATTGCCAACGACCTGATTTATTCCTAGTTGGATGCTAGCTCTTTGTGGTTTCAAATATGCTTGCGACGACCCAGGAGAAGGAAACTTCACTGAAGTTGCTAGCAATTTTTGGAATTGCAGTTTTTTTAACCTATTTTTTAGTTGCCAGGAAAATGCCACCATTGCTTTTCAGTTGTATGTATTAACTATTTTCTCTTTCTTCCAGTTACAATGTGCAAACAAGTTGTAGACTTATGTTGTCTACAAGTAAGTCGTTGATTGCTTATATGTTTCCATTTGGTTTAGGAAAATAAATAAAGCTTAATTCATGTAAATATTGATCAACACATATGACTAAATAGTTAGTTGACTATGTTTTCTTAGTGTTTATAACAAGGCAGCATCAAGAAAATGGACACCTTTATCCAGCGACCAGTCGCTGGGAGGAGCCTCCCGTTGACGCATTCGTTTGCCAGGGCGGAGGTCCTCCCAGCGAATTGTTGCTAGCATATCCTTGTTCGCCAGCGGGAGGGCCATGGTGAAATGGTTTTTCTTTTAGGAAAAGCCATAAAATCAAAAAAATATAAAATGCCACAAAAGTTGCCAAGTTCCTAGACATCACCCAAAAAATCTTGTCCGTAAAAACAGGGTCAGCAAAAAATGTCATCTCTCAATAAGAAAAAATGTCTCATCTTAAATAATAAAAAATGCCATCCTTGGAATAATAAAAATGGCATGCTATTATAAATAAAAATGGCATGCTCTTATTAATATATGACTTGCCATTAAAAATAAAAAATGACATCCTCTCACTATTAAAAATGTGATCCTATTATAAACAAAAATGTCATGCCCTTATTAATAAAAACTGCTATGCAATAAAAATAAAAAATGGCATCCTATGACTATTAAAAATTTCATCCTATTATAAACAGAAAAGGCCATGCTCTTATTAAAAAAATGCTATGCCATTAAAAATAGAAGATGCCATTCTCTCACAATTAAAAATGCCATAGTCTTAGCGATAAAAAATGCCATCATCACAATAATAAAAAAGACATGCTCTTATTAGTAAAAACTACAATATCGGTAAAACAAAACTGCCATCCTCTCAATAATAAAAATGTCACCCTCTTATAATAAAAAATTTCATCCTCCTAAAATAAAACTGCACCGCGAGAAAGTTAAAAAAATATTATTTTTGGGATGAATTAAAAAACTTCAAAAATGCCATGTTGTACATAAATATACATTTTAAGAGAAACTTTCGCAAGCCCGCTCTCAAGCCCAGTGGTTAGAGTACCACGCTCGACGCGAGAGGTCGGGAATCCGAATCCTCCCCTGTGTCGGTGTTATGTATTTTTGAAAAAAAAAAACAAGAGTTCGCCAGGAAAAGCCAGACAACGAATGTGTTACACATTTTTGGAGAAAGAAAAACAAGAGTTCGCTAGGAAAAGCCAGACATCGAATGCCTCCAGCCATCCGACGTGGTGTTGCCCCTTGTGTTGGGGTGCGTGTGCATTCGCTAGGGTCACCCTCCTTGAGAACATTCATCAGTAATAATTTTCGAAGAAGATTTCATCATCTCATGCTCATAACAAGGCGGATCGAGCCACAGTATCGGTTGTTGTATGTTATTACATGTGTCCAATATATCTAACTTCTCTTTTAGTGATTGGATGGAGAGGATGGGAGGCTCCATGTCGAGTTATTCCATTTGTTGGTCCTTGGTGGTAGGCTGGTAGCAAAATACAAAAACCGATGTGTAGAGTTGCACAGGGAGGATCATCACCACCACGACTCCATCTACACTTACACTCAAGGAGGTGACACACTTGCTCTTCAAGATCCAGCTTCCAATGGGGTTTCATGAGCTGGAACAGCGGGGGAAGCCTCACGGCGTCACATGTGAAAGGGGTGAGGGAGCAAGATGATGACGATGTATGGAGCGTTCTGTTTTCGCGGAAGAAGTAGGTCGTCGACCGAATAAGCGACATGGTGGCCACTCAAGAGAGGGCACGGGATGCGAACGAAACCTCCAGCTGAGTGGTAAAAGATGCGTCTCTTGATGTCGCCGGGGTGAAGGTCGTTGCCCTCGGGCAACATCACCCACCGTCATGGGTGAAAGCGCGGGACGATGATGCCACGGGCGCGTGGCCTAACGGTGCTAGACTACCCGTGCGTGCACACACCCCGAAACCAAATGTGTTCCAACGGTTCTCAAGCCAAAACGCGAGAGCCCATCAGCTGAACCAGCTCCGTGTGCAGAGACGGCACGACTTCAGAGCTGGGGCGAGCAAATGGCCGGACGGAGGTTGCTATTCGATGACAAAGACGACATGGATCGGTTTCTTTTGGACATGGGGTCGATCTCTGGCCGCATCACACCATTCGACTCGGCAATGATTTTTTTTTGAGTGAAGACAACGAATTAAATTTTTTTTTGAGAAAATCTTGCCACTTTATTAGATGATAGAAATGTTCATAGGTACACGGGTCTGGTCATGGGGGATTCCCAACCAAACATGTCGACCTACAGCTAAGTTACAAGCAAACTTGGCGAGATTGTGAGCCTTGAAGTTATTGTTCCTACTCTCAGAAACAAAAGATACTAAGTCGAAGGAGCTCCTCCGATGCGTAATTTCATGTACAATAGCTGAATGCGGACCACCCGTCCCCTCATTTATGTCGAGTACCACGCCCTTGCAGTCCGAAGCGACCCTTAGATGAGTCAGATGAAGATCCATAGCCAATGCCAACGCCTCCCTGCAAGCGAAAGTTTCCAAAGTTGTGGGATCGGTAATACCTCGAAAGACTGCCGCCGAGGAACCCAGATATGGTCTCGGCATACCGCAGAAACTGCCCCTCCACGTTTGTCCAAATAAAAGAAGAAATGATGGGAGCTTGAGTTGGGCCTGATCTACAGCATCCACTCTCTAATGGGCCTAACATCTGGCCCGTCCAATATTCTCTCCCTGGTGCGTGCGCTCTGGGTGATTAGGACCCAAAAAAAAGAGGTGCGTGGGTAGGACTAAAAAAGAAAAGAAAGAGCGGCCGCCGGCGAGAGAGGCGGAGGGGAGGAAGAAAGGTGCGGCCTTTCTTGCCTAAAATTCCAGCGGCGGAGGCGAATCCAAGGAGGAGGAGGAGGAGGAGGAGGGAGCCGCCCCTGCCCAGCTAAATTCTCGTCGTCTCTCTCGTCGTTCGTCTCCCCGATCGCCATTCCCCCCCTTCCGCGACAGAGATTCGTCCTCCGATGCAGGCCGCCGCCTCGTGGAGCAAGGGCCTCCCCGGCCTGCGGGGCCACCTCTGCGCCGCCGCGTCGTTCCACTCCACGCCCCCCTCGCCCGCCAAGTGGAAGGGCAAGTTCGATTGCAAGGTCCGGCCGCCTGAATCTCCCCCCTCTTTTCCCATTTCCAGCGAATCTCCCCTTCCTTCCTTCCACGACCTAGCTAGTTGGATTCTGCCTTAGTAGCGAGTAGCTACGTACTGTCGATGATTGTGGTTAATAATCAGTGGATGGATAATACTAGATCAAACTTGGCAGCACTTTGGTGATTACTGTTAGTATCTTTCGTGTCCATACAAACTGTTCAATTGGAAGCTGTAGCAGATGCACATTTCAGTAGATAGATGGTGCTGGTAGATGCTGATTTCTTCCGCGACAAATAGTTTTGGGTTGTGAAACTAAGCATCCGAACACGATTCTAGGTGGACACTAAATTTCTTGATTGGTTTCGGCCGATGGTTTTTCACTAGGATAAGCATGAACGACGAAGCTCCATGTGTTGTTAACTGCTACGCATCTGGTGTGTCCTGAGCCAATTAACCTGTTCTACTGTGATTTCTGCTGCCATTTCAACTAGTTCTACCTTGTAAAGGACCCCCGATACATGCACATTTGGCATGTAATTAGTTCTTGGTCTCAGCAGGGTTATGCATATGCTTTACAAATAACAACATCACTCCTCTTCATTTCTTTTCCATATATGTGTAGCTTGCATGCTGACACTATAATTTCCTGCTCCTAATTCATTGTGCAGCATGAACATGGAGAACGGAAGCTATCTAAGGTATGCTTCGACACATCTCTCAGCTGTAATCTGGACTTGTTGGGAACATGAGCACCATTAATGTTAAACATACTTGAAGCACAGTAGCTCAAATCAGTGGTTTAACTTCATGCCTGTTGCAGCTTTCAAGATAGTGTCAGTAACTATGGTCGGTATAGTGATACCAGTGACTGCATGGAGTTATCCTAAGATAGTAAAATGTACTCCCTCTGTAAAGAAATATAAGAGCGTTTAGATCACTACTTTAATCAGGGTGCTTGCATACTCATACAACTACATTGAGCTCTTGGTAGCATATAAGGTTTTTTTAATTAGGTACCACAGTTTGATTTGTCAAAATGATATGGAGCACCTCTAACTGCGTTATGTATTTGTTTCACTGCCATATGTTTAGTAGCCTAAGCAAACTGGATGAGTCAATTCATCAGGCAGAAAGAAAACTTTTATAGGTTTTGTACTTCATGGTTTATTTAGTAGCTGATTAGGGAGCATTCGGCAATGGTGATATTTTAAGATACTCATGGGTAATAACTTCCCAACAGAAATATGAGCGATATGTTGTTCGTCAAAAACGAGCAGAAGGAAAGAAGGCCCTGAAAAATTACCTTCTGTATGGAAAGTCAACACCTCATATACAGGTGAAATTTCTATCGAGTTGTCATTTCTACTTTCTTATCCTTCCTTGACTGGGATAATTGAGGCAAAAGTTTCTTTCTGAAAGCATAAGAGTTGGCAGAAAACACCCACCATCCATTTATTATTGCTTGTGTACCTGAAGCCTACAGTGCACTTGTGTTCCTCTAGGATGGAAGTATGGGCAGCTTTGCTAATTCACATGATATTCCACGATTCAAAACATTCAGAAAAAGACAGGATCACAGTTCAACAAAACCCCGACAAGGAGTACACCATCAAAGAAAGGGTATGTTTCTATCTTAGCACAGTAGGTCCATGTTTTGCTCTGCTGCCTTGGGAATATCCATGTGGTTATCTAGAGTTTCATGGTCTGCTATTGCCTTTTCTGCATATCTTACATAGTTACATCTGAGGATATGATTTATTTACACGGAGAAGTTCCAAGGGCAAACAAAACTTGTACAGCCTACAACTCAACTATATGAATTCTGATCCTTTGTGATGACAGTGTTTTGTGCTGCTTAATGACAGTGTTTTGTTGAACTTTCATGGATTATATATAGCATGTATCTGTGATGCTGACCATCCAGATCACTTCATTGAAGTAGCTATCACATCGTAATACTATGAAAGTTTGACGAGGATGTTCTTTCTTGTAGACAAAAAGGACAAGGCGAAGTTCTACAACTTTTTCTACGAAACCCGTTATGTGAATCCTGAAAATATTTTTGAGACCATCTTTGGTGAACATCACCAGAGTTTTACCTGGTCCCATGCTTCATGGGAGGGTTTTCACTTCAGGGCTTCATCGTTTGGATTCAGACGGGCTGGTGAATCACGAAGACAAAGAGTTGAAAGCGAGAGCGAAGACGAAAGCGACGACGACGACGACGCCTGTGACACAGCCGGCGTTGGCTCACATGCGCACAGGGTCACCCTTGGATTGCCATCTCGTGGTCCACTAACCCTAGATGATGTCAAAACAGCGTGAGATTCCGTTTCGTCCTGCCTCCTCAAATTGTTGTTTGTCCCTGCCACCGTTGCAAAATGTTGCTTACCACTCACTCCGCTGGTGTTTACCCGATTTACTCCGTGCAGCTTCCGCGCGTCTGCTCTGAGGTGGCACCCTGACAAGCACCCGGGCTCTTCACAGGTAACCGACCGACACTGACGTGGTTTCGAAGTTGAACCAACAACAGATGCAACACTAGTTCAGTGTTGGTCACATATCAACTTGCGAAAACACATATGCTAACAGAGGGCATGTCCATTCCCTACATTTGTGTTGCGCACAGGCCGTAGCCGAGGAGAAGTTCAAGCTGTGCGTCAATGCATACAACTCGCTCTGCACCGTCCTGAAGGCCGCGTGATAAGCCTCTTCCTTGCTCCCCGCGTGGTGTTCTGAAGCTTGAGACCGCTATCAGCTCGTCGGTCTCCCGACCTCCCTCGAGCGCGTGAAAATCGTTCCATCACTTGTTGGGAATTGGAGCTCCAGAACGGAAGCTCAGGAGCTAGAGCTCTTCCCTGCATCTGTTGTTTGTTCCTTTCTTCAGCATTCGTTTTCTTTCACTAGAGATTTGAGCCAACAGAGCCAAGCTCCCAACAGCATGGAAGGAGATTATGTTGTAACATGTAGCAGCACAATCATATTTACGTACCATTGCAAGCTGTAACAACAAATGATGGTTATTTCATTTCATCCCTTGGTTTCGAAAGAGGGAATAAGAGGAACTTGTCTGAATGCAACAATTAAGCAGCGAGATGAAAGCTTCCTTGTTAGTACTCCTATTTTGCAGTGTTGCTCTCAGATGTGATTCTTATCTTACTGTAGTGGACATTCTAGATAAGATCTCAGATGATACAATTATACTGGACTAGTACATGTGTGATGCGATGTGATTGAGATGGACAGTTGCGTTATGATGAATTGATTGATGATTAGGCCAGAGTGAAAGCAAAGCAGAGTTGGTCGCCATCATGAGCATGGCACCAACGAAGATCCTTGACATTAATGAATGAATGTTGGCAGGCAGGCAAGCAAGCAAGCAAGCAGATCTCACTCTTGTGCTGCTGTAGGACATTCTTTGGTGCTGCTTGCTAATGGTGGAACACAGCACAATCGATGCGATTTTACTAATCCTGATGAAGAGAAGAAGAAGCAGAGAGGAGGTAATGGTGGTAGCTAGGCTAGGGGTGGGGGTAGGGGTAGGGGTATTAGAAGCAGAGGACTGCGACGGCGGCGGCGACGGAGAAGGCGAAGGTGGCGATGAGGAAGGCGAAGTGGATGGCCCAGCTGCGCTTGAACTTGGCGAGGTAGGTGTCGTGCGGCTCCTGGTAGGGCACCTCCACGTCGGCGGCCGCCACCACCTCCCCCGCCGACTTGAGCATCCGCAGCCGGTCCGCCGCCAGCGCCAGCGTCAGCTTGTGGCACCGCCGCTGGTACCTATTATATGTATGCACTTCATTGTTACTCAACCAACCAGATCGAAATCGAAATCGATTGTAGCACAAGAAAGAAGCAAGGAATGGGGACCTGAAGCCGTTGAGGCAGCGGAGGTGGTGCGCGACGGCGGCGTAGAAGGCGAGGTGGGCGAGGGAGAGGAGGCCCGCGGGGGCCCAGAGGTGGCGGCACTGGAGGCGGCTGCCCCCGCCGGAGACGGAGGAGAGGACGAGCGCGAGGAAGAGGAAGAAGGCCAGGAAGAGGCGCCAGAGCTCCTGCTTCTGCGCGTCGGCGCTGCGCTTCTTCTCCACCGTCTTGTCGAAGTGCAGCTGCACCACCGCCCCCAGCGCCTGCGCCGCCGCCTCCCGCGCCACCACGTCCACCGTCCCCCCTCCCGCGTAGGAGGAAGCCGCCTCCCCCTCCCGCGGCATCGGCACCGTCACCAGCCGGTGGTGCTGCCCGTGCCCGTGCCCGTGCCCGTGCCGATCCATCGTCGGTCAGTCAGTTGACTCGCGGCCGGAGCTCGGGTACTGAGATTGGAGCTGGGCAGTGGAGTGGAGTGGTGAAGTGAAGGTGGGGAGTGAGCAGTGGCACAGACAGACACAGAGAGAGAGAGTGCAGGTAAAGTTGATGCTCTTTCTTTATTTACGCCATGGCCATGGGTGGATCATTGGATGCTTCCTGCACTGGACTGGAGCGTGAACAACCGTGGTGAGTATTCCATTTTTTATTTTTAGCTAGCTGTCAAGTACAGTAATTAGAATATTACAGTAGATGGAGGAGATTAAAAAAGGAGGAGAGAAGATTCACGGAACGGAAGGGCAGCGTAGCAGGGATGGGATTGGGATGGGATTGGGATGGCACGTGGTGAACCATCTCTCTCCCTCCTCGGTGGACGCTTTGCTGCTCCGCGAAGAGCAGCTAACTAAATAATGCAGCATGCATTCAAAGTGGCCTTTTTTTTGCGAAAAATAAGTGACAAAGGCCGTAGCTGCTGCTAAGTGCTAACTAACACTTGTTGAAACCGCAGCCCTCTAGCTATCTCTCCTCGCACTCACAGCTCTCAGACGATGGAAGAAAAAGAACAGTGGACACAAGATTTTCCGGCCTGCGCACGAACGCCCCGGCTACACTCGGCTCATACCGGTAGATCAACACATGGGGTATTTATACATGGGCGCACACACACGACCCTCCCACCCCACCGGCCACTACCTCCACGCACACACACGCACTGAGCTAGCTACATGCACGGCAACAACCACCATGCACTCACCTCACGATAACAACCTGGACGCACTAATCACTGACCTTATCTTCTACTGGAAACTCTCTAACAGCCACACACGACTTGACCAAGCTACTAACCAACAATCATGCATGGCCCGGCTAACAAACTTATGCATGTCAAGATTATGTCTAACAACACTGGGTCGAGCAGCTAAACGGGAAACATGTCCTCTCAGTTACTACTACTTCTTGCGGAAATGCTAGGGCATCTCCAACTCCAACGGGTGATCTAAATCTCTAAATCAGACACATTAAACATCTACGAAATGCGTCCACGGAGGATACGGGAGGAGGCCGGAAATTGAAAAAATATATATAAAAAAAGACGGCATCCAAGCAAAATTGAAGCAAGTTCACGGTATTAAATTCAAATCGAACGATATTTGACAAGTTCAACTAAATTTTAAAATAAAAATAAACGAGACTACGCGAGGTGGCCTCCCTGGCCGGCGGCACATCCATCGCCGTCGGAGTTGTCGTGGTCCTTCCACCGGCGTAGAGGTTGCGATGGTCCTCGACCCAGAACAACGCGAGGTTAGGGTCTAAAGGACCCAGTCCAGCGCGTGGTTCGGTGTCTTGCACGCGGCCCGGTGCTGCACCTGCACGTTGCGCCGCCATGCCGCCTCCGATGCCACTCTGTCGCCCGCCGCCACGATGCTATGCGACGCTGTGTTTTTGCCGCCGTGGTGGAGGTAATGCAGGAGGCGCCTGCACGCGTTCGCGAGCACCAGCGAGGAATCGGCCTCCTTCTTCTTCACAGCGATGGGGCACTACTGGCTTCCGGTGGACTAGCAAGTACGTACCTTGATGATCTTACACTCATTCCTGGTCAGACTAGGAGCTGGAGCTCAGATCCTGTTCGGCGATCAGCAAAGTGGAAAACCAACAAAGTGGAGGGCTCTTCTGCTGTCATTTTTGAAGGTATGACAGTACCGAAAAGCCTGCAAGTGATCCATGGCTGAGGATCTGTACATCACCAAGCTCCATATTACGACTGACTACTTAGCGACGATCAATCACAACTTTTTTTTTGTCTGTATTTGTCCTTTTTGTATCCCTCACATGCAAGCATGTATATTGATGAAAATTTGGCCCAATATACTACACTGATATACTTTGTGTATAAAAAATTCCAGTCTATAAAAATCCAATATTTTTTTTTGTATCCCTCACATGCAAGCATGTATATTGATGAAAATTCCAGTCTACAATAGCACATACCAACAAAACGGTAAAAAAAAAACACAAATCGTATCATCACTGATGCACTTCTGGCACGCCTGTGACTAAGGTTTGAGCGATGACTTTAAAGGTTGGGACTGTATAGTTGGTCGTCGGTCAGTGATGACTTCTGAACACACGACACACAAAATTGCAGTCAAGCCAAATCTCAAACAAAAAACTAACTAGTGCCGGCAAGCCAAATCAGAATCAAAAAACTGAAAAAAAATTCTCCATTAGCGAACCCGTGTAAAGAACATACGAGCCGGGCCAACAAATTCTCAAGTCTCATTTGAAGTATAAATGTAATTTATGTATAAAGAACATACGAACACATGAAGTAGAAAAAAAATGCAAAAGAGTTGGTACGGGGGTTAAGATGAGCGAACCCGTGTACCACGAGCCGGGCCAACAACTGAGCCTGCCCCGCCGCCCGTGGAAGCCCAAGATCAGAAACCGGGCTAGGCTATGGCCTGGGAAGTGTTCCCACGGCACAACGCCCGATGGCCTCTAGGGCCAACCACTTGGGCCAGCCCATCAAGAGATGGATGATCTCATCCGATGATGGTGGGAGCAACGCGATCGGCCATGAACGGGGCCACGATCGGTCCGAGCGCCACATACCGGGCGCCTCGTCATCCTGAGGAAACTTTCCAACAGGGCAGCCATTTAACTGACACGGGCTCGAGCCCACCAACCCACCGCACCAACTCTTCGGCCCTCCAAGCAAGGCTGGAGACACAAGCGCGCGCCGCCACGCTCGGCCGATGACACGCACGGGCGCTGGGTTTATATGCTGCTGCGGGAGCCTCTCCATTAGCGATGTGGTACTAATAATATTATAATCCCAGGTTCGAGACAACGGTCAGGCCCTCCTAGCAGGCGATCAGCTCAAGCCAAAACCAAATCCGTGAACATCTTCGAAAGAAAAGAAAAAACTGAACGGTGAAAGTAGATACAGCCGGCGGGGTAGGTAGGTGTTTATGTCTTTTTCTGAAAAAACTGAGCTGTGAAAGTATAAAACTACCACAATTCAAGTGAGGGTTCCGAATTAACTATCATAGTTCCAAAATTTTCAAAACGTTACCACAAAGTTGGTTTGATAGCCAAGTGTATCATGCCAAGGGGGCCCACTATCTACCTAAGAAGTTTGACAGTCGGGTTCTTCTCAATAATTCTATATACCTAAGAAGTTCGTCCTCACTATCTTATTTTATCTCACCATGCAAGCGTGCCACATCACCATACATTTATGAATAGAATAAGACCCGCTTCAATATGCAACCATGCATGCAAAAGGATCCACCACCCTATGCAACCATGCATGGAAAAATATATTTCTCTATTAGGACATCTCGAACGCCGACCCACTACCGTCCAGACCGCGTTGTCTAGACCACGGAAGCCATCCAACGCCGACCTGTATCCGTTTGCGGGGCAGTCCGTTGCGATTTCTCCCGCAAACCGGGATAAAAGTGGGGGAGGGCTGCGGGAGTCTGGATCAAATCCCAAGCCCGCTTCTGACCACCCTAGTCCACCAAAAAATCCTGCCCCTCCTACGTGCGCTCCCATCCGGCGCCAGCTGCCCGCATTCATGCCGCTGTAGAGTGCACCGCTGAACATTGAAGACGCTCAGGGCGGACGCGACCTCTCACTGCCTACGCCATTGAAGTGGCACGCCGGCTGAGGGCGCCGCCCGCGATGCGTCTCCGGCGTCCGCGCATGTTCAGTGACGGAGACGCGTGACTGAATGGGATGAGACAAATATCTACCGCGCCTATTTAATGCCGCTATCCGGCCGTCTGCCACCATTAAGCAGGCTTGCCGGCCAAGAAACCCACTCTGGCCCCGCGCATTGACGCACTCGGATGCCTCGCCTCAACGGAATCCACTATATAAAGGCGGCCACGCCCGGCTAACTCCACCCCACATTACAAGTCCCTCCACATCCTCCTCCCTTGCACTGCATTCGCCATTACTGCCAGCGGGAAAGCACAGTGGGACAGTCCGTCGTCGAAGATGAAGCACGCGGTGGCCGCCCTTGCCGCCGTGCCAGGCGGATCGAGGCCGGCTTGCCGGCCAGCTCGCTCGAGGTCTCCGACGACGAGGACAACACCACGATGGAGACAGGCTCCAACGACACCGTCCCGACTCCCGCACCTCCTGTGCACACCGACTTCACCATGGAGCAGGCACAGACGCAGTCCAATGCCGCCATGTCGGAGGTGCAGCCTGCGACGGCGCCTTTGTCGGCGCTCCAGCAGGTGCGAAGCAGCGTGCCATCTACGATGCCGGCCGCGCCCATTGGTATTTTCAAACGTAGCGGCAAGCCCGGCCATGGCAAGCATGACCGCAAGGCGGCTCTGGCAAACTTCACCAACACGCCGTCGATGCTGGGGTAATGCCAACCTGAGCGCCCGTGCCTGCGGCGCTACCTCCTAGTCCACCAGTGTGTCTACCACTGGCAGAACTGCATCTCGGCGCCGTAGCGGAATGTCAACCTGCCGCATGGTTGGCGCCTCAACCCTTACAGGGAGCCGGTGTCGGTGGTGCCTCAGTCAACCCGCGCGTGGATGGAGGAGATCCGCCTCCGTCGTGCTGCCCTATATTTTGAACTATGCGGCTACCCGGACTACGGCAAGGACTCCTCCTATTGGGACGTGAGTTCGCATTTTAAGATAAAGGGTGTTTCAAATTCTTGTTGCTTTAAAAAAATATTCACATTTTTAAATACGTTCAGGCTTTAAAAAAATTGCCCAGACATTCTAAAAAATGTTCCGTTTAAAAAAATATATATTGAAAATTGTGCACAAAATAAAAAATCATATATTTTTTGAAACATGTGTTCCAAAAATGTCGTCTTCAGAACATGTTCTAATTGTATAAAAAAATTCAAAAAAAAATGTTCAATTTTATTTAAAAAATTAAAGAATATTTGTGTTTTTTGTAAAGTACAAAACAAAACCGATTGACACACTATTCCATGTCCATGCGCCACTACTCTTCCATCAGATGAAGGATTAGGGTAGCTTCTTCACGTCCACATTCATGCTTTGAAAAGCAAAACCGTGTAGCCTTATCACCGATGTTTATCAGAATTGGATGTGCGAAATGGCATGCAATGCACACGGAGCAAGTTTTCCGATTTTCCAATGGGCATTTGTACTAGCAGAAAAAAGAGGGAGTTAATAGGGGGGTTTAGGTGAGCGAGCCCGCGTGCCACGAGACCGGCGCAACACTTGAGCCCGTCGCCCGTGGACACTCAAGATCATAATGGGCTACGGCCGGGGAACAATTCCCACGGCACAAGCCGCCCGATGGTCCCTAGGACCAAACCCACTTGGGCCAGCCATCGGATCTCATCCGATGGCAACTTCACTCCTTCAGGAGGAACACACGATCGGGCATGAACAGCCACGATGCGTCCGAGCGCCCTCCTCAAGGAGCCCTCTCGTCATCCTACCGTTTGCACGGCAGGGCGACCATTAGTGCCACGGGCTCGAGGGAAATGGTACAAGCTCTAAATAGAAAGAATAAGATGACACACATCACCTTCGAAAATTAACATTAAGAAATTCTACTCGATGCGCTCGTCTTTTTATCGGAAACCTAAGTCACATATTTCTATCTTTGTTGCGCAAGATGCACAACACAGAGCTAAAATCATCACATCTTGCCCTACTCATCCAAGCAAGTGGACACTTAGTCTTTCGGAGAAAAGAACAAAATGGATACACAAAGGTGCTTTTTTTTTGTTCCTTGAGAGTTGAGAGAGACATGATCATTTTGTACCCTGTCCGGCCAGCTTTTCCTTTTAACCAAACCATGTCCTCATTTCAAAATACAAAAAGGGATATGTGTGACACTTGAATTCACTCCCCCACTTACTACATATATACCTAGGGCTGATATGCTAATAGAGCGATAAGGCAGCATGGTGACTAAAACCCAAAGCAATCAGCATCCACTCCTTTCTATTTCAAGCGCTTCATTTTATTTCTCTCGCCTCTACCTCCCACCACCGCCACCGTCCAACGGTCTCCAACCGCAAGGCAAATGACCCTTCCTCCGGTTCCGAAACTTTCTTTTCCTTCTCACCGATCTGATACAAGGTGGGTAGGCTTCATCTTAATTTGTCCACTAGGAGCATGCGTACTCATGTTCTCGGATGAAGTCATGTCGGCTAACCTTGCTAACAAATTTAGGTGTCGTATTGTGATTGCTTGTCCTCGACGAATCAACGGTGGCTCAGATTTTCGAACAACAAGCGGGTGGACACCATGATCCTTGTGAGCGAAAACGACAAACTGTTTCCGTCATGTATCTAGCACCTGCGACGCTAGCTGTAAACTAGTGCAAGCCGTGGTTAGAAAATGTCGCAGCCTACATGGCCAGACTGATAAATTAATTGGTGTGCGCGCCTTTTTTACATGGACAATAAGATGTTCCTTTTCTTTATGTTCCTTGAGAGAGACATGCTCATTTTTTTAACCCCATTTGGCCATCTTTTGCTTTTAACCAAACTTTGTCGTCATTTCAAAATACAAAGGAGATGTGAGTGACACACGAGTATTAATATATAGTTGGACAACATATATAAAAATACAAAGAGATAAGTACGACTGGTTAGGCTAGACTCTACCCAGGGACTGATGTGTGACTAAAGAATAGAGCAGGGTGCTGGGTGGAAAAGCGAAAGCAATCAGCATTCACTCCCTTCCATTTTAAGCGCCTGCCCGCGACAGAGTGAGCCGAGCAGAGCAGAGGAGTCAATCTACTCTTCCTCCCGCCGCCGCCGCCGCCGCCGCTCGTCGTTTCAAGAGGCCGCCTCCAACCGCAGCGCAGGTGACCCCAAAGCTTCTTTTCAATCGCGTCGATCCGATACGAGGTGGTTAGCTAGGCGCCAGTGTTGATTTGCTCTGCCTTGTCCCGATTTCGCCGCCGGCCAACTCCGGTTCGATCTGTCCGTGTTCTGTGCGGCTGATCTGTTCATGTTCCTCGCCGATACTCGATCTAGGCGTGGCTAGGGACCCAGCACCAATCGGGTCAAAAGGGGAACTCTGTAGCTGGCTGGCAGTGTTTAATTCGAGGAGGGAAAGAAACTATCTACCATGAAATTTCGCCAGATGAAACCAACATGCGTGCTGTTTCATTCTTTATATAAGGGGACGTGTTCCTCTTCCGAGGTCAGATTCGTGGCTTCATCTTGGTAGCAGGATGAGCCAAGAGGACTCGACGAGCGCCGCCGCGCAGCAGCCGACTAGCCGGCCGGCACCGAAGCTCAACGAGAGGATCCTGTCGTCGCTGTCGAGGAGGGCGGTGGCCGCGCATCCGTGGCATGATCTCGAGATCGGTGAGGAGGAGGAGCCGCCTTTTCTCCATTACTGAATGCCTTTATAAAAAATAAGCATGCTGAATTGCTGATTGAGTGTTTGGTGCACAGGCCCTGGGGCTCCAGCGGTGTTCAATGTCGTAAGTACCATCTTTTTACCTTGCCAGCTGAACATCTTCGTCAGTTAAGATATTTGATGTTCTGTCGTCGCAAAGTAATTTAGGAAGTTGGATCTTGCAATTGTAAGAGCCTGTGGTAACATTTCAATGTTTTCCTCATCCGTTTCAGTTCAGTAGTGTATAGACATGCCAGCTAAAATGTTCAAAATGAGATGAAGCAATCGGTATCAAATGGCACACAAATCTACCTACCATACGGAAATAAAAGTAGCATGATACATGGAATTCAGCCACCGGTTCTCACTGTTTTATACTTATACTGAATTCAATTGGCCTAACATCAATATTGAGGCTAATGATGGTAGTATGATTAGTATTGGATGTGCAGTTGTGCACCATCTGTTGATAACCTGGTAGCACTGCCTTCAGCATGTCTGTGATTGTGATACAAGTAAAATTGTCACTGTGATTTTAGACCTGTAGTTACCTCCGGAATTTTGTCCCTTGATATTATTATTTTTGTGACTTACGAATTGTAGCACTAGTTTCTAGGCTTGAAATTGAAAGAGAAGCGCTTCTAATCTAACCATTTTTTCCAACGTACAATTTTTCAACAACATGTTAACTTTATTGAGCTGTTGATATATAGTTGTGCAACATTAAGATGCATTTATCATTTAATCTACTGTTTAGCAAAATTGCTTCTCAGTAACACACACGCATATTGAGTGGTCTTTGGTATTTCTGTTAACGATGCTAGACTCTGTATGCAAAGTTGGTCCTGGCAGTGCTTTTTAACTCATGAAGTTAACTGTTTACATGTATATCTTACTGCAGGTTGTTGAGATCACAAAGGGAAGCAAAGTAAAATACGAGCTTGACAAGAAAACTGGACTAATTAAGGTGTGTTCTGGTTGTATATAAGATCTATTGATCAACACTTTCTGTTGCATCACAATGAATTACTTTAATATTTTTTTACTGTACTTGTGTAAGGAATGGTAATTTGAAAAGCATCCACCAGCATCATGCACCTCTGTTGCTGTGCTTGCTAAATTGATTTAGTCTTGTACTCATGAGTTAACTTATTTTGCTATTTTCCGTCAAAGCATAATGTACTTTTGTTATTATGTTATACAACATGACAGGTTGATAGAGTTCTGTACTCATCAGTTGTATACCCTCACAACTATGGTTTCATTCCGAGGACACTTTGTGAAGACAACGATCCAATGGATGTGTTGGTCCTGATGCAGGTTAGTCTTACCATGTTCATGCACTCCATGCATTATTAACACAAGCTATTTGCATTGCAGCGTTGCAACTTATGTAAACTATGTTACTATCTACTACTATCTCTGTTTCTAAATGTAAGACGTTTTGGCAGTTTAAATTGAACTGCCAAAACATCTTACATTTAGGAACAGAGGTGTATCTCCTTTTCATTTTATAAGGCTGCTCTAGTTTGTCTTAAGTCAAGCACTCATAAACTTGACAATATCATGGTAAAAAATTATGGGTTTGACTTGAGACAAATTATGCAGACCTTATAAACTGAAACAGATGGGGCAGTGATCATTGTGTTACTCTTTTATCTCTCACAGGAGCCTGTTATTCCTGGTTCTTTCCTCCGAGCTAGAGCAATTGGCCTTATGCCCATGATTGATCAGGTATTCTTTATTCATTCTCTGCGCGGTAATGGGAGATGAACGAAAATAGCTTTACCTTGTTTTACTGAGGTTGGTGGTTGGTTGTCATCAGGGCGAAAAGGACGACAAGATCATAGCAGTCTGTGCTGATGATCCTGAATACCGTCACTACAATGACATCAGTGAGCTGTCTCCTCACCGCCTCCAAGAGATCAAGCGCTTCTTTGAAGACTGTATCCTGCATAATCCAATTTATTTGTTTTCCTTGTTATTACATGCCGTAGCAGAGTATCTTATATACTACTGTATATAGTTTAGAGGTACACTTGTTCACATCCTTAGCCGTAACTTCTAGACAAGAAGAATGAGAACAAGGAGGTGGCTGTCGATGCGTTCTTACCTGCGACCACCGCTCGCGAGGCCATTCAGTATTCAATGTAAGTACAGTTTCTTGTTGATCTCTACCAAGATGACGGTGAAGGTGTATTTTGGTTTACACTGATGCTTCATTTCTTTTTTCACCGCAGGGACCTGTATGCGCAGTATATTCTGCAAAGCTTAAGGCAGTAGCATGTCGGTGGTTGTTCTATCGCGGAAATCTTCTATTAATAACAAGTGCGGAAGAGCTGAGACTATGTGTGTTATAAATAAATGCGCACCAATGTGTACTCGCACTGTCTATTGAAGATTAAGTGATGCTTTATGGTTGGAAATATTTGTTGTGCCTGTTAGCAAATTGCTTGCCTAATTCATATATCCAAATTGTAGTGTATTTAATCCTGATTGTAGCGTATTTTAGATTGGCCTGTTTGGTTATTTTTTTTTTAGCACACCTGTTTGATTATCGTCCTGGCCAACTCGATTGGGCCAGGCAGTAATTGTCGGCGTCCATTTAGGAGGGCTGGAGTTGAATGTGATCTGGGCCTGGGCCAGGGCACTTAACCTTCCAAAAGTAAACTAATTAGGCCTGGGGCGTGTCGATAGTGAAGACCCACGACTTTTTAACTCCACGATGTTCTTCCAATAAAAACATAATAACCCGTGGGATCAGAATATTCATGGCGTCGTCCGAAACTGCACAGCGCCCTCCGGCCATTGCTGCCCTCGGCTCCGACGACGTGACTGCACAGTGGTCATCTCTTCCCACAGATTTGGTCTGCCTTGTTGGCTGGCGGGTGCTGGCCGGAGACCTGCTGGACTACGCCCGCTTTCGGGCCGTGTGCGCGCACTGGCGGTTCAGCACTGTCTGTCCGCACGGATGTGGCATCGTCGATCCACATTTTCACCCGCGACGGTGGATGATTTTGCCCGAGGGTCATGGCATCCACCCTCGCATCGACAAGAGGCGTTTTCTGAATCTCGCGACCGGAGTCTTCGCTTGCGTCTCACTGCCTCTCTTCATGGACCATCGTGTCCTTTGATTTGGTCGACGGCCTCCTTGTCCTCTACAAAGCTAACGCCAAGACCTTGATCCTAAACCCCTTCACCGGCGACATTGTGAAGCTCCCGCCTCTCATGAAATCCCACTGGAACCTAGATATAGGGGGACGATATGATCGGGTGCAGCTCAAGTTCATCACATCCTTGAGTGTGAGCGCGGATGGAGTCATCGTAGTCATGATCGTGCATCAATACATGCGCGGTGTATTTTTTGCTACCGCCAATGACCAGCTGTGGAGGGTTTCAAACTGGAGCCTCTCACCCTTGTCCGTGCCCATATCATTCCAAGGAAAGTTTTATATACTAGAGCCTCATACTACGGGTAGCAGCGGACGGCCGATACTACGGCTTGACCCACCTAGTTATGAGCATGGGGCAATGTCGTCTTCATTGTTGCCGCCAAAGTTGATTGCTATGTGTCCGGCAAGCAAATTTCGTTTCTTCACCATAGCGGAATGTGGTTCAGATGTCCTAGTGGCCGGTTTTGACCATATGCCGCTAATTTCTACAACAAGCTAGTGGTTTATCGAGTAGCCGATCTTGCCAAGGGCAAAATTGCCCCGGTAACAAGCATCGGAGGCAATACTCTCTTCCTTGATATCAATCCGAGCATGAACATCAAAGATGGCGATATTCTCATAACAAGGAGTATGACTAGCAGTTCTGGAGCGATGCCTGCAGTTAAGAGCGATACTATTGTACGTTCTTGCAACGGTTATCCTTTCCAGTACCATCTCGGTAGCGCAAAATGGTCTCAAATAATGGTTGGATGTGATGGTCCGCGTGGCTGTAATTGTGGCCACATTTTTTTTTGAACTTAATTGTGGCCTCATTTTTTTTTACCACATATACGATTGCTGCCATTGTACTCACAAGAGGGTCAAAGTGTAATTTTATCTCAGCTAGACTTAATTTTGTGCTATGTGCCGTGAACTTATTTGTTTAATCCCGGCCTATATATAAGTAGTTTCTCAAGTGATATAGTACTATGCATGGTTCTCTTGATCTCGTTCGAATTCAGCACTAGATCAGCCTTCACTACGGCTGATTAGATACATTACATAATAAAGTATGGGTTGTTATTGAAAACATATACTGCATTCATTTTTAGCTTTTCTTTTCTCTTCGTCTAGGCATAGCTTTGGTTTTGTATGATTTTGCTTTTTTTTTTGCCAGCGTATTTTGCACGCGCGCGTATGTGTGTTTATTTGTGTTGGCTATGTGCATCCTAATTATGCAGAGCCCGGGTATATGCTCATCATGGTTGTATTCCCTTGATGCTACATTATGAGTGAATAAAAACGACCTTTATCGAACAAATGTGTTTTTTGCCGATCTCCTCATTTTCAATCATCTCAATAGGATCAACCATCACCGCACCGTATCAGATTAAATCATAGATTGCTCGCAAAAAAAATCATAGATAATGAGCACATCCATGTTGGATTGTCTTTCAAACGAAAAAAAAACACTGGTGGACTGGGGAGCCGTGGCCTACATTACACGTACGCAAGTTATGAAAAAAACAGAGTAGTTTTATGTGCACATATTTTATTTGTGAGAATAAATTATACTACTACAATTATTTTTCAGAGTTAATAATAATTTATTCTTCAGAACATTGAGAATAAATTATATGCAAATATTTTTTAGGGGGTTGAGGCAAAATGTTTGCACTGATTATTTTTTTCTAGAAACCAATCGTTTGCACAGATGGTTGCGATCTAGTACTCCCTCCGGTCCTTTTTACTTTGCACATTGGATTTGCCGAAAGTCAAACTTAGCTAAGTTTGACCAAATTTATATTAGAAATTATTAGCATCTATAATATCTAATAAATATAATATGAAAATATATTCCGAGATGAATCTAATGATATTGGTGTTGTTATGTAAATGTCAATAAATTTTTATATAAACTCAATCAAAGTTGAATGAGATTGACTTCAGACAAACCTAATATGCAAAGTAAAAAGAACCGGAGGGAGTACTACTAGCTAACGGAGGCCAACTAGCATATACGGCCGGGCTGGGCTCCGACTCTTGTCCCGGTTTAAAATTCCTGTCGCTCAAACCTCGCGATTGGCACGATCCATCGCAAAAGAACAGAACAGATCGCTCGATGTCAACGTCCTCGGCGGCGAATCAGTTGCGCTCTCCGCCTGTAGCGGCTGCCTCGGCCACCGTCGAGGTTCCCGACGAGGCGTCTCCATCTCCATGGACGTCCCTCCCCGCGGATCTGGTTCGCCTGGTCGGCTGGCGAGTGCTGGCCGGAGATCTGCTCGACTACGTCCGCTTCCGCGCGGTCTGCACGCACTGGCGGTCCAGCGCCGTCTGTCCTCGAGGCCGTGGAATCTCCGACCAGCGTTTTCACCCGTGCCGATGGATGGTGCTGCCCGAAGGACATGGATTACACCCCGACGACAAGGCCAAGAGACGCTTATTCAGCCTCTCCACCGGAGTTTCAGTTTGCCCTCAACTTCCCGACGACTATCAGATCCTTGATTCGGTTGACGGGATCCTCCTCCTGCAGCAGCGGCAGCGGCAGCGACAACACGACCAAGGTAGCATCCTTCTTTTCAACCCCTTCACCGGCGACATTGTGGAGCTCCCGCCGCTCGGATCCGTTGTGTCAGACTCGAAACTCCAGTTGAGTTCCCATGAGATATCTAGTCATGTGGTGCCTGGCAGCGTGGTCACCTCCTTCACGGTGAGCTCGGATGGAGCCGCCGCAGTCATGATCTGGCTTGTAGAACTATCACGCGTCATCTTTGCTACCACCAAGGACAAGCAATGGAGTCAGTCGACCCGAATGTTCGTTCGGACCAGGAGGCCGATATCATTCCAAGGAAAATTATACATCTTATGTTATGACCTACCTAGCCATGCGCTACAGGTTCTCCAGGTGGGCCCACCTGTGTATGAGCATGGGACAACCTCGGGGTTAGGTTCATCTTTCTCACCGACATCAAAGTTGATTGCCACATGTCCAACGATAAAAATGCCCGACGGTATTGGCCTAGCAGAATGTGACTCGGAGGTTTTGGTCATAGCCTACAAAGATTCTACACACAAGCATATCGTGGTTTATAGAGTAACTGATCTTATCCTCGGCAAGGTTATCCCGGTGACAAACATCGGAAGCAAATCTGTCTTCTTTGATACCAAAACAAGTATGCAAACTGCAAACAATGGGGTGATTCCTACGATTGCGAGTGACACCATTGTACTTCGCCGGCATCACGAGAGATGTCACCCTTGGCAGTACCACCTTGATAGCGGCACGTGGTCGCCAACAACACACCCCATGAGCCATTGTGGCCTCATTTGCCATATATACGACTGTTGTGGTTGTACACTGCGCCCTCGGGTCGGCTGGTGAGCTCTAGTTGTGAATTGATACTACTAATGCTGTACAGTTATCTTCTAAAATGGGTGTGCTAACTTGTTTTCCGGTTTATGCATGTACTCAGGACTGTCAGGAGTAGTATGACCAAAGGACCGAAGCAGCTGTAGGTTTTGAGAGGAGGCTCAACCTGGATTGGAAGTGAAGAAGTGGTCATTACTAGGTGATGACTTCTCTTTGGAAGCCTTTTCAAAATGAAATTCCAAGGCAACAGCGTCGTTTACCTATCTGACACTTGCTTTTCTTTTTATGGACTTCTAGCTATCGGGGATGATTCTTATGGATGCCTGGTTTGGTTTGATGTGTATGCATAAATAAAATGATTCTTTTGCATACTCTGTTGGCGTGCCCTGGTTTGCTGTGTATGCTTCAAATTTGATGTGCTGATTAATCAACGAATTGTGCAATCATCTTCAAGTGGACTTCTCTTTGAAAGCCTTCTCAAAATGAGATTCTATGGCAGCAGCGTTGTTTACCTATCCGACACTTGCTTTTCTTTTTATCGGCCTCTAGCTACTGGGGATGATTCTTATGGATGCTTGGGGCAAGTTCTTTCGGACAGTGGCTTTTGCATAAGCTGGTATGGAAATAAGCCTCATATAAGCTGTTCTGGAAATAAGTCCATGAGAATAAGCCATCTTTTGTCTGTGCTTATTTGCTATGTTCTGTGATGAAAAGTAGAGAAAATTCCTTATTTGACACTATTTTAAAATGTGGTTCCTTATTTGACCTTGAAGAAACTTTTCTTCCCTATTTGACAGGTAGTCTAAATTTTTTTCCTTACGTGACATCGCCGTCAGTTTCGTCACACTTTTATTACGTTAAAAAAATTGGATGGACCAAAATACCCTTGTGCTTGTGCTTGTGCTAGTCGCTAGCACCAGTGGCGAAGCCACGTTGTCGCTGTGGAGTCGCTTGACTACACAGGAACTTAGCAAGTTAAAGACCCCATGGTATACGTACTCAGCTGCTAATTACAAGGCCCACTTGTCATTTTTTTAGGTAACGTTGACTGGGCCAAAAGAAGCAAACTAGAAAAGGAATCCCTAATAACTTCCCTGGTTGGCTGATCACGTAATCCCGTGATTTATCCTTCCACTGTTGGATTTATCCGCTGTCCCACCTTCCCATGTAACCTTGTCATCAAAGTAGAAAACTAAGATGCGATCATTGGTATGAACATGAGGCACATCCACGTGTGATGCACATTCAGTCATCATCCGATCCAACACCAGTACGAAACCCTTCCTCTTGGTAAGTTCACAACATCCATCCTTTCGTCAACACCCACACCCATCCATCACTCTCATCTCGTGGAGGCGTTCAGTGGCGTCGGAGTCCTCGAAGCACAGTACATCCAACCACTATCCGCTCAAATTATGGGGTCTTAATTGGTCATTTAACATGACCAAATATGTAACATAACTGTAGATATTGTCATGTACAGATTTTTTGTCACCTTATGCACCAGGGGTAAAAAGGTCTTTTCACGTCTGTCTTTAACACCGTTAGTGAACAAAATGCACTAGAGTGTCATATTGGGAAAGAAATTTAGAGCAGATGTCAAATAGGGAAGAAAACTTTCTTCAGGGCCAAATAGGGAACCACATTTTAAGGTAGTGTCAAATAAGGAATTCTCTCTGAACTGTACATGTATGACCTATATTTTGTAATTTACGTTGTGTTTATAGTAGCAGCAACTTGGACAACTTCATTCATATTCTCTTTCATTTTTAGCAAAGGTATTCTTACTGCCAACTTGCAAAACGGCTAGCAGGACCAAATCAAACAACAATCAAACTGCTAGTGCTTGTATACAAATTTCTGATGCATTCAGTAACAACTGCTCTTTTTACAGTAAGTATCGGACCTGACCAAGAACTAGCCCTTGCAGTAGTTTTCTATACTTCTGAATCCTGAAGAGATGTCAACAAAAATCAGCTACATCTCTATGTCTAGGTCATCAAGAAAAGTACTGTGCCTTGGTCATCAAGGTCATACATCTGGATCTATTTTGGTTTTACTATACACTGTTAAGAAAAGTACTCGGCCTTGAAAAGCATCACGTTCTGGCCCCACACAAAAAAATTCAGAGGAAAGAAAGGGATTTATCGATGATGGCTAGAAAGAAAGCAAGGTACCCACCCAGCCACCTTGCTCGACCCACTGGCACCCATCACCGATGCACGATGAGTAGGACTTGAACTATTGTGTATGCTCGGTAGCGAAGCACTGGCATTGTGAATTTTATCGCTCCTATATGTGAAACTTTGAATTTGTTTAGCTATAGCAGTTGAGGCAGAGGAAGAGTATGAGAAAGAGATGCAGAAAAAAGGGATTGATTAAATGTCCACATAGTATGTAATCTATTACTCCCTCCGATCCAAAATAAGTGTTGTGGTTTTTGTTCAAATTTTAACTAAAATCACGACACTTACTTTTGACTGGAGGGAGTATGTTTTTACACCCACTTGTTTGTTTCTTTTCTTTAAATCCTTCTTGTCTATAAGAGAACTAACTAGATGCTTTATTTGGATTTGTGTATAATTGGGCAAGGGGTATATGATATACTGTTTCTCCCGTTGCAATGCATGCGCATATTTACTAGTATTTTAACATGAAAGAAAACTAGCGGCTCTGTTACAACATATATAAATTTAAATAGTTCTATGAGACAGCGGGAACACACACAAAGACATGCATAACCGGTCAAACATTAGGAATCATATGCTTGTACGTGGTGTCAAAAGACATAATGTGTCGAAACTGCAACACAAAGAATTTCCCTTGGGATGATATTGTCTCGAAGTACCATCCGATATTCCAAGTCGAGACACTCCACTGCTGGTCCTTAGTAGTAGCAAAGAATACACGTGATATATTGTAAAGCTTGATCACGACTGCGACGACTCCATCAACAGTGACGCTAATGGAAGTGACACTACGGAAATCAACCCGTCGTGTGCCATCGGACATATCCAAGTTGGCTCTTACAAGGGACATGAGCGGTGGTAGCTCCGCAAAGTCGCCGGTGAAAGGGTGGAGGACCCGGATCGTGGAGGTGTCTTGGCTTTTCTGTTGCAAGAGGAGGAGGCCATTGACCGAGTCAAGGACATAGCTATAGCTTAAGAACGGGAGCCAGGTACGGACGAAAACTCCTGTGGAGAGATTGAAGAAACGTTTCTTGCCGTCAGCAGGGTGAAGGCCGTGATCCTCTTGGGGTGGAAGCGTGGGTCGCCGATGCCATGCCCCCGGCGGGCGATAGTGCTGGACCGCCAATGGGCGCACACGGCACGAAATCGGACGTAGTCCAGTGTATCTCCGGCCAGCTCCTGCCAGCCGAGTAGACGAACCAAATCTGCATGCAGAGACGACCATGGAGAGACGTCGTCTTCGGAGTTGGCGGCGGAGGCAGCAGCATCAGCGATGGCTGATGCGCTGTCGCGGTTGGCCCGTGATGATGACATGGGTGGATCGATCGCAGACGGCATATCTTCTCTCTTCTCTTGAAAAGTAGAAGATGGATCTGGTCTTTCTACCCTAGCTCTACGTATCGAGGGGTAGTTATTTTTTAAAAGAACGTACCGAGGGATAGCTTTTTTAGGGGATAAGGCAAACTTTATTAATCATAAACCACAGTTTGTGGGATACAACTTGCATGGGGATGAACAAGCCACATGTGGCGCCCCCGCTGAAGAGAAAAAGATGATCTAGCTATATTATGAGCATCGCTATTCGACGCCCGGCCTTCAAAAACGAAAGTACAATTAAAAGCAGAAGCTCGTAAGCTTATTTCTGATATGATCGCTCCATACTTGCCCTTATAACCCTTATTAATATCATTGATCACCTGGCTGTAATCTGACGCTATGACGAAATCCCGGATGTGCAAGTCTTCAGCCAAAGACAGTGCCTCCCGACAAGCGATAGCTTCCAGTGTCGCTGCATCCACGACCCCTGGAATCACTAGGGCTGAGCTGCCCAAGTAATTTCCTTCACCATCTTTACATATCGCTGCTGCTGAACCACCCCTGTTAAACCTCGCCACACCTGCATCTACATGGATCTTGGCAAAGCCTGCCGGCGGCGCCTTCGGCCGGGCGCTAGGTGCAGCGTTGGGTTGCCTTGTTTCTCCATTATTGCCTATCGGCTTGCGGGTATCCAAGCTCTGAAGCTCACTTACAAATCTCTGAACAAAAACATGGGTGGAGTAAGGGCTTTGGAAGATTCCCTCATAGATAGCTTGTCGTCGAGCCCACCAAATTGCCCATAAAGTTATTAACAGTTTGACAAAAGATACATGCGATAACAGCTCCATCATGGAAAAAAAAGCCAAAGTTTGGCGTTGGGCTCTGTTGAAGCACTGAGGTGTTCAGCTATCTCTTCCTCTGCTAAGGCCTAGACACATCTCGCCGAGGTGCACTCTAACAATGAGTGACGCCAAGAATCCGGTGCACCACACAAGCCACATGAGGTCGTTGTTGACATATTTCGGTGAGATCGAACATCCTCTGTAGGCAATGACTGCCTAGTGAGCCTCCACAAGAACATCCGGACTTTGCCCGGTACTTGGACCTTCAACAAATACTTCCAGGACGTGCCCTCCGTGTGAGCGCTTGACGATCCAGCTGTTTCCTCCAGCCAAGCCTCTCTCCGCTGCCTAGTTGAGACTAGCATGGCGTAAGCAGAACGGACTGTAAAGACTCCTGTTTTTTCATAGTGCCAGGACCAGAAATCAGCAACATTCCTTGTACAGAGAGGAATACCCAACACTATGTCGACATCCATTGGCATAAACACTTGTGCAACCCTCTCTCTGTCCCATGCAGCAGCAGTGGCATCAATAATTCTGAGACTTGTGCGGGCGGGTTCACTACCCTACTTCCATATGGGCGCATCATTTCAGTGCATGGCAGCCAATTGTCGTTCCAGATGTTAGTGGATTCTCCATTGCCGATCCGTTTCACCAGCCCCTGCTTCAAGACTCCTTTACCTTCTATGACAGCCCGCCATATTTGGCTAGGGTGGTTTCCCAGAGAAGCATCCAAGAAGGACGTTGTGGGAAGTAAACACTCCTCAGGATACGGGCACTGAGTGACTCTCGGTTTTGCAAGATCCTCCATGCTTGCTTTGCTAGCATCACCATATTGAATAGTTCAAAATCTTTAAACCCCAAACCCCCCATGTTTTTTGGTTGTGTCATTGCCTTCCAAGATACCCAGTTCGGTTTTCGATGTCCATTCTTGCTTCCCCACCAAAATTTCCGAATCAACATATTCAGATGTTCACACAGGCCTCTTGGCAGTTTAAAACATGACATTGAGTATACTGGGACAGCTTGTGCTACCGCCTTGACCAACACTTCCTTTCGTGCCATAGACAAGTTTTTCTCTATCCACCCTTGTACTTTGCTCCAAAGTCTATCTTTCAAATATTTGAAAGAACCATTCTTTGAAGTACCAATGTCGCTGGGCATACCAAGATATTTCTCATTCAAGGTTTCATTGGGCACATGGAGTATACCTTTTATTTGCTGGCGTACATTATCAGAAACTCCCTTGCTGAAGAAGATTGAAGACTTGTCATAGTTGATGCGCTGTCCAGAAGCTTGACAGTAAATATCCAAGACTTGGTGCACCTCCGTAGCACCCATACTATTTGCCTTAAAAAACAGCAGACTGTCATCTGCGAATAGCAAATGGTTCACTGGCGGCGCTGTAGGTGCCACAGTTAAACCATGAAGGTTGGATGACTCACTTTTTGATTTCAATAGGCACGAAAGGCCCTCTGCTGCAATCAAGAACAAGTATGGTGATATAGGGTCCCTGATGTAGGGTGGAACCCTAATCGGAGATCTTTCACGTTTGGAGGGGATCCTACGGGGGAAACACGACGAACGGGCGGAAGAACACAAGGGAGAACACAAAAGAGGAACACTAAACCGACAAGTTTCGATTACACAAGGGCTAGATCACCGAACACATAAGGTAGCACAAGATTCAAAATCAACAAAGGAAAGATACACGAGTAGCCGATCTTCTCCGTGAGGAGGTCTTGATGGGGTCCACCCTAGAGGGGGTCTTGAATCCGCTTGGGGGATCTTCTCCGAAGAGGTCGTGAACTCCGAGGAGAAGTACCTGAAGGAAATATGCCCTAGAGGCAATAATAAAGTTATTATTTATTTCCTTATATCATGATAAATGTTTATTATTCATGCTAGAATTGTATTAACCGGAAACATAATACATGTGTGAATATATAGACAAACAGTATGTCACTAGTATGCCTCTACTTGACTAGCTTGTTAATCAAAGATGGTTATGTTTCCTAACCATGAACAAGGAGTTGTTATTTGATTAACAAGGTCACATCATTAGTTGAATGATCTGATTGACATGACCCATTCCGTTAGCTTAACACTTGATCGCTTAGTATGTTAATGCTTTCTTCATGACCCATACATGTTCCTGTAACTATGAGATTATGCAACTCCTGTTTACGGAGGAACACTTTGGTACTACCAAACGTCACAACGAATCGGGTGATTATAAAGGAGTACTACAGGTGTCTCCAAAGGTACTTGTTGGGTTGGCGTATTTGAGATTAGGTTTTGTCACTCCGATTGTCGGAGAGGTATCTCTAGGCCTTCTCGGTAATACACATCACATAAGCCTTGCAAGCATTGCAACTAAAGAGTTAGTTGTGAGATGATGTATTACGGAACGAGTAAAGAGACTTTCCGTAACGAGATTAAACTAGGTATTGGATACCGACGATCGAATCTCGGAAAGTAACATACCGATGACAAAGGGAACAACGTATGTTGTTATGCGGTTTGACCGATAAAGATCTTCGAGAATATGTAGGAACCAATATGAGCATCCAGGTTCCGCTATTGGTTATTGACCGAGAATAGTTCTAGGTCATGTCTACATAGTTCTCGAACCGTAGGGTCCGTGCACGCTTAAGGTTTCAATGACGGTTATTATGAGTTTATGTATTTTGATGTACCGAAGGAGTTCGAGTCCAGGATGTGATCACGGACATGACGAGGAGTCTCGAAATGGTCGAGACATAAAGATTGATATATTGGATGGTTATATTCGGACACCGGAAAGGTTCCGGAAGTTTCGGAGAAAACCGGAGTGCCGGAGGGGTTACGGAACCCCGGGAAGTTATGGGCCTTATTGGGCCAAGAGGGAGAGAGGGCTGCACCAGGAGGTGGTGCGCCCCCTCCATGGGGAGTCCGACTGACTAGGAGGGGGGCGCCCCTTTCCCTCTCCCTCTCCTCTCTTTCCTTTCCCCTTCCCTCTTCCTAGTAGGACTAGGAAGGGAGTCCTACTCTACTAGGAGGAGGACTCCCCCTCCCTTGGTGCGCCCCAAGGCTGGCGGCCCTCCCCTTGCTCCTTTATATACGGGGCAGGGGGCACCCTAGCACACACAAGTTGATCTACGGATCGTTCCTTAGCCGTGTGCGGTGCCCCTCCACCATATTCCACCTCGGTCATATTGTAGCGGTGCTTAGGCGAAGCCCCGCGACGGTAGAACATCAAGATCGCCACCACGCCGTCGGTTGACGGAACTCCTTCCCGACGCTTTGCTGGATCGGAGCTCGGGATCGCCATCGAGCTGGACGTGTGCCAAGAACTCGGAGGTGCCGGAGTAACGGTGCTTGGATCGGTCGGATCGTGAAGACGTACGACTACATCAACCGCGTTAATATAACGCTTCCCGCTTTGGTCTACGAGGGTACGTGGACGGACACTCTCCCTCTCGTTGCTATGCCATCACCATGGTCTTGCGTGATCGTAGGAAAATTTTTGAAATTACTACGTTCCCCAACAGTGGCATCCGAGCCTGGTTTTATGCGTTGATGTCATATGCACGAGTAGAACACAAGTGAGTTGTGGGCGATACAAGTCATACTACCTACCAGCATGTCATACTTTGGTTCAGCGGTATTGTGAGATGAAGCGGCCGGACCGACATTACGCAGACGCTTACGCGAGACTGGTTTCACCGCTGTGAGCACTCGTTGCTTAAAGGTGACTGGCGGGTGTCTGTCTCTCTCACTTTAGTTGAACTGAGTGTGGCTACGCCCGGTCCTTGAGAAGGTTAAACGGAGTCTATTTGACGAAGTATCGCTGTGGTTTTGATGCGTAGGTAAGAACGGTTCTTGCTCAGCCCATAGCAGCCACGTAAAACTTGCAACAACAAAGTAGAGGACGCCTAACTTGTTTTTGCAGGGCATGTTGTGATGTGATATGGTCAAGACGTGATGCTATATTTTATTGTATGAGATGATCATGTTTTGTAACCAAGTTATCGGCAATCGGCAGGAGCCATATGGTTGTCGCTTATTGTATGAAATGCAACGCCATGTAATTGCTTTACTTTATCACTAAGCGGTAGCGATAGTCGAGAAGCAATAGTTGGCGAGACGACAACGATGCTACGATGGAGATCAAGGTGTCGCGCTGGTGACGATGGTGATCATGACGGTGCTTCGAGATGGAGATCACAAGCACAAGATGATGATGGCCATATCATATCACTTATATTGATTGCATGTGATGTTTATCCTTTATGCATCTTATCTTGCTTTGATTGACGGTAGCATTATAAGATGATCTCTCACTAAAATTATCAAGTAGTGTTCTCCCGGTATGCACCGCTGCCAAAGTTCGTCGTGCCGAGACACCACGTGATGATCGGGTGTGATAAGCTCTACGTCCATCTACAACGGGTGCAAGCCAGTTTTTGCACACGCAGAATACTCAGGTTATACTTGACGAGCCTAGCATATACAGATATGGCCTCGGAACACGGAGACCGAAAGGTCGAACGTGAATCATATAGCAGATATGATCAACATAAGATGTTCACCATTGAAAACTACTCCATCTCACGTGATGATCGGTTATGGTTTAGTTGATTTGGATCACGTGATCACTTAGATAAACTAGAGAGATGTCTGTCTAAGTGGGAGTTCTTTAAGTAATATGATTAATTGAACTTTAATTTATCATGAACTTAGTCCTGGTAGTATTTTGCAAATTATGTTGTAGATCAATAGCTCGCGTTGTTGCTTCCCTATGTTTTTATATGTGTTCCTAGAGAAAATTGTATTGAAAGATGTTAGTAGCAATGATGCGGATTGGATCCGTGATCTGAGGTTTATCCTCATTGCTGCGCAGAAGAATTATGTCCTTAATGCACCGCTAGGTGACAGACCTATTGCAGGAGCAGATGCAGACGTTATGAACGTTTGGCTAGCTCAATATGATGACTACTTGATAGTTTAGTGCACCATGCTTAACGGCTTAGAATCGGGACTTCAAAGACGTTTTGAACGTCATGGACCATATGAGATGTTCCAGGAATTGAAGTTAATATTTCAAGCAAATACCGAGTTGAGAGATATGAAGTCTCCAACAAGTTCTATAGCTAAAAGATGGAGGAGAATCGCTCAACTAGTGAGCATGTGCTCAGATTGTCTGAGTACTTCAATCGCTTGAATCAAGTGGGAGTTAATCTTCCAGATAAGATAGTGATTGACAGAATTCTCTAGTCACCATCACTAAAGTTACTAGAACTTCGTGATGAACTATAATATGCAAGGGATGACGAAAACAATTCCCAAGCTCTTCGCGATGCTAAAATCGCGAAGGTAGAAATCAAGAAAACATCAAGTGTTGATGGTTGACGAGACCACTAGTCTCAAGAAAAAGGGCAAAGGGAAGAAGGGGAACTTCAAGGAAAACGGCAAGCAAGTTGCTGCTCGAGTGAAGAAGCCCAAGTCTAGACCTAAGCCTGAGATTAAGTGCTTTTGCTGCAATGGAACTGGTCGATTGAAGCGGAACTACCCCAAGTATTTGGCGGATAAGAAGGATGGCAAAGTGAACAAAGGTATATTTGATATACAGATTATTGATGTGTATTTTACTAGTGTTCATAGCAACCCTCAGTATTTGATACTGGTTCAGTTGCTAAGAGTAGTAACTCGAAATGGGAGTTTCAGAATGAAGCAGAAACTAGTTGAAGGGGAAGTGACGATGAGTGTTGGAAGTAGTTCCAAGATTGATATGATCATCATCTCACACTCCCTATACTTTCGGGATTAGTGTGGAACCTAAATAAGTGTTATTTGGTGTTGAGCATGAATATGATTTGATCATGTTTATTGCAATACGATTATTCATTTAAGTAAGAGAATAAATTGTTGTTCTGTTTACATGAATAAAACCTTATATGGTTACACACTCAATGAAAATGGTTCATTGGATCTCGATCATAGTGATACACATATTCATAATATTGAAACCAAAAGATGCAAAGTTAATAATGATAGTGCAACTTATTTGTGGCACTGCCGTTTAGGTCATATTGGTGTAAAGCGCATGAAGAAAACTCCATGCTGATGGACTTTTGGAATCACTTGATTATGAATCATTTGATGCTTGCGAACCGTGCCTTTTGGGCAAGATGACTAAAACTCCGTTCTCCGAAACAATGGAACAAGCTACTGACTTATTGGAAATAATACATACCGATGTATGTGATCCAATGAATGTTGATGCTCGTGGCAAGTATCGTTATTTTTCTAACCTTCACAAGATGATTTGAGTAGATATGGGTATATCTACTTGATGAAACATAAGTCTGAAATAGTTGAAAGGTTCAAAGAATTTCAGAGTGAAGTGGAAAATCATCGCAACAAGAAAATAAAGTTTCTGCGATCTGATCATGGAGATGAATATTTGAGTTACGAGTTTGGTCTTCAATGAAAACAATGTGGAATAGTTTCACAGCTCACGCCACATGGAACACCACAACATTATGGTGTGTCCGAACGTCAGAATCGTATTTTATTTTGATATGGTGCGATCTATGATGTATCTTACCGATTTACCACTATCGCTTTGGGGTTATGCATTAAAGACAGCTGCATTCACGTTTAATAGGGCACCATCTAAACCGCTGAGATGACACCGTATGAACTATGGTTTAGCATAAACCTAAGCTGTCGTTTCTTAAAGTTTGGAGTTGTGATACTTATGTGAAAAAGTTTTCACCTGATAAGCTCGAACCCAAATCGGAGAAATGCGTCTTCATAGAATACCCAAAGGTAACTATTGGGTACACCTTCTATCACAGATCCGAAAGCAAGATATTTGTTGCTAAGATGGATCCTTTCTAGAGAAGAAGTTTCTCTCGAAAGAAGTGAGTGGGAGGAAAGTAGAACTTGATGAGGTAATTGTACCTTCTCACTTATTGAAAAGTAGTTCATCACAGGAATCAGTTCCAGTGATTCCTACACCAATTAGTGAGGAAGTTAATGATGATGATCATGAAACTTCAGATCAAGTTGCTACCAAACCTCGTAGGTCTTCCAGAGTAAGATCCGCACTGAGTGGTACGGTTATCCTATTTTAGAAGTCATGTTACTAGACCATGATGAACCTACGAACTATGAGGAAGCGATGATGAGCCCAGATTCCGCGAAATGGTTTGAGACCATGAAATCTGAGATGGGATCCATATATGAGAACAAAGTGTGGACTTTGATGGAGTTGCCCGATGATCGGCAAGCCATATTATATAAATGGATCTTCAAGAGGAAGACAGATGCTGATAGTAGTATCACTATCCACAAAGCTCGACTTGTCGTAGAAAGGTTTTCGACAAGTTCAAGGTGTTGACTACAATGAGATTTACTCAACTGTAGCGATGCTTATGTCTGTCCGAATCATGTTAGCAATCGCCACATTTTATGAAATCTGGCAAATGGATGTCAAAACTACATTCTTTAATGGATTTATTAAAGAAGAGTTGTATATGATGCAACCAGAAGGTTTTGTCAATCCTAAAGGAGCTAACAAAATGTGCAAGCTCCAGCGATCCATCTATGGACTGGTGCAAGCATCTCGGAGTTGGAATAAACGCTTTGATAGTGTGATCAAAGCATATAGTTTTATACAGACTTGCGGTGAAGCCTGTATTTACAAGAAAGTGAGTGGGAGCACTACAGCATTTCTGATAAGTATATGTGAATGACATATTGTTGATCGGAAATAATGTAGAATTATTCTGCAAAGCATAAAGGAGTATTTGAAAGGAGTTTTTTCAAAGAAAGACCTCGGTGAAGCTGCTTACATATTAAGCATTAAGATCTATAGAGATAGATCAAGACGCTTGATAAGTTTTTTCAATGAGTACATACCTTGACAAGATTTTGAAGTAGTTCAAAATGGAACAGTCAAAGAAAGAGTTCTTGCCTGTGTTACAAGGTATGAAATTGAGTAAGACTCAAAACCCGACCACGGCAGAAGATAGAAAGAGAATGAAAGTCATTCCCTATGCCTTGGCCATAGGTTCTATAAAGTATGCCATGCTGTGTACCAGATCTATTGTATACCCTGCACTGAGTTTGGCAAGGGAGCACAATAGTGATCTAGGAGTAGATCACTGGACAGCGGTCAAAATTATCCTTAGTGGAATAAGGATATGTTTCTCGATTATGGAAGTGAAAAAGGTTCGTCGTAAAGGGTTACGTCGATGCAAGTTTTGACACCGATCTGGATGACTTTAAGTCTCGATCTAGATACATATTGATAGTGGGAGCAATTAGCTAGAGTAGCTCCGTGCAGAGCATTATTGACATAGAGATTTGCAAAATACATACGGATCTGAATGTGGCAGACCCGTTGACTAAGATTCTCTCACAAAGCAAAACATGATCACACCTTAGTACTCTTTGGGTGTTAATCACATAGCGATGTGAACTAGATTACTGAATCTAGTAAACCCTTTTGGGTCTTGGTCACATGATGATGTGAACTATCGATGTTAATCACATGGTGATGTGATCTAGATTATTGACTCTAGTGCAAGTGGGAGACTGAAGGAAATATGCCCTAGAGGCAATAATAAAGTTATTATTTATTTCCTTATATCATGATAAATGTTTATTATTCATGCTAGAATTGTATTAACCGGAAACATAATACATGTGTGAATATATAGACAAACAGTATGTCACTAGTATGCCTCTACTTGACTAGCTTGTTAATCAAAGATGGTTATGTTTCCTAACCATGAACAAGGAGTTGTTATTTGATTAACAAGGTCACATCATTAGTTGAATGATCTGATTGACATGACCCATTCCGTTAGCTTAACACTTGATCGCTTAGTATGTTAATGCTTTCTTCATGACCCATACATGTTCCTGTAACTATGAGATTATGCAACTCCGTTTACGGAGGAACACTTTGGTACTACCAAACGTCACAACGAATCGGGTGATTATAAAGGAGTACTACAGGTGTCTCCAAAGGTACTTGTTGGGTTGGCGATTTCGAGATTAGGTTTTGTCACTCCGATTGTCGGAGAGGTATCTCTAGGCCTTCTCGGTAATACACATCACATAAGCCTTGCAAGCATTGCAACTAAAGAGTTAGTTGTGAGATGATGTATTACGGAACGAGTAAAGAGACTTTCCGTAACGAGATTAAACTAGGTATTGGATACCGACGATCGAATCTCGGAAAGTAACATACCGATGACAAAGGAACAAACGATGTTGTTATGCGGTTTGACCGATAAAGATCTTCGAGAATATGTAGGAACCAATATGAGCATCCAGGTTCCGCTATTGGTTATTGACCGAGAATAGTTCTAGGTCATGTCTACATAGTTCTCGAACCGTAGGGTCCGCACGCTTAAGGTTTCAATGACGGTTATTATGAGTTTATGTATTTTGATGTACCAAGGAGTTCGAGTCCCGGATGTGATCACGGACATGACGAGGAGTCTCAAATGGTCGAGACATAAAGATTGATATATTGGATGGTTATATTCGGACACCGGAAAGGTTCCGGAAGTTTCGGAGAAAACCGGAGTGCCGGAGGGGTTACGGAACCCCGGGAAGTTATGGGCCTTATTGGGCCAAGAGGGAGAGAGAGGGCTGCACCAGGAGGTGGTGCGCCCCTCCATGGGGAGTCCGACTGACTAGGGGGGGCAGCCCCCTTTCCCTCTCCTCTCCCTCTCTTTCCTTTCCCTTCCCTCTTCCTAGTAGGACTAGGAAAGGGAGTCCTACTCTACTAGGAGGAGGACTCCCTCCCTTGGTGCGCCCCAAGGCTGGCCGCCCTCCCCTTGCTCCTTTATATACGGGGCAGGGGGCACCCTAGCACACACAAGTTGATCTACGGATCGTTCCTTAGCCGTGTGCGGTGCCCCCTCCACCATATTCCACCTCGGTCATATTGTAGCGGTGCTTAGGCGAAGCCTCGCGACGGTAGAACATCAAGATCGCCACCACGCCGTCAGGTCGACGGAACTCCTTCCCGACGCTTTGCTGGATCGGAGCTCGGGATCGCCATCGAGCTGGACGTGTGCCAAGAACTCGGAGGTGCCGGAGTAACGGTGCTTGGATCGGTCGGATCGTGAAGACGTACGACTACATCAACCGCGTTAATATAACGCTTCCGCTTTCGGTCTACGAGGGTACGTGGACGGACACTCTCCCCTCTCGTTGCTATGCCATCACCATGGTCTTGCGTGATCGTAGGAAAATTTTTGAAATTACTACGTTCCCCAACAGTACCAAGTGGATGAGCAAGGGCTCTCACACCAAAGATGAGCTAAAACCAATGCTAACCCTAACTAGGAGGAGGTGGGGGAGTATTTATAGTTTACGGGACGAAAGGGTACACGGGCCTTGGCCCAGGTGGCTGCTCGCAATGTCCAGCTTTAACATGATAGCCCTCAGATATGCCCATTCAACTCTATCATAGGCCTTCATCATGTCCAGTTTAAGAGCGTAGTGCTGATTCTTCTTAGCTTTGTTTCTCTTCATAAAATGCAAGCATTCATATGCAGCAATGATGTTGTCAGTTATGAGACGACCTGGTACAAAGGCTGATTGTTCCTCTGATATTATCTCTGGCAGTACTTGCTTTAACCGGTTAGATATCACTTCCGATGCAATTTTGTACAGAACATTGCATAAACTAATCGGTCGAAATTGTGAGAGTAGTGTAGGATCTTTTACCTTTGGTATTAGTACCAACACCGTCTCATTAATGCAGGCCGCTGACTCTGTCACATCGATAATGCTCATTACTGCCCTCATAACCTCATCACCACAAATGTCCCAGTGACGCTGAAAAAAGTGGGCGGGGAAGCCATCCGGCCCCGGGGCCTTTATCGGAAACATCTGAAACAAACCCCGTTTTACCTCCTCCTTATCACATGGCGCATTCAGAATTGTATTCATAGCTTGCGTCACCTTCACCGGGACTGTCTGGAGAACCCCTTCCATATTATGGAACCCCTCTGATGTATATAAGTTCTTATAAAACTCAGTGGTCATTGCTTCCAATTCTGCCTTATCCTCTGTCATGCTCCCGTCGGGGCGCGCCAAAGCCTTTATTTGGTTTTTACGCCGCCTTCTGCTGGCCCTTAGATGAAAAAAGTACGTATTTTTGTCTCCATGGGCGAGCCACTCCGGCCTTGCACGTTGCCTCCAAAGTATCTCCTCACGGTGATACAGTTCAACCAGGCGGTCTGTGATCTTCACTTCCACATGTGATGGAGCCGACCTCGCCGGCTGGGAGCGCAGCGTCTCCAACTGCTGCTTCAATAATTTAATTTCCTGGCGTACACTCCCAAATGTCTCCCGGTCCCAGTTTGATAGGTCAACCGATAGATCCCCCAGCTCCGTCTTCAGTGCATGGACAGAATCGGCTGCTGTCGCTTTCCAACCGTCTTTCACGCACTCGAAAAGGCGTGGGTCCCTCTCCCACATGAGTTCGTATTTAAAGCTCCTGGGACCCATCTTGCATGCATGCACGTCAATCTTGAGAAGGAGAGCCGAATGATCAGAGGAAGCTGAATTTTTGTGTTCAAGTGTCGCATTTGGGTAAGAGAGCACCCAATCAGAGCTAGCCACGCATCTGTCAAGGCGTACACAGGTGAATGTGCCCCCGGCTACCTTTCTTTCAAACGTCCAGCTGTTCCTCATATATCCAATATCAGATAAACCGCAAGTGTCCAAAGCATCACGAAAAGCATCCATTTGTGCTTGGCTTCTGTTTCCAACCCCATCGTGCTCATGACCATGTAGCACTTCATTAAAATCTCCAATCACCGCCCATGGAAGGGTGCTTGTGCCTGCAATACCTCGTAGCATGTTCCATGTTTTATACCTCTCATTCACCTGTGCTTCTCCATACGCAAAAGTAACTCTAGATTTAACTCCAACCAGGTCATCAACAATCACATCAATGTGGTACTCCGAGTAACCAACAACTTCAACATTTATTGAATCATTCCAGAAAATTCCCAAACCACCACTTCTACCTCTACTGCTAACAGCATAACTCTTATTAAAAGCTAAAGTACTGGATAAATTCTCAACACGTGAGCCTTCTATCTGAGTTTCCAGGATACAAAGAATAGAAGGGGCATGCTGCCTCGTCATGTCACGAAGCTCCTTCACTGTCGCGGGTTTGCCATCCCCGCGACAGTTCCAGCATAGTAGACTCATTCGCTAGGCGCGACCCCTCGTGGGGTCCCGCCAAGAGCGCGTTTGAAGGCTTGTCATATGAGTTGTTCTTCCCATCATTCTTGTCATTTGATGATGGAGATGGCCAGTTCCTCTTCGGCACATGTTTGGAGGAAGGGCTCAGGGGGACCGGTATGTTCCGTGGGTTTGTTCCGCCCTCTAGCATTAACACAGTTTTTGCCATCCCCGATCCAGCCAGGGTCTCTGTCTGGGCCGCCCCCCTTTTCCTGTTTAATCCGGCCTCATCCATCTCCGCATCAGCTTCCACATCAGTCTTGCTGTCATCTCTTCCATCATCCCCAAAAAAATCATCCCTGCTAAGGCCACCATTGCGGCCCCCTCTTCGTCCTCCTCTTCGGCCCCGTCCACCACCGGGACCTTGGCCGGTACGCATAACCCACGATGCTCGCAAGTTCTTGAAGATCAGCGCTTCTGGTGGGTGGATTCCGGTGCCGTGCTCCTTGAAGAGATGACCCAGCATGCCGCACACAGCACACCAGTCGGGCAGCTTTTCATACTTGACGCGGTATATCTGGCGCTTCCCCTCTCTGATCATAGACACTGCATTCTTCAGAGGTTTCGTGACATTAATCTTGATCGACACGCGATGAAAACTCCCCGTAAAATCTTGTGACTGGGGTTCATCATAGAGTACTTCTCCCACTTTCACCGCAAGGGATGGCACTAGGTGGGCGTACAGGGGCGGTACATCATGAACTTGCGCCCAAATCTCAATGGTGTCGAGGGGGACTGTTGATGGTTTAGCTAGTCCATCATAAGGCTTGAGGATGACCGCATCGCCCCTGAAGTGCCATGGCCCTTCCTGAGTTACTCTCTCCCAATCACCCAAGCAGGAAAATTGGACGGTGTAGAGATTTTCTTCCAGCGGCTTGAACTTCACCTCTTGGGCCAGACCGCAAGCTGCCCTCATATTCCGGAAGAACCAATATTGACTGTAGGTTTTGGAGCAGTGAACCTTGGCAAGAGCGATCCAGCGAGCAGCCGCCGGTGGAGCCGCCTCCTCATCAAAAACCACGTCGTCCAGGTCCTCCTCCCGGAGACCCAGCTCTTTCATCATTGTTTCCACATCGTCTACCCCCTGAGAACCTGATGCAGCAGCGTTCGAAGTCGAGGATGAAGCCATCGCAAAACCCTAACTCGATGGGAGAGTATCGGGTCTTTTTTGGAGACACCCTAGGAACCCTCTCAGCCCTGCCAAAACCACCTAGCTCAGGGCGACCCGCCAGCCACCCTAGATCACGAGCAGGCGTCAGACCGAGAGAGGAGAGGTAGGGGAGACAGATCTCGACGGCGGCGACTCGGTCGCCCCGGGAGGAAGACAAACCCTAACTAGAGGGAAAAAACTCTTGTCGGTTCTGGTGGAAGGATTGAGCACGTACCGAGGGATAGCTGAGACGCAGACTGTGTACGACTCCGCCACGAGGGAGATCAGATCAAACCGATCGGAACTCGAGTCGATCGGCAAAGATTACTGGGCCGGGTCATAATTTCTCGGCAGAATTGGACCTTGGATCATGTCGTACCCACTTTGCTATTTGGGTCTGACTATATCACATCTAGATGTGAGATAATATCTCACATCTAAGATGACATCATCCTATATCATATAAAAAAAGTCTCACAAATTATATTGTTAGTTTGTTTTCTATCGTTTTCTCGTTGTTTTTTTGTTTGCCCACGATGCAAAATTCCGCAGAAAAAGAATGCGCCGCGAATGCTAAGATTCGAACTGCAGACCGCTTGATGCACGCATGCACAAACCAGGCTAGAGTAAAATCAATTTTCTGCGCTGCTAGGCTGCGCGAGTCGCTGATGCATGGTGCGATCTGATTCACAGTGCTACAGTGTCATCTACAGTGACTCGGTGTGGTACAGGATTTTGTGCCAGCGATGTACTAGTGCGTTTACTTCTTTTCTCAATGCACACACACGTCCAATACTAGATCACTTAACATGGTAACAAGCACTTGAATGACAGAGTAAGCATTTTCTTCTAAAAAAGATTGGTGAATAAATTGTAGAACGACGTGAAAGTTTTTCTAGGACGATGTGAATTTTTTTCAAAAAATATGATGAACATTTTTATAAAGTAAAAAAATTGAGCATATTATAAATATGCAATATACATTTTTCAAACTGTGGTGAATGTTTTTTGAAACACACGATGAAAGACTTGCAAAACATCATGAAATGTTCTTAAAATGCAACAAACATTTCATATAACACGGTGAATATATTTTAATGCTGTGAACATCTTTTAGAATGCTTTGAACATATCTAAAAATATGTGATGTACATTTTAAAACATGATGGATACTTTTGAAAAATATACTATGAACGATTTAAGTAAGCGTTGAGTAAAAAACAGACAATCAAAAGGAAAAACTAAAAATAAAATTATGAAAATAAAATGAAATAAGATAATGATAAAAGGAAAGTAAAAATATTTTAGAAATATAAAATGTCCATGAATTTGGAGACAAGATCATGATTATTTTTCTAAACTAAAACATGAATTAAAAAATCATAATTTTGGAAAATGTTCATAACTGTTCATAAAAAATAGAAAAATGACAAAATACCATGGAATATTTTTTAAATGTGGAGATGAAACTGGCTGACAACCCCTCCTCCTACTACTAATCAAAATCTTTGAGCCTAATTGCAAGTCAGTGGTGGACTTGCAACTGGGGCGAAGAATAAAAAGTGATGGCCTGCAAGCAAAAACTAAGGCAACAAATAAAAAAGGTCAAAAAAGCCTGATTGCAAGTACAGGGTTGGCTTGTAACTAGGAGCAGAGAACAAAAAAGGGTTGGTGCTAGTTTTAAGCCGAGGGTTGACTTGCAAAGAGGCGGGAAAAATAACTTCGAGCCCATTTACGAGTCAAGCGTGGAGATGCACTGGGGATGAAAAACAAAATGCATGCCATGTTGCAAGTCGAGGGTGGAATTGCAACTAGGACAACTATGAAAAACTACGAGACTAGTTGCGCTCGATGGCGGACTTGTAACTGGAACAAACTACATTCCTAGTTGCGAGTTAGGGGTGTACCTGCAACTGTGATGAAAAACAAACTATGGGCATAGTTGCGAGTCGAGGGTGGACTTGCAACTAGGACAACTACATAAAAATACAATACCATTTGCGAGCCAATGGTGGACTTGCAACTACGATGAAAACAAAACATCCTAGTTGTGAGTCGGAGGGTGAACCTGCAACTGGACAACAACAAAATTATGGTCCAAATTGCGAGTTGAGGGTGGACTTGCAACTGGGACAACTACGAAACTACGAGCCCAAATGCGAGTTAAGGCTGCACTTGCAACTGGGATGAAAACAAAATACTAGTCTAGTTGCGAGTCAAGAGCAGACTTGCAACTCGGACAATAAAAAATATGATATCATTTGCGAGTCAGGAGTGGACTTGCAACTGGGACAATAACAAAGTACAAGCCCGGCTGCGACTCAAGGGTGGAATTGCAACTGGGATGGAAAACAAAACAGATGCCCAATTGCGATTCAATAGTGGACTTGCAAGTGGGACAACCACGAGCCCATTTATGGTCGAGGGTGGACATGAACTGGTACAATTATTTAAACTACGAGCCGGGTTGTGACTCAAGGGTCGACTTGCAACTGAGAAGAACCAACTATGGGCCTAGTTACGAGTCGAGAGTGGACTCTCAACTGTGAATAAAAAAAAACATAGGCTCCAGTTGCGAGTCAAGGGTGGGCTTGCAACTCTTCAACTATAACACAAAAAAACAGGCCACGAAAAATACCGCAGCAAAAAAGACGCGTGCGGTGGGCAACAGAAATGGAAAACAGACGACTGACGCCGGAAGCGCGGGAAAAAACAACCCCTATCAAAGAATTGCTTCAACTTTATAGTGCCGATCAATTAAACTAAGTCTTAGATGAGACATCACTAAAACTCTTCTATATGAGTTATAGCAATTCTGATACATGGTTTACGGTTCCGTGGACACGTTGCATAGATGAACACAACTCGAAACAAGGACTTGCAGCATGGGCGATTATACTACAAAGCTCCCAATTGTGAGTCAAGGGTGGACTTGCAACTGGGGCAAACTACAACTACAAAAAGCCTCTCATTTGCGAGTCGGTGGTGGACTTGCAACTGTGACAACTACACCTAAAACAAAGCCCACAATTGCGAGTCGAGCATGGGCTTGCAACTGGGGCAACTACACGATTATAAAGCCCCCCAATTGCGAGTCGAGAGAGGACTTGCAACTAGAGAAATTATAACTAGAAAAATCCCTAGTTGCGACTCGAGGGTGGACTTGCAACTAGGGAAACTACACTACTACAAATCCCCGAGTAGCGAGTTGAGGTTGTACTTGCAACTGGGGCAACTACACTACTACAAAGCCCCCAGTTACGAGTCGAGGTTGGACTTGCAACTGGGGTAACTACACTACTACAAAGCCCACAATTGCAAGTCGAGGTTAGACTTGCAACTGGTGCAACTACACTAGTACAAGCCCCCACTTGCAATTCGATGGTGCACTTGCAACTGGAGCAACTGAAACTAAAAAACCCTAGTTGCAAGTCGATGGTGGGCTTGCAACTAGGTCAACTACAATTACGAAAAAAGCAGTTGTGAGTCGATGGTGGAATTGCAACTAGGTCAACTACAACTACCACAAGACCCTAGTTTGTGAGTGAGGATGGACTTGCAATTGAGGAAGCTACACTACTACAATCCCAAGTGCGAGTCGATGGTGTACTTGCAACTCGAACAACTAAAACTACAAAAAATCCCCAATTGCGAGTGAAGGGTGAGGTCCTCCAGTTACGTGTCAAGGATGTACTTGCAACAGAGACGAAAATGGGTCAAATCCAATTGCATGTCAAGGCTGGACTTGCAACTGGGGCAAAAAAATTATCGGGCCCAGTTATGTACCAATGGTGGACTTCCAATTGGGGAAAATTGGTTGATCCACCTAGTTGCTTGTCGAGGGTAAATTTGCAGACAAAAAAAGGATTGGATCTCTAGTTGCATGTCGATGGTCAACATGTAACTATAGAAAAAAAATGGGTTGGACCTTAGTTGCATGTCGATGGTTGACTTGCAACTGGGACAAAAAATGAGGCGTGCCCAGTTGCATGACAAGGGTGCACTTGCAACATAATCTAAAAATGTGTTAGGCCTAGTTGCATGTCCGTGGTTGACTAGCAACCGCAACAAGAAAAATAAAAGAGATGGGCTTGAGTTTGCATGTCGGTGGTCGACTTGCAACTAGGACAAGAAAATAAATAGGCCGACCCAGTTGCATATCGGGAGTACACTTGCAGTAGAGATCAAAATCGGTTGGACCCAGTTGCATGTCTGTGATCGACATGCAACTAGGACAAGAAAAATAAAAAGAGACGGGCTTCTTACATATTAGGGTTAGACTTGCAAACAAAAACAAAAAATGGGTTGTTGCCCGTCATTGTAGTGTTTACAAGCAGATTAATACATGGGTAGCCTCTGCTCCAAAGACAAACAGGAATAGGATAGAGAGAAAGAGAGAGCGAAGAACCGAACTGATGAGGTCAGCTTGTCTTTTTATACGAGCAACTCGTCTCTTCAACTACGACACAGAAAAAAAACATACCACAAAAAAAGCCAAACAAAAAAAGACACACGGTGCGATGGGCTGCAGAATGAACAACAGACGAGTGACACCGGGCGCGTGGGACAAAACAACCCCGATAAAAGAATTGCACGAAATTTAAAGCGACGGATCAAACGGACTGAAACTTAGATGAGACATTACTAAAATTCATCTATATGAGTTTTAGCAATTCGATATATGATTTACTGTTCCATGGACACGTTGCATAAATGAACACAAATCAAAAAGCCAACAAACAAACAAACATGCATGAACGATCGTATGTATATACACGCACAAAGAAGATGCATGCACACAACATATGATACGTGCACATCATAGCATCTCATGGGGGAGAAAAAAGAAATGAAAAACAGATAAGGAAGCTCACAAAATGCAACAACGGCTGTAGCGGGACAGTTCAAAAAGTAGACAAAAAATAAAAACAAAAAGACAAAGTCAGCCCGCGCTGCCACACACTTGGACCAGCCCATGCTGCCACACTGTACCCACGCCCAGTGCGGGGCTTCACGCTGCGCGAGCGCACGTAGTACGCTCGAACGCGGACACCCGCGAGCTCAGGTTGTGCGTGATTTTTAAAAACAAAACAAATACAAAGTGGAGGACTTAGATGTGAGATAGTATCTCACATCTAGATGTGAAATAGCAAATCTGTTGCTATTTACCCCCTCTCGTGGATACAAATGCAAAGCCCAGCTAGCTGGACTTTTAATCCTAAAAAAGGGGAAATCTTATCTGGCTATCGTCAGATTTTTATGTGTTCCCAGCGACCGACCTATTAGCCGTTGGATCAAGAACACATATCTTAAACCACCTGTGAGGGGCACGCCATCTTGTCCGAGTCGTTCGCTGGACTGGAAATGCTAGCGAACGACAACACTACATCCCACCCCCTCTCGGCTATCTTTCTTAGTTTCTCTCCCATAGAATGTGTGTGTGATACCGTCGCTGTCTCCATCGAGTTTCTTGGCGAGCAGACCTCGACGGGATCCGCCGTGTTGCCAGCGGAGAGGAGTGGAGGAGGTTGCCAGCGGCGGAGGAGCGCCGCCCCGTGTACCAGCCTGCCGTGAGTTGCGCACCGGGAGGAGCAGGTGCTTCACGGGCCCATCATCGTCGCCGCGCAGACCGCGTTTCACCTTGGGCACGTGATTCAGGGGAGGATATCTCGCGGGTGGTGTCGGGGGGCTCGGGAGGCCATCCATGGGATGGGAGGGTCGACGGCGTTCGACACCGACGCACGCGTGCCCCGTCTCCGGCCTGCCGTCGCCCGTCGGTGAGGCCCTCTTCTCCCGGTTGTCGCAATCACAATACAATAACAGCGTTGCGTGCAGGGCGAATAATCCCCCAGTGGAGCTAATCCACATAAGGCAGGATGGGCCAACAATAAAACTGCCTATATAAATTCAGGAATTATTCAAATCATCCGACGAGGCTGCCTGGAGCAGTCTCCTCATTTGTTCCTCCCGAGCCCCCACTCCGAAGCTGACGCCTCCCACGCTGCTCCGACCGCCATCAACGAGGCCCGCCGATGCCGAAGGCAAGCATATCGACGAGGCCATCGGCAAGCACACCAACATGGTTGCCCTCGAGGAGCACCGTCATCCATGGGTGTCGCCTTCTCGAGCTATAGCCGCGATTGGGGCTAGACGGCAGCGGGATCCGAAGGAGGAAGACGAGGAGTGTGGCCACCAGCGCGCTAGGCTGAGAGATAAGGTGGGCCTGGGTGATGTGCGAGACGTACAATGGGGGCTTGATCACATGGCTCGCAACTGACAGACCAAAGTTTCGGCGGGCGCGCTGGCGTGAAACGTTTTCCAACTTTTAAGCACTGTACGATAACTTTTCATCCAAGTCTACTTGGTTCTGTAATCCTTGCCTTGCCGAGTTCCGGTCCATCGGTTTGATCTCCTCGTGGCTGTCTCTGCGTGTGCCTATCTGTTACAATCTATATATCCCTCGGCTCGGTACGTAGTACAGCCAGCTAGGGTAGAAAAACCAGATCGATCTTCTCCTTTTTTTCGAGACAAAGACACAAGAAGATACGCCCGCCGTGCGATCAATCATCAATCCACCGATCGATGTCATCGTCCGCCTACCGCGACCACGCATCAGCCATTGCTGATGTTGCCTCATCCGCCGCCAGCTCCGATGACGACGTGTCTCCATCTCCGTGGCCGTCTCTCCATGCAGATTTGGTTCGTCTAGTCGGCTGCCAGGTGCTGGCCCGAGATCTACTTGACTATGTCCGATTTCGTGCCGTGTGCGCCCACTGGCGGTCCAGCACCGTCGCCCCGCGTGGGCACGGCATCGGCGACCCGCGCTTCCACCCCAAAAGGTGGTTCCTACTGCCTGAAGGTCACGGCCTTCACCCTGCCGACGGCAGGAAACGCTTCTTCAATCTCTCCACAGGGGTCTTCGTCCGTGCCTGGCTCCCGCTCTTAAGCGATAGCTATGTCCTTGACTCGGTCGACGGGCTCCTCCTTTTGCAGCGAAAAAAACAAGACACCTCCGCAATCCGGCTCGTCCACCCATTCACCGGCGACTTTGTGGAGCTACCGCCGCTCATGTCCCTGGTAAGAGCCAACTTGGATATGTCAAATGGCAGCAGGCATGTTGCTTTCAGTGGTGTCACCTCCGTGAGCGTGGGTATTGATGGAGTCATCACAGTCATGATCAAGCTTTATAATATACCATGTGTATTCTTTGCTACCACCAAGGACCAGCAATGGAGTGTCTCGACTTGGAGCCTCCAAGGCTACTCTCATACAATATCATCCCAAGGGAAATTGTTTGTGTTGGATTCTCCTACCACATATGGCGGCGAACAACATATTCTCCAGATTGATCCACCCTGCCTTGATCATCACGCGATGTCATCTTATTTGTTGCCGCCAAGGTTGATTGCCACGTGTCCCAATGACAAAATTAAAGGCCGGTTCTGCATGGAAGAATGCGTCTCGGAGATCTTACTGATTGGTCATGACGCTAACCCACTTTTCGAGGGCCGCATGCTCGTCTACAAAGTAGCCGATCTTATTATGGGCAAGGTTGTCCCGGTAACAAGCATCGGAGGTAATACTCTTTTCACTACTATTGACCATGGAATTTGCATCGAGGACGATGATGTCTCTGTTTATGTGAGGGAGACTGTTGCCGTGAGTTACCAGGCCATACCTACTGCTGTGGGCAACACCATTGTACGTCGTCGGCGTCTCAAAGATAATTCTCCTTTGTACTACGACCTCTCTAGTGGCGAAAGGTTCCTAACACTTGCCGTGGGGTGTGCTGATGGTTGCCATGACTGCAACTGTGGCCTCATTTATCATATCTATGATTGTTGTCATTGTGGCGACTTGCGTAAGAGCAAGTTGGTACACCAAAGTTTCTAGAGCAGATTCACACTAGACGGATGGAATGTGTAAAACAGAGATAGTTGTTGATGAGATTACTTGGGTATTTTTGTACTGCAATTTCGACATATACATAATATCTTTTGACACCGCGTGGAAGCGCATGATTCCTAATCTTTGACATGTTATGCATGTCTCTGTGTGTGTTACCGCTGCCTCATACAATTATTCATTTTAGCAATATGTGTATATCCTGTAAAAGATCCATTACTTTTCTTTCATGTTAAATTAGTAGCAAACATGTATGATATACCTTTTACCGCTAGCCCAAAAACCAAATGAAGCATATAGTTAGTTCTCTTCCAGGCATGAAGGATTTAAAGAAAAAAAACAAACAAGTCGGCATAAAAACATACTCCCTCCGATAAAAAATCAGTGTCGTTGTCCTAGTTAAAATATGAACTAAAACCACGACACTTATTTTGAATTGGAGGGAGTAGTAGATTACATACCATGTGGATATTTAATCAATCCCTTTTTTATGCATGTCTTTGTCATACTCTTCCTCTACCCTGACTACTATATAGTTAAACAAATTCAAAGTTTCAGATATAGGAGCGATAAAAGTCACAAGATCCGCACTTTGCTACCTAGCAAACACAATATTCCGAGTCCTACTCTTTGTGCATCATTGACGGGTGCTAGTGGGTCGAGCGAGGAGGGTGGGTGGGTCCCTTGCTTTCTTTCTATTCTTCATCGATAAGTTCCATTCCTTCCTCCGAAATATTATGTGTGGGGCCAAATTGTGATGTTTTTCAAGGTCGAGTGCTTTTCTTAACAATGTATAGTTTAACCAAAATCGATCCAGATGTATGACCTTGATGATCGAGATAAAATGGTATGTGTTATCGTGGGGTGTTCTTTCTTCTTAACTTTAGATTATCATAAGCGAGGAATGGTGCATACCAGCCTTGAATCTACACCTATAATTTAATGTATGGGAAAGGGGGAAACAATGGAGGATGTCTCTAAGAACCCTTGATATTCTATGGCTAGAAGTAGAAAGACAACGTTCGGGAGGCTAAATCGTGACGTGGTTCATTCATCCAAGAGGGAGAGAATGGATAGGTAGGTGGATTGGGCCCCCTTGCAGTTTGCTATCTAATCTAGTAGAGGAGCTGCTCACCACAACGTTTAATCTGGCGAATGATGGAGGTGAGCACAGAGGAGGGGATGGAATGTCAGGGTTGCAGTTCTTTATTTTTCTACGATGTAACTGGATTTAGGTTCACATCAAGCGAGCAGAGCAAGGGCAAGGTAGGCGGTGTTGAAAGTGTGTATGAAGACGTGTATGAATAAAAACTGACTCTGTTGCAGTTTTAGTAAGGACCACGATAAGTGCCTTACGTGCGGTGGTTTGGAGCTTGGTCCAAACACCCCTTACGACAAATTAGGGCGCACCACCGCATGCATGCACAAGTGAAGAGGGCTCCTTGAGGGCGCTTGGATCCATCGTGGCTGTTCAAGCCCGATCATGTGTTCCTCCGATCCTGTAGGAGAGAAGTTGCCATCAGATGAGATCTGATGGCTAGCCCAAGTGGGTTTGGTCCAAGGGGGCATTGGGCTCAAGTGTTCCCCGACCGTAGCCCATTTTTGATCTTGAGTGTCCACGGGCGACGGGCTCAAGTGTTGGGCCGGCCATGTGGCACGCGGGTTCGCTTACCTAAACCCCCATATGGCACGCAGGTGAGTGTTTAACCAAAAATTACCACATTTCATGGAAACATGTCCAGAAACTATCACTTTACAAATTTATGTCAAAAACTATTATTTTTTTTGCTAATCTGTGACTAAAAATTACCATGTCGGGAAAGTGCCCGATTCGCCTCTTCTAAACGTCTTTCTGACAGGATGGGCCCACAAGTCAGGTTGACCGTTATTACTAATGGAGCCCCTTTCTGACAGGACGGCAGTAGAAGGGCGTGTCGGCAGGATCTCGGGCGGCCGCGATGGCGGTACCGGCGGCAGCCACTAACAGCCGTGCACGTAGCCGCCACCGCGGGAGCGTGTGTGCCGTCGTGCATGAGTGAGCGCCGGCAGTGGTCGGCGGCGGAGGTGGCTTGCAGGTGCACACGAGGTGTTTGTAGAAATGCCAAAGAGAGGGAGAGAGAGGAGGAAGAAGAGGGTTGACGCTTGGGTCCCATTTGTAATAACGGTCAAATTTAACGGTCAACCTGACTTGTGGGCCCATCCTGTTAGAAAGGCGTTTAGAAGAGGCGAATCGGGCACTTTCCTGACATGGTAGTTTTTAGTCACAGTAAAGTGGTAGTTTTCGGCACAAATTCGTAAAGTGATAATTTCTGGACACGTTTCCATGAAATGTGGTAGTTTTTGGTTAAATTCACTCACCTAACCCCCCTATCTTGTCATAAAAAACCCTATCAACTCCTTCTTTTTCTATGGATCAATCTAGCTGGCGGCCGGGCGCTAGGTACCGCTCGCGAGCGGCCGCCCCTGTCCGAGATGTCTATTCACTGCCGCATACTAAAAATAGCAAAATTATAGTAATTCAAAAGTGCTAAAAAACACTGTTAATTAATCACTCTATAGTTTTTTTTCTCACGTGATAGATTTCGTTGCCCATGTTCATTCCTGGTGCATTACTTTTTGGTTTTCAAAATTATAAAAGATATATCTTCTAAACCGCGTGTCAAAATTCAGATCCGTTTTCATGATTGAAACTCTCGCGACGTGCTCTTCAAAAGTAGATCCCGCATGGGGATGTTTCGACGAACTAGTCTTCCTGCCAATTAAACATCAATGTGTGTGCAACTAGACTACATTGCCGCGCCAACTGAGCATATGTGTGTATGCCAATAGTCCTGCCAACTAGACACTCATGTGTGTGCAGCTAGACTACATTGCCGCGCTAACTGAGCATATGTTTGCGCTAAATAGTCCTGTCAACTAAACATTAATGTGTGTGCAACTAGACTATATTACCGCTTCAACTGAGCATATATGTGTGTAACTAGACGTGCCAACTAAATATCAATGTGTGTGCAACTAGACTAAATTGTCGCGTCAATTGCGCATATGTGCGTGCAGCTAGTGTCCTACCAACTAGACATCAATGTGTGTGCAAACTAGACTAAATAAAAGCCAACTGAGTATATGATTATGCAACTAGTCTTCCTGCCAACTAAACATCAATGTGTGTGTAACTATACTACATTACAAGCCAACTTAACAATGTGTGTGCAACTAGACTATATTACAAGCCAACTGAACATATGTGTGTGCAACTAGTTTTTTTACCAACTAAATATCAATGTGTGTGCAACTAGACTACATTATAAGCCAACTACCTAACGGTTGATGTGCATGTGTAACTTTCCCCCGTACCCGTGGATGTGTAGTTTTCATTGATACCACCCCTTCACACCCACCCCAACTAGTGAGATGTGCATCTTGAGGGTCTCACCTGTAAACAACTTTTCTGCACCCTCATGGTCCATGGATGTGCATTTTTTCACCATTCAACAAATCCATGTCAGTGAGATGTGCAACTTTATCTGTTGCCCTGGCCAACTGCCTAGCAGATTCTGTGCAACTAGTTCTATTGTCCCTGCCAACTGCTTTCAATAACCGTGTCCAACTGAAAACAACTATGTGTGCAACTAGAACTGCTATAGATGCCAACAGAAAATGATCGTCGTGTGTTCAACTTTTCAATGACCGTGCCCAACTAAAAACAACTATGTGTGCAACTAGAACTACTATAGATGCCAACCAAAAATGAACCCTGTGTGTGCAACTTTCCAATGAGCATGTCCAACTGAAAACAACTATGTGTGCAACTAAAACTAGTATAGATGCCAACAAAAAATGATCACCATGTGTAACTTTCGAATGACCGTATCTAACTGAGAACAATTATGTGCGTAATATCTAGAAGTACTATAGATGCCAACAACAAAAAAATGATCGTTGTGTGTGCAACTTCCCAATGATCATATCCAACTGAGAACAAATATGTGTGCAATTAAAACTACTATAGATGCCAAAAAAAATGATCACTGTGTGTGTAACTTTCCAATAATCGTGTCCAACCAAAAACAACTATGTGTGCAACTAAAACTACTATAGATGTCAACAAAAAATGATTGCATGTGTGCAATTTTTCAATGATAGAACCCAACTGAGAACAACCGTATGTGCAACTACAACTACTATAGTAATGATCGTCTCCGACGAAAACAACTATGCGCAACAAGAATTACTATAAATGCCAAAAAAATAAACGCCCAGTGTATTCAGTTCAATGTATTCCGTTCCACTTTCACCACCGTAGGAAAAAGGTTCAGTATTGTGCAACTTTTTAATTGTCGTATCCAACTGAGAACTGCTATGTGTGCAACTACAACCACTGCGGATGCCAACTAAGAATGCGAAGATCAATATATCTGAAAAAGTGATACAATAGTTTGATCCACGGTCAAGCCATTGGATTGATCTATCTACGCATCATAAGTTACAATAGCACCAAAATGAGCTATGCAACAAAAACTCCCCCACGAAGAATCCGACGTTTTGTTTGCTCTTAAATGCTCCCACATACTAATGCACTGTTCAGATTGACGGACCCAAAGCAAAGTTGGAGGATAAGTATATAGTGCGTTTGGAGAATATGTCACTAAGCAAGAAATATTTACGAAGGAGGCTTCCAGCACTTCTCATTTCTATCTCTATTTGGAGGATTAGGATCATCGGTAAGAGAAAGAATGAAGAAAAGGATCCGCTTTGCAAAACGAAACATTAGGAGCAAAAAGAAACATTCTTCTCCTGGAGCTGCTTGTTGGAGCCAAATATTTGGAGGCGTTGAGGGCCTCCCGGCAGCATCGATGAGCGGCCTGTGGAATGCGGCGGCGCCGCCGGCGTCAGCCGTCATGCCAGCAACGTCCTCGCCGAAGGTGAACCAGATGGCGTCGAGACGGAGCGAGATTCGATCCCCGCGGCTATAGCGCACGCACCTAGGGCTCCCTCGAAGCCAAGGCATGCTGGCCGGCCGCGGGGGCGCGGGGGAGAAGGAGGGATCGCCGGCGTCCTCGCCGAAGATGAACTGGATGGAGTCGATCGAGTCGGGGCGAGATCCGAGCCCCGCGGTTGTGGCCCGTGCTTCTAGGGCTCCCTCGGCATGCGGGCGGTTGTCGGGGAAGCGGGGGAGAAGGAGGGCTCGCCGGGGTCGCTGCGGCGGCGGCCGCCACCTCGCCTCGGCTTGGTGGAGAGAGTGAGCGAGCGGAGGAAAAGAAGGAACCAGAGCCGCTGTGAGCGAGCGGAACAAAGGGTTGTCGGCTAGCGCGGCCGCTCCGTTCTGTCTATTTAGTGGCCGGCCGCTTTTTAGATTTCAGGTTTTTCTATTTGTCGGTTCAATGCCGCCGGGACCGGAGTTAAGACTTGGTCCAGTAATCCTTGCTTTGTTGAGTGCCGATCGATCGGTTTGATCTCCGGTCAATCATCAATCGACCGATCGATGTCATCGTCCGCCAACCGCGACCATGGATCAGCCGTCGTTTATGTTGCCTCCTCCGCCGCCAGCTCCGACCACGACGTGTCTCCGTATCCATGGCCGTCTACCATGCTGATCTGGGTCGTCTAGTCGGCTGGCAGGTGTTGCCCGGAGATCTAATGGACTATCTCTGATTTAGTGCTGTGTGCATCCACTGGCGGGTCCGGCACCGTCGCCCTGCAGGGGCGTGAATTCGTTGACCTGCGCTTTCATCCCAAGAGGTGGTTCTTGCTGCCTGAGGGTCACGACCTTCACCCTGCCGATGGCAAGAAACGCTTCTTCAATCTCTCCACATGCGTTTTCCTCCGTGCCTGGCTCCCGCACTTAAGCGATAGCTATGCCCTTGACTCGGCCGACGACCTCCTCCTCTTGCAACAGAAGAAGCAAGACACCTCCGTCATCCGGCTCCTCCACCCTTTCACCGGTGACTTTGTGGAGCTACCGCCGATCATGTCCCAGGTAAGAGCCAATTTGGATATGTCAAATGTGCTGGAATTTTGTTTATTTTGGCCAGCCCAATAGCAGTTTCAGAAATTCCTAATAAATCCTAGAGGCCGATGCAGCCCATTTGTTCAAGGCAAGAGGTGGAACTAAAGTTTAGTTCCACATTGCTAGTTTAGAGGGAGTTGGACCTCTTTATAAGGGAGTTTCTTTCCCCACTTATAAGCGATCCTCCTCCGCCCGCCTCGCCACGCCACGCCACGTCGCTCCGCGGGTTGCGGGAACGAGCCAAGCCGATGTCTAAAATCTTGCCACGCACGATGGGTATACGAACTTTCACATGGGAGCTAAAACGTTTTTGCTGTAGTGGAGATTGAATACGAATGGCACACCTATTCGTCTGCTGCCTGTTCGCAACGTCTCCCTTTGTTGCTTCACCTCCCGTTGCAGCCTGTTCGCCTCTCTCTCCTGTGCCTATATAAGAGAGGTCGCTCCTCTCCAGAGAGACACATAAGAAAGACCATCTCCCTCTCGTCACCAAATTCCTGAGCACTACGCTACTGCTACATTCTTCCCCATCCCGGCTTGCAGCGTGCACCGCAGGTTGGGACAGTAGGCCTCCGAAACCGCACCTTTTGAGTCCTGTACGGGAGAAGGATGATATGGTTTTTGGGGAGTGCTCTGCGCGACTACTGACTCCTTCGTCACGGACTCCGACGACTACTTCCCCGACAACGACTTCTTCCTCGACGTCGACAACCTCCTCGACGACATGGCTGGCGAGGACACCGACCCCAAGTCCAGTGCTACCGCTACTGCTTCTGCCCCGTATGTGTTCTTACTCTTTCTGTTAGAGGTCCTGTCACAGTTCCTTGTTCTAGTGTTTGCCCTACATATGTTAGGCTCTACTTCATATATGCTGCTTGCTCTAGATATGTTTGCCTACAGTTCATATACGAAGATGCTGTTTACCTTCTCTTTGTCAAATCGCGTGGCTTGTTTTATCACGGCTATACTAGTCATGCTTTATCTAGTATTTCTGTTAATAAAATCATTCAGTAAATTGCTCATATTTCCAACAATCCAAAAACCTTATTATAGGCAATTTACCCCAAGTGGTTTTGCTGCTTCCATGAGACCTCCTATGTTTGAGGGCATCCACTATAAGAGGTGGCGCGTGAGAGCAGTCTTATGTTTCAAACCATGAGTTGCTATGATGCCACTCTTGGCAAACCTGAAGGAGAGCATGATGCTCAACAGGCACAAGCTTTTCAGAAAATGGATACCATGTTTAAGGCTGCTCTCTTGAGTGTTCTTGGTGAGAACATAGTTGATGCTTATGTATCAATTGAAAATGGAAAAGATATGTGGGACGCACTCGATGCCAAGTTTGGGGTCTCGGCTGCTGGCACTGAGCTGTACATCATGGAGCAATTCTATGACTACATGATGACGGAAGAGCGCTCCGTGGTTGAGAAAGCTCATGAGATACAATCATTTGCTAGAGCACTTCAATTGTATCCTACCGGACAAGTTTATTGCCGGAGGTATCATCACTAAGCTTCCTCCCACGTGGAGGAACTTTGCTACCTTATTGAAGCAGAAGAGGCAGGAGTTTTCCGTTCAGGATCTCATTGGTACTCTTGATGTGGAAGAAAAGGCGAGAGCAAAGGACAACCGTGCTCGAGGTATTGAGGGAGGTTCTAGTGACAACCTGGTACAGAAGAAGAACTTCCAGCCCCACAAGTTCAAGAACAAGGGCAAGTTTGATGGTAAAGCAAAGTTTGATGGAAAAAACAAGGCTGTGCAGCACACAAACTTCAAGAAGAAGAATGACAAGAAGAAAGGTGTTTGTCATGTGTGTGGAGATCCTGATCATTGGGCTCCTAGTTGCCCTAATCGCTATGACAAGCGTCATCTTGGGAAAGGCGGCAAGACCACTAATGTTGTCATTGCAGACACTGACATGAAGGATGCTGGGTATGGTATATTTCCCACTATTCTTTCAGTATGTCATTCTCCTGATTGGTTAATTGACACGGGTGCTAATGTGCATGTATGCGGTGATATTTCCATGTTTTCGTCTTATCAGACCACAGGGACTTCCACCGTGCTGATGGGCAACGGTTCAAGTGCTTATGTTCGTGGTGTTGGCATGGTCGATCTGATGTTTACTTCGGGGAAGATCGTGCGGCTGAAGAACGTGCATTATGTCCCCTCCGTTAATAAAAATCTTGTTAGCGGATCTCTTCATTATGTCCCCTCCGTCAATAAAAATCTTGTTAGCGGATCTCTTCTGTGTAGAGATGGCTACAAGCTTGTCTTGAGTCGAATAAATTTGTAATTTCCAAGTATGGAACCTTTGTTGGTAAAGACTATGAGTCAGGAGGCCTATTTAGTTTATCCTTATCAGATGTTTGCAATAAAGTTGCTAATCATGTTTGCAACAATAGTGAATCGAATGTGTGGCATTCACGTCTTTGTCATGTTAACTTTGGTTGCATGTCACGACTAGCGAAGTTGAACTTAATCCCCAGTTTCACCACTGTCAAGGGATCTAAGTGTCAAGTGTGTGTGCAAGCTAAGCAACCTCGTAAGTCTCACACGACTGTGGAAACGAGAAATCTTGCACCACTAGAGCTCAACATTCAGATCTATGTGAAACGAATGGTGTTTTGACAAAAGGTGGAAAGAAGTATTTTATGACGTTAATTGATGACTCCACTAGATACTGTCATGTGTATCTTCTGAAATCTAAGGATGAGGCTTCGAACTATTTCAAGATCTATAAAGCTGAAGCGGAAAACCAACTTGATCGAAATATCAAGAAGCTTAGGTCTGATCGTGGTGGAGAGTATTTCTCAAATGAATTTGATTCCTTTCGTGTGGAACATGGTATAATCCATGAGAGGACGCCTCCCTATTCACCTTAGTCAAATGGGGTGGCCGAAAGAAAGAACCTTACTCTAACTGATTTGGTTAATGCCATGTTAGACACATCAGGTCTCTCCAAGGCATGGTGGGGGGAGGCGATATTGACTACATGTCATGTCCTAAACCGAGTTCGCACAAAGAACAAAGAGATAACTCCATTCGAGGAATGGGAGAAGAAAATGTGAAAGCTCTCTTATTTACGAACCTGGGGTTGTTTGGCGAAATTCAATGTGCCAATTCCAAAGAAGTGGAAGCTGGGACCAAAAACTGTGGATTGTGTTTTCCTCGGATATGCTTTTCATAGCATTGGTTATAGATTTTTGGTTGTAAAATCTGAGGTACCTGACATGCATGTCGGTACGATCATGGAGTCGAATGATGCAACTTTCTTTGAAGATATCTTTCCCATGAAGGATATGGCTACCTCATCTAATCAGGAGATGCCTAGTTCATCGAATCAGGAACCAGTTACAATTACTGAACCTGCCATTTCGATGGAACACTTTGAAAGTCCTATGGAGGAGAACAATGAAGTTCCTACTAGAAGCAAGAGACAAATGACTGCAAAGTCCTTTGGTGATGATTTTCTTGTGTATCTGATAGATGACACTCCCAGTTCTATTTCAGAGGCCTATGCATCTGAAGATGCTGACTACTGGAAGGAAGCGGTCCGTAGTGAGATGGACTCCATCTTGGCAAATGAAACTTGGGAGATAACTGATCGTCCTTATGGGTGCAAACCTATAGGATGCAAATGGGTATTCAATAAGAAGCTTAGGCCTGATGGTACTATTGAGAAGTACAAGGCTCGGCTCGTGGCTAAGGGTTATACCCAAAAGGAAGGTGAAGACTACTCACCTATGGCTCGACTAACCACTATTCGAGTACTACTTTCACTTGCTGCCTCACATGGTCTTCTCGTTCATCAAATGGATGTTAAGACTGCTTTCCTAAATGGAGAGTTAGAAGAGGAAATTTATATGGAACAACCAGATGGGTTTGTAGTAGATGGTCAGGAAGGGAAAGTCTGCAAGTTGCCGAAGTCTTTGTATGGACTTAAGCAAGCGCCCAAGCAGTGGCATGAGAAGTTTGAAAGAACTTTAACAGCCGCAGGCTTTGTTGTAAACGAAGCTAATAAATGTGTGTACTATCGCCATGGTGGGGGCGAGGGAGTAATCCTTTGCTTGTATGTTGATGACATTCTGATTTTCGGAACAAATCTAAAGGTTATTAAGGGGGTCAAGGATTTCCTATCTCGTTGCTTTGAGATGAAGGATTTAGGAGTGGATGATGTCATTCTAAACATCAAGTTGTTGAGAGACGATGATGGTTGGATTACATTGCTTCAATCCCACTATGTGGAAAAGATCTTGAGTCGCTTTGGCTACAGTGACTGCAAGCCCTCTCCAACACCATATGATGCTAGTGTGTTGCTTCGAAAGAATCGAAGAATTGCTAGAGACCAATTGAAATATTCTCAAATTATTGGCTCTCTTATGTATTTAACCAGTGCTACAAGGCCTGTTATCTCTTTTGTTGTTAGCAAACCGAGGCGGTTTGTCTCAAAACCAGGAGATGTGCATTGGAAAGCTCTAGAGATAGTTTTGCGTTATTTTAAAGGCACTGCGAATTATGGAATTCACTACACTGGGCGCCCAAAGGGGCTTGAAAGGTATAGTGACTCAAACTGGATCTCAGATGCTGATGAGATAAAGGCCACGAGCGGATATGTATTCACTCATGGAGGTGGCGCTATTTCTTGGAAGTCTTGCAAGAAGACCATCTTAATGAGGTCAATAATGGAAGCAGAACTCACAACACTAGATACATCTACGGTCGAAGCAGATTGGCTTCGCCGGCTCTTGAATGACTTGCCGGTTGTTGAGAAACCTGTACCGGGTATCCTTATGAATTATGACAATCAAACTGTGATCACGAAAGTGAGAAGCTTAAAGGATAAACGAAGTCATCAAGACACGTTCAGAGAAGGTTAAAGTCTGTCAGAAAAATGAGAAACTCCGGAGTTATTGCGTTGGATTATATCCAAACGTCTAAAAATCTGGCAGATCCTTTTACTAAGGGTCTATCACGTAATGTGATAGATAATGCATCGAGGGAGATAGGTATGAGACCCATAATATGAGTTGCTCACAGTGGTAACCTATTCTTTGTGATCGGAGATCCCGTGAATTAGATGTGGAAGACAAGTTGTTGGTCAACTGGGAGGAGAGTACCCTTACTATTAAAAATACCACTCCATGAAGATGCAATACTCTCCTAAATCTGCATGGCAGGTTGATGTACATCTTAATGTGTTCTAAGAGGCTCATTGAAGCAGAGATGTTGTCCTGCAGAACATCTTTTAAAGAACGCACCTATATGAGTCTGATTGTTAAACGTCGCAATCTATGAGAGCAGGGTTCTCTCCAGTAAACTCATGAAAGGTCTCGGAGTATGACGCATAAGCTCCACCCGCGGGGAAGACCCACGGTAGCCACGTATCGGTCAAGGCTTTGTGTGAAGCTAGATTCGCAGAAAACTTGCAGTTGAAGGCCTAGTCCACTGTTAAAGTTGCTTACTAGTGTAGCATAGAGTTCTAGGTGGAAGTTCAACTTAACAATCTCCACTGCAGTACCGGTATAAAAAACAGTGTTTTAGAACCAAAGGCAAATTTTGTGTGCCTCTGGGATCTGGTGGGGGATTGTTGGAATTTTGTCTATTTTGGGCCAGCCCAATAGCAGTTTCAGAAATTCCTAATAAATCCTAGAGGCCCACGCAGCCCATTCGTGCAAGGCAAGAGGTGGAACTAAAGTTTAGTCTCACATTGCTAGTTCAGAGGGAGTTGGACCTCCTTATAAGGGAGGTTCTTTCCCCACTTGTATGCGCATGAGAACAAGAGGGACATCCACGCCACGCCACGCCACGACGCGACGCGGGTTGCGGGAATGAGCCGAGCCGATGTCTAAATTTTTGCCACGCACGATGGGTATAAGAATGGTCACACAGGAGCTGAAACGTTTTTGCTGTAGTGGAGATTGAATACGGACGGCGCACCTCTTCGCCTGCTGCTTGTTCGCTTCGTCTCCCTTTGTTGCTTCACCTGTCGTCGCAGCCTATTCGCCTCTCTCTCCTGTGCCAATATAAGAGAGGTCACTTCTCTCCAGAGAGACACATCAGAAAGATCATCTCCCTCTCGCCACCAAGTTCCAGAGCACTGCGCTGCTGCTACGTTCTTCCCCATCCCTGCTTACGACGTGCACCGTAGGTCGGGACAATAGGCCTCCGAAACCGCATCTTTTGAGTCCTGTACGGGAGAAGGGTGATAAGGTTTTTGGGGAGCGCTCTGCCGACTACTGACTCCTTCGTCACGGACTCCGACGACTACTTCCCCGATGACGACTTCTTCCCCGACGTCAACAACCTCCTCGACGACATGGCTGCGAGGACACCGACCCCAAATCCAGTGCTACCGCTACTGCTGTTGTCCCGTATGTGTTCTTACTCTTTCTGTTAGAGGTCCTGCCATAGTTCCTTGTTCTAGTGTTTGCCCTACATATGTTAGGCTCTACTTCATATATGCTGCTTGCTTTAGATATGTTTTCCTACATTTTATATATGAAGATGTTGTTTACCTTCTCTTTGTCAAATCGCGTGGCTTGTTTTATCACTGCTATACTAGTCATGCTTTATCTAGTATTTCTGTTAATAAAATCATTCGATAAATTGCTCATATTTCCAACAAAATGGTAGGAGACATGTTGCTCTCAGTGGTGTCACCTCCATGCGCGTGAGTGTTGATGGAGTCGTCACGGTCATGATCAAGCTTTATAATATACCCCGTGTATTCTTTGCTACCACCAAGGACCAGCAATGGAGTGTCTCGACTTGAAGCCTCGGAGGCTACTCTCATACAATACCATCCCAAGGGAAATTATTTGTGTTGGGTTCTCCCTTCACATACGGCAAACAACATATTCTCCAGATCGATCAAACACGCCTTGATCATCACGCGGTGCCATCTTATTTGTTGCCGCCAAGGTTGATTGTCATGTGTCCCAATGACAAAATCAAAGGCCGGTTCAGCATGGAAGAATGCGTCTCGGAGAAACTACTGATTGGTCACGACGCTAACCCTCTCTTCAATTCCCGCATGCTCATCTACAAAGTAGTCGATCTTATCATGGGCAAGGTCGTCCCGCTAACAAGCATCGCAGGTAATACTCTCTTCACTACTATTGGCCATGGAATTTGCATCGAGGACGATGATGTATGTGTCAATGTGAGGGAGATTATTGCTGTGAGTTACAAGGCCATACCTACTACTATGGGTGACACCATTGTATGTCGTCGGCATCTCAAGGATAATTCTCCTTTGTACTACGACCTCTCTAGCAGTGAAAGGTTCCTAAGACTTGCCATGGGGTGTGCTGATGGTTGCCATGATTGCACATGTGGCCTGTTTATCATATCTACGTTTTGTTATCGTTGCGATGATTTGCGTACGAGCAAGTTGGTACACCTAAGTTTCTAGAGAAGATTCATCCTAGACGGATGGAATGTTTAAAACAGAGATAGCTGTTATGAGATTACTTTGGTATTTTCTATATACCTCCTTCGGTTTGGTCTGCAATTTTGGCATATATATATGATGTGTTTTGAACCGCTTAGAAGCGGGTGATTCCTAATCTTTGACATGTTATGCATGTCTCTGCATGTGTTACCGCTGCCTCATAGAATTATTTATTTTAGCAATATGTGTACATGCTGTAACAGATCCGCTACTTTTCTTTCATGTTAAATTAGTAGCAAACATGTATGATATATCTTATACCCTAGCCCAATTATACAAAACCAAATGAAGCATCTAGTTAGTTCTCTTCTAGGCATGAAGGATTTAAAGAAAAGAAACAAACAAGTGGGCGTAAAAACATACTTCCTTCGATAAAAAATTAGTGTCGTGGTTCTAGTTAAAATTTGAACTAAAACCACGACACTTATTTTGGATAGGAGGGAGTAATAGATTACATACCATGTGGACATATAATCAATCCCTTTTTTTGTGCATGTCTTTTTCATACTCTTCCTCTGCACCAACTGTTATAGTTAAACAAATTCAAAGTTTTAGATGTAGGAGCGATCAAAGTCACAATACCCGTACTTCGCTACCTATCAAACACAATATTCAGAGTCCTACTCTTTGTCCATCGGTAACAGGTGCCATTTGGTCGAGCGAGGTGGGTGGGTAGGTCCCTTGCTTTCTTTCTAGTCTTCATCGATGAGTTCCATTCTTCCTCCGAAATATTTTGCGTGGGGAAAAATTGTGATGCTTTTCAAGGTCCAGTACTTTTCTTAACAATGTATAGTCAAACCAAAATCGATCCGGATGTATAACCTCGATGATCAAGATAAATGGGTATGTGTTATTGTGGTGTGTTCTTTCTTCCGAGCCTTAGATTATCATAAGCGAGGAATGGTGCATACCAGCCTTAAATCTATACTTGTAATTTACCGTATGGGAAAGGTAAACGATGTTGAATGTCTCTAAGAGCCCTTGATATCCTATGGCTAGAAGTTGAAAAGCAACATTCGGGAGGCAAAATCATGACGTGGTTCAGTCATCCAAGAGGGAGAGAATGGATAGGGAGGCGGAGTGGGTACCCTTGCAGTTTTCCACCTAATCCAGTAGAGGGGCAGCTCACCAAAACTTTAATCTGGCGAATGATGGAGGTGAGCACAGAGGTGGTGATGGAATGTTAGGGTTGCAGTTTTTTATTTTCAATGATGGAAGTGGGTTTAGGTTCACATCAAGCAAGCAGAGCAAGAGCAAGGTAGGCGGTGCTGAAAGTGTGGATGAAGACGTGTATGAATAAAACCTAACTCTGTTGTGTCTCTCATTTGAATAAAAATGATATATGTATATAGATATCGTGAGCATTTTTAATAAGGACAACAATAAGTGCCTGACGTGCGATGGCTTGGAGTTTGTTCTGAACGCCCCTAACCACAAATTATGTCACGTCACCGCACGCATGCACAAGTAACGGAACTGATTATGTCAGCAGGAATCTTCTAGGTTTTCAATTTTTAAAATGGTTTATCTATTAAATAAAATTGACTGAAAAACCATTTTCACCATTAAATACACCGTGACAAGATCTGCGAAACTAGATCTCATATGGATATGTTTTGACAATTTTTTTATGTTCAAAGTTGCCATGTCTATTGCACATAAATTGCCATGGTGTTGCACTGAAGTTGCATTTATATATTTCAACTAAACTTGCCATGTTACAAAAAAGGGAATTAACATACTAAACTTGCCATGATGAATTACTAAAATTTTCCTAACCCATGGAATAATTTTGACATGGTTTATAATTAAAAAAGAAATGCATCATCAATTATTTTAAAAATCCAAGGTCAATGACTCAAATTTGCCATGAACCATTCACAAAAATTGCCATGGTGAATTACTTAAATTTGCCATGGTTCTTAGAAAAAAATAATTTCCATTGTCAAATACTAAAATTACCATGGTCAAAATACTAAAATTGCGATGATCTGTAAAGTAAAGTTGCCATGATTTATAAACTATATTTTCCATGACGAATTACTTAATATTGCAGTGATCCATGAATTAAATTTGCCGTGGTTAATTGCTGAAAATTTCCATGATCCATTAATAAAATTTACCGTGAAAAGTAGTTGATATACAATGATAGCTTTAAAATATAGAAGAAAAAAATAGATGAAACATAGCATGGCAACTTTAGTATAAACACTATGACAATTTCAGTGTAAATATCATGACAACTTTTGGCCAAAAAAAGTCGTCGAAACATAGCAATATGAGATCTAGTTTTGAAGATCTCGTTGAGATGGATTTGATGATGAAAATAATTTTTTAATCAAAATTTCTATTTGGGAGAGAAAACAGATTTAAGTCTCAAAAACCAAAAAGATTCTGCTAATGTTATCCGTTTGATGTCGCAAAATGGATGATAATAGGGGCGTTTGGACCATGTTGCTTCGTGGCGCATGTATGGCACTTATCATTTGGGTTTAATAAAGATCCACGCGTTTCATATAGCTCATATCATATTCAAGTTCCCCAACAGAAGAAAGATAAGTGGTTGTGTAAGCGAATCAACCTAAAACTTGGCACCAAGATAAGAGATTAAGTATTACTAAAAAATGTCTAAGAAAATTTAATAACAATTTATATAATAATAATTATTAGTATTTCCATGATAGCAATCTAGGTATATTTTCAAACAAAGGTGTAAGTACATGTTTTCTACTACACTTAAGCCAAATCATTTTAATTTTGACCATTTTATGGAGAAGATATTACTCACAACTTGTTAGTGGGTTCACTAGTTACTACCCGGCTATGAAATACAACCATCTAGAAAGCGTGCATTTAAACATTTCTAAGTTTAAGTAGGTCAAATCCTTTGGATATGGATCCAATTGATTAAATTCTGAATAAAGTTTGCCCCCGTATAAAAGGTTGTCATAAATGCCATTGTAAATGCTTACTTGGATAAGCATCCAATTAATGTCTGCCCCTTATAACAATGTCTATTTAAGCACCCCGATCTCACTTTTTAGGATCGACTCACAACACCAAGTCACCAAAGTCCTACATAACTATCTCAAGATCTAGAACCCCATTAGACAATCCAATAGCCATGAGGACATCTAGCTTCCTCCTCCTCATCGTTGTTGTATTCCTCTATGCCATCGGCTCACCTGCCACAGGCTGTGGGGAACGGATGGGCAACCAATTGTGGAACACGGAAATAGAGAACGGATGGGAACCAATTGGAAACATCAATGACCAACACATCCAGGAGCTCGGCCGCTGGGCGGTGTTGGAGTTCGGCAAGCACGTGAACTGCGTGCTCAAGTTCAACAAGGTGGTGAGTGGCAGACAACAACTTGTTTCTGGAATGAACTACGAACTCATCGTCGACGCATCAGACATTGGCGGGAAAGACGACAAGTACAAGGCAGAGGTGTACGAGCAAGAGTGGACTCACAAACGCCAGCTCCTCTCATTCGCCAAGGTGAAATAGGCGGGTAGCAATAACTTTAGTAGTAATAATTGTGATGTTGCAGATTTGTTAGTTGGGTTTTTTAATGGACTAATAATTTATCCTCATGCATTGCCATGCTTGTAACATATCAAATAGCATACATCTACAACTTGACAATGATAAGAGCAGAAAATGGAACAACTAAATATAACTTCCAATTGCAGAGATCTATAATTATAATATAACGCAATACCAAAGAGTCATGAAACAAAAACACGGAATTAGCACTAGATCGATCATTCTTCTATAACAAGTGGGATGGTTTCCAGAAGACCATTCAACTTTTCCAAGGAAAAACATATCTTGCTGACACGGAAATCTATACCTACTAATAAAGCAAGGTGTGTGTCATAAATTTTTTTATCCGTTCACCATTGATTTTTTTCTATCCGAGTCTGAGGTGGCACTAAATTCTTATGCGTTTGTCTATTAGGAAAAGAATTTTCGTATGTGGTCCGCGTGTTGTGGCCCAGCGAAGCAAGCCCCTTATTTTTCTGCCCGTGCAGTTGGAAAAATTCTATTTTCCACGCTGCGCGATAAATACTCAGAGTTTTGCACAGGAGAACCTCTAATGGGCTGGCCAGTTTTCATTATTTCTGTGTTTTACTTCTATTTTTATACTCCTTTCCCTATCTCTTTTTCCCTTCCAAGTTTATTTTTCTTTTAGAATTTATTTTGTAAATAAAAAATTCTCAATAAACATTCAGAATTAAAGATAACAAATTTTGGAAAATGTTCAGAATTCTAATTTTTTTGCTATTTAAAAAAAATTGAAACTTGCAAAAAGTTTCGCAGTTTTTCAAAATTGTTCAAGATTTCCAAAAATAAAATAGCATTTCAAAAAGGCTCTAGATTTGAAATTTTTCCTGTTTTAGTGAAATTTTTATGATTAAAAATGCTCATGTATAATGGATACTCATTTTCTAAAAATATTAAGAATTTACAATACATGTTTCTGTTTTAAAAAATGCTCACAAATTCAAATAATGTTCATGTTTTTATAACAACATTGGTGTTTTCAGAAATTGTCTATGACTTTTATAAAATATACCCTTTCATATTTTGTTCACCTTTTTCTAAAAGTGTACATAATTTTCAAAAAACTGTTCAGGATTCAAAAAATTGTTCATGTTTCCTAAAATGTTTAGAAACTTCATACCTTAAAATCCCCTCAATTTAAATGATTGAAAGGAAAAGTAGATTAAATAACTCATGGGGCTTCTCTGGCGTACAATGACGTAACAAAACTCTTAAATGCCCTCGATCAATGAATAGTAAAAATAGTGAATTGATTTCTTCACACACGGCGAAACCCAGAAGCTAAATGTTCCCTTTTCGCATGCACACAGGGCTTTGCTTGAGCATATAACTCTCACTAACTTTAAATGCATACTATTTTATCTCCTGTTGCAACGCACGGGCATATGTGCTAGTGAAGAAAAAAGAATACATCTATCAATCTATATAGATGTAGTATAAGTTAATTCGGCCTAACTATACCTTCAATCTCCAAGCACGATCACGGTACTAGAGAAATTTCGGAGGTGATGATGCGGAGTGGAGGTAATGTGACGGTGATAGAGGAGAGGAATTTGAGGTTACCAATTAGTGTTTAGGCTTAGTGTTAGAGGGTTGTGTGTTAGGCTGGGTGACACTAGGGTAGGGTGCTTTAGAGGGATGTCTTTCTCCGATGGCAGTAGTCACTAGCCTCAAGAAAGAAATGTTTGGTGGCTAGAGGAGAAAAATACATATGTGCATTAAAAATCAGACTGTGGATCTTAATCGACCATGCTATTATAAATTTCCTAGTGAGCAAAGAGTAGCTAGTTACTTCATATGCAAAACCATATAATTCAGAAGTACGGACCTCGGTCGAAAAGGAGAGCCACTTTTGCGTTAACAAGTACATGGGTGACTAAAGACCCAACTATTCAGTTTCTGCTTAAGAAATGAGAAAACAAATAAACGCACCTCCTGTGGGAGGGTAAAAGCCTACTAACCATGGTTCGTATCGTCCTCGGGAAAACCCGCAGCCTTCCCCTTTGAACAGAGAGGAGAACATACCGTAAAAATCTTCTCCGATGGCGTGGGTGTCGTCGTCTTCCCCGGATAAGCCCGCATGGGTTGAACTCATGGCTGGAGAGGTTGGACGTCGTGGCTTAGGGACACGTGCGCCACCTCAACTAGGGTAATCCTTTGGTCCGGGAGGAAGGACAACCTCTTCATAATCCTGCCCACCTCATTGGAATGCGACCGGATAGCATCCTATGAATAATTAGGAAATAGGGGGGAGTTGTGTGGTTGGAAGAAAGCATATCTCACTGTAAAGATGATCAGTAGAAATATCTTTGTATGTGTAGCATTTTAGAGAAACACTTCCTAGTGTGGCCATGTTTTTGACGAAAGATACAAGAAATTAGTAGCAATATTCATGTAGGTGTAACATTTTTAGAGAAACACTCCCGACCATGGCATTGTTTTCTACCAACGAGATAGGAGGTCGGTAGAAATGTCCACGTAGATGTATCATTTTCAGAGAAAACACTCCAAACGAGCCGCTACCCGCTAGCACGAGGGTCGCTAGTGCGTGTGCCGTCCCACATGTAGGTTGCTAGCCAGCCACCATGCCAAGCTAGTTCATGCGTAGACTTTCTTCCTGGAACTATATATGACAGGATTGTGTAGTAGTACTAGTGTAAGGACAGAACTGTGTAGAAGTACTATGTGCATAAGGGCAGGACTGAGTACGAGTTACTGTTAGAAATATATTTGGTATTTAGAGATTGTCGGGGATTAGATAGGAAATGTTTTCATCTTATTTCTAGGAGGCGTCTTGCCATTCAAGTCTTGTACTCAATATACACTCGCCCTTGAGGCTCAATAACACGTTCAATGCATTACACCAATCATCCTCTCAACCCCTTCTAACATGGTATTAGCCTAACAGATCCAAACCCTAGCTGTCGCCGTGCTTCCGCTCGGTGCCGCCCCCAGGGCGGTCGGTTTCAATGACCACCGCCGGGGCCGCGCCGCCCGTACCTATGGTCCGTCCGTAGGTCGTTGAGGGAGTCCTGGATTAGGGGTTGTCCAGATAGCCGGACTATAGCCTTTGGCCGGACTCCTGGACTATGAAGATACAAGATTGAAGACTTCGTCCCGTCTCCGGATGGGACTTTCCTTGGTGTGGAAGGCAAGCTTGGCGATACGGATATGTAGGTCTCCTACCATTGTAACCGACTCTGTGTAACCCTAACCCTATTCGGTGCCTATATAAACCGGAGGGTTTTAGTCCGTAGGACGAACAACAATCATACCATAGGCTAGCTTCTAGGGTTTAGCCTCTCTGATCTCGTGGTAGATCTACTCTTGTACTACCCATATCATCAATATTAATCAAGCAGGAGTAGGGTTTTACCTCCATCGAGAGGGCCCGAACCTGGGTAAAAACATCGTGTCCCTTGTCTCCTGTTACCATCCGCCTAGACGCACAGTTCGGGACCCCCTACCCGAGATCCACAGCCAAGCGCGCCGCACTGTCACGAGGGGCATGATCTAGCTCTGCCGCCGAACAGTGTCCTAGAGGCCGCACCAGTGTCCGCTTCGACCTTTAGCTCGGAGCCGACTGCGCCGATCGAGGACGGGTGGCTAGACACTGCCTCGGGGGCTGCAATCTCTACGGCGATTGAGCCGTACACCTACCCCGTCTTTTGCGAAGCTCGTGACTCCAAGGTGCCGGACTCCTCTCCGGACTCCGAGCCTTCCGCGCCCCCGCCAATCGAATCCGATTGGGCGCCGATCATGGAATTCACTGCCGCGGACATCTTTCAGCACTCGCCCTTTGGCGACATCCTGGATTCACTAAAGTCTCTCTCTTTATCAGGAGAGCCCTGGCCGGATTATGGTCAGGAAGGTTAGGATGCGGACGACGAAGAAATTCAAATCCCACCCACCACCCACTTCGTAGCCACTGTCGATGATTTAACCGACATGCTCGACTTCGACTCTGAAGACATCGACGGTATGGACGACGATGTAAGGGAGGAGCATGAACCAGCACCTATAGGGCACTCGAGAACCACCTCATCTCACGATGTATACATGATGGACACACCTAAAGGAAGCGACGATGAGGAACAACGGGACGCTACGAAGGATCATTCCCTCGAAAAGCAGTCAAAACAGCAACGTAAGCGCCGCTCAAAGTCCCGCCTCGACAAAGACCCAGCCATAGAGCAGGGCGAACCGGTGGACGACGAACATGCTATCGAGCAACCGTCCGAACAAGACAATCTGGATAAACAACCCGGCGAAGATAACAGTTCGGACGATCTCACGCCGGACAAGTTGCTGGAGCAGAAGAACCTCCACAAAAGGCTCGTCGCCACTGCACGTAGCTTGAAAAAGCAGAAGCGGAAGCTCAAAACAACGGAAGATGCACTCAGAATCAGATGGAGCAAAGTACTCAACACCGCAGACAAATATGGCGACAGTCGCCGAACGAAGAGCTATTCAAAGCGAAAACTACTGCCTGAATTTGATGAGGAGGCCGTAGAGCCCCCGCAATCAAAAAACAAAGAGGCCACCCGGTCGGATGGAAGACCCCATGGAAAACAGAGAGCGGCAAACGGCGCCGCACACAAGCCGCACGCGATCCGCACAGGATTCAGATTCAAAAGATGGCCCATTAGATCTATCTACGGGCCAAGAAAGCAAGCTCTAGTAAGCAATGCAACACATCAAGTATCCGAACATCACGGTACACCTAAATATAGGGTGCCGACACCCCTATGTTTCACCGATGAGGTGCTGGATTATGAATTTCAGCGGGATTCAAGCCCGTAAACATAGAGGCATACGACGGAACAACAGACCCTGGAGTCTGGATTGAGGATTACATCCTCCACATACACATGGCTAGAGGAGATGATCTCCACGCCATAAAATACTTACCCCTCAAGCTCAAAGGGCCAGCCCGGCATTGGCTTAAAAGCCTTCCCGAAAACACCATTGGAAGTTGGGAGGAGCTCGAGGATGCTTTTCGGCAAATTTTCAGGGGTATGTCCGACCTCCGGATGCCGACGATTTAAGTCACATAACTCAACAACCCGAAGAGTCAGCCCGGAAATTTTGGAACAGATTCCTTACTAAAAAGAACCAAATAGTCGACTGTCCGGACGCCGAAGCCTTAGCAGCTTTCAAACACAACGTCCGAGACGAATGGCTCGCCAGACACCTCGGCCAAGAAAAGCCAAGAACAATGGCCGCATTAACAAGCCTCATGACCCGCTTTTGCGCGGGAGAGGATAGCTGGCTGGCAAGATGCAGCACCAGTGACCCAAGTACATCCGAAGTCAGGGATGGAAACGGGAAACCACGACGCAGCAAGGACCAACGTCGGACCAAGGGAAACAGCCCGAAGAGCACGACAGTCAACGCCAGATTCAAAAGCTCTCGGCAGAATTATAAAAAGCTGCCCCTTAAGGATAACAGGGACGAGCTATCTAATTTAAACAAAATCTTGGACAAGATATGCCAAATCCACAGTACTCCCGGGATGCCTGCAAACCATACCCACAGAGATTGTTGGGTCTTCAAGCAGTCCGGCAAACTCAACGCCGAACACAAGGGGCTCGACACACCAAGCGAGGACGATGACGAACCCCAAAAGCAGAGCACCGGAAAACAAAAGAATTTCCCACAAGAAATCAAAACAGTCAACTCACTTCACGCGACAAAAGGGAAAAATAGAGCGGCGCCCATAGAGGTACGCGCCATACGTCCTATCCCGGAGGAGTCCCGCCACTGGTTGTTCAAACCAATCACCTTCGACCATCGGGATTACTCTAGAAGTATACGGAATGCAGGTTGGACTGCCTTGATATTAGATTCGATAATGGACGGCGGCAGTGATCTAAACCTGCTATATCAGGACATAATCCGCAAAATGGGGATAGACCCAACCAAATTCCGCCATAGCAACACTTCCTTTCAAGGGGTATGCCAGGCCCATATGCCCATTGTACGGGCTCTCTACTGCTAGAAGTTGTGTTCGGCTCACCCGACAACTTCCGCCGCGAAAAGTTAACCTTCCACCTCGCCTCATTTACAAGTAGCTATCAAGCACTATTGGGACGCTTGAAGCAAGCTACCGCTTTAATGCAATACCGCATTATGCATCTCTTACACTTAAAATGCCCGGTCCACGCAGCATTATCTCGTTAAAAGGAAACATCGAGGGTTCCTCGAGTCCGGAAAATCGTGCGTTGCCTTGACAGCCACACAATAAACCGGCTTCACCAATAAAAGCACTTACACAGGTCATCCAGACCCCGGACACGGCTGGACGAGTCCGTCGTAAACATACAAGGGCTTACTAGACGCCTACCCCCATACAAGGGGCTCCGCGCGTGCACAACAAGAGACAATAAAGCTCAATTTTATTCATTTTTTGAATTGTACTTCGCTTATTTAATATAACGTATATTTTCGCACGACCTTTTTCAACTAAGTTCCTCTCTTTTACAGATGAACACCGTGCTACACCCGTCCAGGATACGGCACAACGGAGACACAGACGCAGACGTGCAGCAGGGACCCGTTGCAAGGATTCTTTTCAGATTAAGACCCTGCGTAAACCTTTTTTACTGTCTCTTGTTGATACACATCCCTAGGTTTCTTGCTATAACCGAGGAGGAGGCTGGCGTTTTGGCATAGGCCACGTCAGAATTTCGCGCGTACCTGGACACTAGGGGTTTATTACCAAGGGCGATTGTTCGGCCCGTTTTCATAAAGACCGAATACCTTAGGGAGTGTTTGGCGTCTCGAGTTAGGCCTTATATGCATCAGCTCCGAATCATGTCTTTGGTCAAATGTTGGGTTTGCCCGGCTCCTGTGTTTTGCTGCCTTACGTTCCGCTCTATCGGCTAATGCGGCACCAGGAGAACTACTGCTATTGTGCCCCGGTTCGGCTAGGCGAGCACCTCAGTAGAGAAAGCCGAAAACTGACTGTCATGATATAGCGTGAGACTGGTCAACCACTCGATGACCCGCTGGAATCTTTAGAATTCCTCCGCATTGACGAAGGGTCGTTTCCTGGTCAGGCACATACGCGCCCCGAATTCGGGTGAGCGCGGTGCCCCTAGGGGCTATATAGTAGCCCCACTGTCGAACTCCTATGGCTAAGTGAAAGTGATAAAGCATTATAGTCCGGTTGCCTAGTTTGCTGCGCTATCACCTCCTTTGTAGGACCAAGACGTTGGATCAAGTGTGAAAAGGCGCTTTCTACAAACACCCCCGCATTATATGCGTGGGGGCTGAAGCCAAAGACTGCCATCTTTTAGGTTATATACACATATACATTAACGGCCGTACATGAGGTATTTTAATTCTTGAGGGAACAAGTATAAAAAGCTTTTATATTCCATCGAAACATTGTTTCACAATAATACATGTTACTCGAACATAATATCCTTCAAGCACTGCGTCTCTGTTAAACGAGCGCCCTGCAGAACTTCCTGAAAATAGTGCTCGACAGGTACTCGGCTTCCGTCCGAATCTTGGGATGCAACATCAGTGGCCTTCATCTCCGCCCAGTATGTCTTGACACGGGCAAGAGCCATCCGCGCACCCTCTATGCATGCTGACCGCCTCATTGCTTTGATATGCGGCACCACACCAAGGAACTGCTGCACCAAGCCAAAATAACTCTTCGGCTCAGGCCTTTTCGGCCATAAATGAGTCACGACATTCCTCATGGCAAGTCCGGACAACCTATTCAGCTCTGCCCATTCGGCCAGACGATCGGTTAATGGAAGTGGAAGCTCTGGATTATGGAACTGCGACCAAAAAAGCTCCTCCATCTTGTGATCCTTTTGATCTCCGAAGTGTTCGGCCGCGTCCGCGGCACTCGCCGCCAAGTCCAAATAAGCATCCTCACTACTCCACAGCCGGTCCAACTGAGCATATTTAGGATTCGTGAACTTCCTCCGCAGCGTAAAGGGCTTTCCACCGCGATATCTACGGCCCGACGAGCTCCTCCTTCATAGCTCTCATCGCAGAGCAAGCATCCTTGGCCTCGTGGTGGCCTTCTTCAGTCCTCTTGTTCGCCGACCTTCCTTTTCAAGAAGCTCGCAGTGGTCGGTAGTATTCTTCAACTTCACGGCCATCTCGGCCATTTCCTTCTTGCTTCGGCAGTGAGCAGCCTGTTCGGCTTTTAGCTCTTCGGCCGCCTTTAAGGCAGCCGCATCACTTTTTCTGGCCTGCTCCTTGGCTCAGGCAAGCTCTGCCCGAAGGTTCTCCATGGCAGCGACACCATCTGCATCAAGCATACATGTTGTAAGGCACGAGCATCAAGCTCCCTTACCAGGTGTCCGCGGAGAAACATCATACCCAGACTCGCTGCCGCTTATTGACAAGCGCGATGTCAGATCCGCCACGCCAAGTTGCCGCTTTAGTTCAGCAAATTCATCAGTCCGGTTAGCCACCGGACGCCCCGCCACCTATATAGGAAGGGCGACATATTATATCGGGGATTATGATCCTCGGCACGCTGTCATTTTTGACAACGCACCGAGTCTCAGGGGCTACTATCTACACAGGGCGCATCTTATATATGCGGAACCGCCAAAGGGTACACCATTGCACGCACCTCAAAACCCGTCAAGAAACTCCCTGGCATCCTCGCATAACCCGCTTTCGCGGATTTAATTTTTTCAATCACCATACCCATCAATGCACGTTGATCCTCTAAGATAGACACTCGCCCGAGCAGATCCTTCAACTCCTCCGACCGTGCACCAGGAGGTGCCGGACTCGTCCGATGGCCTTTTTCGAAGGCCGGACATGGAGATCTCCGGGGGGCCCTACGATCGCCCTCCACCCCTGCCGGATTCGGAGAAACCCTCCGCGACGACACCTCATGATCGTCCGCCTCGCTAGGCGGTACGGCAGGGGGAGGCGTTCCGCTCTCCATCATCTCCGGATGAAGATCCCCTGACGACGAGCTCTGCTGAGAAGGGCTGAGGTCCGAACTACAAGGTAAAATTTCGGTCATCTTCAGAAATAAAGGAGGGATGTCTTTTATTTTATAAACTCCCCTCTCTACTTAGGGCTCGCTGGAGGGCTGATCTCCTCGGGGAAATAATGCGGCCGGGGCATCTTCCGGCGCAGGACCCTCTGGCGAAGATTTCTTCCCGCGCTTTGAGGCCTTGGTCTCCGGATCTTCAGAGGCGGTCCTCTTCTCCCCTTGGATGGAGGGATTCTCGATCCCTACTTTCTTGATAACCTCCTTCACGGAGGCAGTAGCTTCCTTGTTCCCCCCTTCGCCTTCTTCTAAAGGCGCGGCCTCCAGCATCTTGGTTAACACGGATCCGCGTGGTCTCGTGGAGGGGGCCGGACACCTGATCAGTTTTGCTTTCGCTATCCACTCCTGTTTAAGGGACAACTCTTTTAAGGGCAAGTTTATGATAAATATACGGATAGCGTGTCCGGGTATGGGACTACTTACTTGAGCATCCGGGCGTTAGCAGCTCAGACCTGCGTCCTCGGTCAAGTTCGGACACATTGTTTGTGATCCGAAGAACAGTTTGTACATCTCCACGGGCGTTGCACCCATAAAATGTTGAAGAGCTCGTGGTCCCTCCGGATTGAACTCCCACAGGCGGAGGGGGCGACGTTTGCAGGTCAGGATGCGACGAATCAACAGGACCTGCGCTACTACGACCAGATTGATCTCTCTCTCTAGGAGGTCTCGAATACGACCCTGCAACAAGGGCACGCCCTGGACGGCCCCACCAAGCCCTTTATTGACCCATGACGCCAGCCATGTGGAGGACCCGAGGGAAAGGCAGGTGGCTCCACCCATTTGGTGCCCCTGGGAGTTGTGATATAAAACCACTCTTGTTGCCATAGACTGAGCTCCCCTTGAAAAGAGCCCTCGGGCCATGGAGCGTCAGCATTCTTGCTTATAACAGCCCCTCCGCACTCTGCCTGTTGCCCCTTGATCATCTTCGGCTCCACCTTGAAGGTTTTGAGCCACAATCCGAAGTGGGGGTAATGCAGAGGAAGGCTTCGCATACGACGATGAACGATGACATGTGGAGGATGGACTCGGATCCAAGTCGTGAAATTCCAGCCCGTAATAAAACATGAGCCCTCACGAAGGGGTCCGCTGGAAACTTAACCCCGAAGGAAGTGAGACGTGAACACCACGCTTTCACCGGCTTGGGAGAGGGAATAACCTGCCCCGGGCAGGCAGCCTATGCGAGATTTCGCCGTTAGATACCGCATCTCTTAGCTTTAGGATGTCTTCTTCTGTGACGGAGGAAGGCATCCACCGGCCCTGAAGGTCGAAGCCGGACATCAGCGAAGGTCCGAAGCGCTGAATCTGGAGCTTTGGGTGGTGGGACTCAAGCGAGGGCGGATTCGATTGAGATTGAGGAAAAGAGCGGGCCTTGGTCTCTTTATAAAGAGGTTGAATACGAGGAGCCATCCCGTGACTGCTCGGGACTCGCCTTCGATAGAGGAGGCGTACCAACGGGCACGACTGGGTTACCCATGCCCGTATTGATGAGAATTCCGGAATAAGGGGACACGATCTCTGCTTTGACAAGACATGCAAAGGAAACCGCCTCGCTAAACGCGCTGAGGTGGGACAGTAAAAACGATTCGAATAAAGGCTTGACCGTGGTGTGATGTCACGCTGCGGAATACGTCAGCAGATTGAACTTGTGTAAATATTATTCTCTCTACGGTGGTATGTGGAACTTATTTTGCAGAGCCGGACACTATCCTTGTGTTCAAAATCTTCTATGAAGTATTCGGAGGAGGAACCCGCCTTGCAATGCGGAAGACAATATGCGTGCCAGACTCATCGTCATTGAAGCCTGGTTCAGGGGCTACTGAGGGAGTCCTGGATTAGGGGGTGTCCGGATAGCCGGACTATAGCCTTTGGCCGGACTCCTGGACTATGAAGATACAAGATTGAAGACTTCGTCCCATGTCCGGATGGGACTTTCCTTGGCATGGAAGGCAAGCTTGGCGATACGGATATGTAGATCTCCTACCATTGTAACCGACTCTGTGTAACCCTAACCCTATTCGGTGCCTATATAAACCGGAGGGTTTTAGTCTGTAGGATGAACAACAATCATACCATAGGCTAGCTTCTAGGGTTTAGCTCTCTGATCTCGTGGTAGATCTACTCTTGTACTACCCATATCATCAATATTAATCAAGCAGGAGTAGGGTTTTACCTCCATCGAGAGGGCCCGAACCTGGATAAAAACATCGTGTCCCTTGTCTCCTGTTACCATCCGCCTAGACGCATAGTTCGGGACCCCCTACCTGAGATCCGCCTGTTTTGACACCGACAGTCGTGTTGACCGACTGCTCTAGAAAGTCTTTTTCCCAATCCTTTGATCCGGGTTTTTGTCTCTCCCGCCGATCATCTTGATCGCCATTTTTTTGGTTTTTTTGATCGAAGATCGGTTTGCGTCGCCCACTACACTACACCACGGTAGAGCTGAGATGAAACACTTCTGTGGGCAAAGATCAACTAATCTTCACAAACTATCTGTCAGCGTAGCTTTTAACTTTGTCTTCGTGATCAAGTGTGGGCAAGGTAGATCACCGTTGACACACTAAGTGTCGCTCAACCGCAGTTTACAACGTGTCTCACAAGAATTGCTTAATGACCAGCCATGTGTCGGCATATGTGTTGGCCATAAGAGATTTTATGTCGACGTAGCTACGTATTTAGCGAACTAGGATGTGTCGGCGTACGCAGGGTGTACGCGCTCGGATTAAGTGTCGGGGTAGGTGGACACGTGTCCATGTATCAGCGTTAGAAACTTGGCACGAGATTTCAGTGCGCGAGCGAAATTTTCGGCTCTTGGTGCAAAATACCCTTCCCATGCAAAATTTCCCAAATCAAAGCCAAACCCTAACTCATGCCGGCTGCTGTCGCCGTCATGCTCGATCCAATCCTCTGCCGCCATCACTGCCGGCCTCGCGCTCCACCCCGGAGCTCACACTCCCCAGCGGCCGGCCTCGTGCCCCTCCCCTACCCCCCCGTCGCCGAGATGCCTCGCGATCCATCCTTTCCTGAAGCCCTTGAGCTCTAGCCCTAGATCGAGCCGCCGTCCTCGCGCTGCACATCCAGCCACCGTCCGCGCACACCCCCTCCCCTCAACATCCTGCCGCCGACCTCGTCAATCCCCGTCCTGCGGCTGCCAGGGATCCATCTCCGGGCTCCCGCTGCTACTGTGGGGCTCCATATCCGGGCTCCTGCTGCCGCCGGAGCTCCATCTCTAGGCTCCCGCTGCTGCCGGCCCCTACTGCTGTTCGTCCTCTACACTGAGCTGTTGGGCTCCATCTTCGGGCTCATTCCACACCTGCCGGACCTGCTCCTGCCATACCTGCTAGAATCGGGCTCCATCTCCGAACTCCACTGATGTAGCTCTGCCTCCTTGCCCTGAGTAAGAATCAACTCTTCCTAGATTACCTTCTTTGTACTTGAATCATATGCAGTTGCTTGTTACAATAGATAATCGGAGGAGAATGTGTATTTGTTGCTTGAATAGTTATTGTTTTGTATTTTTATTGCTTGATAAATGATTGTCGCTTCATCGATGCAAAGCTAACACTACCACACTGGCCAAATTTAGATACTTGGCAAATTTGATATCAATGGTGCATCATGGACAAAACGTGGTTGTCTAAGCCAAGGTACATCAAGTTTCTCTTCTTGTGAACTCATCAGCGGTATAATTATGTCATGACCTGTTCTGATATTTAAAAAAAATTACATGTAGGCACACACATGATCAGTATCTACAGGGGGTAGACAAGTTTATAGAGTTTTCTTTTATTAATTCAACAAATGGAAACAAAATCTTATGTCCTTGCAAGATATGTTTGAACTCTAAATGGAAAACAGCAACCAAAGTACGTGAACATTTGATATGTGATGGTTTCATGGAGGGGTATCATACATGGTTGTTTCATGGAGAATCTAGCCACTATTACCCTAATATTGAGGAGGTAGAAGTAGAGAGTTCACCGGTAGAAAATGAATTAGATGATTTCTTGCGAGACATAGCTTGTGGATTAATTGGGGGTTGGAAGAGAACATTGAGAACAATAACAACCGTGGGACACATGTTGATGCTGATACCAAGGCTTATTGGAAGATGGTTGATGATGACAACAAAGAACTATACCCTGGGTGTAAAAACTTCTTAAAATTACGTTTTCTTGTCAAATTCCTCCACATAAAACTTCTTGGGCGATTGAGTGGCAAAATTTTTGACACGGTGCTTGAGTTACTTAGTGATGCATTCCCCAAAGGTTCGGTACTTCCCAAAAATTTCAATGAAGCTAAGAAAATAGTTAAATATATTGGGCTTGGGTATGTTAATATTCATGCCTATGAAAATGATTGTGTATTGTGTGTCTCACTGCGGGTGAATTGATCCTCTTCTCCTTCAGAGGACATAGTCCCGGGTTAGCTGTAATCTATCTCAACATGAAGCAAGATGAGGAGGACCCACTTGATGAAGCCCTCTATGCCCAAAGAATGAGGCTGAGCAACGAGGAATTGGGCAACCTCTGGTACATACTTCCGTCACGTGATGCCTACATCAGGATGCCATTCGTGACTCACCTAACAAGGACGAATGTTAACTGTCATGTCATGGTATGTTACTTAGTGTAGTAATTTGATGATAGGCTTGGTGTAGTAATTTGATGATATGCTTAGTGTAGTAATGTGTGATATGCTTAGTGTTGTAATTTGAAGATATGCTTAGTGTAGTAACTTGATGATATGCTTAGTGTTGAATCCGTTGATATATGTGAACTGAAGTGTATGCTTTGTTGATAATTGCGCATGACATGCTCATTTATAATTTATATTTTTTCCCAGAAATTACCTAACAGACTATCTGTGAACTGTGGCATCGAGCCGGATAAATGAGACATTGCTGGACTATATATGCTTTACCTCAAGGGGCTCGATCACCACCTATGCGTATGCAGTGAACACGAACGGTCACATTGTCTTAGGCACGTCGGGGGTGGAACAACGTCCTTGCTGGCAAGAATCTTTAGGTTGGACAGGACGTCTTAGTCACTATTAGGAACACTCGCGCCATGACTGGAGAATGATGATCATCATCGACCTCATTTAAAATTATGTGTGTGGCTGGGCCATTGATGTTAAATGAACTGCTTATTAACTATTAGTTAGCTTGTGTTTGTGAGGATTGTCGTTTATAGCTCTAGCTACTACTGTTTGTGAGCTCGTCACTTATTATTAACTAGTAATGTTTTATTAACTGGTTTTATTCTACTGCGTAACGTTTTATATGTGCTTAGTTCTAATGTGAAATGCTAAATGTCATATGATGGGGAAATTAGTATTTTGGCTGCACGAAACATTCATGGTGCGTGATTATAGTGGTGGAGTTTTCCATGTTGATGATATGCCATCAACACATAGAATACTGTTGACGTGGGCTCCAATGCTTGTACTATTTTCTAATAATGGCGCCATATTTGTGGCGTCGGGTGTCCACGCCAGCAAGGCCATTTTTACCACGCCATAGCTTTTCTGCACTAGTGTTTCAAAGAACAATTTGGAGGGATGCACATCATGGAAAAGATATGTGGGACGCACTTGAGGCCAAGTTGGGAGTCTCGAATGCTGGCACTGAGCTGTACATCATGGAGCAATTCTATGACCACAGGATGACTGAAGATTGCTCCGTGGTTGAGCAAGCTCATGAGATACAGTCATTTGCTAGAGAACTTGATCACCTCAATTGTATCCTACCGGACAAGTTTATTGCCGGAGGTATCATCACTAAGCTTCCTCCCACGTGGATGAACTTTGCTACTTTATTGAAGCATAAGAGGCAGGAGTTTTCCGTTCCGGATCTCATTGGTACTCTTGACGTGGAAGAAAAGGCGACAGCAAAGGACAACTGTGCTCGAGGTATTGAGGGAGGTTCTAGTGCCAATATGGTACATAAGAAGAACTTCCAGCCCACAAGTTCAAGAACAATGGCAAGTTAGATGGTAAAGCAAAGTTTGATGGGAAGAACAAGGCTGCGCAACACACAAACTTCAAGAAGAAGAATGACAAGAAGAAAGGTGTTTGTCATGTGTGTGGAGATCCTGATCATTGGGTTCCTAGTTGCCCTAATCTCTATGACAAGCGTCATCTTGGAAAAGGCGGCAAGACCACTAATGTTGTCATTGGAGACACTAACATGAAGAATGCTGGGTATGGTATATTTCCCACTATTCTTTCAGTATGTCATTCTCTTGATTGGTTAATTGACACGGGTGCTAATGTGCATGTATGCGGTGATATTTCCATGTTTTCTTCTTATCAGACCGCAGGGACTTCCAGCGTGCTGATGGGAAACGGTTCAAGTGCTTCTGTTCGTGGTGTTGTCACGGTCGATCTGAAGTTTACTTCGGGGAAGATCGTGTGGCTGAAGAACGAGCATTATGTCCCCTCCATCAATAAAAATCTTGTTAGCGGATATCTTCTATGTAAAGATGGCTACAAGCTTGTCTTTGAGTCGAATAAATTTGTAATTTCCAAGTATGGAACCTTTGTTGGTAAAGGCTATGAGTCAGGAGGCCTATTTTGTTTATCCCTATCAGACGTTTGCAATAAAGTTGTTAATGATGTTTGCAACAATAGTGAATCAAATGTGTGGCATTCACGTCTTTGTCATGTTAACTTTGGTTGCATGTCGTGACTAGCAAAGTTGAACTTAATCCCTAGTTTCACCACTGTCAAGGGATCTAAGTGTCAAGTGTGTGTGAGAGCTAAGCAACCTCGTAAGTCTCACACGACTGTGGAAACGAGAAATCTTGCACCACTAGAGCTTATACATTCACATGTATGTGAAATGAATGGTTTTTTGACAAAAGGTGGAAAGAAGTATTTTATGACGTTAATTGATGACTCCACTAGATACTGTCATGTGTATCTTATAAAATCTAAGGATGAGGCTTTGAACTATTTCAAGATCTATAAAGCTGAAGCGGAAAACCAACTTGATCGAAAGATCAAGAGGCTTAGGTTCGATCGTGGTGGAGAGTATTTCTCAAATGAATTTGATTCCTTTTGTGCGCAACATGGTATAATCCATGAGAGGACGCCTCCCTATTCACCTCAGTCAAATGGGGTGGCCGAAAGAAAGAACCGTACTCTAACTGATTTGGTTAATGCCATGTTAGACACATCGGGTCTCTCCAAGGCATGGTGGGGGGAGGCGATATTGACTGCATGTCATGTCCTAAACCAAGTTCCTGAACAAAGAGATAACTCCATTCGAGAAATGGGAGAAGAAAGGTTAAAGCTCTCTTATTTATGAACCTGGGGTTGTTTGGCGAAAGTCAATGTGCCAATTCCAAAGAAGCGGAAGCTGGGACCAAAAACTGTGGATTGTGTTTTCCTGGGATATGCTTTTCATAGCATTGGTTATAGATTCTTTGATGTTAAATCTGAGGTACCTGACATGCATGTCGGTACGATCATGGAGTCGAATGATGCAACTTTCTTTGAAGATATCTTTCCCATGAAGGATATGGACTCCATCTTGGCAAATGAAACCTGGGAGATAACTGATTGTCCTTATGGGTGCAAACCTATAGGATGCAAATGGGTATTCAAGAAAAAGCTTAGTCCTGATGGTACTACTGAGAAGTACAAGGCTCGGCTCGTGGCTAAGGGTTATACGCAAAAGGAAGGTGAAGACTTCTTTCATACTTACTCACCTGTGGCTCGACTGACCACTATTCGAGTACTACTTTCACTTGCCGCCTCACATGGTCTTCTCGTTCATCAAATGGATGTTAAGACTGCTTTCCTAAATGGAGAGTTAGAAGAGGAAATTTATATGGAACAACCAGATGGGTTTGTAGTAGATGGTTAGGAAGGGAAAGTCTGCAAGTTGCTAAAGTCTTTGTATGGACTTAAGCAAGCACCCAAGCAGTGGAATGAGAAGTTTGAAAGAACTTTAAAAACCACAGGCTTTGTTGTAAACGAAGCTCATAAATGTGTGTACTATCGCCATGGTGGGCGCGAGGGAGTTATCCTTTGCTTATATGTTGATGACATTCTGATTTTCGGAACAAATCTGAAGGTTATTAAGGAGGTCAAGGATTTCCTATCTCGTTGCTTTGAGATGAAAGATTTAGGAGTGGCTGATGTCATTCTGAACATCAAGTTGTTGAGAGACGATGATGGTGGGATTACATTGCTTCAATCCCACTATGTGGAAAAGATCTTGAGTCGCTTTGGCTACAGTGACTGCAAGTCCTCTCCAACACCATATGATGCTAGGGTGTTGCTTTGAAAGAATCGAAGAATTGCTAGAGACCAATTGAAATATTCTCAGATTATTGGCTCGCTTATGTATTCAACCAGTGCTACAAGACCTGACATCTCTTTGCTGTTAGCAATCTGAGCCGGTTTGTCTCAAAACCAGGAGATGTGCATTGTAAAGCCCTAGAGAGAGTTTTGTGTTATTTGAAAGGCACTACGAATTATGGAATTCACTACACTGGGCACCCAAAGGTGCTTGAAGGGTATAGTGACTCAAACTGGATCTCAGATGCCGATGAGGTAAAGGCCACGAGTGGATATGTATTCACTCATGGAGGTGGCGCTGTTTCTTGGAAGTCTTGCAAGCAGACCATTTTCCTCGCCGCTCCTCGTACGCGGGCATCTTCGGGGTTTGGTTTCACCATCAAACAGATCCTTGCGTTTCCTCCACGGGTCATCGTCGCGAAGCCACCTTCGATGTCCCATGAACACGGTTTTCGAAGACCCGAGATCTCTATCTAGCTGGTGATATGTTGTGTCATCCATGCACCTGACGCATCCAGAAAATCCGTGGACCACCTGCCCCGCGAGATATCCGTAACCGAGATAGTCGTGCACCATCGTGAGCAGTGCGGCTCTCATAGGGAAATATTCTTTCTCTGCGGCGTCCCACGTATTGGCTGGCATTTTCCACAGCATGTCTAGCTCCTCTTTCAGCAGCCCCAGATACAGATTGATGTCATTCCCTGGTTGTTTCGGCCCTTCAATTAGCATACTCATGTGAATGTACTTCCTCTTCATGCACAACCAGGGGGGAAGGTTGTACATCCACACAAACACATGCCAGGTGCTATGTGGGCTTCTCTGGCTGCCAAACGGATTGACTCCATCGGTGCTCATGCCCAGCATGATGTTCCTTGGATCCTTCCCAAACTCTGTGTGTTCGAAGTTCAACGCTTGCCCCTGGCTCGCATCCTTTGGGTGACTCAGCATCTTGTCTTTTTTATTTATCTCCGGATCATCTGCGTCATCTTCTCGCTTCTTCTCCTCCATATCCGCGTGCCAACGCAGGAGCTTTGCTACCTTAGGGTCCGCGAAATACCACTGCAGACGAGGAGTGATCAGAAAGTACCACACCACTTTTCGAGGAGCTTTCTTCCTCTTCTTGTATCGAGTGACGCCGCACACCAGACATATGGTGGACTCCACGTGCTCGTCCCGATAAATGATGCAATTGTTCATGCACACATGGTATTTCACGTGCGGTAAATCCAGAGGACACACGATTTTCTTTGCCTCCTCGAAACTGGTCGGGCACTTGTTCCCCTTGGGAAGACGTTCGTGCTGTAATGACATGTTCTCGCCGAAGCACGCGCCGGTCATTTTGTGTTTTACCTTCATCTCCGAGCCATGAGCGTTACTTTCAGCGGGTATCCTCGGCCTGCATCCTTCATACAATGGAGTAACCGCGTCTATCTCCGCTTGATCTAGCTTGGCTTTCTCAGCGGCAGCTCTTGCGTTATCCGTCTCGCTTGAGAAGCAGCTCTTGAACATGAGGGTCCTGCACCCAGCCCATCGATGGTCCATCGCCGCTCGCTCCGCCGCATCTTCATCTTCATGATCATGCCCTTCGCCTGCTCCGCATCTTCCTCATCATCATGTCCTGCATCTTCTACGTGATGACTGTGTACATCATCACCGCCGTGATCATGTCTGGAGATTCTTCGCCTTCTCGCCCGCTCGAGTCTTGCTCATTTCTTGCCGCCCGGCCCCCATGGACGACTTCATTGTCATCTTCATCACCTTGCCACCGATAGCCATCCATGAAACCATGCAAGAGCAGGTGGTCCCGCACCTGCCCGGAATCCGGGTCCGCAATAAGGCTCTTCAGCTTGCATCTTCGACACGGACATCTTAACTCCGTCTTGTTCTTTTGAAGCATCTCGGCCTTCGCGGAGCTCAAAACCCTATTCACGATGCCTTCGGTCATCGTGCGGACCATGGTCGCCTGCGGGGTAGAGCAAAACGATATTTTAGAACCAAGAAAAAATTTGGCATGACTTTCCCTAAAATAGGACCAAAAAGAATGCATAGTGCCAAAATTCTAGCCTAAACGGAAATGAATCAACATTCCGCCAAAATATTGGCAACTATCGCGTTTCAATACCGGTACCTGCAAACACAAACATATATGCAACACCACAAACATATGAAACACCACGAACATACATAGATCTAGCTAGGCCACAAAAAGTGCATGTGCACGTTGTTGGAGAGGGAGAACAACATAACGATAGCTTCCCCCCTTACTTACCTATCAAAAAAAGGTAATTTAACCACTTAATTTGGATGAATCTATGGTGCAAATGAGGTGAGGAGGAGGAGGCAGCCGAGACAAGCTTGGAGGAGGAGGTGGAGAGAATGAAGTGGGGAAAGTGAGTGGGTAGGTGGGCTGTCCAAAATATCTTGTTGGTCCCAGGTTACTAATGGTGCACCATATGCAAATGCGCCATTAGTAACCCTGGTTACTAATGGCGCACCTGCTTCTGGTGCGCCATTAGAAGTTTAAACTAGTAATGGCGCACTGTGTCACGGTGCACCATTAGAATGTTTGGATTTTTTTTAAATTTGTTACTAGTGGCGCATCGTGTGCCTGGTGCGGCATTAGTGTCTTCCACACTAATGGTGCACCAGAACATGGTGCTCCATTAGTATATACTAATGGCGCACCACCTGACAGGTGCGCCATTAGTGTCCATCCCATCTATAGCCCTTTTCCTAGTAGTGGTGTGATCACCCTATGGAATGCCACCCAGACTCAAAGGGATCATAAGATTATTCATGCTAGAAACTTCCATGTGCAGCCACAAGCTATTATGGGCTCTAGCATAGCTGAGTAAGATGCAAGACCTCTTTCAGTGGTGGGCTAGCAGATGTAGGGGAAAGTAGGTGTAACTGTCCACCCAGAGTAAAGAGTTATTGTTTGTGAAAGACTGTGTCTCGGTCATCCGTTTCTCAAACACCATGTAGTGCGAGAAATGAAACGGAGGAGATCGAGTCTTGTGGGGAAAAGTGCGCAAACCTCTGCAGAGTGTACAATCTAATCATGGTTAGCCATGTCCCCGGTTATGGACGTTTTGAGTATCTAGTTCTTGGATTATCATGTGGATCTCATCATGTTACTTAATTTTATTTGATTGGGTTTAATGATGAAACTTAATTGGGATTGAGTTGGAGGAACCTTCTCAATGTTTAACAACCACCATGATAGTTAAGTAAAATGTATTCCATTGCTGTAGGGAAAAATTGGCTTTACGCAAAACTGCAACCATAGAGCTTTCCACCAGCCATATATGCATATAATGATAGCCTTATTCTGTTCATTACTCTCTATGTGTTACATTACTAGCATATTCCATGTGCTGACCCGTTTTCGGGCTGCAACGTTCATGTTGCAGACTTTTCAGACGACGAGTAAGGTGCCATAGGTCGTGGTCTTATACTCCGTGATGCCGTTGGAGTTGATGGACTCACTTTATCTTCCAAGCCTTCCGCTGTTATCGTATTTAGATGGCCTTAAGCCATATTTATTGTAATAATTTCTCTTTTGAGACTATTCAATGTAATAAAGTGTGTGATTGCTACTCTGTTATAAATCCTTCAAGCATCTGTGCGTGTCAAGATTACCGATCCAGGATGACATCGATGCACGGAGATCGACTGTTTGAGGTCTGGTCGCTATACTCTGGGATCTGGTGGGGGATTGCTGGAATTTCGTCTATTTTGGGCCAGCCCAATAGCAGTTTCATAAATTCATAATAAATCCTAGTGGCCCACGCAGCTCATTCGTGCAAGGAAAGTGGTGGAACTAAATTTTAGTCCCACATTGCTAGTTTAGAGGGAGTTGGACCTCTTTATAAGGGATGTTCTTTCCCCACTTGTATGAGCATGAGCACAAGAGAGACATCCACACGCGCTCCTACTCCGCCGACCGCCACGACGCGACGCGGGTTGTGGGAATGAGTGTGACGCCCGGATAATCATGCTACAGTAATCTCACGTTGATGGTGCCACGTCACCTCTGTCACTGTAGTTAATCACGGGTTAAATCAAAACTGTTTCAAAATTCAATTCAAAATTGTGATGGCAATAAAAGTTTTCAAAAAATTTAAACTAAAATGTTCGGGGGTTGTCAAATATTACAAAGTTAATTATGGTGGAGTAAACACATTTTATAAAATGTCTAAGTTATTAAAATGAATTTAAACAGAAAAGGAAAATTAAGAAAAGAAAACAAACGAAATAAATAAGGGGAGGGGAAAACCCCCTGGCCAACTGGGCCAAACGGCCCATCCGGCCAGCCCACCGGCCCATCCGGCCCCCTCCCTCCCTTAACCCCTCGGTCCACACCCGACCGAACCCTAGCCCGCACCCCACTCCACCCACTCACCCCCTCCCACATCGCCCGCTCCTCCCCCCGATCTGGATCGAGATCGGGGGCTCGACGCCGAACGCCGGCGCCCCACCGCCGCCGAGCGCCACCTCCTCGCCCTCCTCCTCGCCGGTCTTCCCCGGCCGCCCCCGAGCTCGCTGCCCCCGAACCCCTATACGCCCCCCCGTGAGCTCCCCTTCGCTCCCCTCTCCCCCCTAGGACGCCATCAGACGCTTTCCCGCTGGCGGTCGACGACGCGCCGGCGCCACCACCGCGCATGCCGCTGCCGCTGGCCGTTTCCACCGGACCCTCCCTGCTTTCCGTGCGCCGCCCCCTCGTCGCTGCCGCTGCCCTCCACCGAGCCGCCTCCACCCTGCCCTTCTTCTTCGCGACGCCGACTTCAACCCTCTCTCTCTCTCTCGCCTGGCGATCACATGAGCCCCGCGTGGCGCGCAAGACGCTGCCCAAGGCTGTCGTGGTCTCGCTTCGCCCCTCGGTCGCCCATGGCCATCGCCGCCGGACGCTCCCTACACCACCGCCACAAGACGCCGTCGCAGCGGTCGACTCCGCCACCCGCACCAACCACGGCCACCATCGGACGCGGCGATCGCGCTTCGTCCCGTAGAGCCCAGACACCTCACCGTGCCTTGTGGCGCGTTTCGGCGAGGTCGCGTGCGGCATGCCGCCCCTGGAGGTCGCCGCCGCGCGTTAACGCCGCCGCCGACGTGGCGGACTGGGCCACCCTGGGTCATCGACCGTGGGCCCCCAAGGGCCCGGCCGGCCTGTTGAACCGGTCAACCTAGCTGACTGGACCGGCCCATGCAACTGACAAATGGGGCCCGCCCCCTTAATTAAGGAAAATAATAAAAATAAAAATGCTAATTAATTAATTAATTAACTAAGTTAATTAACTTAATTAATCATGTTGAATTAACCTAATTAACCTGTTAATTAAACTAAACTAGGTTAATTAGTTAACAGTCAATGACTAACAGGACCCACATGTCAGGTTGACCAGGTCAACGGTCAACGCTGACTGCTGACGTCAGCATGACCTCATGCTGACGTCATAAATCCATTTTTCGAATTAATTAAATAATTAATTAAATTCCATAAATTAATAAAATCTTTAGAAAATCATATCTTTTAATCCGTAACTCGGATTAAAATATTTTCAACATGAAAGTTGCTCAGAACGACGAGACGAATCCGGATGCGCAGTCCGTTCGTCCGCCACACCCCCCTAACCTATCAAACTCGCAACTTTCCCCCTCCGGCTCCTCTGCCCGAAAACACGAAACACCGGGGATATTTTCCCGGATGTTTCCCCCCTTAACCGGTACCACCTCATACCACGTTAGGGCACGCCTAGCATCTGTTTGCATGGTATTCATTGTTTCTTCCCCCTCTTCTCTCCGATAGACTACGAGACCGACGCTGCTGCTGCCCAGTTCGACTACGGTGTTGATTGACCCTCTCTCTTGCCGAGCAACCAGGCAAGCCCCCCTTGATCACCAGATATCGCCTACTCTCCTCTATACTGCTTACATTAGAGTAGTGTAGCATGTTACTGCTTTCAGTTATACCTATCCTGATGCATAGCCTGTCCTTGTTACTACTGTTGTTACCTTTACCTGCAATCCTATATGCTTAGTATAGGATGCTAGTACTTTCATCTATGGCCCTACATTCTTGTCCGTCTGCCGTGCTATACCATCGGGCCGTGATCACTCGGGAGGTGATCACGGGTATATACTATATACTTTATACATGATACATGTGGAGACTAAAGTCGGTCGGTGGTGGAGCTCCCATGAGTGGATCTTTGAGGCGGAGCGACAGGCAGGTTGAGACCGCCTAGGAGAGAGGTGGGCCTTGCTCGCTCGGCGCTCGCGGATACTTAACACGCTTAACGAGATCTTGGTATTTGATCTGAGTTGGCTACGAGCTTATACGCACTAACCAACTACGTGGGAAAGATATGGGCACTCGGCGTCGTGGTATCAGCCGAAGCACTTCGTGACGCTAGCGACCGAGTGGCGCGCGCCGGATTGGAACGTAGGACTGCTCTTGTATTAAGGGGGCTAGTTCTGCTTTTGGCCGCGTACGCAACGTGCAGGTGTGCTCAGGGCGATGGGCCCAGACCCCTGCGCGCTTAGGTTTAGACCGGCGTGCTGGCCTCTCTATTGTGCCTAGGTGGGGCTGCGACGTGTTGATCTTCCGGGGTCGGGCATGACCCAGGAAAGTGTGTTCGGCCAAATGGGATCAAACGTGTTGGGTAAGTTGGTGCACCCCTGCAGGGAAGTTAATCTATTCGAATAGCCGTGATCTTCGGTAACAGGACGACTTGGAGTTGTATCTTGACCTTATGACAACTAGAACCGGATACTTAATAAACACACCCTTCCAAGTGCGGATACAACCAGTGGTCGCTCTCTCTCGTGGTACGAGGAGGGATCGCGGTAGGATTATTGCTATGTGATGTTACTTGGAGGACTTCAACCTACCCTCCTCTACCTGTTGCAAGACGGTGACCGAAGCGTAGTCTTCGATAAGACTAGCTATCCCCTCTTATTCTCGGCATTCTGCAGTTCGGTCCACCGATATGGCCCTTTACACATATATCCATGCATATGTAGTGTAGCTCCTTGCTTTGTAGTACTTTGGATGAGTACTCACGGTTGCATTGTTCCCCCTTTTCCCTATCTATACTCGATTGCTGCAACTGACGATGGAGCCCAGGAGCGACGCCACCGCCGATGGCGACTACAACACCGGAGGTGCCTACTACTACGCAGCAGCCGACGACGCATTTACCAGGAGTAGTTTAGGAGGATCCTGCAGGAGGCCCGCGCCTCTTCGATCTGTATCCCTGTTTGTGCTAGCCTTCTTAAGGCAAACTTGTTTAACTTATGTCTGTACTCAGATATTGTTGCTTCCGCTGACTCGTCTATGATCGAGCACTTGTATTCGAGCCCTCGAGGCCCCTGGCTTGTATTATGATGCTTGTAAGACTTATTTTATTTGTAGAGTTGTGTTGTGATATCTTCCCGTGAGTCCTTGATCTTGATCGTACACATTTGCGTGCATGATTAGTGTACGATTGAATCGAGGGCGTCACAAGTTGGTATCAGAGCCGACTGCCTGTAGGAATCCCCTTCCCAACTCCTTGGCCGAAGTCGAGTCTAGACATTGCAAAACTTTTACTAACATGGCTGTGTGCCTTACGGGCCCACGTCGCCATCGGGTGGTACTAGGATCTTTTACTCCTCGACCATTACTCTGGGACTCTGAGCTCTCTTCTATTCGGGTTAAATGATTTTGCTAAAAACAAAACTAACTTTAGGTTCTCGAAAACACTTTCCCCCGGTGAGTCTAGATGATCGCCGACTGCACTAGAAGATCTCGAAGATACTCTCCGATGTTCTCTCGAGACCTTGTGCCCGTTGCTTTTGCAATTCTCGACCACCGATAAACCCTTATGGATAACTACTTACACTTGCCATTCATACGATCATCCCCCATTGATCTTGTTATTACAAGATACCCCGAAGTTTTCTCTATTGTTCCGAGAATAGTTTGTGCCTACTGCCTAGCAGTTCCTTGCCACATGAATACCCCTTCAAATAAATACTCGCACTTGTCGAGTATCCGTTCATCCCCAGTTTTCATGTGTTTCTCAAAAGTCTTCTAAATACTATTCGATCTTCCGAAAATCCTCTGGAGCCTTGGCTCTTGAAATTCTTGCTTGCTTGCATTATGGATAATCCCATAAGTCTCGTAGTCTTATTGACATTCCTTGTCATTATCATTTTGGGTCTATTGACTCACTATGTTTGCGAATACACGCAATCATCATTGATCCTTATAAAATTACCTTTCCGGCTGGGCTGCCATTCTTTTAACTGGAATTGGTTCTCGACCAATCCAATTATCGTTGATTGTACCCCTAAGTCTATTCAGCTTATCCATTCTTGATCAGAGCATTGGTCCTGATCCCTTGATTTGAAAATCATAAGTACTTTGCTAATTAAGCGTTGAACTATTCAGCTGTTCTATAAACCGATGCATACGCAATCTTTCTTCCTCTGATTGAGTATCGATACTCATATCAGCCCCATTGTGGATCGCCATATCCACTGTTGGATTATTATCCGACAGTGTCCTTCATAATTAATCGCTTTGTGAGTTCTTTCTCCGATACATAATGCCTTTGGTAAATTGTATCCTTTCCTTTTGTCAACCATGCTCTGCTTTCGAGTTGGTGATATTTACTCTTGAAGCTTATGGTATATGTTCGTAAGAAGCCCTGATGGGATTGAACCAACGCCTTCCCTCACCGGTGTGAACCCGAAATATTTCACGAGTCATACTTATCTGGTATTGCACCAGGTAAAACTTTCAACAACTATTGTCATCTTCGAAATACGAGAGGTGAATGGAAGATTATGCATTGAGGAAGTGGGAGTCGACCTTGAACCTTTGGACACGATGTAGATCCTATCATGGAAGCTTCTTGTAACAATAACTATTTCCTTGATAACTAACATATGGTATCTGTGAATTGAGCCCTTGCAACCGTGGTTCCGACCATGATTGTTCTTCTTTGATCCCATTTTTCGGACAAGTTAAAACAATTGTCTTCTATGGATCAATACACCAGTCCAACCTTTACTTTGATCTAGTGTCGAGTATTACCCCCCTGGTATCTCGAGATTATCATGGAACTGCATAACTTTTTATGAGTTCTTCATCAAGTGCTACCTTCCCACTGATTCCAATTTTTCGCGGGCTCTGAGTTATTAAACACTCAAAGACACCGATAACTGAACCGAGTCCGCACTACGGTTCAACAACTCTTCAGTAAGCTTCTATAAGTACGAGTTTGTACCCGATCACAACATTCCTAGCCTGATTGGCTATATCATTGTCGTGATTATTTTAACTGTGCTACCCGGTCCTTCTTCTCGGAGCGCAATTTTTGACGATGAACTAACCTTACGTCGATCCTCATCGTCATATCATTTTGACTTGAACAACAAGCTTGGTTTCGAGTTTGTGTCGTACCCTTGGTTCCAATAACCTTTCACTTCATCATTACTTTGACTTGTTGTCGTCGCTGATCGATTACATCTTCATGAACTCTCGCGACAGAGGTGTCGTGATCATCAACATTCTGAGCTCATCCAGGATACCAATTGAATCCATGATGAGAAATACCATCCTTGCCCTTGATGAATTGTATTATCATCGACCCTTTATTGCCTTTCGTTCAACACAAGTTGTTCGTGTTTTGTGTAAACCTTGGGATCCCTGCTACCCAGCAGTTGATCTTCCTTACCTCGGAAGTATTTCCATCTCCTTTTGTCAAGGATGTGGTGAGAATTTCACCACCTCTTAAGAATTCTTGATATCATAATCCTTTTTGCCATCTTCGTTCATTCCTTGGCCCCCGTATTGTTTTCAACCGGAATACCGACAATTGAGCTATGACGTGTGAATTCAAAACTTCTAGCAAGCCTATTGCTTTGAAGTGAAATTCTTAGACTATTGATTACTGAATCACCATTCCGACGTTGGTCGTGCAACCCAGCCTATATTTCGGGTGCACCTTTCAACCAATGTTTAATTGTGTATGTTTTCCTCGAGCATACATCATTATACCATTTGAGCTGACAAATGTCATCTTCTTGTTCACATTATCGTGGAAATCCATCCGTTTGGAATTCTCGATGAATTGTCGCTGAGCCCATCAGCCACCTTCTCATCCCCTCCTTGGTTTAAGGATGAACTATTGCTTCAAGAACCCGCTCCCGTAGTTCATTTCCTGAGAATCTTGAAATGTCATTTCGTCTATTTGTGTTGCACCTTTTCTTCTCGGACGTCCTGAGTCTGAGGTATCATGACACCAATCGGATCTGAATCTCGGTCAGATATGATGGTTGGGACAACTTTCCAAGAGTTATGATGTTGATCCTTTGATGACCCGGTAACATGATGTCATGCCTAGCACCCCCCCCCCCGGCCGGAGGATCTATCATTATAGATTCCTTTTCAGCAAGGTTATCCATTCATCCTTGAGGAAATTGTAAGACTTATTCTACAAGTTATTCTTGATCACTAGTAGAAAAAGGGGCTATCGTCCAGGGCAGTTTAGCCCATTAGTCCCGGTTCAATCCAGAACCAGGACCAATGGAGCTATTTGCCCCGGTTCGTGAGCCCAGGGGGCCGGCCGGGCCACGTGGGCCATTGGTCCCGGTTCGTCCGGACCTTTTGGTCCCGGTTGGTGGGACGAACCGGGACCAATGGTCCTGGCTCCTGGCCCACCACTATTGGTCCCGGTTCGTGGCATGAACCGGGACCAATGGTTTCCTTTAGTCCCGGCTCATGCCACGAACCGGGACCAATAGTGCTGTTTATATATACCCCTCGTCATGAAAGCAGAGCACTCCATTGCTCTGTTTTTCTCTTGCCGGCGAGGGGGGCATTGTGGTGCTCTAGCTCACCTCCTATGCACATGAGGTGTTCGATGAAATGCCCGAGCCACACTACTTAAGCTTTCTCCTCTCCAAGCTCGACCTCCAACCTCCATTTTCCTCAATATTTGTCTAGGTTTAGCGGTCCGTCAAGCCCCGTCCCCGTCTTCACCGCCGTCGATCACCCGCGCCGATCTCATCGCCAGCACCACCGTGGTGAGCCTCTTGTTCTTATCTTCTTTCTGAAAGGAAAAATATTCTTACTTGTATTATTTTCTTACTTTTATTATTGCATCTTATATAGTGCGATGGTTTTGGTAACCGCCCCCGTCGGCCCTCGTCCTGTCTATGATTCGGATGTGGTATATATTATCTTTTCATAACTATTGGTTCATTTATTGTTTATGAAAATTATGCCGACCAACGTGACATAGATTTTATTTATCTAGGAGGTTGTTGAACCGAAATTCCAACCGACCCTATTGTCGAGAGGTTAAATTTAGTTGAAGAAGAAAACAATTTCTTGAAGGAAAAATAAAAAACTTGAGGAGGAGAAGATGATATTGGAGTTGCATGTTGCGGATGTCGCCGATGATCACAAGATCAAGATGGATGCAATGCGCTTGAAGATGAGAAAGATTAGAAAATATGCCATTCATACCGAGGCTTGTTATCATTATGCCGTTGGATCAGTTGTTACCTTGGTTGCGATTATGATCGATTTGTTTTCACATTGAAATGTTTTACATAGTTTCAATGTATGGTTTAATTAATTTAGATGCTCTGCAGAGCTTAATGTTGTTAGATGAGAACTATGTATGTACTTTGGTTTTATGTGATGATGAACTTCTATTAATTTGGTCACTTAATTATCTATTCATGATGTTCTGTAATGATTTTTGACACACTTAATTATATATAATGCACGCAGATGAACCGGCAATGGATGTACGGTGATGTACACACCTCCGAGTACATTAAGGCGTGCATGCTTTTCTCAAGTGGCTGAGGCAAACAAGCAGAATTGTTTTATGTGTTGTCCATGCCCTATATGTGGAATACTGAAGTCTTACTCGACCGGAAAATCCTTCACACCCACCTGCTTTACAAGGGTTTCATGCCACACTATAATGTTTGGACGAGGCACGGAGAAATAGGGGTTATGATGGAAGACGGCGAGGAAGAAGAGTACGATGACAACTATGTGCCCCTGAATACGGTGATGCTATCTGAACATCAAGATGCACCAGACGATGTGCACGATGGTGCTGCAACGGCGAAGCTGCTGAAGATCAAGAGGAACCAGACGATGTGCCCCATGATGATGATCTCCGCGGGTCATTGTCGATGCAAGGACACAATGCGAAAGTCAAAAGGAGAAGCTGAAGTTCGATCGCATGTTAGAGGATCACAAAAAGGGTTGTACCCCAATTGCGAAGATGGCAACACAAAGCTCGGCACCGTACTCGAATTGCTGCAGTGGAAGGCAGAGAATGCTGTGCTCGATAAAGGATTTCAGAAGCTACTGAAAATAATGAAGAAGAAGCTTCCAAAGGATAACGAATTGCCCGACAGTACATACGCAGCAAAGAAGGTCGATGCCCTCTAGGATTGGAGGTGGAGAAGATACATGCATGCCCTAATGACTGCATCCTCTACCGTGGTGCCTACAAGGATCTGAACGCATGCCCGGTATGCGGTGCATTGCGTATAAGATCGACGAGATGACCCCGGTGATGTTGACGGCGAGCCTCCTGGGAAGAGGGTTCTGCGAAGGTGATGTGGTATGCTCCTATAATACCACGGTTGAAACGTCTGTTCAGAAACGGAGAGCATGCCAAGTTGATGCGATGGCACAGTGAGGACCATAAGAAAGACGGAAGTTGAGAGCACCACGACGGGTCATGATGGAGAAAAATCGAGAGAAAGTCTTGGGATGAGTTTGCAAAGGACCCAAGGAACGATGGTTTGCCTTTTGCGTGAACCTGCTAGGCTTCTTGGGCGTGTATGGGAAGACAAAAGATACACCGAGGCACGAGAGGACCTGCAACGCTTGTACGAAAAAGAGGGCATGCCTCCAAGCAGTATGAAGGTCCTGCCAGCCACGCTCTACGAAAGAAGAGAAAGAAATATTCTTTCAATGCCTGCTCAAGATGAAGGTCCCGACTGGCTTCTCGTCGAATATAAAGGAATAATAAATATGCCGAGAAAAGTTCCAGAACCTAAAGTCTCATGACTGCCACGTGATTATGACGCAATCGCTTCCGGTTGCATTGAGGGGCTTCTACCGAAAACGTCCGATTAGCCATTGTGAAGCTATGTGCATTCCTCAATGCAATATCTCGAAGGTGATCGATCCAGAAATCGTACCAACGCTAAGGAGTGATGTGGCGCAATGTCTTGTCGGTTTCGAGCTGGTGTTTCCACCATCCTTCTTCAATATCATGACGCACGCCCTAGTTCATCTAGTCGACGAGATTGTCATTCGGGGCCCGATTTCTACACAATATGTACCCCTTTGAGAGGTTCATGGGTGTCCTAAAGAAATATGTTCAGAATCGTGCTAGGCCAGAAGGAAGCATCTCCATGGGCCATCAAACAGAGGATGTCATCGGGTTTTGTGTTGACTTCATTCCTGGCCTTAATAAGATAGGTCTCCCTAAATCGCGGTATGAGGGGAGACTGACCGAAAAGGCACGCTTGGAAGAGACTCAATAATATGCAGGGACGGATATTCTTGGTCTCAAGCACACTACACAGTTCTACTGAACTCTACCTTGGTGACCCGTATGTCGATGAACACAAGAACAGATCTGCGCCCAAACACCGGAGCAAAGGCGACGATCGGATTACATGTGAACACATCAGACTTTCAGCAGTTGGTTGGAAACACGTCTCGAGGTGACAGCACTGTTTGTGATGAGTTGTACTTGTTGTCCAGGGACCATCTTCGACTGTAATGATTTGGAAAGGATACGAGATAAATGGGAATACATCTTACACGATTGACCAAGATGAAAAGAGCACCAACCAAAACAGCGGTGTCCGCTTTGATGCAGCAACCGACAAGGAAATGACACATATTATGGTTACATAGTAGACATATGGGAACTTGACTACGGAGTAGATTTTAAGGTCCCTTTGTTTAAGTGCAAGTGGGTCAATCTGTCGGAGGGCGGTGCAGGTAGACCCACGAAGACGGAATGACAACAAGTGGATCTGAAAAATCTTGGGTACACCGACGAACCGCTCGTCCTAGCCAATGATGTGGCACAGGTTATCTATGTGAAGGACATGTCTACCAGACCGAGGAAAAGAAAAGATAAGGAAGCGAATACATCATACAATGAGCCAAAGCGCCACATAGTTCTTTCAGGAAAAGGGACATCCCAGGAGTGGAGGGCAAGATGACATGTCTCAAGAGTATGAAAAGTTTCATGAAATTCCCCTTCAAAGTCAAGGCTGACCCAAGCATCCTGATAAACGATGAAGATTATCCATGGTTACGGCACAATAAGCAAACGACACAAGCGAAGAAAAAGTGAAGACTTTCTCCCGCAACTATTATGATGATACCATGCCAACTTTGTAACACACGAGTATGATACCATTGTCCGTTTTGTTCATGAACATGCTATGCCAACTTTTTCAGAGTTCATTTGAAAACCTCGCCAACCGAAGGGCGCTCACACCGGTTTATAAGCCCGTCCCTCAACGCCTTGTTGAGCTCACAAACTTGTGATTCACACAAATTTCAAAGAATTCAAATTTTATAAAACTAATGGCACAAACAGAAAGTTTATAATTGTTCTAAAACAAATGGCACTAACAGAAAGTTTATAATTTTGCTGACCTAAAAGCAAAAAGAATTAAAAAATAAAGCAAAAAACCAAAAGAAAATAAATAATGCAGAAAACAAAACAAAAAAACTTGAAAAAAAATAATAGCAACAATAAGCATTTTGTTGTAAGTAGAAACAAAATAAAATAAATAAAGCAACAAAGAAAACAAAAAAAGTGTTTTGAATTTTAAAACTAATGGCACAAACAGAAAGTTTATATTTTTCTAAAACTAAAAGCACTAACAGAATGTTTATAATTTTGCTGACCTAAAAGCAAAAAGAATTAAAAATAAAGCAAAAACCAAAAGAAAATAAATAATGCAGAAAACAAAACAAAAAACTTGAAAAAATAAAATAGCAACAATAAGTATTTTGTTGTAAGTAGAAACAAAATAAAATAAATAAAGCAACAAAGAAAACAAAAAAGTGTTTTCAAATTTTAAAACTAATGGCACTAATAGAAAGTTTATATTTTTTCTAAAACTAAAAGCAAAAAGAAATAAAATATAAAGCAAAAAAAGTGCCACCTACGGGGCCCCACGGCCTGAATACGACTAGAAACCCTATGGGCAGTGATTCAGCCCATGGAAGGCCCAAAGAGCCCCACAGCAGAGATGGCAGAGTTAGGCCCGAAAGCCTGCTTTAGAGAGGAGCTCGAGAGGGGAGCCGCACCGCACCTTATAAACTGGTGCGGCTCCCTCTCAACTAGCGAGGTGGGACTAAACATTTGGCGCGGGGCAGCACATGGCCTTTGGTCCCGGTTGGTGGCACCAACCGGGACTAAAGGGGTTTAGTCCCGGTTGGTGCCACGACCGGGACTAATGCCCCCCTTTAGTCCCGGTTGGTGCCACCAACCGGGACCAAAGGCCGCCGCTTCCCGCCCTTTGGGCTTCTGAAATTTGGCCGTCGTCCGCGGCCGTCGTCGCTGCCGTCTGCCCCCACCGTCGTCACCGCACCGCATCTGCCACAACGCCGTCGCCCTGCCTCGTCGTCGCCGTCCCGCCCGTCGCTGGCGCCCTCGCCGTCGCCGCCCCTGCCTCCGCGACCTCGCCGTCGTCCAACGCCTCCCGACCTCGCCGCCTCCGCCTCCGCCTCCTGCCCTGCTCTCGCGTGCCACACCTCTCTGATCAGGCCGGCCCGACATCGCCGTTGCCGACGCCGCCACAAGTGAGCCCCCGCACCTGCCTGCCCCTGCCGCCGCCGCCATGATGTTTTTTTGTTCATAGATGTTCATGTATATATATTAATGTATGGATATATGTATGATGCTTTTTTGCATATGTGTTGATCTAATGTTTTTTTTCCTGCATATATATATGATGTTTTTTTGTTCATAGATGATCATATGAATTTTTTTTGTTCATAGATATGATCATATATATGATGTATGCATGGATCGATGTGGATGGAATATGATGTTTTTTTGTTCATAGAATATGATGTTTTTTTTATTCATAGATTTTATTTTGTTCATGAGAGAGGCGGGGACGTCGAGGAAGTTGTACTGTTTAGAGTTAGGGTCGTCGAGGAAGAAGGAAAATAAGGAAAATAATAAAGAGGAAGAAGGAAGAAGGAGAAGAAGAAGGAGAAGAGGAGAAAAAAATAAGAAGAGAAGTAGAAGAAAAAGGAGAAGAAGAAGGAATAGAGGAGAAGAAGAAAAAATTCTATTTTTCTTCTTCTCCTCTATTTTTTTCTTCTTCTCTTTTTTCTTCTTCTTCTTCTTCTTCTCTTTTTTCTTCTTCTCATTTCTTCTTCTTCTTCTTCTTCTTCTTCTTCTTCTTCTTCTTCTTCTTCTTCTTCTTCTTCTTCTTCTTCTTCTTCTTCTTCTTCTTCTTCTTCTTCTTCTTCTTCTTCTTCTTCTTCTTCTTTTTATCGGGAACGAGGGTGTCGAGGATCGCTGAGGGGTCGACGGTCGGGAACTAGGCTAGAGGGTCGCGAGGGTCACAGAGGGGTCGAGGGTCGTCGAGGCCGGTCGAGGGTCAATGTTTTGAGGGTCAAGGGTCGTCGAGGCCGGTCGAGGTTTCGAGGCACAAGGGTTTGAGGGTTCGAGGGTTCTAGGGTCGAGGGTTCGAGGGTTCTAGGGTTCGAGGGTCGAGGGTCATCGAGGGGCCGAGGGTTCGAGGGTCGAGGGGTCGAGGGTTCGAGGGTCGAAGGTTCGAGGGTTCTAGGGTCGAGGGTCGAGGGTCGAGGATTCGAGGTTTCTAGGGTCGATGGTTCGAGTGTTCAAGGGTCGTCGAGGGGCCGAGGATTCGAGGGTCGAGGGTCATCGGGGGGTCGAGGATCACCGAAGGGTCGAGGGTCCTCTCATTCTTTTTCTTCTTCTTCTTCCTTCTTCCTTCTTCCTCTTTTCTTCCTTTTCCTTATTTTCCTTTCTCGAGGGATAAGAAGAAAAAGAAGAGGAGAAGAAGAAAGAAAGGAATAGAGGAGAAAGAAGAAACTTTGACACGAGGGGGGTACCGATACCCCTCCCGATAACATTATTTTCCCATGTATATGTATGTTGCGTCGTTGTCGATATAACGAGGGTGTCGAGGATCGCCGAGGGTCGAGGGTCGGGAACTAGGGTAGAGGGTCGAGGGTCGTTAAGGGGTCAAGGGTCGAAGGTTTCAGGTCGAGGGTTCCTATAGTGTCAAAGTAATGAAGAAATCCATGGCTTCATCATTAGCGGAAGTAACCATGGCATGATGGTGGCGAAGTCCTCCAAAGTTGTTACGGAATGGAGTCCGGATAGGATAATTTGCCTTTTGCTGAACTTTGTACCAAAAGCTAATTATCCTATGTGGGACTCGCTCCAAAACAACTTTGAGAGCTTGCACCATCATGCACCTGTTACTTTCGCCTAATGATGAAGACATGGTTTTGTTGAATCCTTTGACACTAGGCAACCTCCCGACCCTCGGCGATCTTCGACCCTTGACCTCGACCGCCAGCGATCCACGACCCTCTACCCTATCATGGCGCCGATGCCCACGCCACTTGTGGGACATAGATGTACTGTTCAACGCCGACCCCTCCCGATAGCTTCAACACGTGGGGGGTCGATATACGTACCCTCCTAGCTTGAAGCGTTCTCGAGGCCACCCCTAACCCTTGAAGCGTTGTCGAGGCCACCCCAAACCCTAGAGAAGCAGCGTCGAGGCCACTAATATGATTCCTTATTGTGATTAGCTAGCTAGTTCTACGTTGGCACTTATATATCCATATCTGTCATGTTTGAATAATAATTGCCATGTTGTAAATATTTGTAGAAACTATGGACACCCCGAGACGAAGCACAAGAAGCGTTGTTGAGGGACATAATCGCACACGGAAGTGATGCCGTCTCCTCGATGATGTTTCTCAACGACAACGATGGTCTGGAAGGAGAGGGTGAAGAAGCAGCTGGCTATGATTTACATGGCTCCGATGACCCAATGCCGTGCAAGAAGGAGAGGGTGAAGAAGTAGACCGTGAGGACGGCTCGGTGATCACCAAACCGAGTCCGGCCAGGTATATATATTAGTTAAGCCTGTGCTGACTAGCTCTCGTCTTTGTTTTGGTATATATGTACACATATTAATTAACTCTCGTCTTTGTTCTTTTTTCTAGCCCTCCGGATCGAGCACAACTTCGTAAAGAGACGAGGCCCAAGAAAAGTTGAGCTCGGATGAAAAGTTTGAGATCATACAAATCGCGTGCGACGGCCAACCGATTGAACCCTACCGGACAAAGAAGGCATTTGTTGCTCGGTCGCGGGGTTCGGTTAGGGACAAGATCCCGATCAGCATCCACCAATGGTATAAGCCTAAGAACGAAGACCCGAGGTGTCTTGTGTCAATGATATGCAGAAAATGATCTTTGGACTGAGCTGAAGTCAAAATTTACCCTACCGCTAGAGGATGATCCGGAGAAGCCAGTAATAGAGCCATTAATCAAGTCTTTTGCTCTTAAGAAGATGGCAGAACTATTCAGGAATTGGAAGAAAGAACTCAAGACGTATGTCGAAAAAATGAGACACCAGAATTCACGGGCAAATATGAGAAGATCAGAGATGACTGGCCCGCATTTGTGGCCTACAAGACATCGGAAAAGAGTAAAAAGATGTCACCGACAAACAAGAGAAATGTTGCGAAGAAGAAGCTTCACCATCGCACGGGGTCAGGCGGCTACCTCATAGCCCGGCCTAAGTGGGCCAAGGCTGAGAATGATCTGCTTGATAAAGGGATCGAACCCGAGACAATGAACTGGCTAGACCGTTGCCGAACAATTGGACATACCAGTCAAGAGGCTTCAGCATTATATCGAAGCAGCGCAGCAAGGGAAGTTCGTTCCAGACAGGGAGAAGGACGAGCTCACAATGGCCCTCGGGAATCCTGAGCACCCTGGACGGACACGAGGCACGCCAGGCTCCGTTTCGTGGAAGGCTGGATTTCCGGACGCAGGGGGTTACAAAACCCATGAGAGGAGGAAGAAACTGGAGCAGAGCCTAATGCAGGCGCTGCACGAAAGGGTAATGGGGCTAGAGGAACGAGAAGAGGAACGAGAAGAAGCAGATCACAACAAACGACCTGCCGAAGCTTCCCCCGAAGCTACCCCGCCATCTCAGCGGAGAAGCAGCGTGGCTTCCACCGAGCTGCTTCAGCGAGCAGCATGCCTTGACGGCTCCTGCCAGCTATCCCGTGGATGCTATCACGGATGCTGAAAGTTGCCACCTTATGGCGCAATGGAGCAATTTGAAGGTCAAGGCGGCTGTTGGCTCTGTTTATCCTACTAAACCCGACTCAACTTTTCACCGCCGCCGATTCCGAAGGATATGCTAAGGTGATGGTCGATGAAATAACGGAGGATTTGAGGAGCTCGGCTTGACCACCCTACCGGTGAAGGGAGTATCGGCTGGGTTCTCGCTCAAGACTCCATGCCTATGGCGGAAGGATCTCATCAACCTTCCGAACTGGACGCCTCCGCCTCCTCCTCCTCCTCCGGCGAGTCAGGCACTCCGCCTCCTCCACCGCCTCCTCCTCCGGCGAGTGACGATCAGGCACTCGGCCGGCTCCTTCTCCGCGCGTGGCGGCACTCCGCCTCCTTCTCCGCCTGCACCGCGCGTCCCGGCAGCCAGCCTCCTCCTTCTCCGCCTCGTCGGCAAGGGCGGAAGAGACCCGCCGCCGCTCGGCTGCTCCGGCGTCGTAGTCCTTCTCCTCCGCCAAGCAAGGAAAGAAGACATCCGCCCGTCTGCTCTGCCGGCGTCTAGCAGACAGCCAAAGGCGGGAGGAGATATAGATTCGGTCCTTCTCAAGACTCGGAGAAGTTACCGCACGAGAGGAGCGAGGAGGAAAACGCGAAGATCGCGCAGATCAAGTGGATGACTGGTTTCAAGGGTTGAAAGCAAAGAGACATCCACCTCCGGAGGAGAAGGTAGATCCGTCAAAGCGAAGCAAGATTGCTGCCCCGACAAAACCACCCAAGTCTCGCCAAAGGCAACTATGAGCGCATTATTGAAAGGCATTTTCCAAGCGGAGAGATCGGGAAGTACTGTCGCTGATCAAAGGATGAAAGAACGACGAGCTGGGAAACAAATTGCCCAGCTCGGCGAACAAGCAAGCAATCATGCCCCCGCGCCAAGGTGCCTGCTAGCGACATCGTCGATCCGAGGATGGTGCCCGTTATGGCAATCCTGAAGATTACCTGCCCGACGATGTGCAATTTGATTTCTTGGAGGTGCAGATACAAAGATACGAGTACGGGAAGCCTCTCGTCAAAGATGAAAGCTCTCTAACAACGATGATTCAAGATTGCATGATTGGTACATGAAAACCTGCAAAGAGTCCGAGGGAGGAATACTTTGTATGTGAGAGTTAAAAAGGAGCATGACCTCCTTGGAATTGAACTGTTGCCTATTCCATTTGAGGAGTTCTATCAGTTTTTCAATCAATTGGCCCTCGATAAAGCAACGGTCACCTGCTACTGTCTGTAAGTAGTACTACTTCTGTCATTAAGTATCTCTATATAACTCAGCTCTTTCATTGCATGTATTTATAAATATCCTCACTATATTATGCAGATTGAAGATTGCAGAAATGAAGAAAAAACAAGTGGGTGATATTGGGTTCATTAACACATATCTCATAGATGCAAATGAGGTTAAATATCGTGTCATTGAAACCGAGGCCAACTTGCTACGATCGTTGGAAATAAATGAACACAAAATACAATACTCTTTCCTTACAACTACACATGAGTGTTACTGTCTTGTGGCATATTCGGTTTCCTTATTTAGTCCAGGTTATAGAAATGTAATATTGATGAGTTATGCATGCGCAAGCAGGTTCCACTATATTCTCCTAGAGATTAAGCTTGAGCAGGAGTAGTAACTGTCTTAGACTCGAGACGAAAAGATCCCAAGGAGTATGCGGAAATGACTGAAATGCTCGAGAAGTAAGTTAAATCGATCATTATCCACCATATCAGCAACTTTGTTCATTTCTGATATCAAGTTATTGTTTTCTTTGTATGGCAGGGCTTGGGAAAATTCACCAAAAAGCTCCGGACTACCAAGAAGCTGCAATTTAGACACCAAAGTAAGTACTATATAGTAGCATATTCCACGCAAGATCTCCTAGTGATTCAAGCGCTAGTTTCATCAATACCATTTAGCATGTGCTTGCTAATTATCAGTTTGATTGACCTTTATTTCTTGTAAAGTGGTTGTGGCAGGAACAAGGGAATGATTTCTGTGGATACTACGTTTGCGAGTCCATCCGCCACACGACCTGTGAGAGGGGCTACTCCGACAAACAATTTGAAGTGCGTAAATAAAAATATTCACAATTTTATTTTATTACCATCATTTATATATATGTATTGACCCCTTTCTTAAAATTAGTTGTTTCGGAAGCGGGATGAACTCCTAGCACCAGATCGCATGCGAGCAATTCAAGAGGAATTGGCGGCATTCTTTCTTGACTATGTGATCGCTGAAGACGGGGAATACTATGTGGACCACGCGTCCGTATTGTAAAAGATAATTATTGTATATATGTAGCGGTAGTGTCGGATAGATATACGAGAACTTGTTGTTCACCAATCTCTCGGAGAAGGAGAGGTGGTCGATATCACTTCTCTCTGTATGCATATATATGTTCATGACGATCTTCATTTTGCTTAATTACTAGCTAGCTAGCATGTCTAGTTAGTCCTCTCTATACGTATGTATAGTACGAAGCGTCGACCAAGCACGGACAAAAGAAAGGACACTTTCTCTATTAATTAGCTAGCTATAGCACAATATATGAAACACCTAAATTAACCCCCTAAACCCCCAAACCCCCCTTTAAAAAAAAACAAAACCAGAGCCAAAGAAATGTTGACGCCAGAGATGCCTATTGGTCCCGGTTGGTGCCACCAACCGGGACCAAAGGCCCTCCTGCCTGGGCTCAGCGGACAGGCCACGTGGAGGCCCATCTGTCCCGGTTCTGGATAGAACCGGGACTAAAGGCCCTCACCAACCGGGACTATAGGCCCTTTTTCTACTAGTGGATGGATCCTTCGTATTTCCAAAGTCTGATCTTCACCTGAAGACCATGTCAATGCTATCTCGAAGCATGTCAATGGTACTCCGATTTGCAACAGGAACATTTGAAGCACGATGCTAAATTTTATTTATCATTTATCCTAACCCCGTTGTATGGGTAATATCGTGAGATTCCTCCCCCCTTACCTAAATGGTTTTCTACTTTATATCCTGTCATGGATATCTTGCTCTGCTTGTCCTTGGGAAGGATATACCCTTGAAATATGTGTTTAAACATATTTTCCTTTCCATTGTTCTGTTAATCTGATGATCATATTTTCCTTCCATTGGTTTGTTTGAACCTTTTCTATGATCTATATGTTCTAAGCAGAAATAATCCACTGCTTGTGCAAACACTTCGTTGTACAACTCTGTCAGTAAGACCTGGTTACTATTGTTGATGACATTCCGGTAGCCACCGATGGACGAGAACCTTGCCTATTGGTCCGCCTCGTTCAACGAGCAGGAAAGTGGTTCTCTTCGTCCCTCGTCCTTGGTACCGACATTGTTGCCGGCATAGCTGACAAGCTATTCACTGACATGCCTCCCTGTCGCGCTGTGTAAGATGTCACCAACCTTCCTACTTTCAACCCATATGGTGGGCCCATAAACCACAGGTCCACTGGATCGAAACCTGACTCTTCTTTACAACCCGGATTCAAATGTATCCTTTGCATCTGGCTTCATATGTGATTGACGAGCTAAATTCTATAGCATTATTCATCCTGGAATCAGACACCATGTTATTCTCGTTGTTCAAGCCCCCATTCCAGCTTCTGTCTAGGCATCGAATGATTGCCTACCCATTTGAAACTTTGGTACCATCATATATTGCACTCAACGGATTCACTGAAATACAACTCGTGGGGTACCTCATGTATTTCCCATTGAGTTCACCGTCTGATACCCAGCCTTGTGGAGGTGCGTTCTTCCGGAGTAATTCCCCCTGGCCGCGTTCGTAGGACGCTGGAGATCCTGAAGAAAGGATGACGATTTGATCATGGTGACTCGAAGCAGAGAAATGAAGACATCAACGAAAGGGATCAAACTCTTCAAAAGGGCAGCCAAGACCGAGAAGACTCGTTAGGTTTTCCGCTACGGCGCCTCCCCGCTTACTCCACCGCTTAAATCCCGGGACGAGATTTCTTGTAGTGGAGGAGAATTGTGACGCCCGGATAATCATGCTACAGTAATCTCACGTTGATGGTGCCACATCACCTCTGTCACTGTAGTTAAACACGGGTTAAATCAAAACTGTTTCAAAATTCAATTCAAAATTGTGATGGCAATAAAAGTTTTCAAAAAATTAAAACTAAAATGTTTGGGGGTTGTCAAATATTACAAAGTTAATTATGGTGGAGTAAACACATTTTATGAAATGTCTAAGTTATTAAAATGAATTAAAACAGAAAAGGAAAATTAAGAAAAGAAAACAAACGAAATAAATAAGGGGAGGGGAAAACCCCCTGGCCAACTGGGCCAAACGGCCCATCCGGCCCCCTCCCTCCCTTAACCCCTCGGTCCACACCCGACCGAACCCTAGCCCGCACCCCACTCCACCCACTCCCCTCCCCACGCCCGCTCCTCCCCGATCGATCGAGATCGGGGCTCGGCCTCAACGCCTGGCGCCACCGCCGCCGAGCGCCACCTCCTCGCCCTCCTCCTCGCCGGTCTTCCCGGCCGCCCGAGCCCGCTGCCCCGAACCCCTGCGCCTTCGTGAGCTCCCCCTTCGCTCCCCTCTCCCCTAGGACGCCACTGCGTGCGCCTCCTCGCTGGCGGTCGACGCGCTCGGCGCCACCGCCCGCGCAGCCTGCCAAGGCCGGGCCGTTCCACGGCCCCTCTCGCCCGGCGGTCGACGCGCTCGGCGCCACCACCGCCCGCGCCTGCTGCGCCGGGCCGTTCCACCTGCCCTCCCGTTTCTCCCGTGGCGCCGTCCCCCTTTCGCTGCCGCGGCCCTCCACCGAGCCGCCTCCACCCGGCCCTTCTTCCTCCGGCGACGCCGACCTCAACCTCTCTCTCTCTCTCTCTCGCCCATGATCTGCGCGAGCCCCGCCAGGTCACAGACGCTGCCCTCAGCGCTGTCGTGGCCTCGCCCGCTTCGGTCGCCTATGGCCATCGCCGCCGGACGCTCCCCTACACCACCGCCATCAAGACGTCGTCGCAGCGGTCGACTCCGGCCATCCCCGCGCCAACCACGGCCACCATCGGACGCGGCGCATCACGCCCGTCCCGTAGAGCCCCCAGACACCCTCGGCCGTGTTTTGTGGCACGCTTCGCGAGTCGCGTGCGCCGCCGCCGCCGTCTCGAGGGTCGCCCGGCTGTCAACGCCGCCCGCCGACGTGGCGGCACTGGGCCACCTGTGGGTCATCGACCGTGGGCCCCAAGGGCCCGGCCGCCTGTTGAACCGGTCAACCTTGCTGACTGGACCGGCCCATGCAACTGACAAATGGGGCCCGCCCCCTTAATTAAAGAAAAAAATAAAAATAAAAATGCTAATTAATTAATTAATTAACTAAGTTAATTAACTTAATTAATCATGTTTAATTAACCTAATTAACCTGTTAATTAAACTAAACTAGGTTAATTAGTTAGCAGTCAATGACTAACAGGACCCACATGTCAGGTTGACCAGGTCAACGGTCAACGTTGACTGCTGACGTCAGCATGACCTCATGCTGACGTCATAAATCCATTTTTCGAATTAATTAAATAATTAATTAAATTCCAGAAATTAATAAAATCTTTAGAAAATCATATCTTTTAATCCGTAACTCGGATTAAAATATTTTCAACATGAAAGTTGCTCAGAACGACGAGACGAATCCGGATACGCAATCCGTTCGTCCGCCACACCCCCCTAACCTATCGAACTCGCAACTTTCCCCCTCCGGCTCCTCTGCCTGAAAACACGAAACACCGGGGATATTTTCCCGGATGTTTCCCCCCTTAACCGGTGCCACCTCATACCACGTTAGGGCACGCCTAGCATTGTTACTTGTCTTGTCATCCATCAATATGCATCTGTTTGCATGGTATTCATTGTTTCTTCCCCCTCTTCTCTCCGATAGACTACGAGACCGACGCTGCTGCTGCCCAGTTCGACTACGGTGTTGACGACCCTCTCTCTTGCCGGAGCAACCAGGCAAGCCCCCTTGATCACCAGATATCGCTTACTCTCCTCTATACCGCTTGCATTAGAGTAGTGTAGCATGTTATCGCTTTCGATTATACCTATCCCGATGCATAGCCTGTCCTTGTTACTCATGTTGTTACTTTTACCGCAATCCTATATGCTTAGTATAGGATGCTAGTACTTTCATCCGTGGCCCTACATTCTTGTCCGTCTGCCGTGCTATACCATCGGGCCGTGATCACTCGGGAGGTGATCACGGGTATATACTATATAATTTATACATGATACATGTGGAGACTAAAGTCGGGTCGGCTGGTGGAGCACCCGCGAGTGGATCTTTGAGGCGGAGCGACAGGGCAGGTTGAGACCGCCTAGGAGAGTGGTGGGCCTGGCTCTGTTCGGCGTTCGCGGATACTTAACACACTTAACGAGATCTTGGTATTTGATCTGAGTTGGCTACGAGCTTATACGCACTAACCAACTACGTGGGAAAGATATGGGCACTCGGCGTCGTGGTATCAGCCGAAGCACTTCGTGATGCCAGCGACCGAGTGGCGCGCGCCGGATTGGGACGTAGGCCTGCTCTTGTATTAAGGGGGCTAGTTCTGCTTTCGGCCGCGTACGCAACGTGCAGGTGTGCTCAGGGCGATGGGCCCAGACCCCTGCGCGCTTAGGTTTAGACCGGCGTGCTGGCCTCTCTGTTGTGCCTAGGTGGGGCTGCGACGTGTTGATCTTCTGCGGCCGGGCATGACCCAGGAAAGTGTGTCCGGCCAAATGGGATCAAACGTGTTGGGTAAGTTGGTGCACCCCTGCAGGGAAGTTAATCTATACGAATAGCCGTGATCTTCGGTAACAGGACGACTTGGAGTTGTACCTTGACCTTATGACAACTAGAACCGGATACTTAATAAAACACACCCTTCCAAGTGCCAGATACAACCGGTGGTCGCTCTCTCTCAGGGTACGAGGAGGGGATCGCCGGGTAGGATTATTGCTATGTGATGTTACTTGGAGGACTTCAACCTACCCTCCTCTACCTGTTGCAAGACAGGTGACCAGAAGCGTAGTCTTCGATAAGACTAGCTATCCCCCTCTTATTCTGGCATTCTGCAGTTCAGTCCACTGATATGGCCCTTTACACATATATCCATGCATATGTAGTGTAGCTCCTTACTCGCGAGTACTTTGGATGAGTACTCACGGTTGCATTGTTCCCCCCTTTTCCCCTATCTATACTCGATTGCTGCAACTGCACGATGGAGCCCAGAGCTAAACGCCACCGCCGATGGCGACTACTACACCGGAGGTGCCTACTACTACGTGCAGCCCGCCGACGCGGCGACCAGGAGTAGTTTAGGAGGATCCTGTGCAGGAGGCCTGCGCCTCTTCGATCTGTATCCCTGTTTGTGCTAGCCTTCTTAAGGCAAACTTGTTTAACTTATGTCTGTACTCAGATATTGTTGCTTCCGCTGACTCGTCTATGATCGAGCACTTGTATTCGAGCCGTCGAGGCCCCTGGCTTGTATTATGATGCTTGTAAGATTTATTTTATTTGTAGAGTTGTGTTGTGATATCTTCCCGTGAGTCCTTGATCTTGATCGTACACATTTGCGTGCATGATTAGTGTACGATTGAATCGAGGGCGTCACAATGAACCGAGCCGATGTCTAAATTTTTGCCACACACGATGGGTATACGAACGGTCAGAGGGAAGCTGAGATGTTTTTGCTGTAGTGGATATTGAATACGAATGGCGCACCTCTTCGCCTGCTGCCTGTTCGCTTCGTCTCCCTTTTTTTGCTTCACCTCCCGTCGCAACCTGTTCGCCTCTCTGTCCTGTGCCTATATAAGAGAGGTTGCTCCTCTCCAGAGAGACACATCAAAAAGACCATCTCCCTCTCGCCACCAAGTTCCTGAGCACTGCGTTACTGCTACATTCTTCCCCATCCCGGCTTGCGGCGTGCACCGCAGGTCGGGACAATAGGCCTCCGAAGCCGCACCTCTTGTGTCCTGTACGGGAGAAGGGTGATAAGGTTTTTGGGGAGCGCTCTGCGCGACCACTGACTCCTTCGTCAAGGACTCCGACGACTAGTTCCCCGACGACGACTTCTTCCCCGATGTCGACAACCTCCTCGACGACATGGCTGGCGAGGACACCGACCCCAAGTCCAGTGTTACCGCTACTGCTGCTGTCCTGTACATGTTCTTACTCTTTCTGTTAGAGGTCCTGCCACAGTTCCTTGTTCTAGTGTTTGCTCTACATATGTTAGGCTCTACTTCATATATGCTGCTTGCACTAGATATGTTTGCCTACAGTTCATATATGAAGATGTTGTTTACCTTCTCTTTATCAAATCGCGTGGCTTGTTTTATCACTGCTATACTAATCATGCTTTTTCTAGTATTTCTGTTAATAAAATCATTCGTTAAATTGCTCATATTTCCAACAAAATGGCAGGAGACATGTTGCTTTCAGTGGTGTCACCTCCATGCGCGTGCGTGTTGATGGAGTCATCACGGTCATGATCAAGCTTTATAATATACCACGTGTTTTCTTTGCCACCACCAAGGACGAGCAATGCAGTGTCTCGACTTGAAGCCTCAGAGGCTACTCTCATACAATATAATCCCAAGGGAAATTATTTGTGTTGGGTTCTCCCACCACCTATGGCAAACAACATATTCTCCAGATTGATCAAACACGCCTTGATCATCACGCGGTGCCATCACATTTGTTGCCGCCAAGGTTGATTCTCATGTGTCCCAATGACAAAATCAAAGGTCGGTTCAGCATGGAAGAATGCGTCTCGGAGAAACTACTGATTGGTCACGACGCTAACCCTCTTTTCGTTTCCCGCATGCTCATCTACAAAGTAGCCGATCTTATCATGGGCAAGGTCGTCCCGCTAACAAGCATCGCAGGTAATACTCTCTTCACTACTATTGGCCATGGAATTTGCATCGAGGACAATGATGTATGTGTTGATGTGAGGGAGATTATTGCTGTGAGTTACAAGGCCATACCTACTGCTGTGGGCGACACCATTGTATGTCGTAGGCATCTCAAAGACAATTCTCCTTTGCACTACGACCTCTCTAGCAGTGAAAGGTTCCTAAGACTTGCCATGGGGTGTGCTGATGGTTGCCATGATTGCACATGTGGCCTGTTTATCATATCTACGTTCGTTATCATTGCGATGACTTGCGTACGAGCAAGTTGGTACACCTAAGTTCCTAGAGAAGATTCATCCTAGACGGATGGAATGTTTAAAACAGAGATAGATGTTAAGAGATTACTTTGGTATCTCGGTTTGGTCTGCAATTTTGGCATATATATGATGTGTTTTGACACCGCTTATAAGCGGGTGATTCCTAATCTTTGACATGTTATGCATGTCTCTGTATGTGTTAACGCTGCCTCATAGAATTATTTATTTTAGCAATATGTGTATATGCTGTAACAGATCCGCTACTTTTCTTTCATGTTAAATTAGTAGCAAAAATGTATGATATATCTTATACCCTTGCCCAATTATACAAAACCAAATGAAGCATCCAATTAGTTCTCTTCTAGGCATGAAGGATTTAAAGAAAAGAAACAAACAAGTGGGCGTAAAAACATACTTCCTTCGATAAAAAATTAGTGTCGTGGTTCTAGTTAAAATTTGAACTAAAACCACGACACTTATTTTGGATAGGAGGGAGTAATAGATTACATACCATGTGGGCATATAATCAATCCCTTTTTTCTACATTTCTTTTTCATACTCTTCCTCTGCCCCAACTGTTATAGTTAAACAAATTCAAATTTTTAGATGTAGGAGCGATCAAAGTCACAATACCCGTACTTCGCTACCAATCAAACACAATATTCAGAGTCCTACTCTTTGTCCATCGGTAATGGGTGCCATTTGGTCAAGCGAGGTGGGTGGGTGGGTCCCTTGCTTTTCAAGGTCTAGTACTTTTCTTAACAATGTATGGTCAAACCAAAATCGAACCGGATGTATTACGTCGATGTTCGAGATAAATGGGTATGTGTTATTGTGGTGTGTTCTTTCTTCCGAGCCTTAGATTACCATAAGAGAGGAATGGTGCATACCAGCCTGGAATCTATACTTGTAATTTACCGTATGGGAAAGGTAAACTATGGAGAATGTCTCTAAGAGCCCTTGATATTCTATGGCAAGAAGTTGAAAAGCAACGTTTGGGAGGCTAAATCATGATGTGGTTCAGTCATCCAAGAGGGAGAGAATGGATAGGGAGGCGGAGTGGGTACTGAGGGAGTCCTGGACTAGGGGGTGTCCGGATAGCCGAACTATCATCTTTGGCCGGACTCCAAGACTATGAAGATACAAGATTGAAGACTTCGTCCCTTGTCCGGATGGGACTTTCCTTGGCGTGGAAGGCAAGCTTGGCGATACGGATATGTAGATTTCCTACCATTGTAACCGACTCTGTGTAACCCTAACCCTATTCGTGTCTATATAAACCGAAGGGTTTTAGTCCGAGGACTAACAACAATCATACCATAGGCTAGCTTCTAGGGTTTAGCCTCCTTGATCTCGTGGTAGATCTACTCTTGTACTACCCATATCATCAATATCGCAGACTAAGGCATAGCCTAGTGGTGGGAAGGGGTTGATGCCTTCCCACCCACCCAGGTTCAAGGCATGGTACTTGCAATTTGGGTTTGTTGCACCAATTATACTGTACGGGGTTCCCTTACAGTCTTTATGTCAAAAAATATCATCAATATTAATCAAGCAGGAGTAGGGTACTACCTCCATCGAGAGGGCCCGAACCTGGGTAAAAACATCGTGTCCCTTGTCTCCTCTTACCATCCGCCTAGACGAACAGTTCGGGACCCCCTACCCGAGATCCGCCAGTTTTGACACCGACATTGGTGCTTTCATTGAGAGGTTCCTCTGTGTTGTCACCTATAGGCCCGATGGCTCCTTCGATCATCAGCAACAACGCAGTCCAGGGTGAGACTTTTCTCCCCGGACAGATCTTCGTATTCGGCGGCTTTGCACTGCGGGCCAATTCGCTTAGCCATCTGGAGCAGATCGAAAGCTACGCCCCTGGCCATCAGGTCAGGTTTGGAAGTTTAAACTACACGGCCGACATCCGCGGAGACTCGATCTTCGACGGATTCGAGCCGCAGCCAAGCGCGCCGCACTATCTCGAAGGGCATGATCTAACTCTGCCGCCGAACAGTGTCCTAGAGGCCGCACTAGTTTCCGCTCTAACCATTGATTCGGAGCCGATCTCGCCGATCGAGGATGGTTGGTTGGACACCACCTCGGGGGCTGAAATCTCTACGGCGATTGAGCCGAACACCATCCCTGTCCTTTGCGAAGACCGTGACTCCAAGGCGCCGGACTCCTCTCCGGACTCCGAACCCTCCGCGCCCCTGCCAATCGAATCCGATTGGGCACCGGTCATGGAGTTCACTGCCGCAGACATCTTTCAGCACTCGCCCTTTGGCGGCATCCTAAATTCAGTAAAGTCTCTCTCTTTATCAGGAGAGCCCTGGCCGGACTACGGTCAAGAAAGTTGGGATGCGGACGACGAAGAAATTCAACGCCCACCCACTGCCCACTTTGTAGCCACTGTCGAAAGCTTAAACGACATGCTCGGTTTCGATTCCGAAGACATCGACGGTATGGACGACGATGTAGGAGACAACCATGAACCAGCACCTATAGGGTACTGGACAACCATCTCATCCCATGATATATACATGGTGGATACACCTAAAGGAAGTGATGACGAGGAACAACGGGACACTACGAAGGATAAATCCCTCGAAAAGCAGTCAAAACGGCAACGTAAACGCCGCACCAAGTCCCGCCTCGACAAAGACCCAGCCATAGAGCAGGGCGAACCGGTGGACGACGAACATGCTATCGAGCAACCGTCTGAACAGGATAACTTGGATAAACAACCCGTCCCCGGCGAAGATAACAGTCCGGATGATCTCACGCCGGACAAACCGTTGGAGCAGAAGAACCTCCACAAAAGGCTCGTTGCCACTACGCGTAGCCTGGAAAAGCAGAAGCGGAAGCTCAAAACAGCGGAAGATGCACTCAGAATCAGATGGAGCAAAGTACACAACACCACAGACAAATACGGCGACAGTCGCCGAACAAAGAGCTACCCAAAGAGAAAACTACTTTACAAATTTGATGAGGAGGCCGTAGAGCCCCCACAATCAAAAAGCAAGTAGGCAACCCGGTCGGATGGACGACCCCATGGCAAACGAAGAGCGGCAGATGGCGCCGCACACAAGCCGGTACGCGATCCGCATAAGGATTCACATCAAAAGGATGGCCCATTTAGGTCCATCTATGGGCCGAGAAAGCAAGCTCTTCAAAGCAATGCAACACGCCAAATATCCTAACATCACGGCACACCCAAATATAGGGGTGCCGCACACCCCCTGTGTTTCACCGATGAGGTGCTGGATCACGAATTCCCAGCGGGATTCAAACCCGTAAACATAGAGGCATACGACGGAACAACAGACCCTGGAGTCTGGATTGAGGATTACATCCTCCACATACACATGGCTAGAGGAGATGATCTCCACGCCATAAAATACTTACCCCTCAAGCTCAAAGGGCCAGCCCGGCATTGGCTCAAAAGCCTCCCTGAAAATACCATTGGAAGTTGGGAAGAGCTCGAGGATGCTTTCCGGGCAAATTTTCAAGGGACTTATGTCCGTCCTCCGGATGCAGACGATTAAGTCGCATAACTCAACAACCCGGAGAGTCAGCCCGCAAATTCTGGAATAGGTTCCTCACCAAAAAGAACCAAATAGTCGACTGTCCGGACGCTGAAGCCTTAGCAGCTTTCAAACACAACGTCCATGACGAATGGCTCGCTGACACCTCGCCAGAGAAGCCGAGAACCATGGCTGCATTAACAAGCCTCATGACCCGCTTTTGCGCGGGAGAAGATAGTTGGCTGGCAAGATGCAGTACCAGCGACCCAAGTACATCCGAAGTAAGGGATGGAAATGGAAAACCACGACACAGCAAGGACCAGCGCCGGATTAAGAGGAACGGTCCAAAGAGCACGGCAGTCAACGCCGGATTCAAATGCTCACGGTAGAACAATAAAAAACTGCCCCTTAAGGACAATAGCGATGAGCTATCCAACTTAAACAAAATCTTGGACAAGATATGCCAAATCCACAGTACTCCCGGGAAGCCTGCAAACCATAGCCATAGAGATTGTTGGGTCTTCAAGCAGTCCGGCAGACTCAACGCCGAACACAAGGGGCTCGACACACCAAGTGAAGATGATGACGAGCACCACAAGCAGAGCCCCGGAAAACAAAAGAATTTCTGACAGGACTACTCCGATAGTATCCGGAACGCGCCGCACAATCTACCCCAGCGGAGTCCCAACACTGGTTGTCAAAACCAATTACCTTCGACCATCAGGACTACTCCGATAGTATCCGGAACGCAGGATGGACTGCCTTGATACTAGAACCTATAATCGACGGTCTTCAATTTACGCAAGTCCTAATGGACAGCGGCAGTGATTTAAACCTGCTATATCAGGACACAATCCGCAACATGGGGATAAACCCAAACAGGATTAGCCATAGCAACACCTCCTTCAAAGGGGTAATGCCAGGCCTGTATGCCCATTGTACGGACTCCCTACTGCTAGAAGTTGTGTTCGGCTCATCCGACAACTTCCGCCGCGAAAAGTTAACCTTCCACATCGCCCCATTCGAAAGTAGCTATCAAGCACCATCTGGGCGTGAAGCTTTACCGCTTTAACGCAATACCGCATTATGCATCTCTTACACTTAAAATGCCGGTCCACGGCATCATCTCATTAAAAGGGAGTATTAGTGTTACTCGAGCACGGAAGAACGTGAGACTGCTTTGATAGCCCCACACCAATCCGCACCGCTAATCAAAGCACCTGAATAGGTCATTCAAACCCGGACACGGCTAGACGAGTCCGCGCCTACTAGCGCATACCCCATACAAGGGGCTGCGGGCACGTACAACAAGAGACAATAAAGCTCAATTCACCTTCCGAACTGTACTCTGTTTATTTAATATAAAGTACATTTCTCGCACGATATTTTTTCTTTTCAACTAAGTTCTTCTCTTTTACAGATGAACACCGTGCTACACCCGTCCAGAATACGGCACAACGGAGACACAGGCGCAGACGTGCAGCAGGGACCCGTCGCAAGGATTCTTTTCAGATTAAGACCCTGTGTAAACCTTTTTTACTGTCTCTTGTTGATACACATCCCCCGGTTTCTTACTATAACCGAGGAGGAGGCTGGCGTTTTGGCATCGGCCGCACCAGAATTTTTGCGCGTACCTGGACACCAGGGGCTTAGGGCATTATTCTGCCCGTTTTCATAAAGACCGAATACCTTAGGGAGTGTTCGGCGTCTCGAGTTAGGCCTTATATGCATCAGCTCCGAATCATGTCTTTGGTCAAATGTTGGGTTTGCCCGGCTCCCATGTTTTGGTACCTTACGTTCCGTTATATCGGCTAAGGTAGCACTGGGAGAACCACTGCGATTGTGCCCCGGTTGAGCTGGGTTGAGCACCTCAGTGGAGAAAGCTAAAACTGACTGTCATGATATAGCGTGAGACTGGTCAACCACTCGATGACCCAGCGGAATGTTTAGAATTCCCCTGCATTGATGAAGGGCCATTTCCCGGTCAGGCACATACGCGCCCCAAATCCGGGAGAGCGCGGTGCCCCTAGGGGCTATATAGTAGCCCCACCATCGAGCTCCTATTGCTAAGTGAAAGTGATAAAGCATTATAGTCCGGTTGCCTAGTTTGCTACGCTATCACCTCCTTCACAGGACCAAGACGTTGGATTAAGTGTGAAAATGCGCCTTTTTTGCAAACACCCCCGCACTATGTGCGTGGGGGCTGAAGCCGAAGACTGCCATCTTTCAGGTTATATACACATATACATCAACGGCAGCACATGAGGCGTCTTAATACTTGAACGCACAAGTATAAAAAGCTCTTATATTATATTGAAACATTGTTTTCGCAAATCATACATGTCATTTAAACATAATATCCTTCGAGCACTGCATCTCTATTAAACGAGCGCCCTGCAGGACTTCGTCAAAATAGTGCTCGGCAGGTACTCTGCTTCTGTCCGAATCTTGGGATGTAACATCGGTGGCCTTCATCTCCGCCCAGTATGTCTTGACACGGGCAAGAGCCATCCGCGCTCCCTCAATACACGCCGACCGCTTCATTGCGTCGATACGCGGCACCGCACCAAGGAACTGTTGCACTAAGCCAAAATAACTCTTGGCTGGGTCCGCTCGCCACAAATGAGTCATGACATGCTTCATGGCAAGTCCGGATAATCGATTCAGCTCGCCCATTCGCCAACCGATCGTCACCGGAAGAGGACGCCCGGACTATGGAATTGCGACCAATATAGCTCTTTCCTTCTGCGCCCCTTCTGGCCTCGGAAGTGCTCAATCGCGTCCGCAGCGCTCGCTGCTAAGTCCAGATAAGCATCCTCCAAACTCCACAACTTGTCCAATTGAGCATACTTCAGATCTGTATATTTCCTCCGGAGCAGAAACGGTTTTCCAGCCGCAATAGCCCCGGCCTGACTCAGCTCCTCCTTGGCAGCTCTCATAGCGGAACGGGCATCCTTGGATTCGGCGGTGGCCTTTTTCAGGTCCTCTTGCTCCGCTTGACGTTCTTTTTCAAGAACCTCACAGCGGTCGGTAGTATTCTTCAACTTTATGGCCATATCGGCCATTTCCAATTTGCTTCGGCAGTGAGCAGCCCGTTCGGCTTTTAGCTCTTCGGCCGCCCTTAAAGCGGCCACATTACTATTTCTGGCTTGCTCTTTCGCTCGGGCGAGTTCCGCCCGCAGCTCCTCCACAACAGCGGCACCGTCTGCATTAAAAGCATACAAGTAGTAAGGCATGGGCGTCAAGCTCCCTTACCAGCTGTCCCCGGAGAAGTCGCATACCTTGTGACTCGTCAAACCGTTTATTGACCAACGCGATGTCCGCATCCGCCTCGTCAAGTTGCCGCTTTAGTTCGGCAAATTCATCAGCCCGGCTGGCCACCGGACGAACCGCCACCTATTTAGGAGCGGCGCAATGTTATAACTAAGATTATGATCCTCGACACGCTGTCAATTTTGACAACATACCGAGTCGCAGGGGCTACTATCTATACAGGGCGCATTCTACATGCATAACTGTCAGAAGGTACATCATTTTTGTGTACCTCGAACCCCGTCAGTAAGCTTCTGATGGCTTCATGCAATCTGCTCTCCGCGAACGCAATTCTTTCAATCACAGTACCCATTAGCGCACGGTGATCTTCTGAGATAGCCGCTCGCCCCAGCAGATCCTTCAGCTCCTCCGACCGCACGCCAGTTGGCGCCGGACCTTCCGGCCCCGCCGGACTCGGGGAAACCCTCCGCGACGACACCTCAGGGTCGTCCGCCTCGCATGAAGGTGCGACAGGTGGAGGCGTTTCGCTCTCCATCATCTCCGGAAGAAGATCCCCCGAAGACGTGCTCTGCTGAGAAGGGCTGAGATCTGAACTACAAGGTATAATTTTGGTTATCTTGAAATAAATACAGGATGGCCCTTATTACAAGACCCTTCTTTTTACTTACGGCTCATTGAGGGCTGATCCCCTTGGGAAATAGTGCGGCTGGGGTACTTCCAGCGCCGGATTCTCTGACGAAGATTTCTTTCCCCTCTTTGAGGCCTTGACCTCCTGATCTTCCGAAGCAGTCCTCTTCTCTCCTTGGAGGGTGGGACTTTTGATTCCCCCTTCCTCAAAAGCCTCCTTTGTGGAGGCAGTTGCTTCCCTGCTCCCCCCTTCACCTTCTTTAAAAGGCGTGGCCTTCAACATCTTGGTCAGCATGGGATCCGGCGTGGTCTTTGGGAGGGGAGCCGGACACCTTATTAACTTTGCCTTGGCTATCCACTCCTGTTCAAGAAACGGCTCCTTAAAGGGCATATATATATATGATAAATGAATGAACAGCCTGTCCGGTTACAGGGTTACTTACTTGAGTATCTGGGCGATTGCAGCTTAGTCCTGCATCCACAGTCAGGTCCGGACACTTCTCTTGTGATCCGAAGAACAGTTTATACATCTCCACGGGCGTCGTACCATAAAATGTTGGAGAGCTCGTGGTCCCTTCGGATTAAATTCCCACAGACGAAGGGGGTGACGTTTGCAGGGCAGAAGGCGCCGAATCAACATAACATGCGCCACTGCGACCAGATTGATCTCTCTTTCTTGGAGGTCCCGAATACGGCCCTGCAACAGAGGAACGTCCTTGGACAGCCCCCAGTCGAGCCCCTTGTTGACCCATAACACCAGCCACTGTGGTGGACCTGAGCGGAAGGCGGGAAGCGCCACCCATTTGGTGCCCCTGGGAGTGGTGATATAAAACCACTCCCGTTGCCACAAACCAAGCTCCTCTTGAAAAGAGCCCTCGGGCCACGGAGCATCAGCACACTTGCTTATGACCGCCCCTCCGCACTCTGCTTGTTGCCCCTCGATCATCTTCGGCTCCACCTTGAAGGTCTTGAGCCACAATCCAAAGTGAGGGGTAATATGGAGGAAGGCTTCACATACGACAATGAATGACGAGATATGGAGGATGGACTCCGGATTCAAGTCATGGAAATCCAGCCCATAATAAAACATGAGCCCCCGCACAAAGGGATCCATCGGGAAGCCTAAACCCCGAAGGAAGTGAGATACGAACACCACGCTCTCGCCAGGCTCGGGAGTGGGAATGACCTGCCCTGGAGCAGGCAGCCTATGCGAGATCTCGCCGGTTAGATACCTGGCGTCTCGCAGCTTTAGCACTTCTTCTTCTGTGACGGAACAAGACATCCATCGGCCGAGCTGGTTAGAGCTGGACATCGTCGAAGGTCCGAAGCGCCTAAATCTGAAGCTTTGGGTGTTAGAACTCAAAGCGCGAGGCGAACTCGATAGAGGGTGGAAAAAAGAAGAGGGCCTTGGTCTCATTATAAAGAGGTTGAATACCAAGAGCCCTCCCCGTGGTCGATTGGGACTCGCCTTCGATAGAGGAGGCGTGCCAACGGGCACGGTTGGGTTACCCACGTCCGTATTGATGAGAATCCCGGAATAAGGGGGCATGATCTACGCTTTGATAAGACGTGCCAAGGAAACCGCCTCGCTAAGCGCGCTGAGGTGGACAGTAAAAAATGATTTGAATAAAAGCTTGGCCGTGGTGTGATGTCACGCCGCGGAATACGTCAGCAGATCTGTGCAAAAATTATTCTCTCTACGGTGGTATGTGGAACTTGTTTTGCAGAGCCGGACACTATCCTTGTGTTCAAAACCTTCTATGAAGTATTCGGAGGAGGAACCCGCCTTGCAATGCCGAAGACAATATGCGCGCCGGACTCGTCGTCATTGAAGCCTGGTTCAGGGGCTACTGAGGGAGTCCTGGACTAGGGGGTGTCCGGATAGCCGAACTATCATCTTTGGCCGGACTCCAAGAATATAAAGATACAAGATTGAAGACTTCGTCCCTTGTCCGGATGGGACTTTCCTTGGCGTGGAAGGCAAGCTTGGCGATACGCATATGTAGATTTCCTACCATTGTAACCGACTCCGTGTAACCCTAACCCTATTCGGTGTCTATATAAACCGAAGGGTTTTAGTCCGTAGGACGAACAACAATCATACCATAGGCTAGCTTCTAGGGTTTAGCCTCCTTGATCTCGTGGTAGATCTACTCTTGTACTACCCATATCATCAATATTAATCAAGCAGGAGTAGGGTATTACCTCCATCGAGAGGGCCCGAACCTGGGTAAGAACATCGTGTCCCTTGTCTCCTGTTACCATTCGCCTAGATGCACAGTTCGGGACCCCCTACCCGAGATCCGCCAGTTTTGACACCGACAGGTACCCTTGCAGTTTTCCACCTAATCCAGTAGAGGGGCAGCTCACCACAACGTTTAATCTGGCGAATGATGGAGGTGAGCACAGAGGTGGTGATGGAATGTTAGGGTTGCAGTTCTTTATTTTTCTATGATGTAAGTGGGTTTAGGTTCACATCAAGCGAGCAGAGCAAGAGCAAGGTAGGCGGTGCTGAAAGTATGGATGAAGACGTGTATGAATAAAACCTAACTCAGTTGTGTCTCTCATTTGATTAAAAATGATATATGTATTTAGATATCCTGAGCAGTTTTAATAAGGATAACAATAAGTGCCTGACGTGCGGTGTCTTGGAGCTTGTTCCGAACACCCCTAACCACAAATTCTGTCACTTCACCGTATGCATGCACAAGTGACGAAACTTATTATGTCAGCAGGAATCTTCTGGGTTTTCAATTTTTAAAATGGTTTATCTCTTAAATAAAAAAATTAATTGAAAAACCATTTTCACCATTAAATACACCGCGACAAGATCTATGAAACTAGATCTCATATGGATATGTTTTGACGATTTTTTTTAGGTTCAAAGTTGCCATGTCTATTGCACATAAATTGCCATGGTGTTTACACTGAAGTTGCATTTATATATTTCAACTAAAGTTGCCATGTTACAAAAAAGGGAATTAACATACTAAACTTGCCATGATGAATTACTAAAATTTTCCTAACCGATGGAATAATTTTGACATGGTTCATAATAAAAAACGAAATGCATCGTCAATTATTTAAAAATCCAAGGTCAATGACTCAAATTTGCCATGAACCATTCACTAAAATTGCCATGGTGAATTACTTAAATTTGCCATGGTTCTTAGAAAAAAATAATTTCCATTGTCAAATACTAAAATTACCATGGTCAAAATACTAAAATTGCGATGATCTGTAAACTATCACTACTAGGGAAAACCTTATACACAGAAGTTTATCAGCAGCGCGGTTTAAAAACGGGCGCTACTGCTAATTAGTAGTAGCGAGGGGTATAAATACCGCGCTACTACTAAGTTGATAGTAGTAGCGAGGGGTATAAACCCGCGCTACTACTAAATGGTCTCCAACAATGTCCCCGGGATAGGCCATAGTAGTAGCGAGGGGTATAAAACTGGCGCTACTACTAAGTAAGTAGTAGTAGCGCAGGTAAGACCCCCACGCTACTACTATGCGTGTCCTCCCGGCCCGATCCACGCTCTGTCCCACCCCACCACCACCTCGCACCAACCGTCCCACACCACCCACTATCGCCCGTCTGTCTCAAAAAAAAACCACGCACCCAACCTCCTCTCCTCTCCCAACCCACTCGCCGCCGGCCTCCCTTACACCTCCTCTCCTCCGTCCGTCCGCCCCCATGCCCCCCGCTGCGTGCGCCACGCCGGCGGCCGCGCGCTCGCCGCTGCACGTCTCGCGTCGTTGCCCGCCTATGCCGTCGGCAAGTCGCCCCCGCGCTCCACTCGACACACTCCGATCCGGACAGCCGCTGCTAGCACTCCAACAGATCCGCCCGGCCGGCCGGCGGAGGCGAAGCGGCGACCATGGAGGAGGAGCTGCGCGCGCTGCTCCGCGACCTCGACGCGCTCAAGCAGCTCCCCGACCCGGCCTCCATCGACCGGGTAAGCCGTCGTCCGCTCCCTCCCTCCCCAGATCTCGATCCCTTCCTCCGGTCACAGCCCCCACATCTTCCTCTCCCCTGTTGCCAGATGCGAGATCGCGTGGTGAAGATGATGGGCCCGTCCGGCGCCGCTGCCGCCACCCGATCGAAGATCAAGGTACGAACCGATGGCGCTTGACAGTCCTTCTAGGTGGTGAATTGGATTTGTGTGTTTGTGGAATTGACTGTGGCTTGCAGACTGGGGTTGCGTGGCGCAGGACATGCGCGGAGGTTGTGGACAGCAACCCCTATAGCAGGCTCATGGCGCTACAGCGGATGGGGATCGTCGACAACTACGAGCGCATCCGCGACTACTCTGTCGCCATTGTGGTAAGCATCTCGCTCTTATCTGGCTGTGAGGCGTTAATTAGAAAGCAATTCGAGTTGGCAATTGGCATTGAGTAGACCTGTAACTTTCCTCTTTGAGTAGAGGAAGTTAGTTGGTATACTGTGAAGTTCTCAAATGGAAATCATGGATCAAGCAAATATGTAAAGGGTAGTGAGTAGATGGAGCGTAGATGATTACTCTTCACTTGTGTCTTTGCATACTAGGCTTTCCTTGATGAAATATCGTGGTTAACAACATGTACTCAACCCCACAGGAGTTTGATGTCAACGCAGTAATAGCCACATAATCAGATAATACATGTACAAGGTTGGGGAGGCACGGTCAGCGTTGGTGTTCTGGTGCAGGTCGCCGAACCACAGAGAGAGGAGAGGTCGTCATGTCGAGCTCATGGGGATAGGGCAGCCACCATTTCATTGATTGTCACGTTTCTACGGCTTAGCGGATTTAGCACTATGGTAATTTCTGAATTTCTGATTGAATTAGTTTTTAGGTGACTATGATTTTGGGTTTGCTGACCCTTTTGACCTCAAGTACTACTACAGAGCAGAATTTCTGAATTTCTGATATGATTAGTTTTTAGGTTACGATGATCCCTGTAAGTTACTTTGTAGTAGATTTGTACAAGACCACTCGCAGCTAGACTTTTTGTTGTGGTAAGGACCTGACAACAGCTAAAAAACCTTTTTTGGGGAATGCTTAGTGTGCCAAGACAAGTTTTTTGTGGGATGTGGGTGGACGCAACAGATCAAATTTGGTAGTGTTCGTCTTATTTTACGTCTTAGTACTCAATTGTCAGCATAGCTCTCTAGTCTCTCTGGTTCGTCCAACTGCAATTTCACATAAAACGCATATGCATATTATGTTGTTGTTCTCTACATGAATGAATTTGATATGCACTATGTTTTTTTGCCATGCATTATGCTGGTCTCAGCTGGAAAGAGTTTCTTACCAAATCATATGGCCGCAAGCAACTAGGAGCAGTTCCTGCCCGATGCCAGCCAGCATGCAATTTCACTCTGATAGGACATATGTACTCTGATGTCAGCATTATGGAGTTCTTAAGTTCACAGGCGAAGTAGCTTGTATGCTCTGATAGACAAATGAGCTTGAACGCTTTATAGATTTATCAGCCCAAGATCAGCAGCTCATATATAGTACTCGTAATAATAGTTTGGCCATAGGATATATATATCAGAATTCAGAGCAGACATCAATTCTGTTAACTGTGTTGATTAGCCATCAAGCAGATCATACTATAAATTAACCTGCTCGTTAATTAATGAAATTAAGGTACATAGTCATGCATGTGTCTCAACTCGTACGAACTCACTACTCATGCTCACTCCACTCTTCTCTCTCTACCATGTAATGGCACTGGCACTGAAATTATTCAATCTCTGTTTAAAAGGACTCACCAGTATATGCCACATTAAACTCCAACAGTATATACGTGTACAGTGTACTACATGTTTAGCATAAAAAACAAAACTGCATTCCAGCAGCCTTCAGTAGGTTTCTTTCTACCTACCTCAATTAACCTTTCAGTTAGTATACAGCTGATCAATTTGCTCCTCTTCACTACACCCACCATGTAATTAATCAGTAGACTACAGTTGCTGAGAAATTAAACTAACCAAGGTTGTGTTTTTTTAGATCATGAAGGAGAGATGTATAAGGCTGTACTTATATACTGATAGCTAATTAAGAAGCTGGGAAATATATGCAAACAAAGATATATGTCAACATCAGAGATGAAATTGGCCGGATGATTAGCCAGAGACCGAGTCTAGGTGCAGTGATCTGAGTTGCCGGCAGAACACTTGGCTGGTTGCAGTACTCGTTAATTAGGCTCTACTGAAGAAGTGCACCTGTGGAGAGATTCAGTTATCCAATGGTTATCAAGCCATAGAGAACATATTGTCACTTCTACTCCCTTGTAGCGTGTCAGCGATCTGCCTTTGAAGCAAGGGATGCAACTCAGCTGGTCTTGACCAAACTGAAGATATAAGGCAGAACAGAAGAAGGCGCCAAGGCGCCAGCGAGTGGGTGACGCGGCAGGAATTGATAAGGGCCAGCCTGTTAGTAAATAGAGACAGACCGCGATCGACCGCAACAATGACACTGTTCATAGGTGCGTAACAACTTGCTTGCCCTAACTCTCTTCCTATTTTTCTGCATGTAGATTGATGTAGTTTGTGGATGCATAATTTGTAGCATGTCAGGCTCCTCGCCTCACCGGACATGCACAATATATCATCTTCATATTGTCTACCAAATGGTAGGAAAATTTGTATCCATAGGGAAATTTTACTGCCTGGTGGTTGTTATGAAGCCGTAGAAGTTTTTTTAAGGAAACCCGCAGAGGAGAAATGGTAGTCACTAGAAGGGAACGCGCGCCTTTGTCGCGCCGTTCTTCTTTCCAGGGTTGTGAGCTTTTTAGCTGTCCAGCATCACCCTATGGCAGATAATCATTTCTATTATGTGTTAATGCTTTCCTTTAAAACTACTTCAAAAAACAAAGAAATTGGATTCTTTTAGCCGTATTATCCTTTGAACATCTATATGAAATGATCTATGTTTAAGTGTATTTAGTTTTGAAGAAAACTAAAGGCAATTAATGTGAAAATTAGATATGTCCTATTACCTGGCAATATATAGTTCATCTAGGCTTGGTTGGCAATATATATTATCTAAACATTAATTTCATTTGTTTGTAGCTATTACATAGGCGATCTCTTGTTAATAGAAATCACTCACTTTTTTGTTTTCGTATATTTATTCCCGTAGCTACTGTACATCACAACATGCAAGGAAATATATGTCTGCTGAAATTTATTTTATTTGTTCTTTTCTCTTTACAGAAATCTTGGATTCATAAATGGGAGAAGCACATAAGGGAGAAGAAGATGATTGCAAGGATGGAGAGGGAGCAAATCATTTGGAGGGATAGAATGCCACTGTTTGGTGTTTTTATGCATTTTTGTTTGCTTTCAACTGTGTTTGCACTAGCTGGGAATAAGTGATTAGGCAATAAGTGTAGATGTATGGATATGCTCTAATGCTCCTGGTTTACTCTAAATCTTCGATTTGGAATGATATGTAATGCTGCTCGGTTATTACAAATCTGGGCTTCTTTTAGTTGTTAGAATTGTATGCATAAAATGGAATTGATGGATTTTATTTTTTTAATTCCTAATTAGTTAGTAGTAGCGTGGGGTGAAATGGAGCGCTACTAGTATTTAGGATACTAGTAGCGTGTGGTACTATAGACACGCTACTACTATTCCGTTAGTAGTCCGCGCTACTATTAATATGTTAGTAGTAGCGCGGGTTTACCCCGCGCTACTACTAACTATTAGCTGTAGCGCGATACTAGGAGCGCGGGTACCCGCGGTGCTAGTAGCCATTTTACCCGCACTGCTAGTAGCCTTTTTCCTAGTAGTGTATATTTGCCATGATTTATAAATTATATTTTCCATGACGAATTACTAAATATTGCAATGATCCATGAATTAAATTTGCCGTGGTTAATTGCTGAAAATTTCCATGATCCATTAATAAAATTTACCGTGAAAAGTAGTTGATATACAATGATAGCTTTAAAATATAGAAGAAAAAAATAGATGAAACATAGCATGGCAACTTTAGTATAAACACTATGACAATTTCAGTGTAAATTTCATGGCAACTTTTGGCCAAAAAAAGTCGTCGAAACATAGCAATATGAGATCTAGTTTTGAATATCTCGTTGAGATGGATTTAATGATGAAAATAAATTTTTAATCAAAATTTATATTCGGGAGAGAAAACAGCTTTAAGTCTAAAAAAACAAAAAGATTCTGCTAATGTTATTTGTTTGATGTCGCAAAATGGATGATAATAGGGGCGTTTGGACCATGTTGCTTCTTGGTGCATGTATGGCACTTATCATTTGGGTTTAATAAAGATCCACACGTTTCATATTGCTCATATCATATTCAAGTTCCCCAACACAAGAAAGATAAATGGTTGTGTAACGAATCAACCTAAAATTTGGCACCAAGATAATAGATGAAGTATTACTAAAAAATATCTATGAAAATTAAATAATAATTTATATAATTATTACTATTAGTATTTCCATGATAGCAATCTAGGTATATTTTCAAACAAAGTTTAAGTACATGTTTTCTACTACACTTAAGCCAAATCATTTTAATTTTGACCATTTTATGGTGAAGATATTACTCACAACTTGTTAGTGGGTGCACTAGTTACTACCCGGCTATGAAATACAACCATCTAGAAAGCATGCATTTAAACATTTCTAAGTTTAAGTAGGTCAAATCCTTTGGATATGGATCCAATTGATTAAATCCTGAATAAAGTTTGCCCCCTAATAAAAGGTTGTCACAAATGCCATTGTAAATGCTTACTTGGATAAGCATCCAATTAATGTCCGCACCTTATAACAATGTCTATTTAAGCACCCCTATCTCACTTTTTAGGATCGACTCACAACACCAATTCACCAAAGTCCTACATAACTATCTCAAGATCTAGAACCCCATTAGACAATCCAATAGCCATGAGGACATCTAGCTTCCTCCTCCTCATCGTTGTTGTATTCCTCTATGCCATCGGCTCACCTGCCACAGGCTGTGGGGAACGGATGGGCAACCAATTGTGGAACACGGCAATAGAGAATGGATGGGAACCAATTGGAAACATCAATGACCAACACATCCAGGAGCTCGGCCGCTGGGCGGTGTTGGAGTTCGGCAAGCACGTGAACTGCGTGCTCAAGTTCAACAAGGTGGTGAGTGGCAGACAACAACTTGTTTCTGGAATGAACTACGAACTCATCATCGACGCATCAGACATTGGCGGGAAAGATGACAAGTACAAGGGAGAGGTGTACGAGCAGGAGTGGACTCACAAACGCCAGCTCCTCTCATTCGCCAAGGTGAAATAGGCGGGTAGCAATAACTTCGGTAGTAATAATTGTGATGTTGCAGATTTGTTAGCTGGGTTTTTTAATCGACTAATAATTTATCCTCATGCATTGCCATGCTTGTAACATATCAAATAGCATACATCTACAACTTGACAATGATAAGAGCAGAAAATGGAACAACTAAATATAACTTCCAATGGCAGAGATCTATAACTGTAATATAATGCAATACCAAAGAGTCATGAAACAAAAACACGGAATTAGCACTAGATCGATCATTCTTCTATAACCAGTGGGATGGTTTCCAGAAGACCATTCAACTTTTCCAAGGAAAAACATATCTTGCTGACACGGAAATGAAGAAAAAAGAATACATCTATCAATCTATATAGATGTAGTATAAGTTAATTCGGCCTAACTATACCTTCAATCTCCAAGCACGATCATCGTACTAGTGAAATTTCGGAGGTGATGATGCGGAGTGGAGGTAATGTGACGGTGATAGAGGAGAGGAATTTGAGGTTACCAATTAGTGTTTAGGCTTAGTGTTAGAGTGTTGTGTGTTAGGCTGGGTGACACTAGGGTAGGGTGCTTTAGAGGGATGTCTTTCTCCGATGGCAGTAGTCACTAGCCTCAAGAAAGAAATGTTTGGTGGCTAGAGGAGAAAAATACATATGTGCATTAAAAATCAGACTGTGGATCTTAATCGACCATGCTATTATAAATTTCCTAGCGAGCAAAGAGTAGCTAGTTACTTCATATGCAAAACCATATAATTCAGAAGTACGGACCTCGGTCGAAAAGGAGAGCCACTTTTGCGTTAACAAGTACATGGGTGACTAAAGACCCAACTATTCAGTTTCTGCTTAAGAAATGAGAAAACAAATAAACGCACCTCCTGTGGGAGGGTAAAAGCCTACTAACCATGGTTCGTGTCGTCCTCGGGGAAACCCACAGCCTTCCCCTTTGAACAGAGAGGAGAACATACCGTAAAAATCTTCTCCGATGACGTGGGTGTCGTCGTCTTCCCCGGATAAGCCCGCATGGGTTGAGCTCATGGCTGGAGAGGTTGGACTTCGTGGCTTAGGGCACGTGCTCCACCTCAACTAGGGTAATCCTTTGGTCCGGGAGGAAGGACAACCTCTTCATAATCCTGCCCACCTCCTTGGAATGCGACCGGATAGCATTCTAAGAATAATTAGGAAATAGGGGGGAGTTGTGTGGTTGGAAGAAAGCATATATCACAGTAAAGATGATCAGTAGAAATATCTTTGTATGTGTAGCATTTCAGAGAAACACTTCCTAGTGTGGCCATGTTTTTGACGAAGGATACAAGAAATTAGTAGCAATATTCATGTAGGTGTAACATTTTTAGAGAAACACTCCCGACCATGGCATTGTTTTGCACCAACGAGATAGGAGGTCGGTAGAAACGTCCACGTAGATGTAGCATTTTCAGAGAAAACACCCCAAACGATGGCGATGTTTTTGACCAACAAGATGGGAGCCGCTACCCGCTAGCACGAGGGTCGCTAGTGCGTGTGCCGTCCCACATGTAGGTTGCTAGCCAGCCACCATGCCAAGCTAGCTCATGCGTAGACGTTCTTCCTGGAACTACTTTATATGACAGGATTGTGTAGTAGTACTAGTGTAAGGACAGAACTGTGTAGAAGTACTATGTGCATAAGGGCAGGACTGAGTACGAGTTACTGTTAGAAATATATTTGGTATTTAGAGATTGTCGGGGATTAGATAGGAATTGTTTTCATCTTATTTCTAGGAGGCGTCTTGCCCTTCAAGTCTTGTACTCAATATACACTCGCCCTTGAGGCTCAATAATACATTCAATGCATTACACCAATCATCCTCTCAACCACTTCTAACATGGTATTAGCCTAACAGATCCAAACCCTAGCTGTCGCCGTGCTTTCGCTCGGTGCCGCCCCCAGGGCGGTCGGTTTCAATGACCACCGCCGGGGGCCGCGCCGCCCATACCTATGGTCCGTCCGTAGGTCGTTGAGGGAGTCCTGGATTAGGGTTGTCCAGATAGCCGGACTATAGCCTTTGGCCGGACTCCTGGACTATGAAGATACAAGATTGAAGACTTCGTCCCGTGTCCGGATGGGACTTTCCTTGGTGTGGAAGGCAAGCTTGGCGATACGGATATGTAGATCTCCTACCATTGTAACCGACTCTGTGTAACCCTAAACCTATTCGGTGCCTATATAAACCGGAGGGTTTTAGTCCGTAGGACAAACAACAATCATACCATAGGCTAGCTTCTAGGGTTTAGCCTCTCTGATCTCGTGGTAGATCTACTCTTGTACTACCCATATCATCAAAATTAATCAAGCAGGAGTAGGGTTTTACCTCCATCGAGAGGGCCCGAACCTGGGTAAAAACATCGTGTCCCTTGTCTCCTGTTACCATCCGCCTAGACGCACAGTTCGGGACCCCATACCCGAGATCCGCCGGTTTTGACACCGACATTGGTTCTTTCATTGAGAGTTCCTCTGTGTCGTCATCCTTAGGCCCGATGGCTCCTCCGATCATCAACGACGATGCGCTCCAGGGTGAGACTTTTCTCCCCGGACAGATCTTCGTATTCGGCGGCTTTGCATTGTGGGCCAATTTGCTTGGCCATCTGGAGCAGATTAAAAGCTACGCCCTTGGCCACCAGGTCAGATTTGGAAGTTTGAACTATACGGCTGACGTCCGCGGAGACTTGATCTTCGACGGGTTCGAGCCACAGCCAAGCGCGCCGCACTGTCACGAGGGGCATGATCTAACTCTGCCGCCGAACAGTGTCCTAGAGGCCGCACCAGTGTCGCCGACCTTTAGCTCGGAGCCGATCTGCGCCGATCGAGGGCGGGTGGCTAGACACTGCCTCGGGGCTGCAATCTCTACGGCGATTGAGCCGTACACCTACCCGTCTTTTGCGGCTTCGTGACTCAAGGTGCGGACTCCTCTCCGGACTCCGAGCCTTCCGCGCCCCCGCCAATCGAATCCGATTGGGCGCCGATCATGGAATTCACTGCCGCGGACATCTTTCAGCACTCGCCCTTTGGCGACATCCTGGATTCACTAAAGTCTCTCTCTTTATCAGGAGAGCCCTGGCCGGATTATGGTCAGGAAGGTCGGGATGCGGACGACGAAGAAATTCAAATCCCACCCACCACCCACTTCGTAGCCACTGTCGATGATTTAACCGACATGCTCGACTTCGACTCTAAAGACATCGACGGTATGGACGATGATGTAGGGGAGGAGCATGAACCAGCACCTACAGGGCACTGGAGAACCACCTCATCTCACGATGTATACATGATGGACACACCTAAAGGAAGCGACGATGAGGAACAACGGGACGCTACGAAGGATCATTCCCTCGAAAAGCAGTCAAAACAGCAACGTAAGCGTCGCTCAAAGTCCCGCCTCGACAAAGACCCAGCCAGAGAGCAGGGCGAGGACGATCTCACGCCAGACAAGTTGCTGGAGCAGAAGAACCTCCACAAAAGGCTCGTCGCCACTGCACGTAGCCTGAAAAAGCAACAGCGGAAGCTCAAAACAGCGGAAGATGCACTCAGAATCAGATGGAGCAAAGTACTCAACACCGCAGACAAATATGGCGACAGTCGCCGAACGAAGAGCTACCCAAAGCGAAAACTACTGCCTAAATTTGATGAGGAGGCCGTAGAGCCCCCGCAATCAAAAAACAAAGAGGCCACCCGGTCGGATGGACGACCCCATGGAAAACAGAGAGCGGCAAACGGCGCCGCACACAAGCCGGCACGCGATCCGCACAGGGATTCGCATCCAAAAGATGGCCCAGTTAGATCTATCTACGGGCCAAGAAAGCAAGCTCTAGTAAGCAATGCAACACATCAAGTATCCGAACATCACGGTACACCTAAATATAGGGGTGCCGCACACCCCCTATGTTTCACCGATGAGGTGCTGGATTATGAATTTCAGCGGATTCAAGCCCGTAAACATAGAGGCATCTGACGGAACAACAGACCTCGAGTCTGGATTGAGGATTACATCCTCCACATACACATGGCTAGAGGAGATGATCTCCACGCCATAAAATACTTACCCCTCAAGCTCAAAGGGCCAGCCCGGCATTGGCTTAAAAGCCTCCCCAAAAATGCCATTGGAAGCTGGGAAGAGCTCGAGGATGCTTTTCGGGCAAATTTTCAAGGGACCTATGTCCGACCTCCGGATGCCGACGATTTAAGTCACATAACTCAACAACTCGAAGAGTCAGCCCGGAAATTTTGGAATAGATTCCTTACTAAAAAGAACCAAATAGTCGACTGTCCGGACGCCGAAGCCTTAGCAGCTTTCAAACACAACGTCCGAGACGAATGGCTCGCCAGACACCTCGGCCAAGAAAAGCCAAGAACAATGGACGCATTAACAAGCCTCATGACCCGCTTTTGCGCGGGAGAGGATAGCTGGCTGGCAAGATGCAGCACCAGCGACCCAAGTACATCCGAAGTCAAGGATGGAAACGGGAAACCACGACGCAGCAAGGACCAGCGTCGGACCAAGGGAAACAGCCCGAAGAGCACGACAGTCAACGCCAGATTCAAAAGCTCTCGACAGAATTATAAAAAGCTGCCCCTTAAGGATAACAGGGACGAGCTATCTAATTTAAACAAAATCTTGGACAAGTTATGCCAAATCCACAGTACTCCCGGGAAGCCTGCAAACCATACCCACAGAGATTGTTGGGTCTTCAAGCAGTCCGGCAAACTCAACGCCGAACACAAGGGGCTCGACACACCAAGCGAGGACGATGACGAACCCCAAAAGCAGAGCACAGGAAAACAAAAGAATTTCCCACAAGAAATCAAAACAGTCAACTCACTTCACGCGACAAAAGGGAAAAATAGAGCAGCGCCCATAGAGGTACGCGCCATACGTCCTATCCCGGAGGAGTCCCGCCACTGGTTGTTCAAACCAATCACCTTCGACCATCGGGATTACTCTAGAAGTATACGGAATGCAGGTTGGACTGCCTTGATATTAGATTCGATAATTGGCGGACTCCAATTTTCACAAGTCCTAATGGACGGCGGCAGTGATCTAAACCTGCTATATCAGGACATAATCCGCAAAATGGGGATTGACCCAACCAAATTCCGCCATAGCAACACTTCCTTTCAAGGGGTATGCCAGGCCCATATGCCCATTGTACGGGCTCTCTACTGCTAGAAGTTGTGTTCGGCTCACCCGACAACTTCCGCCGCGAAAAGTTAACCTTCCACCTCGCCCCATTTACAAGTAGCTATCAAGCACTATTGGGAATGAAGCTTCGCCCGCTTTAACGCAATACCGCATTATGCATCTCTTACACTTAAAATGCCCGGTCCACGCAGCATTATCTCGTTAAAAGGAAACATCGAGGGTTCCTCGAGTCCGGAAAATCATGTGTTGCCTTGACAGCCACACAATAAACCGGCTTCACCAATAAAAGCACTTAGACAGGTCATCCAGACCCCGGACACGGCTGGACGAGTCCGGCGTAAACATACAAGGGCTTACTAGACGCATACCCCCGTACAAGGGGCTCCGCGCATGCACAACAAGAGACAATAAAGCTCAATTTTATTCATTTTTTGAATTGTACTTCGTTTATTTAATATAACGTACATTTTCGCACGACCTTTTTCAACTAAGTTCCTCTCTTTTACAGATGAACACCGTGCTACACCCGTCCAGGATACGGCACAACGGAGACACAGGCGCAGACGTGCAGCAGGGACCCGTTGCAAGGATTCTTTTCAGATTAAGACCCTGCGTAAACCTTTTTTACTGTCTCTTGTTGATACACATCCCCCGGTTTCTTGCTATAACCGAGGAGGAGGCTGGCGTTTTGGCATAGGCCACGTCAGAATTTCGCGCGTACCTGGACACCAGGGGTTTATTACCAAGGGCGATTGTTCGGCCCGTTTTCATAAAGATCGAATACCTTAGGGAGTGTTTGGCGTCTCGAGTTAGGCCTTATATGCATCAGCTCCGAATCATGTCTTTGGTCAAATGTTGGGTTTGCCCGACTCCTGTGTTTTGCTGCCTTACGTTCCGCTCTATCGGCTAATGCGGCACCAGGAGAACTACTGCGATTGTGCCCCGGTTCGGCCAGGCGAGCACCTCAGTAGAGAAAGCCGAAAACTGACTGTCATGATATAGCGTGAGACTGGTCAACCACTCGATGACCCGCTGGAATCTTTAGAATTCCTCCGCATTGACGAAGGGCCGTTTCCCGGTCAGGCACATACGCGCCCCGAATTCGGGTGAGCGCGGTGCCCCTAGGGGCTATATAGTAGCCCCACTGTCGAACTCCTATGGCTAAGTGAAAGTGATAAAGCATTATAGTCCGGTTGCCTAGTTTGCTGCGCTATCACCTCCTTTGTAGGACCAAGATGTTGGATCAAGTATGAAAAGGCGCTTTCTGCAAACACCCCCGCATTATATGCGTGTGGGCTGAAGCCAAAGACTGCCATCTTTCAGGTTATATACACATATACATTAACGGTCGTACATGAGGTATTTTAATTCTTGAGGGAACAAGTATAAAAAGCTTTTATATTCCATCGAAACATTGTTTCACAATAATACATGTTATTGAACATAATATCCTTCAAGCTTTGCGTCTATTAAATTAAGCGCGCCTGCAGAACTTCCGAAAATAGTGCTCGGCGTGTACTCGGCTTCCGTCCGAATCTTGGGATGCAACATCGGTGGCCTTCATCTCCGCCCAGTATGTCTTGACACGGGCAAGAGCCATCCGCGCACCCTCTATGCATGCTGACCGCCTCATTGCTTTGATATGCGGCACCACACCAAGGAACTGCTGCACCAAGCCAAAATAAATCTTCGGCTCAGGCCTTTTCGGCCATAAAGGAGTCACGACATTCCTCATGGCAAGTCCGGACAACCTATTCAGCTCCGCCCATTCGGCCAGACGATCGGGTAATGGAAGTGGAAGCTCTGGATTATGGAACTGCGACCAAAAAAGCTCCTCCATCTCGTGATCCTTTTGATCTCCGAAGTGTTCGGCCGCGTCCGCGGCACTCGCCGCCAAGTCCAGATAAGCATCCTCACTACTCCACAGCCGGTCCAACTGAGCATATTTAGGATCCGTGAACTTCCTCCGCAGCAGAAAGGGCTTTCCAGCCGCGATATCTCCGGCCTGACGTAGCTCCTCCTTCATAGCTCTCATCGCAGAGCAAGCATCCTTGGCCTCGGTGGTGGCCTTCTTCAGGTCCTCTTGCTCCGCTCGACCTTCTTTTTCAAGAAGCTCGCAGCGGTCGGTAGTATTCTTCAACTTCACGGCCATCTCGGCCATTTCCTTCTTGCTTCGGCAGTGAGCAGCCTGTTCGGCTTTTAGCTCTTCGGCCGCCTTTAAGGCAGCCGCATCACTTTTTCTGGCCTGCTCCTTGGCTCGGGCAAGCTCTGCCCAAAGGTTCTCCATGGCAGCGGCACCATCTGCATCAAGCATACATGTTGTAAGGCACGGGCATCAAGCTCCCTTACCAGGTGTCCGCGGAGAAACATCATACCTTGTGACTCATCAAGCCGCTTATTGACAAGCGCGATGTCAGCATCCGCCACGTCAAGTTGCCGCTTTAGTTCAGCAAATTCATCAGTCCGGTTAGCCACCGGACGCCCCGCCACCTACATAGGAAGGGCGACATACTATATCTGGGATTATGATCCTCGGCACGCTGTCATTTTTGACAACGCACCGAGTCTCAGGGGCTACTATCTACACAGGGCGCATCTTATATATGCGGAACCGTCAAAAGGTACACCATTGCACGTACCTCAAAACCCGTCAGTAAACTCCTGGCATCCTCGTACAACCCGCTTTCCGCGGACGAATTTTTTTCAATCACCATACCCATCAATGCACGTTGATCCTCTAAGATAGACACTCGCCCGAGCAGATCCTTCAACTCCTCCGACCGTGCACCAGGAGGTGCCGGACTCATCTGATGGCCTTTTCCGAAGGCCGGACACAGAGGTCTCCGGGGGGCCCTACGACCGCCCTCCACCCCTGCCGGATTCGGAGAAACCCTCCGCGACGACACCTCAGGATCGTCCGCCTCGCTAGGCGGTACGGCAGGGGGAGGCGTTCCGCTCTCCATCATCTCCGGATGAAGATCCCCTGACGGCGAGCTCTGCTGAGAAGGGCTGAGATCCGAACTACAAGGTAAAATTTCGGTCATCTTCAGAAATAAAGCAGGGATGTCTTTTATTTTATAAACTCCCCTCTCTACTTACGGCTCGCTGGAGGGCTGATCTCCTCGGGGAAATAATGCGGCCGGGGCATCTTCCGGCGCAGGACCCTCTGGCGAAGATTTCTTCCCGCGCTTTGAGGCCTTGGTCTCCGGATCTTCAGAGGCGGCCCTCTTCTCCCCTTGGATGGAGGGATTCTCGATCCCTCCTTTCTTGATAACCTCCTTCGCGGAGGCAGTAGCTTCCTTGTTCCCCCCTTCGCCTTATTCTAAAGGCGCAGCCTCCAGCATCTTGGTTAACACGGGATCCGGCGTGGTCTCAGGGAGGGGGGCCGGACACTTGATCAGTTTTTCTTTCGCTATCCACTCCTGTTTAAGGGACAACTCTTTTAAGGGCAAGTTTATGATAAATATACGGATAGCGTGTCCGGGTACGGGACTACTTACTTGAGCATCCGGGCGATTGCAGCTCAGACCTGCATCCTCGGTCAAGTTCGGACACATTGTTTGTGATGCGAAGAACAGTTTGTACATCTCCACGGGCGTTGCACCCATAAAATGTTGAAGAGCTCGTGGTCCCTCCGGATTGAACTCCCACAGGCGGAGGGGGCGACGTTTGCAGAGGCAGGATGCATTTAATCAGCATGACCTGCGCTACTACGACCAGATTGATCTCTCTCTCTAGGAGGTCTCGAATACGGCCCTGCAACAAGGGCACGTCCTTGGACGGCCCCCAGTCAAGCCCTTTATTGACCCATGACGCCAGCCGCGGTGGAGGACCCGAGCGAAAGGCAGGTGGCTCCACCCATTTGGTGCCCCTGGGAGTTGTGATATAAAACCACTCTTGTTGCCATAGACTGAGCTCCCCTTGAAAAGAGCCCTCGGGCCATGGAGCGTCAGCATTCTTGCTTATAACAGCCCCTCCGCACTCTGCCTGTTGCCCCTTGATCATCTTCGGCTCCACCTTGAAGGTTTTGAGCCACAATCCGAAGTGGGGGTAATGCAGAGGAAGGCTTCGCATACGACGATGAACGATGACATGTGGAGGATGGACTCCGGATCCAAGTCGTGAAATTCCAGCCCGTAATAAAACATGAGCCCCCTCACGAAGGGATCCGTCGGGAAACTTAACCCCCGAAGGAAGTGAGACGTGAACACCACGCTTTTCACCGGGCTTGGGAGAGGGAATAACCTGCCCTGGGGCAGGCAGCCTATGCGAGATTTCGCCGGTTAGATACCTGGCATCTCTTAGCTTTAGGACGTCTTCTTCTGTGACGGAGGAAGGAATCCACCGGCCCTGAAGGTCGAAGCCGGACATCAGCGAAGGTCTGAAGCGCCTGAATCTGGAGCATTGGGTGGTGGGACTCGAAGCGAGGGGCGGATTCAATTGAGATTGAGGAAAAAGAGCGGGGCCTTGGTCTCTTTATAAAGAGGTTGAATACGAGGAGCCCTCCCCGTGACCGTTCGGGACTCGCCTTCGATAGAGGAGGCGTACCAACGGGCACGACTGGGTTACCCATGCCCGTATTGATGAGAATTCCGGAATAAGGGGATACGATCTATGCTTTGACAAGACATGCAAAGGAAACCGCCTCGCTAAACGAGCTGAGGTGGGACAGTAAAAACGATTCGAATAAAGGCTTGACCGTGGTGTGATGTCACGCTGCGGAATACGTCAGCAGATTTAACTTGTGTAAATATTATTCTCTCTACGGTGGTATGTGGAACTTATTTTGCAGAGCCGGACACTATCCTTGTGTTCAAAATCTTCTATGAAGTATTCGGAGGAGGAACCCGCCTTGCAATGCGGAAGACAATATGCGCGCCAGACTTATCGTCATTGAAGCCTGGTTCAGGGGCTACTGAGGGAGTCCTGGATTAGGGGGTGTCCGGATGGCCGGACTATAGCCTTTGGCCGGACTCCTGGACTATGAAGATACAAGATTGAGGACTTCGTCCCATGTCCGGATGGGACTTTCCTTGGCATGGAAGGCAAGCTTGGCGATACGGATATGTAGATCTCCTACCATTGTAACCGAATCTGTGTAACCCTAACCCTATTCGGTGCCTATATAAACCGGAGGGTTTTATTCCGTAGGACGAACAACAATCATACCATAGGCTAGCTTCTAGGGTTTAGCCTCTCTTTTCTCGTGGTAGATCTACTCTTGTACTACCCATATCATCAATATTAATCAAGCAGGAGTAGGGTTTTACCTCCATCGAGAGGGCCCGAACATGGATAAAAACATCGTGTCCCTTGTCTCCTGTTACCATCCGCCTAGACGCATAGTTCGGGACCCCCTACCCGAGATCCGCATGTTTTGACACCGACAGTCGTGTTGACCGGCTGCTCTAGAAAGTCTTTTTCCCAATCCTTTGATCCGGGTTTTTGTCTCTCCCGCCGATCATCTTGATCGCCATTTTTTTTGTTTTTTTGATCGAAGATCGGTTTGCGTCGCCCACTACACTACACCACGGTAGAGCTGAGATGACACACTTCTGTGGGCAAAGATCAACTAATCTTCACAAACTATCTGTCAGCGTAGCTTTTAACTTTTGTCTTCGTATCAAGTGTGGGCAAAGGTATATCACTGTTGACACACTAAGTGTCGGCAACCGCAAAGCGACAACGTGTCTGTCAGTAATTGCTTAATGACCAGCTATGTGTCGGCATATGTGTTGGCCATAAGAGATTTTATGTCGACGTAGCTACGTATTTAGCGACCTAGGATGTGTCGGCGTACGCAGGGTGTACGCGCTCGGATTAAGTGTCGGTGTAGGTGGACATGTGTCCATGTATCAGCGTTAGAAACTTGGCATGAGATTTCAGTGCGCGAACGAAATTTTCGGCTCTTGGTGCAAAATACCCTTCCCATGCAAAATTTCCCAAATCAAAGCCAAACCCTAACTCATGCCGGCTGCTGTCGCCGTCATGCTCGATCCAATCCTCTGTCGCCATCACTGCCGGCCTCGCGCTCCACCTCGGAGCTCACACTCCCCAGCCGCCGGCCTCGTGCCCCTCCCCTACCCCCGTCGCCGAGATGCCTCGTGATCCATCCTTTCCTGAAGCCCTCGAGCTCCAGCCCTAGATCGAGCCGCCGTCCTCACGCTGCACATCCAGCCACCGTCCGCGCACACCCCCTCCCCTCAACGTCCTGCCGCCGACCTCGTCAATCCCCGTCCTGCGGCTGCCAGGGATCCATCTCCGGGCTCCCGCTGCTACTGTGGGGCTCCATATCCGGGCTCCTGCTGCCGCCGGAGCTCCATCTCTGGGCTCCCGCTGCTGCCGGCCCCTACTGCTGTTCGTCCTCTACACTGAGCTGTTGAGCTCCATCTTCGGGCTCATTCCACACCTGCCGGACCTGCTCCTGCCATACCTGCTACAATCGGGCTCCATCTCCGAACTCCACTGATGTAGCTCTGCCTCCTTGCCCTGAGTAAGAATCAACTCTTCCTAGATTACCTTCTTTGTACTTGAATCATATGCAGTTGCTTGTTACAATAGATAATCGGAGGAGAATGTGTATTTGTTGCTTGAATAGTTATTGTTTTGTATTTTTATTGCTTGATTAATGATTGTCGCTTCATCGATGCAAAGCTAACACTACCACACTGGCCAAATTTAGATACTTGGCAAATTTGATATCAATGGTGCATCATGGACAAAACGTGGTTGTCTAAGCCAAGGTACATCAAGTTTCTCTTCTTGCGAACTCATCAGCGGTATAATTATGTCATGACCTGTTCTGATATTTAAAAAAAATTACATGTAGGCACACACATGATCAGTATCTACAGGGGGTAGACAAGTTTATAGAGTTTTCTTTTATTAATTCAACAAATGGAAACAAAATCTTATGTCCTTGCAAGATATGTTTGAACTCTAAATGGAAAACAGCAACCAAAGTGCGTGAACATTTGATATGTGATGGTTTCATGGAGGGGTATCATACATGGTTGTTTCATGGAGAATCTAGCCACTATTACCCTAATATTGAGGAGGTAGAAGTAGAGAGTTCACCGGTAGAAAATGAATTAGATGATTTCTTGCGAGACATAGCTTGTGGATTAATTGGGGGTTGGAAGAGAACAATGAGAACAATAACAACCCTGGGACACATGTTGATGCTGATACCAAGGCTTATTGGAAGATGGTTGATGATGACAACAAAGAACTATACCCTGGGTTACTTAGTGATGCATTCCCCAAAGGGTTGGTACTTCCCAAAATTTTTACTGAAGCTAAGAAAATAGTTAATTATAGTGGGCTTGGATATGTTAATATTCATGCCTATGAAAATGATTGTGTATTGTGTGTCTCACTGCGGGTGAATTGATCCGCTTCTCCTTCAGAGGACATAGTCCTGGGTTAGCTGTAATCTATCTCAACATGAAGCAAGATGAGGAGGACCCACTCGATGAAGCCCTCTATGCCCAAAGAATGAGGCTGAGCAACGAGGAATTGGGCAACCTCTGGTACATACTTCCGTCACGTGATGCCTACATCAGGATGCCATTCGTGACTCACCTAACAAGGACGAATGTTAACTGTCATGTCATGGTATGTTACTTAGTGTAGTAATTTGATGATAGGCTTGGTGTAGTAATTTGATGATATGCTTAGTGTAGTAATGTGTGATATGCTTAGTGTTGTAATTTGAAGATATGCTTAGTGTAGTAACTTGATGATATGCTTAGTGTTGAATACGTTGATATATGTGAACTGAAGTGTATGCTTTGTTGATAATTGCGCATGACATGCTCATTTATAATTTATATTTTTTCCCAGAAATTACCTAACAGACTATCTGTGAACTGTGGCATCGAGCCGGATAAATGAGACATTGCTGGACTATATATGCCTTACCTCAAGGGGCTCGATCACCACCTATGCGTATGCAGTGAACACGAACGGTCACACTGTCTTAAGCACGTTGGGGGTGGAACAACGTCCTTGCTGGCAAGAATCTTTAGGTTGGATAGGACGTCTTAGTCACTATTAGGAACACTCGCGCCATGACTGGAGAATGATGATCATCATCGACCTCATTTAAAATTATGTGTGTGGCTGGGCCATTGATGTTAAATGAACTGCTTATTAACTATTAGTTAGCTTGTGTTTGTGAGGATTGTCGTTTATAGCTCTAGCTACTACTGTTTGTGAGCTCGTCACTTATTATTAACTAGTAATGTTTTATTAACTGGTTTTATTCTACTGAGTAACGTTTTATATGTGCTTAGTTCTAATGTGAAATGCTAAATGTCATATGATGGGGAAATTAGTATTTTGGCTGCACGAAACATTCATGGTGCGTGATTATAGTGGTGGAGTTTTCCATGTTGATGATATGCCATCAACACATAGAATCTGTTGGCGTGGGCTCCAATGCTTGTACTATTTTCTAATAATGGCGCCATATTTGTGGCGTCGGGTGTCCACGACAAGGCCATTTTACCACGCCATAGCTTTTCTGCACTAGTGTTTCAAAGAACAATTTGGAGGGATGCACATCATGGAAAAGATATGTGGGACGCACTTGAGGCCAAGTTGGGAGTCTCGAATGTTGGCATCGAGCTGTACATCATGGAGCAATTCTATGACTACGGGATGGTGAAGATTGCTCCGTGGTTGAGCAAGCTCATGAGATCTGATCATTTGCTAGAGAACTTGATCACCTCAATTGTATCCTACCGGACAAGTTTATTGCTGGAGGTATCATCACTAAGCTTCCTCCCACGTGGATGAACTTTGCTACTTTATTGAAGCATAAGAGGCAGGAGTTCTCTGTTCCGGATCTCATTGGTACTCTTGACGTGGAAGAAAAGGCGACAGCAAAGGACAACTGTGCTCGAGGTATTGAGCGAGGTTCTAGTGCCAATATGGTACAGAAGAAGAACTTCCAGCCCACAAGTTCAAGAACAATGGCAAGTTAGATGGTAAAGCAAAGTTTGATGGGAAGAACAAGGCTGCGCAACACACAAACTTCAAGAAGAAGAATGACAAGAAGAAAGGTGTTTGTCATGTGTGTGGAGATCCTGATCATTGGGTTCCTAGTTGCCCTAATCTCTATGACAAGCGTCATCTTGGGAAAGGCGGCAAGACCACTAATGTTGTCATTGGAGAAACTAACATGAAGGATGCTGGGTATGGTATATTTCCCACTATTCTTTCAGTATGTCATTCTCTTGATTGGTTAATTGACACGGGTGCTAATGTGCATGTATGCGGTGATATTTCCATGTTTTCTTCTTATCAAACCGCAGGGACTTCCAGCGTGCTGATGGGAAACGGTTCAAGTGCTTCTGTTCGTGGTGTTGGCACGGTTGATCTGAAGTTTACTTCGGGGAAGATCGTGTGGCTGAAGAACGTGCATTATGTCCCCTCCGTCAATAAAAATCTTGCTAGCGGATATCTTCTATGTAAAGATGGCTACAAGCTTGTCTTTGAGTCGAATAAATTTGTAATTTCCAAGTATGGAACCTTTGTTGGTAAAGGCTATGAGTCAGGAGGCCTATTTTGTTTATCCCTATCAGACGTTTGCAATAAAGTTGTTAATGATGTTTGCAACAATAGTGAATCAAATGTGTGGCATTCACGTATTTGTCATGTTAACTTTGGTTGCATGTCGCGACTAGCAAAGTTGAACTTAATCCCTAGTTTCACCACTGTCAAGGGATCTAAGTGTCAAGTGTGTGTGAGAGCTAAGCAACCTCGTAAGTCTCACACGACTGTGGAAACGAGAAATCTTGCACCACTAGAGCTTATACATTCACATCTATGTGAAATGAATGGTGTTTTGACAAAAGGTGGAAAGAAGTATTTTATGACGTTAATTGATGACTCCACTAGATACTGTCATGTGTATCTTATAAAATCTAAGGATGAGGCTTTGAGCTATTTCAAGATCTATAAAGCTGAAGTGGAAAACCAACTTGATCGAAAGATCAAGAGGCTTAGGTTCGATCGTGGTGGAGAGTATTTCTCAAATGAATTTGATTCCTTTTGTGCGTAACATGGTATAATCCATGAGAGGATGCCTCCCTATTCAGCTCAGTCAAATGGGGTGGCCGAAAGAAAGAACCGTACTCTAACTGATTTGGTTAATGTCATGTTAGACGCATCGGCTCTCTCCAAGGCATGGTGGGGGGAGGCGATATTGACTGCATGTCATGTCCTAAACCGAGTTCCTGAACAAAGAGATAACTCCATTCGAGAAATGGGAGAAGAAAAGGTTAAAGCTCTCTTATTTACGAACCTGGGGTTGTTTGGCGAAAGTCAATGTGCCAATTCCAAAGAAGCGGAAGCTGGGACCAAAAACTGTGGATTGTGTTTTCCTGGGATATGCTTTTCATAGCATTGGTTATAGATTCTTTGATGTTAAATCTGAGGTACCTGACATGCATGTCGGTACGATCATGGAGTCGAATGATGCAACTTTCTTTGAAGATATCTTTCCCATGAAGGATATGGACTCCATCTTGGCAAATGAAACCTGGGAGATAACTGATTGTCCTTATGGGTGCAAACCTATAGGATGCAAATGGGTATTCAAGAAGAAGCTTAGTCCTGATGGTACTACTGAGAAGTACAAGGCTCGGCTCGTCGCTAAGGGTTATACGCAAAAGGAAGGTGAAGACTTCTTTCATACTTACTCACCTGTGGCTCGACTGACCACTATTCGAGTACTACTTTCACTTGCCACCTCACATGGTCTTCTCGTTCATCAAATGGATGTTAAGACTGCTTTCCTAAATGGAGACTTAGAAGAGGAAATTTATATGGAACAACCAGATGGGTTTGTAGTAGATGGTCAGGAAGAGAAAGCTTGCAAGTTGCTAAAGTCTTTGTATGGACTTAAGCAAGCACCCAGGCAGTGGAATGAGAAGTTTGAAAGAACTTTAACAACCACAGGCTTTGTTGTAAACGAAGCTCATAAATGTGTGTACTATCGCCATGGTGGGCGCGAGGGAGTTATCCTTTGCTTATATGTTGATGACATTCTGATTTTCGGAACAAATCTGAAGGTTATTAAGGAGGTCAAGGATTTCCTATCTCGTTGCTTTGAGATGAAAGATTTAGGAGTGGCTGATGTCATTCTGAACATCAAGTAGTTGAGAGACGATGATGGTGGGATTACATTGCTTCAATCCCACTATGTGGAAAAGATCTTGAGTCGCTTTGGCTACAGTGACTGCAAGTCCTCTCCAACACCATATGATGCTAGTGTGTTGCTTTGAAAGAATCGAAGAATTGCTACAGACCAATTGAAATATTCTCAGATTATTGGCTCGCTTATGTATTCAACCAGTGCTACAAGACCTGACATCTCTTTGCTGTTAGCAATCTGAGCCGGTTTGTTTCAAAACCAGGAGATGAGCATTGGAAAGCCCTAGAGAGAGTTTTGTATTATTTGAAAGGCACTACGAATTATGGAATTCACTACACTGGGCACCCAAAGGTGCTTGAAGGGTATAGTGACTCAAACTGGATCTCAGATGCCAATGAGGTAAAGGCCACGAGTGGATATGTATTCACTCATGGAGGTGGCCCTGTTTCTTGGAAGTCTTGCAAGCAGACCATTTTCCTCGCCGCTCCTCGTACGCGGGCGTCTTTGGGGTTTGGTTTCACCATCAAACAGATCCTTGCGTTTCCTCCACGGGTCATCGTCGCGAAGCCACCTTCGATGTCCCATGAACACTGTTTTCGAAGACCCGGGATGTCTATCTAGCTGGTGATACGTTGTGTCATCCATGCACCTGACGCATCCAGAAAATCCGTGGACCACCTGCCCCGTGAGATATCCGTAACCGAGATAGTCGTGCACCATCGTGAGCAGTGCGGCTCTCATAGGGAAATATTCTTTCTCTGCGGCGTCCCACGTATTGGCTGGCGTTTTCCACAGCATGTCTAGCTCCTCTTTCAACAGCCCCAGATACAGATTGATGTCGTTCCCTGGTTGTTTCGGCCCTTCAATTAGCATACTCATGTGCATGTACTTCCTCTTCATGCACAACCAGGGGGGAAGGTTGTACATCCACACAAACACAGGCCAGGTGCTATGTGTGCTTCTCTGGCTGCCAAACGGATTGACTCCATCGGTGCTCACGCCCAGCATGATGTTCCTTGGATCCTTCCCAAATTCTGTGTGTTCGAAGTTCAACGCTTGCCCCTGGCTCGCATCCTTTGGGTGACTCAGCATCTTGCCTTTTTTATTTATCTCCAGATCATTTGCGTCATCTTCTCGCTTCTTCTCCTCCATATCCGCGTGCCAACGCAGGAGCTTTGCTGCCTTAGGGTCCGCGAAATACCACTGCAGACGAGGAGTGATCAGAAAGTACCACACCACTTTTCGAGGAGCTTTCTTCCTCTTCTTGTATCGAGTGACGCCGCACACCGGACATATGGTAGACTCCACGTGCTCATCCCGATAAATGATGCAATTGTTAATGCACACATGGTATTTCATGTGCGGTAAATATAGAGGACACACGATTTTCTTTGCCTCCTCGAAACTGGTCGGGCACTTGTTCCCCTTGGGAAGACGTTCGTGCCAGAATGACATGTTCTCGTCGAAGCATGCGTCGGTCATTTTGCGTTTTACCTTCATCTCCAGAGCCATGAGCGTTACTTTCAGGCGTGTATCCTCGGGCCTGCATCCTTCATACAATGGAGTAACCGCGTCTATCTCCAGTTGATCCAGCTTGGCTTTCTCTCGGGCGGCAGCTCTTGCGTTATCCGTCTGCTTGAGAAGCAGCTCTTGAACATGAGGGTCCTACACCCAGCCCATCGATGGTCCATCGTCGTCTGCTCCGCCGGCATCTTCATCTTCATGATCATGCCCTTCGTCTGCTTCGGCATCTTCCTCATCATCATGTCATGCATCTTCTACGTGATGACTGTGTACATCATCACCGTCGTGATCATGTCCTGGAGATTCTTCGTCTTCTCGCCCGCTCGAGTCTTGCTCATGTCTTGCCGCCCGGCCCCCATGGACGACTTCATTGTCATCTTCATCACCTTGCCACCGATAGCCATCCATGAAACCATGCAAGAGCAGGTGGTCCCGCACCTGCCCGGAATCCGGGTCCGCAATAAGGCTCTTCAGCTTGCATCTTCGACACGGACATCTTATCTCCGTCTCGTTCTTTTGAAGCATCTCGGCCTTCGCGGAGCTCAAAAACCTATTCACGATGCCTTCGGTCATCATGCGGACCATGGTCGCCTGCGGGGTAGAGCAAAACGATATTTTAGAACCAAGAAAAAGTTTGGCATGACTTTCCCTAAAATAGGACCAAAAAGAATGCATAGTGCCAAAATTCTAGCCTAAACGGAAATGAATCAACATTCCGGCAAAATATTGGCAACTATCGCGTTTCAATACCGGTACCTGCAAACACAAACATATATGCAACACCAGAAACATATGCAACACCACGAACATACATAGATCTAGCTAGGCCACAAAAAGTGCATGTGCACGTTGTTGGAGAGGGAGAACAACATAACGATAGCTTCCCCCCTTACTTACCTATCAAAAAAGGTAATTTAACCACTTAATTTGGATGAATCTATGGTGCAAATGAGGTGAGGAGGAGGAGGCAGCCGAGACAAGCTTGGAGGAGGAGGTGGAGAGAATGAAGTGGGGAAAGTGAGTGGGTAGGTGGGCTGTCCAAAATATCTTGTTGGTCCCAGGTTACTAATGGCGCACCATATGCAAATGCGCCATTAGTAACCCTGGTTACTAATGGCGCACCTGCTTCTGGTGCGCCATTAGAAGTTTAAACTAGTAATGGCGCACTGTGCCACGGTGCACCATTAGAATGTTTGGATTTTTTTTTAAATTTGTTACTAGTGGCGCACCGTGTGCCTGGTGCGGCATTAGTGTCTTCCACACTAATGGTGCACCGGAACATGGTGCTCCATTAGTATATACTAATGGCGCACCACCTGACAGGTGCGCCATTAGTGTCCATCCCATCTATAGCCCTTTTCCTAGTAGTGGTGTGATCAACCTATGGAATGCCACCCAGACCCAAAGGGATCATAAGATTATTCATGCTAGAAACTTCCGTGTGCAGCCACAAGCTATTATGGGCTCTAGCGTAGCTGAGTAAGATGCAAGATCTCTTTCAGTGGTGGGCTAGCAGATGTAGGGGAAAGTAGGTATAACTGTCCACCCAGAGTAAAGAGGTATTGTTTGTGAAAGACTGTGTCTCGGTCATCCGTTTCTCAAACACCATGTAGTGCGAGAAATCAAACGGAGGAGATCGAGTCTTGTGGGGAAAAGTGCGCAAACCTCTGCAGAGTGTACAATCTAATCATGGTTAGCCATGTCCCCGGTTATGGACGTTTTGAGTATCTAGTTCTTGGATTATCATGTGGATCTCATCATGTTACTTAATTTATTTGATTGGGTTTAATGATGAAACTTAATTGGGATTGAGTTGGAGGAACCTTCTCAATGTTTAACAACCACCATGATAGTTAAGTAAAATGTATTCCATTGCTGTAGGGAAAAATTGGCTTTACGCAAAACTGCAACCATAGAGCTTTCCACCAGCCATATATGCATATAATGATAGCCTTATTCTGTTCATTACTCTTTATGTGTTACATTACTAGCATATTCCATGTGCTGACCCGTTTTCAGGCTGCAACGTTCATGTTGCAGACTTTTCAGACGACGAGTAAGGTGCCATAGATCGTGGTCTTATACTCCGTGATGCCGTTGGAGTTGATGGACTCACTTTATCTTCCAAGCCTTCCGCTGTTATCGTATTTAGATGGCCTTAAGCCATATTTATCGTAATAATTTCTCTTTTGAGACTATTCAATGTAATAAAGTGTGTGATTGCTACTCTGTTATAAATCCTTCAAGTACTGTGCATGTCAGCATTACCGATCCAGGGATGACACTGATGCACGGAGATAAGACTGTTTGAGGTCTGGTCGCTATACTCTGGGATCTGGTGGGGCATTGCTGGAATTTTGTCTATTTTGGGCCAGCCCAATAGCAGTTTCATAAATTCATAATAAATCCTAGTGGCCCACGCAGCTCATTCGTGCAAGGAAAGTGGTGGAACTAAATTTTAGTCCCACATTGCTAGTTTAGAGGGAGTTGGACCTCTTTATAAGGGATGTTCTTTCCCCACTTGTATGAGCATGAGCAGAAGAGAGACATCCACACGCGCTCCTCCTCCGCCGCCCGCCACGACGCGACGCGGGTTGTGGGAATGAGCCGAGCCGATGTCTAAATTTTTGCCACACACGATGGGTATACGAACGGTCAGAGGGAAGCTGAAATGTTTTTGCTGTAGTGGAGATTGAATACGAATGGCGCACATCTTTGCCTGCTGCCTGTTCGCTTCGTCTCCCTTTTTTTGCTTCACCTCCCGTCGCAACCTGTTCGCCTCTCTGTCCTGTGCCTATATAAGAGAGGTCGCTCCTCTCCAGAGAGACACATCAAAAAGACCATCTCCCTCTCGCCACCAAGTTCCTGAGCACTGCGTTGCTGCTACATTCTTCCCCACCCCGGCTTGCGGCGTGCACCGCAGGTCGGGACAATAGGCCTCCGAAGCCGCACCTCTTGTGTCCTGTACGGGAGAAGGGTGATAAGGTTTTTGGGGAGCGCTCTTCGCGACCACTGACTCCTTCGTCACGGACTCCGACGACTAGTTCCCCGACGACGACTTCTTCCCCGATGTCGACAACCTCCTCGACGACATGGCTGGCGAGGACACCGACCCCAAGTCCAGTGTTACCGCTACTGCTGCTGTCCCGTACGTGTTCTTACTCTTTCTGTTAGAGGTCCTGCCACAGTTCCTTGTTCTAGTGTTTGCTCTACATATGTTAGGCTCTACTTCATATATGCTGCTTGCACTAGATATGTTTGCCTACAGTTCATATATGAAGATGTTGTTTACCTTCTCTTTGTCAAATCGCGTGGCTTGTTTTATCACTGCTATACTAATCATGCTTTTTCTAGTATTTCTGTTAATAAAATCATTCGTTAAATTGCTCATATTTCCAACAAAATGGCAGGAGACATGTTGCTTTCAGTGGTGTCACCTCCATGTGCGTGAGTGTTGATGGAGTCGTCACGGTCATGATCAAGGTTTATAATATACCACGTGTTTTCTTTGCCACCACCAAGGACGAGCAATGCAGTGTCTCGACTTGAAGCCTCGGAGGCTACTCTCATACAATATAATCCCAAGGGAAATTATTTGTGTTGGGTTCTCCCACCACATACGGCAAACAACATATTCTCCAGATTGATCAAACACGCCTTGATCATCACGCGGTGCCATCACATTTGTTGCCGCCAAGGTTGATTGTCATGTGTCCCAATGACAAAATCAAAGGTCGGTTCAGCATGGAAGAATGCATCTCGGAGAAACTACTAATTGGTCACGACGCTAACCCTCTTTTCGTTTCCCGCATGCTCATCTACAAAGTAGCCGATCTTATCGTGGGCAAGGTCGTCCCGCTAACAAGCATCGCAGGTAATACTCTCTTCACTACTATTGGCCATGGAATTTGCATCGAGGACAATGATGTATGTGTTGATGTGAGGGAGATTATTGCTGTGAGTTACAAGGCCATACCTACTGTTGTGGGCGATACCATTGTATGTCGTAGGCATCTTAAAGACAATTCTCCTTTGCACTACGACCTCTCTAGCAGTGAAAGGTTCCTAAGACTTGCCATGGGGTGTGCTGATGGTTGCCATGATTGCACATGTGGCCTGTTTATCATATCTACGTTCGTTATCATTGCGATGACTTGCGTACGAGCAAGTTGGTACACCTAAGTTCCTAGAGAAGATTCATCCTAGACGGATGGAATGTTTAAAACAGAGATAGTTGTTATGAGATTACTTTGGTATTTCGGTTTGGTCTGCAATTTTGGCATATATATGATGTGTTTTGACACCGCTTATAAGCGGGTGATTCCTAATCTTTGACATGTTATGCATGTCTCTGTATGTGTTAACGCTGCCTCATTGAATTATTTATTTTAGCAATATGTGTATATGCTGTAACAGATCCGCTACTTTCCTTTCATGTTAAATTAGTACCAAAAATGTATGATATATCTTATACCCTTGCCCAATTATACAAAACCAAATGAAGCATCCAGTTAGTTCTCTTCTAGGCATGAAGGATTTAAAGAAAAGAAACAAACAAGTGGGCGTAAAAACATACTTCCTTCGATAAAAAATTAGTGTCGTGGTTCTAGTTAAAATTTGAACTAAAACCATGACACTTATTTTGGATAGGAGGGAGTAATAGATTACATACCATGTGGACATATAATCAATCCCTTTTTTCTACATTTCTTTTTCATACTCTTCCTCTGCGCCAACTGTTATAGTTAAACAAATTCAAAGTTTTAGATCTAGGAGCGATCAAAGTCACAATACCCGTACTTCGCTACCAATCAAACACAATATTCAGAGTCCTACTCTTTGTCCATCGGTAATGGGTGCCATTTGGTCAAGCGAGGTGGGTGGGTGGGTCCCTTGCTTTCTTTCTAGTCTTCATCGATGAGTTCCATTCTTCCTCCGAAATATTTTGTGTGGGGAAAGATTGTGATGCTTTTCAAGGTCCAGTACTTTTCTTAACAATGTATAGTCAAACCAAAATCGAACCGGATGTATTACGTCGATGTTCGAGATAAATGGGTATGTGTTATTGTGGTGTGTTCTTTCTTCCGAGCCTTAGATTACCATAAGAGAGGAATGGTGCATACCAGCCTTGAATCTATACTTGTAATTTACCGTATGGGAAAGGTAAACTATGGAGAATGTCTCTAAGAGCCCTTGATATTCTATGGCAAGAAGTTGAAAAGCAACGTTTGGGAGGCTAAATCGTGATGTGGTTCAGTCATCCAAGAGGGAGAGAATGGATAGGGAGGCGGAGTGGGTACTGAGGGAGTCCTAGACTAGGGGGTGTCCGGATAGCCGAACTATCATCTTTGGCCGGACTCCAAGACTATGAAGATACAAGATTGAAGACTTCGTCCCTTGTCCGGATGGGACTTTCCATGGCGTGGAAGGCAAGCTTGGCGATACGGATATGTAGATTTCCTACCATTGTAACCGACTCTGTGTAACCCTAACCCTATTCGGTGTCTATATAAACCGAAGGGTTTTAGTCCGTAGGACGAACAACAATCATACCATAGGCTAGCTTCTAGGGTTTAGCCTCCTTGATCTCGTGGTAGATCTACTCTTGTACTACCCATATCATCAATATTGCAGACTAAGGCATAGCCTAGTGGTGGGAAGGGGCTGATGCCTTGCCACCCACCCAGGTTCAAGGCATGGTACTTGCAATTTGGGTTTGTTGCACAAATTATACTGTACGGGGTTCCCTTACAGTCTTTATGTCAAAAAAATATCATCAATATTAATCAAGCAGGAGTAGGGTACTACCTCCATCGAGAGGGCCCGAACCTGGGTAAAAACATCGTGTCCCTTGTCTCCTGTTACCGTCCGCCTAGACGCATAGTTCGGGACCCCCTACCCGAGATCCGCCGGTTTTGACACCGACATTGGTTCTTTCATTGAGAGGTTCCTCTGTGTCGTCACCTATAGGCCCGATGGCTCCTTCGATCATCAGCAACAACGCAGTCCAGGGTGAGACTTTTCTCCCCGGACAGATCTTCGAATTCGGCGGCTTTGCACTGCGGGCCAATTTACTTGGCCATCTGGAGCAGATCGAAAGCTACGCCCCTGGCCATCAGGTCAGATTTGGAAGTATGAACTATACGGCCGATGTCCGCGGGGACTTGATCTTCGACGGATTCGAGCCGCAGCCAAGCGTGCCGCACTGTCTCGATGGGCATGATCTGGCTCTGCAGCCGAACAGTGCCCTGGAGGCCGCACCAGCAGTTCTTGCCCGATGCCAGCCAGCATGCGAAGTAGCTTGTATGCTCTTATAGACAAATGAGCTTGAGCGCTTTATAGATTTATCAGCCCAAGATCAGCAGCTCATATATAGTACTCGTAATAATAGTTTGGCCATAGGATATATATATCAGAATTCAGAGCAGACATCAATTCTGTTAACTCTGTTGATTAGCCATCAAGCAGATCATACTATAAATTAACCTGCTCATTAATTAATGAAATTAAGGTACATAGTCATGCATGTGTCTCAACTCGTACGAACTCACTACTCATGCTCACTCCACTCTTCTCTCTCTACCATGTAATGGCACTAGCACTGAAATTATTCAATCTCTGTTTAAAAGGACTCACCAGTATATGCCACATTAAACTCCAACAGTATATATGTGTACAATGTACTACATGTTTAGCATAAAAAACAAAACTGCATTCCAGCAGCCTTCAGTAGGTTTCTTTCTACCTACCTCAATTAACCTTTCAGTTAGTATACAGCTGATCAATTTGCTCCTCTTCACTACACCCACCATGTAATTAATCAGTAGACTACAGTTGCTGAGAAATTAAACTAACCAAGGTTGTGTTTTTTTAGATCATGAAGGAGAGATGTATAAGGCTGTACTTATATACTGATAGCTAATTAAGAAGCTGGGAAATATATGCAAACAAAGATATATGTCAACATCGAGATGAAATTGGCGGATGATTAGCAGAGACCGAGTCTAGGTGCAGTGATCTGAGTTGCCGGCAGAACACTTGGCTGGTTGCAGTACTCGTTAATTAGGCTCTACTGAAGAAGTGCACCTATGGAGAGATTCAGTTATCCAATGGTTATGAAGCCATAGAGAACATATTGTCACTTCTACTCCCTTGTAGCGTGTCAGCGATCTGCACTGAAGCAAGGGATGCAACTCAGGCTGGTACTGACCAAACTGAAGATATAAGGCAGAACAGAAGAAGGCGCCAAGGCGCCAGCGAGTGGGTGACGCGGCAGGAATTGATAAGGGCCAGCCTGTTAGTAAATAGAGACAGACCACGATCGACCACAACAATGACACTGTTCACAGGTGCATAACAACTTGCTTGCCCTAACTCTCTTCCTATTTTTCTGCATGTAGATTAATGTAGTTTGTGGATGCATAATTTGTAGCATGTCAGGCTCCTCGCCTCACCGGACATGCACAATATATCATCTTCATATTGTCTACCAAATGGTAGGAAAATATGTATCCGTAGGGAAATTTTACTGCCTGGTGGTTGTTATGAAGCCGTAGAAGTTTTTTTTAAGGAAACCCGCAGAGGAGAAATGGTAGTCACTAGAAGGGAGCGCGCCTTTGTCGCTACCGTTCTTCTTCCTGTGGTTGTGAGCTTTTTAGCTGTCCGGCATCACCCTATGGCAGATAATCATTTCTATTATGTGTTAATGCTTTCCTTTAAAACTACTTCAAAAAAACAAAGAAATTGGATTCTTTTAGCCGTATTATCCTTTGAACATCTATATGAAATGATCTATGTTTAAGTGTATTTAGTTTTGAAGAAAACTAAAGGCAATTAATGTGAAAATTAGATATGTCCTATTACCTGGCAATATATAGTTCATCTAGGCTTGGTTGGCAATATATATTATCTAAACATTAATTTCATTTGTTTGTAGCTATTACATAGGCGATCTCTTGTTAATAGAAATCACTCACTTTTTTGTTTTCGTATATTTATTCCCGTAGCTACTGTACATCACAACATGCAAGGAAATATATGTCTGCTGAAATTTAATTTTATTTGTTCTTTGCTCTTTACAGAAATCTTGGATTCATAAATGGGAGAAGCACATAAGGGAGAAGAAGATGATTGCAAGGATGGAGAGGGAGCAAATCATTTGGAGGGATAGAATGCCACTGTTTGGTGTTTCTATGCATTTTTGTTTGCTTTCAACTGTGTTTGCACTAGCTGGGAATAAGTGATTAGGCAATAAGTGTAGATGTATGGATATGCTCTAATGCTCCTGGTTTACTATAAATCTTCGATTTGGAATGATATGTAATGCTGCTCGGTTATTACAAATCTGGGCTTGTTTTAGTTGTTAGAATTGTATGCATAAAATGGAATTGATGGATTTTATTTTTTTAATTCCTAATTAGTTAGTAGTAGCGTGGGGTGAAATGGAGCGTTACTAGTATTTAGGATACTAGTAGCGTGTGGTACTATAGACACGCTACTACTATTCCATTAGTAGTCCGCGCTACTATTAAAATGTTAGTAGTAGCGCGGGTTTACCCCGCGCTACTACTAACTATTAGCTGTAGCGCGATACTAGGAGTGCGGGTACCCGCGCTGCTAGTAGCCATTTTATCTGCACTGCTAGTAGCCTTTTTCCTAGTAGTGTATATTTGCCATGATTTATAAATTATATTTTCCATGACGAATTACTAAATATTGCAATGATCCATGAATTAAATTTGCCGTGGTTAATTGCTGAAAATTTCCATGATCCATTAATAAAATTTACCGTGAAAAGTAGTTGATATACAATGATAGCTTTAAAATATAGAAGAAAAAAATAGATGAAACATAGCATGGCAACTTTAGTCTAAACACTATGACAATTTCAGTGTAAATTTCATGGCAACTTTTGGCCAAAAAAAAGTCGTCGAAACATAGCAATATGAGATCTAGTTTTGAAGATCTCGTTGAGATGGATTTAATGATGAAAATAAATTTTTAATCAAAATTTCTATTCGGGAGAGAAAACAGCTTTAAGTCTAAAAAAACAAAAAGATTCTGCTAATGTTATTTGTTTGATGTCGCAAATGGATGATAATAGGGGCGTTTGGACCATGTTGCTTCTTGGCGCATGTATGGCACTTATCATTTGGGTTTAATAAAGATCCACACGTTTCATATTGCTCATATCATATTCAAGTTCCCCAACACAAGAAAGATAAGTGGTTGTGTAACGAATCAACCTAAAATTTGGCACCAAGATAATAGATGAAGTATTACTAAAAAATATCTATGAAAATTAAATAATAATTTATATAATTATTACTATTAGTATTTCCATGATAGCAATCTAGGTATATTTTCAAACAAAGTTTAAGTACATGTTTTCTACTACACTTAAGCCAAATCATTTTAATTTTGACCATTTTATGGTGAAGATATTACTCACAACTTGTTAGTGGGTGCACTAGTTACTACCCGGCTATGAAATACAACCATCTAGAAAGCATGCATTTAAACATTTCTAAGTTTAAGTAGGTCAAATCCTTTGGATATGGATCCAATTGATTAAATTCTGAATAAAGTTTTCCCCCTAATAAAAGGTTGTCACAAATGCCATTGTAAATGCTTACTTGGATAAGCATCCAATTAATGTCCGCACCTTATAACAATGTCTATTTAAGCACCCCTATCTCACTTTTTAGGATCGACTCACAACACCAATTCACCAAAGTCCTACATAACTATCTCAAGATCTAGAACCCCATTAGACAATCCAATAGCCATGAGGACATCTAGCTTCCTCCTCCTCATCGTTGTTGTATTCCTCTATGCCATCGGCTCACCTGCCACAGGCTGTGGGGAACGGATGGGCAACCAATTGTGGAACACGGCAATAGAGAATGGATGGGAACCAATTGGAAACATCAATGACCAACACATCCAGGAGCTCGGCCGCTGGGAGGTGTTGGAGTTCGGCAAGCACGTGAACTGCGTGCTCAAGTTCAACAAGGTGGTGAGTGGCAGACAACAACTTGTTTCTGGAATGAACTACGAACTCATCATCGACGCATCAGACATTGGCGGAAAGATGAAAAGTACAAGGAGAGGTGTACGAGCAGGAGTGGACTCACAAACGCCAGCTCCTCTCATTCGCCAAGGTGAAATAGGCGGGTAGCAATAACTTCGGTAGTAATAATTGTGATGTTGCAGATTTGTTAGCTGGGTTTTTTAATCAACTAATAATTTATCCTCATGCATTGCCATGCTTGTAACATATCAAATAGCATACATCTACAACTTGACAATGATAAGAGCAGAAAATGGAACAACTAAATATAACTTCCAATGGCAGAGATCTATAACTGTAATATAATGCAATACCAAAGAGTCATGAAACAAAAACACGGAATTAGCACTAGATCGATCATTTTTCTATAACCAGTGGGATGGTTTCCAGAAGACCATTCAACTTTTCCAAGGAAAAACATATCTTGCTGACACGGAAATGAAGAAAAAAGAATACATCTATCAATCTATATAGATGTAGTATAAGTTAATTCGGCCTAACTATACCTTCAATCTCCAAGCACGATCACGGTACTAGTGAAATTTCGGAGGTGATGATGCGGAGTGGAGGTAATGTGACGGTGATAGAGGAGAGGAATTTGAGGTTACCAATTAGTGTTTAGGCTTAGTGTTAGAGTGTTGTGTGTTAGGCTGGGTGACACTAGGGTAGGGTGCTTTAGAGGGATGTCTTTCTCCGATGGCAGTAGTCACTAGCCTCAAGAAAGAAATGTTTGGTGGCTAGAGGAGAAAAATACATATGTGCATTAAAAATCAGACTGTGGATCTTAATCGACCATGCTATTATAAATTTCCTAGCGAGCAAAGAGTAGCTAGTTACTTCATATGCAAAACCATATAATTCAGAAGTACGGACCTCGGTCGAAAAGGAGAGCCACTTTTGCGTTAACAAGTACATGGGTGACTAAAGACCCAACTATTCAGTTTCTGCTTAAGAAATGAGAAAACAATAAACGCACCTCCTGTGGGAGGGTAAAGCCTACTAACCATGGTTCGTGGTCGTCCTCGGAAAACCGCAGCCTTCCCTTTGAACAGAGAGGAGAACATACCGTAAAAATCTTCTCCGATGGCGTGGGTGTCGTCGTCTTCCCCGGATAAGCCCGCATGGGTTGAGCTCATGGCTGGAGAGGTTGGACGTCGTGGCTTAGGGCACGTGCTCCACCTCAACTAGGGTAATCCTTTGGTCCGGCAGGAAGGACAACCTCTTCAAAATCCTGCCCACCTCCTTGGAATGCGACTGGATAGCATTCTAAGAATAATTAGGAAATAGGGGGGAGTTGAGTGGTTGGAAGAAAGCATATCTCACAGTAAAGATGATCAGTAGAAATATCTTTGTATGTGATGATTTTAGAGAAACACTTCCTAGTGTGGCCATGTTTTTGACGAAGGATACAAGAAATTAGTAGCAATATTCATGTAGGTGTAACATTTTTAGAGAAACACTCCCGACCATGGCATTGTTTTTGACCAACGAGATAGGAGGTCGGTAGAAACGTCCACGTAGATGTAGCATTTTAAAAGAAAACACTCCAAACGATGGTGATGTTTTTGACCAACAAGATGGGAGCCGCTACCCGCTAGCACGAGGGTCGCTAGTGCGTGTGTCGTCCCACATGTAGGTTGCTAGCCAACCACCATGCCAAGCTAGCTCATGCGTAGACGTTCTTCCTGGAACTACTTTATATGACAGGATTGTGTAGTAGTACTAGTGTAAGGACAGAACTGTGTAGAAGTACTATGTGCATAAGGGCAGGACTGAGTACGAGTTACTGTTAGAAATATATTTGGTATTTAGAGATTGTCGAGGATTAGATAGGAATTGTTTTCATCTTATTTCTAGGAGGCGTCTTGCCCTTCAAGTCTTGTACTCAACATACACTCGCACTTGAGGCTCAATAATACATTCAATACATTACACCAATCATCCTCTCAACCCCTTCTAACATGGTATTAGCCTAACCGATCCAAACCCTAGCTGTCGCCGTGCTTTCGCTCGGTGCCGCCCCCAGGGCGGTCAGTTTCAATGACCACCGCCGGGGGCCGCGCCGCCCGTACCTATGGTCCGTCCGTAGGTCGTGTTGACCGGCTGCTCTAGAAAGTCTTTTTCCCAATCCTTTGATCCGGGTTTTTGTCTCTCCCGCCGATTATCTTGATCGCCATTGAGGGAGTCCTGGACTAGGGGGTGTCCGGATAGCCGAACTATCATCACGGCCGGACTCCAAGACTATGAAGATACAAGATTGAAGACCTCGTCCCGTGTCCAGATGGGACTTTCCTTGGCGTGGAAGGCAAGCTTGGCGATGCGGATATGTAGATCTCCTACCATTGTAACCGACTCTGTGTAACCCTAACCTATCCGGTGTCTATATAAACCGGAGGGTTTTAGTTCGTAGGACGAAAAACAATCATACCATAGGCTAGCTTCTAGGGTTTAGCCTCATTGATCTCGTGGTAGCTCTACTCTTGTACTACCCATATCATCAATATTAATCAAGCAGGAGTAGGGTATTACCTCCATCGAGAGGGCCCGAACCTGGGTAAAAACATCGTGTCCCTTGTCTCTTGTTACCATCCGCCTAGACGCACAGTTCGGGACCCCCTACCTGATATCCGCCGGTTTTGACACCGACATTGGTGCTTTCATTGAGAGTTCCTCTGTGTCGTCACCTATAGGCCCGATGGCTCCTTCGATCATCAACAACGACGCGGTCCAGGGTGAGACTTTTCTCCCCGGACAGATCTTCGAATTCGGCAGCTTTGCACTGCGGGCCAATTTACTTGGCCATCTGGAGCAGATCGAAAGCTACGCCCCTGGCCATCAGGTCAGATTTGGAAGTATGAACTATACGGCCGATGTCGCGGGACTTGATCTTGACAGATTCGAGCCGCAGCCAAGCGTGCCGACTGTCTCGATGGGCATGATCTGGCTCTGCAGCGAACAAAGGCCTCGAGGTCGCACCAAAGATCCGCCCGACCCTTAATTCGGGCGGATTCCCGATCGAGGACGAGTGGTTGGACACCGCCTCGGGGGCTATGATCTCTACGGCGATTGAGCCGAACTCCATCCCTGTCCTTTGCGAAGACCTCGACTCTAGGGTGCCGGACTCCTCTTCGGACTCCGAACGCTCCGCGCCCCTGCCAATCGAATCCGATTGGGCCCCGATCATGGAGTTCACTGTCGCGGACACCTTTCAGCACTCGCCCTTTGGCGACATCCTGAATTCACTAAAGTCTCTCTCTTTATCCGGAGAGCCATGGCTGGACTACGGTCAGGAAGGTTGGGATGCGGACGACGAAGAAATTCAACGCCCACCCACCACCCACTTCGTAGCCACTGTCGAAAGCTTACACGACGTGCTCGATTTCGACTCCGAAGAAATCGACGGTATGGACGACGATGTAGGAGACAACCATGAACCAGCACCTATAGGATGCTGGACAACCACCTCATCCCATGATGTATACATGGTGGATACACCTAAAGGAAATGAAGACGAGGAACAACGGGACGCTACGAAGGATAAATCCTCAAAAGCAGTCAAACGGCAACATAAACGCCAACCAAGTCCCGCCAACAAAGACCCAGCCATAGAGCAGGGCGAACCGGTGGACGCATTTAACATGCTATCGAGCAATCGTCCGAACAAGACAACGGATAAACAACCCGTCCCCGGCGAAGACAACAGTCCGGACGATCTCACGCGGACAAATTGTTGGAGCAGAATAACCTCCACAAAGGCTCGCCGCCATCATGCAAGCAGCCTGAAAAAGCAGAAGCGGAAGCTCAAAACAGCGGAAGATGCACTCAGAATCAGATGGAGCAGAGTATTCAACACCGCAGACAAATACGGCGACAGTCGCCGAACAAAGAGCTACCCAAAGAGAAAGTTACTGCCCGAATTTGATGAAGAGGCAATAGAGCCCCCACAATCAAAAAGTAAGAAGGCCACCCGGTCGGATGGACGACCCCACGGCAAAAAGAGAGCGGCAAACGGAGCCACACACAAGCCGGTACACGATCCGCATAAGGATTCACATCAAAAGGATGGCCCAGTTAGGTCCGTCTATGGGCCGAGAAAGCAAGCTCTTCAAAGCAATGCAACACGCCAAATATCCAAACATCACGGCACACCCAAATACAGGGGCGCCGCACATCCCCTATGTTTCACCGATGAGGTGCTGGATCATGAATTTCCAGCGGGATTCAAACCCGTGAACATAGAGGCATACGACGGAACAACGGACCCTGTAGTCTGGATTGAGGATTACATCCTCCACATATACATGGCTAGAGGAGATGATCTCCACGCCATAAAATACTTACCCCTCAAACTCAAAGGGCCAGCTCGGCATTGGCTTAAAAGCCTCCCCAAAAATGCTATTGGAAGCTGGGAAGAGCTCGAGGATGCGTTTCGGGCAAATTTTCAGGGGACCTATGTCCGCCCTCCGGATGCAGACGATCTAAGTCACATAACTCAACAGCCCGGAGAGTCAACCCGGAAATTCTGGAACAGGTTCCTTACTAAAAAGAACCAAATAGTCGACTGTCCGGACGTCGAAGCCTTAGCAGCCTTCAAACACAACGTCCGAGACGAATGGCTCGCCAGACACCTCGGCCATGAAAAGCCAAGAACAATGGCCGCATTAACAAGCCTCATGACCCGCTTTTGCGCGGGAGAGGACAGCTGGCTAGCAAGATGCAGCACCAGCGACCCAAGTACATCCGAAGTCAGGGATGGAAACGGGAAACCATGGGCAACAAGGACCAGCGCCGGATTAAAAGGGACGGTCCAAAGAGCGCGGCAGTCAACGCCGGATTCAAAAGCTCACGGCAGAACAATAAAAAATGCCCCTTAAGGACAATAGAGATGAGCTATCCAACTTTAACAAAATCTTGGACAAGATATGTCAAACCCACAGTACTCCCGGGAGGCCTGCAAACCATACCCACTGAGATTGTTGGGTCTTCAAACAGTCCGACAGACTCAATGCCGAACACAAGGGGCTCGACACACCAAGTGAAGATGATGACGAGCACCACAAGCAGAGCCCCGGAAAACAAAAGAATTTCCCACAAGAGGTTAAAACAGTAAACTCACTTCACGTGATCAAAGGGAATAACAGAGCGACGCCCACTAGAATGCGTGCCGCACAAACTACCCTAGTAGAGTACCAACACTGGTTGTCAAAACCAATCACCTTCGACCATCAGGACTATTCCGAAAGCATCCGGAACGCAGGATGGACTGCCTTGATATTGGATCCTATAATCGACGGATTCCAATTTACACAAGTCCTCATGGATGGTGGCAGTGACATAAACCTGATATATTAGGACACAATCCGCAGGATGGGGATAGACCCAACCAAAATTCGTCGTAGCAACACCTCCTTTAAAGGAGTAATGCCAGGCCCATATGCCCATTGTACGGGCTCCATACTGCTAGAAGTTGTGTTCGGTTCATCCGACAACTTCCGTCGCGAAAAGTTAATCTTCCATGTCGCCCCGTTTAAAAGTAGCCATCAAGCACTATTGGGACGCGAAGCTTACCGCTTTAACGCAATACCGCTTTATGCATCTCTTACACTTAAAATGCCGGTCCACGTGGCATCATCTCATTAAAAGGAGTATTATGTTACTTGAGCACGGAGGAACGTGAGACTGCCTTGACAGCCCCACACCTATCCGGCTCGCTAGTCAAAGAACCTGAATTGGTCATTCAAACCCGGACACGGCTAGGCGAGTCCGGCGCCTACTAGCGCATACCCCATACAAGGGGCTGCATGCATGTATCACAAGAGACAATAAAGCTCAATTTTATTCACTTCTTCGAATCGTACTCTGTTTATTTAATGTAAAGTACATCTTTCGCACGATCTTTTTTCTTTTAAACTAAGTTCCTCTCTTTTACAGATGAACAACGTGCTACACCCGCCCGTGATACGGCACAACGGAGACACAGTACGCACGTGCAGTAGGGACCCATTGCAAGGATTCTTTTCAGATTAAGACCCTGCGTAAACCTTTTTTTACTGTCTCTTGTTGATATACATCCCCCGGTTTCTTGCTATAACCGAGGAGGAGGCTGGCATTTTGGCATTGGCCGCACCAGAATTTTTTGCGTGCACGGACATCGGGGCTTAGGGCATTATTCTGCCTGTTTTATAAATACCGAATACCTTAGGGAGTATTCGGCGTCTCGACTTAGGCCTTATATGCATCAGCTCCGAATCATGTCTTTGGTCAAATGTTGGGTTTGCCCGGCTCCTGTGTTTTTCTGCCTTATGTTCCGTTCTATCGGCTAACGCGGCACCAGGAGAACTACTGCGATTGTGCCCCGGTTCGGCCGGGCGAGCACCTCAGTAGAGAAAGCCGAAAACTGACTGTCATGATATATCGAGAGACTGGTCAACCACTCGATGACTCATTGGAATGTTTAGAATTCCTCCGCATTAACGAAGGACCGGTTTTCGGTCAGGCACATACGCACCCCGAATTGGGGAGAGTGCTGTGCCCCCAGGGGCTATATAGTAGCCCCACCCTCGAACTCCTATGGCTAAGTGAAAGTGATAAAGCATTATAGTCCGGTTGCCTAGTTTGCTATGCTACCACCTCCTTAACAGGACCAAGACGTTGGATTAAGTGTGAAAAAGCGCCTTCTTGGCAAACACCCCCGCACTATGTGCGTGGGGGCTGAAGACAAGGATTGCCATCTTTCAGGTTATATATACATATACATAAACGGCCGCACAGGGAGTAGTTTACTACTTGAACGCACAAGTATAAAAAGCTCTTATATCATATTGAAACATTGTTTTCACAAATCATACATGTCATTTAAACATAATATCCTTCGAGCACTGCGTCTCTATTAAACGAGCGCCCTGCAGGACTTCCTCAAAGTAGTGCTCGGCAGGTACTCGGCTTCTGTCCGAATCTTGGGATGCAACGTCGGTGGCCTTCATATCTGCCCAGTATGTCTTGACACGGGCCAGAGCCATCCGCGCTCCCTCAATACACGCCGACCGCTTCATTGCGTCGATACGCGGTGCCGCACCAAGGAACTGCTGCACTAAACCAAAATAACTCTTCGGATGGGGTCCGCCCGGCCACAAATGAGTCATGACATGCTTCATGGCAAGTCCGGATAGTCGATTCAGCTCGGCCCATTCGGCCAACCGATCGGTCAACGGAAGAAGACGCTCCGGACTATTGAATTGCGACCAATATAGCTCTTCCCTTACGTGCCCCTTCCGCCTCGGAAGTGCTCAATCGCGTCATTCGCTTCGCCGCTAAGTCCAGGTAAGCATCCTCCGAACTCCACAACTTGTCCAATTAAGCATACTTTGGATCCGTATATTTCCTCCGCAGCAGAAACGGTTTTCCAGCCGCAATTGCCCCGGCCTGACTCAGCTCCTCCTTGGCAACTCTCAAAGCCGAACAGGCATCCTTGGATTCGGCGGCGGCCTTTTTCAGGCCCTCTTGCTCCGCTTGACGTTCTTTTTCAAGAACCTCGCAGCGATCGGTAGTATTCTTCAACTTTCTGGCCATATCGGCCATTTCCTCTTTGCTTCGGCAGTGAGCAGCCCGTTCGGCTTTTAGCTCTTCGGCCGCCTTTAAAGCGGCCGCATTACTATTTCTGGCTTGCTCTTTCGCTCGGGCGAGTTCCGCCCGCAGCTCCTCCACAGCAGCGGCACCATCTGCATTAAGCATACAAATAGTAAGACATGGGCGTCAAGCTCCCTTACAAGGTGTCCGCGTAGAAGTCGCATACCTTGCGACTCGTCAAACCGTTTATTGACCAGCGCGATATCCGCATCCGCCTCGTCAAGTTGCCGCTTTAGTTCGGCATATTCATCCGTCCGGCTGGCCACCGGACGCCCCGCCACCTGTTTAGGAGCGGTGATATGTTATAACTGAGATTTTGATCCTCGGGACGCTGTCAATTTTGACAACATACCGAGTCTCAGGGGCTATTATCTATACAGGGCGCATTCTATATGCATAACTGTCAGAAGGTACATCATTTTTGCGTACCTCGAACCCCGTCAGTAAGCTTCTAACGGCTTCATGCAATCCGCTCTCTGCGGATGCAATTCTATCAATCATTGTACCCATTAGAGCACGGTGATCTTCTGAGATAGCCGCTCGCCCGAGCAGATCCTTCAGCTCCTCCGACCGGACACCACTTGGTGCCGGACCTTCCGGCCCAGCCGGACTTGGGGGAACCCTCCGCGACGACACCTCAGGGTCGTCCGCCTAGCATGAGGATGCGACAGGTGGAGGTGTTTCGCTCTCCATCATCTCCGGAAGAAGATCCCCCGAAGACGAGCTCTGCTGAGAAGGGCTGAGGTCCGAACTACAAGGTACAATTTCGGTTATCTTCATAAATAAATACAGGGATGTTCCTTATTTACAAGACCCTTATTTTTACTTACGGCTCATTGGAGGGCTGATCCCTTGGGAAATAGTGCGGCTGGGTTACTTCCCAGCGCTGGACTCTCTGACGAAGATTCCTTTCCCCTCTTTGAGGCCTTGACCTCCGGATCTTCCGAAGCGGTCCTCTTCTCTTCTCGCGAGATGGGACTTTTAATCCCTCCTTCCTTGATAGCCTCCTTCGTAGAGGCAGTTGCTTCCCCGCTCCCCCCTTCGCCTTCTTCAAAAGGCGCGGCCTTCAACATCTTGGTCAGCATGGGATCCGGCGTGGTCTCTGGGAGGGGAGCCGGACACCTTATTAACTTTGCCTTGGCTATCCACTCCTGTTCAAGAAACGGCTCCTTTAAAGGGCATATATATATGATAAATGAATGAACAGCTTGTCCGGTTACAGGACTACTTACTTGAGTATCTGGGCGATTGCAGATTAGTCTTGCGTCCTCAGTCAGGTCCGGACACCTCTCTTGTGATCCGAAGAACAGTTTATACATCTCCACGGGCGTCGTGCCCATAAAATTTTGGAGAGCTCGTGGTCCCTCCGGATTAAATTCCCACAGGCGGAGGGGGCGACGTTTGCAGGGCAGAAGGCGCCGGATCAACATAACCTGCGCCACTGCAACCAGATTGATCTCCCTTTCTTGGAGGTCTTGAATACGGCCCTGCGGCAAAGGAACGTCGTTGGACGGCCCCCAGTCGAGCCCCTTGTTGACCCATGACGACAGCCTCTGTGGTGGACCTGAGCGGAAGGCGGGGAGCGCCACCCATTTGGTGCCCCTGGGAGCGGTGATATAAAACCACTCCCGTTGCCACAAACCAAGCTCCTCTTGAAAAAAACCCTCGGGCCATGGAGCATCAGCACATTTGCTTATGACCGCCCCTACGCACTCTGCTTGTTGCCCCCCGATCATCTTTGGCTCCACCTTGAAGGTCTTGAGCCACAACCCAAAGTGAGGGGTAATATGGAGGAAGGCCTCACATACGACAATGAATGACGAGATATGGAGGATGGACTCCGGATTCAAGTCATGGAAATCCAGCCCACAATAAAACATGAGCCCCCGCACAAAGGGATCCGTCGGGAAGCCTAAACCCCGAAGGAAGTGAGACACGAACACCACGTTCTCGCCGGGCTCGGGAGTGGGAATGACCTGCCCTGGAGCAGGCAGCCTATGCGAGATCTCGCCGGTTAGATACCTGGCGTCTCGCAGCTTTAGCACATCTTCTTCTATGACGGAAGAAGACATCCATCGGCCGTGCTGGTCGGAGCCGGACATCGTTGAAGGTCCGAAGCGCCTAAATCTGAAGCTTTGGGTGTTCGAACTCGAAGCGCGAGGCGAACTCGATGGAGGGTGTAAAAAAGAAGAGGGCCTTGGTCTCATTATAAAGAGGTTGAATACCAAGAGCCCTCCCCGTGGTCGATTAGGACTCGCCTTCGATAGAGGAGGCGTGCGAACGGGCACGTTTGGGTTACCCACGTCCGTATTGATGAGAATCCCGGAATAAGGGGGCACGATCTATGCTTTGATAAGACGTGCCAAGGAAACCGCCTCGCTATACGCACTAAGGTGGAACGGTAAAAAATGATTCATATAAAGGCCTGGCCATGGTGTGATGTCATGCCGCGGAATACGTCAGCAGATCTGTGCAAAAGTTATTCTCTCTACGGTGGTATGTGGAACTTGTTTTGCAGAGCCGGACACTATCCTTGTGTTCAAAACCTTCTATGAAGTATTCGGAGGAGGAACCTGCCTTGCAATGCCGAAGAAAATATGCGCGCCGGACTCCTCGTCATTGAAGCCTGGTTCAGGGGCTACTGAGGGAGTCCTGGACTAGGGGGTATCCGGATAGCCGAACTATCATCACGGCCGGACTCCAAGACTATGAAGATACAAGATTGAAGACTTCGTCCCGTGTCCGGATGGGACTTTCCATGGCGTGGAAGGCAAGCTTGGCGATACGGATATGTAGATCTCCTACCATTGTAACCGACTCTGTAACCCTAACCTATCCGGTGTCTATATAAACCGGAGGTTTTAGTCCGTGGGACGAACAACAATCATACCATAGGCTAGCTTCTAGGGTTTAGCCTCCTTGATCTCGTGGTAGATCTACTCTTGTACTACCCATATCATCAATATTAATCAAGCAGGAGTAGGATATTACCTCCATCGAGAGGGCCCGAACCTGGGAAAAAACATCGTGTCCCTTGTCTCCTGTTACCATCCGCCTAGACGCACAGTTCGGGGCCCCCTACCCGAGATCCGCCGGTTTTGACACCGCAGCCATTTTTTTGGTTTGTTCGATGGAAGATCGGTTTGCGTCGCCCACTACACTACACCACGGTAGAGCTGAGATGACACCCTTCTGTGGGCAAAGATCAACTAATCTTCACAAACTATCTGTCAGCGTAGCTTCTAACTTTTGTCTTCGTATCAAGTGTGGGCAAAGGTATATCACTGTTGACACACTAAGTGTCGGCAACCGCAAAGCGACAACGTGTCTGTCAGTAATTGCTTAATGACCTGCTATGTGTCGGCATATGTGTTGGCCATAAGAGATTTTCAGTCGACGTAGCTACATATTTAGCGACCTAGGATGTGTCGGCGTACGTAGGGTGTACGCTCTCGGATTAAGTATCAGTGTAGGTGGACACGTGTCCACCGTATCAGCATTAGAAAGTTGGCACGAGATTTCAGCGCGCGAGCGAAATTTTCGGCTGTTGGTGCAAAATACCCTTCCCGTGCAAAATTTCCCAAATCAAAGTCAAACCCTAACTCATGCCTGCTGCTGTCGCCGTTACGCTCGATCCAATCCTCTGCCGCCATCACTGCAGGCCTCGCGCTCCAACCCGAGCTCAGACTCCCACCACCGCCTCGTGCCCCCGTCGCCGGGATGCCTCGCGCTCCATCCTTTCCTGAAGCCCTCGAGCTCCAGCCCCAGATCGAGCCGCCGTCCTCGCCTTGCACATCCTGCCACCGTCCGTGCACCCCCCTCCCCCCAACGTCCTGCCACCGACCTCGTCAATCCCCGTCCTGCAGCTGCCAAGGATCCATCTCCGGGCTCCCGTTGCTGCTGTGGGGCTCCATATCCGGGCTCCCGCTGCCGCCGGAGCTCCATCTCTGGGCTCCCGCTGCTGCCGGTCCCTACTGCGGTTCGACCTCTACACTTTGTTGTTTGGCTCCATCTTCGGGCTCATTCCACTCCTGCCAGACTTGCTCCTGCCGTACCTGCTACTATCGGGCTCCATCTCCAAACTCCACTTATGTAGCTCTGCCTCCTTGCCCTGAGTAAGAATCAACTCTTCCTAGATTACCTTCTCTGTACTTGAATCATATGCAGTTGCTTGTTATAATAGAGAATCGGAGGATGATGTGTATTTGTTGCTTGAATAGTTATTGTTTTGTATTTTTATTGCTTGATTAATGATTGTCGCTTCACCGATGCAAAGCTAACTCTACCACACTGGCCAAATTTAGATACTTGGCAAATTTGATATCAATTGTGCATCATGGACAAAACGTGGTTGTCTAAGCCTAGGTACATCAAGTTTCTTTTCTTGCGAACTCATAAGCGGTATAATTATGTCATGACCTGTTCTGATATCTAAAAAAAATTACATGTAGGCACACAAATGAGTATCTACAGGGGGTAGACAAGTTTATAGAGTTTATTCAACAAATAGAAACAAAATCTTATGTCCTTGCAAGATATGTTTGAACTCTAAATGGAAAACAGCAACCAAATTACGTGAACATTTGATATGTGATGGTTTCATGGAGGGGTATCATACATGGTTGTTTCATGGAGAATCTAGCCACTATTTCCCTAATATTTAGGAGGTAGAAGTAGAGAATTCACCGGTAAAAAATGAATTAGATGATTTCTTGCGAGACATAGCTTGTGGATTATATGATTTGGGGGGGGGGGGGAGGGTTGGAAGAGAACAATGAGAACAATAACAACCCTGGGACACATGTTGATGCTGATACCAAGGCTTATTGGAAGATGGTTGATGATGACAACAAAGAACTATACCCTGGGTGTAAAAACTTCTCAAAATTGCGTTTTATTGTCAAATTCCTCCACATAAAACTTCTTGGGTGATGGAGTGGCAAAAGTTTTGACATGGTGCTTGAGTTACTTAGTGATGCATGTTGGAAATATGCCCTAGAGGCAATAATTAAAGGATTATTATTGTATTTCTTGTTCATGATAATTGTCTTTTATTCATGCTATAATTGTATTATCCGGAAATTGTAATACACGTGTGAATACATAGACTACAACATGTCCCTAGTGAGCCTCTAGTTGACTAGCTCGTTGATCAATAGATAGTCATGGTTTCCTGACTATGGACATTGGATGTCATTGATAACGGGATCACATCATTAGGAGAATGATGTGATGGACAAGACCCAATCCTAAGCATAGCACAAGATCGTGTAGTTCGTTTTGCTAGGGCTTTTCCAATGTCAAGTATCCTTTCCTTAGACCATGAGATCGTGCAACTCCCGGATACCGTAGGAGTGCTTTGGGTGTACCAAACGTCACAACGTAACTGGGTGACTATAAAGGTGCACTACAGGTATCTCCGAAAGTGTCATTGGGTTGTCACGGATCGAGGCTGGATTTGTCACTCCGTATTACGGAGAGGTATCACTGGGCCCTGCGGTAATGCATCATCATAATGAGCTCAAAGTGACCAAGTGTTTGGTCACGGATCATGCATTACTGATGCGAGTAAAGTGACTTGCGGTAACGAGATTGAGCGAGGTACTGGGATACCGACGATCGAATCTCGGGCAAGTAACATACTGATTGACAAAGGGAATTGTATACGGGGTTGCTTGAATCCTCGACATCGTGGTTCATCCGATGAGATCATCGAGGAGCATGTAGGAGCCAACATGGGTATCCAGATCCCGTTGTTGGTTATTGGCCGGAGAGCTGTCTCGAACATGTCTGCATGATTCCCGAACCCGTAGGGTCTACACACTTAAGGTTCGGTGACGCTAGGGTTATTAGGAAGACTTGTATGTGATTACCAAATGTTGTTCTGAGTCCCGGATAAGATCCCGGACGTCACGAGGAGTTCCGGAATGGTCCGGAGGTAAAGATTTATATATGGGAAGTTGTCATACGGTCACCGGAATGTTTCGGGGCATATCGGTATTGTACAGGGGCCACGGAGGGTTCAGGGGTCCACGGGAGGGGCCAGCTCTTCCGGAGGACCTTATGGGCTGTATGGAGAAGGGAACCAGCCCCGGTGGGCTGGGCGCCACAACCCCTAGGGCCCATGCGCCTAGGGTTTGGGGAACCCTAGAGGGCGCCTTGCTTGGGGGCAAGTCCCCTCCCTTGGCCGCCGCCCCTCTAGATCTCATCTAGAGGGGCCGCCCTTCCCCTTCCCTATAAATAGAGGGGCAAGGGAGGGCTGCACACAATCCAAGGCGCAGCCCCTCCCCTCCCCAACACCTCTCCTCCTCCGCGTGTGCTTGGCGAAGCCCTGCCGGAGAACTGCCACTCAATCACCACCACGCCGTCGTGCTGCTGTTGGAGCCTTCTTCCTCAACCTCTCCCTCCTCCTTGTTGGATCAAGGTGCGGGAGACGTCATCTGCTCCGTACGTGTGTTGAACGCGGAGGTGTTGTCCGTTCGGCACTTGGTCATCGGTGATTTGGATCACGACGAGTACGACTCCCTCAACCCCGTTCTCTTGAACGCTTCCGCTCGCGATCTACAAAGGTATGTAGATGCGCTCCTATCACTCGTTGCTAGATGAACTCATAGATGGATCTTGGTGAAACCGTAGGAAATTTTTTTATTTTCTGCAACGTTCCCCAACAGTGGCATCATGAGCTAGGTCTATGCGTAATTCTCTATTGCACGAGTAGAACACAAATCTGTTGTGGGCGTAGATGTTGTCAAATTTCTTGTCGTTACTAGTCTTATTTTGCTTCAGCGGTATTGTGGGATGAAGCGGCCCGGACCGACCTTACACGTACGCTTACGTGAGACAGGTTCCACCGACTGACATGCACTAGTTGCATAAGGTGGCTAGCGGGTGTCTATCTCTCCCACTTTAGTTGGAGCGGATTCGAAGAAAAGGGTCCTTGTGAAGGGTAAATAGAAGTTGACAAATCACGTTGTGGTTTTTCGTAGGTAAGAAAACGTTCTTTCTAGAACCCTATTGCAGCTACGTAAAAGATGCAACAACAATTAGAGGACGTCTAACTTGTTTTTGCAGCAATTGCCTTGTGATGTGATATGGCCAAAAGTTGTGATGAATGATGAATGATATATTGTGATGTATGAGATCATGTTCTTGTAATAGGAATCACGACTTGCATGTCGATGAGTATGACAACCGGCAGGAGCCATAGGAGTTGTCTTAATTATTGTATGACCTGCGTGTCATTGATTCAAAGCCATGTAATTACTTTGCTTTATTGCTAAATCGTTAGCTATAGTAGTAGAAGTAATAGTTGGCGAGCAACTTCATGGAACACGATGATGGAGATCATGATGATGGAGATCATGGTGTCATGCGGTGACAAGATGATCATGGAGCCCGAAGATGGAGATCAAAGGAGCTATATGATATTGGCCATATCATGTCACTACTATATAATTGCATGTGATGTTTATTATGTTTATGCATCTTGTTTACTTAGAACGACGGCAGTAAATAAGATGATCCCTTATAATAATTTCAAGAAAGTGTTCTCCTAATTGTGCGCCGTTGCTAAAGTTAAATCGTTTCAAGCACCACGTGATGATCGGGTGTGATAGACTCCTACGTTCACATACAACGGGTGTAAGACAGTTTTACACATGCAAAACACTTAGGTTAACTTGACGAGCCTAGCATGTACAGACATGGCCTCGGAACACAAGAGACTGAAAGGTCGAACATGAGTCGTATGGAAGATATGATCAACATGGAGATGTTCACCGATGATGACTAGTCCGTCTCACGTGATGATCGGACACGGCCTAGTCGACTCGGATCATGTAACACTTAGATGACTAGAGGGATGTCAAATCTGAGTGGGAGTTCATTAAATAATTTAATTAGATGAACTTAATTATCATGAACTTAGTCTAAAAACATTGCAAAAATGTCTTGTAGATCAAATGGCCAACGCTCATGTCAACATGAACTTCAATGCGTTCCTAGAGAAAACTAAGCTGAAAGATGATGGCAGCAACTATTCGGACTGGGTCCGGAACCTGAGGATCATCCTCATAGCAGCCAAGAAACAATATGTCCTAGAAGCACCGCTAGGTGAAGCACCCATCGAGAGAACCAAGGCGTTATGGCGCTTGGCAGTCTCGTCTTGATGATTACTCCCTCGTTCGGTGCGGCATGCTTTACAGCTTAGAACCGGGGCTCCAAAAGCGTTTTGAGCAACACGGAGCATATGAGATGTTCGAGGAGCTAAAATGGTTTTCCAAGCACATGCCCGGTCGAGAGATATGAAGTCTCCGACAAGTTCTATAGTTGTAAGATGGAGGAAAATAGTTACTGTCGGTGAGCACATACTCAAAATGTCCAGGTTGCACAACCGCTTTGTCCCAGCTGGACATTAACCTCCCGAGCGAGGCGGTCATTGACAGAATCCTTGATCGCTCCCACCGAGCTACAAGAGCTTTGTGATGAACTACAATATGCAGGGGATGGCGAAAACTATTCTGAAGTATTTTCAATGCTGAAGTCAGCAGAGGTAGAAATCAAGAAGGAACATCAAGTGTTGATGGTCAATAAAACCACTAAGTTCAAGAAGGGCAAGGGTAAGAAGAACTTCAAGAAGGGCGCCAAGGATGTTGCGCGCCCGGTAAGCCGATTGCCGGGAAGAAGTCAAAGAATGGACCCAAGCACGAGACCGAGTGCTTTTATTGCAAAGGAAGGGTCCTTTGAAGCGGAACTGCCCCAAATACTTAGCGGACAAGAAGGCCGGCAACACTAAAGGTATATTTGGTATACATGTAATTGATGTGTACCTTACCAGTACTCGTAGTAACTCCTGGGTATTTGATACCGGTGCCGTTGCTCATATTTGTAACTCACAGCAGGAGCTGCGGAATAAGCGGAGACTGGCGAAGGACGAGGTGACGATGCGCGTCGGGAATGGTTCCAAGGTCGATGTGATCGCCGTCGGCACGCTACCTCTACATTTACCTATGGGATTAGTTTTAAACCTCAATAATTGTTATTTAGTGCCAAGTTTGAGCATGAACATTGTATCAGGATCTCGTTTAATACGAGATGGCTACTCATTTAAATCCGAGAATAATGGTTGTTCTATTTATATGAGAGATATGTTTTATGGTCATGCTCCGATGGTCAATGGTTTATTCTTAATGAATCTCGAACGTGATGTTACACATATTCATAGTGTTTACCAAAATATGTAAAGTTGATAACGATAGTCCCACATACTTGTGGCACTGCCGCCTTGGTCACATTGGTGTCAAGCGCATGAAGAAGCTCCATGCTGATGGACTTTTAGAGTCTCTCGATTATGAATCATTTGACACATGCGAACCATGCCTTATGGGCAAAATGACCAAGACTCCGTTCTCCGGAACAATGGAGCGAGCAACCAACTTATTGTAAATCATACATACCGATGTGTGCGGTCCAATGAGCGTTGAGGCTCGCGGAGGATATCGTTATGTTCTCACTCTCACTGATGACTTGAGTAGATATGGGTATGTCTACTTGATGAAACACAAGTCTGAGACCTTTGAAAAGTTCAAGGAATTTCAAAATGAGGTAGAGAATCAACGTGACCGAAAAATAAAGTTCTTACGATCAGATCGTGGAGGAGAATATTTAAGTCATGAATTTGGTACACACTTAAGGAAATGTGGAATCGTTTCACAACTCACGCCGCCTGGAACACCTCAGCATAACGGTGTGTCCGAACATCGTAATCGCACTCTATTGGATATGGTGTGATCTATGATGTCTCTTACTGATTTACCGCTATCATTTTGGGGATACGCTCTAGAGACAGCTACATTCACTTTAAATAGGGCACCTTCTAAATCCGTTGAGATGACACCGTATGAATTATGGTTTGGGAAGAAACCTAAGCTGTCGTTTCTAAAAGTTTGGGGATGCGATGCTTATGTCAAGAAACTTCAACCTGAAAAGCTCGAACCCAAGTCGAAAAATCGTCTTCATAGGATACCCTAAGGAAACCATTGGGTATACCTTCTACCTTAGATCCGAAGGAAAGATCTTTGTTGTTAAGAACGGATCCTTTCGAAAAGAGTTTCTCTCGAAAGGAGTAAGTGGGAGGAAAGTAGAACTCGATGAAGTACTACCTCTTGAACCGGAAAGTAGTGCAGCTCAGGAAAATGTTCCTGTGGTGCCTACACCGAATGGAGAGGAAATTAATGATGATGATCAAGGTACTTCGGATCAAGTTGCTAATGAACTTCGTAGGTCCACAAGGACACGTACCACACCAGAATGGTATGGCAACCCTGTCCTGGAAATCATGTTGTTAGACAACGGTGAACCTTGGAACTATGAGGAAACGATGGCGGGCCCAGATTCCAAAAAATGGCTTGAAGCCATGCAATCCGAGATAGGATCCATGTATGAAAACAAAGTATGGACTTTGACAGACTTGCCCGATGATCGGCGAGCGATAGAAAACAAATGGATCTTTAAGAAGAAGACGGATGCGGATGGTAATGTTACCATCTATAAAGCTCAACTTGTCGCTAAAGGTTATCGGCAAGTTCAAGGGGTTGACTACGATGAGACTTTCTCTCCCGTAGCGAAGCTGAAGTCCGTCCGAATCATATTAGCAATTTCCGCATACTATGATTATGAGATATGGCAAATGGACGTCAAAACGACATTCCTTAACGGCTATCTTAAGGAAGAACTGTATATGATACAGCCGGAAGGTTTTGTCGACCCTAAGAATGCTAACAAGGTATGCAAGCTCCAGCGATCCATTTATGGGCTGGTGCAAGCATCTCGGAGTTGGAACATTCGCTTTGATGAGATGATCAAAGCGTTTGGGTTTATGCAGACTTATGGAGAAGCCTGCGTTTACAAGAAAGTGAGTGGGAGCTCTGTAGCATTTCTCATATTATATGTAGATGACATACTTTTGATGGGAAATGATATAGAACTTTTGGACAGCATTAAGGCCTACTTGAGTAAGAGTTTTTCAATGAAGGGCCTTGGAGAAGCTGCTTATATATTAGGCATCAAGATCTATAGAGATAGATCGAGGCACCTCATAGGTCTTTCACAAAGCACATACCTTGATAAGATATTGAAGAAGTTCAATATGGATCCGTCTAAGAAGGGGTTCTTGCCTGTGTTGCAAGGTGTGAAATTGAGCTCAGCTCAATGTCCAACCACGGCAGAAGATATAGAAGAGATGAGTGTCATCCCCTATGCCTCAGCCATAGGGTCTATTATGTATGCCATGCTGTGTACCAGACCTGATGTAAACCTTGCCGTAAGTTTGGTAGGAAGGTACCAAAGTAATCCCGGCAAGGAACACTGGACAGCAGTCAAGAATATCCTGAAGTACCTGAAAAGGACTAAGGACATGTTTCTCGTTTATGGAGGTGACGAAGAGCTTGTCGTAAAGGGTTACGTCGACGCTAGCTTCGACACAGATCTGGATGACTCTAAGTCACAAACCGGATACGTGTATATGTTGAATGGTGGAGCGAAGCTGGTGCAGCTGCAAGCGAAGCGTCGTGGCGGGATCTACATGTGAAGCGGAGTACATGGCAGCCTCGGAGGCAGCGCATGAAGCAATTTGGGTGAAGGAGTTCATCACCGACCTAGGAGTCATACCCAATGCGTCGGGGCCGATCAAACTCTTCTGTGACAACACTGGAGCTATTGCACTTGTCAAGGAGCCCGGGTTTCACAAGAAGACCAGGCACATCAAGCGTCGCTTCAACTCCATTCGTGAAAATGTTCAAGATGGAGACATAGAAATTTGCAAAGTGCATACGGATCTGAATGCCCCAGATCCGTTGACCAAACCTCTTCCGCGAGCAAACCGTGATCAACACCAGAACTCTATGGTGTTCGATTCATCACAATGTAACTAGATTATTGACTCTAGTGCAAGTGGGAGACTGTTGGAAATATGCCCTAGAGGCAATAATAAAAGGATTATTATTGTATTTCTTGTTCATGATAATTGTCTTTTATTCATGCTATAATTGTATTATCCGGAAATCGTAATACACGTGTGAATACATAGACTACAATATGTCCCTAGTGAGCCTCAAGTTGACTAGCTCGTTGATCAATAGATAGTCATGGTTTGCTGACTATGGACATTGTATGTCATTGATAACGGGATCACATCATTAGGAGAATGATGTGATGGACAAGACCCAATCCTAAGCATAGCACAAGATCGTGTAGTTCGTTTTGCTAGAGCTTTTCCAATGTCAAGTATCTTTTCCTTAGACCATGAGATCTTGCAACTCCCGGATACCGTAGGAGTGCTTTGGGTGTACCAAGCGTCACTGGCGAATCGGGTGACTATAAAGGTGCACTACAGGTATCTCCAAAAGTGTCTATTGGGTTGTCACGGATCGAGACTGGGATTTGTCACTCCGTATTACGGAGAGGTATCACTGGGCCCACTCGGTAATGCATCATCATAATGAGCTCAAAGTGACCAAGTGTTTGGTCACGGGATCATGGATTACGGTGCGAGTAAAGTGACTTGCCGGTTACGAGATTGAACGAGGTATTGGGATACCGACGGTCGAATCTCGGGCAAGTAACATACCGATTGACAAAGGGAATTGTATACGGGGTTGCTTGAATCCTCGACATCGTGGTTCATCCGATGAGATCATCGAGGAGCATGTGGGAGCCAACATGGGTATCCAGATCCCGCTGTTGGTTATTGGCCGGAGAGCTGTCTCGGTCATATCTGCATGATTCCTGAACCCGTAGGGTCTACACACTTAAGGTTCAGTGGCGCTAGGGTTATTAGGAAGACTTGTATGTGATTACCGAATGTTGTTCGGAGTCCAGGATAAGATCTCGGACGTCACGAGGAGTTCCAGAATGGTCCGGAGGTAAAGATTTATATATGGGAAGTTGTCATACGGTCACCGGAATGTTTCGGGGGCATATCGGTATTGTACCGGGGCCACCGGAGGGGTTCCGGGGGTCCACCGGGAGGGGCCACCTCTTCCGGAGGACCTTATGGGCTGTATGAAGAAGGGAACCAGCCCAAGTGGGCTGGGGCGCCACAACCCCCTAGGGCCCATGCGCCTAGGGTTTGGGGGCGGGGGGAACCCTAGAGGGGGCGCCCCCTTGCTTGGCGGGCAAGTCCCCCTCCCCTTGGCCGCCGCCCCCCCTCTAGATCTCATCTAGAGGGGGCCGGCCCCCTTCCCCCTTCCCCTATAAATAGAGGGGCAAGGGGAGGGCTGCACACACAATCCAAGGCGCAGCCCCTCCTCTCCCCAACACCTCTCCTCCTCCGCGTGTGCTTAGCGAAGCCCTGCCGGAGAACTGCAACTCCATCACCACCACGCCGTCGTGCTGCTGTTGGAGCCTTCTTCCTCAACCTGTCCCTCCTCCTTGCTGGATCAAGGTGCGGGAGACGTCATCCGCTCCGTACGTGTGTTGAACGCGGAGGTGCTGTCCGTTCGGCACTTGGTCATCGGTGATTTGGATCACGACGAGTACGACTCCCTTAACCCCGTTCTCTTGAACGCTTCCGCTCGCGATCTACAATGGTATGTAGATGCGCTCCTATCACTCGTTGCTAGATGAACTCATAGATGGATCTTGGTGAAACCGTAGGAAAAAAATTTATTTTCTGCAACGTTCCCCAGCATTCCCCAAAGGTTCCGTACTTCCCAAAAATTTCAATGAACCTAAGAAAATAGTTAAATATATTGGGCCTGGGTATGTTAATATTCATGCCAGTGAAAATGATTGTGTATTGTGTGTCTCACTCCGGGTGAATTGATCCGCTTCTCCTTCAGAGGACATAGTCCCGGGTTAGATGTAATCTATCTCAACATGAAGCAAGATGAGGAGGACCCATTTTATGAAGCCCTCTATGCCCAAAGAATGAGGCTGAGCAACGAGGAATTGGGCAACCTCTGGTACATACTTCCGTCACGTGATGCCTACATCAGGATGCCATTCGTGACTCACCTGACAAGGACGAATTTTAACTGTCATGTCATGGTATGTTACTTAGTGTAGTAATTTGATGATATGCTTGGTGTAGTAATTTGATGATATGCTTAGTGTAGTAATGTGTGATATGCTTAGTGTTGTAATTTGACAATATGCTTAGTGTAGTAACTTGATGATATGCTTAGTATTGAATCCGTTGATATATGTGAACTGAAGTGTATGCTTTGTTGATAATTGTGCATGACATGCTCATTTACAATTTATATTTTTTCCCAGAAATTACCTAACAGACTATCTGTGAACTGTGGCACCGAGCCGGATAAATGAGACATTGCTGGACTATATGTGCCTTACCTCAAGGGGCTCGATCACCCCCTATGCGTATGCAGTGAACACGAACGGTCACACTGTCTTAAGCATGTCGGGGGTGGAACAACTCGACCTTGCTGGCAAGAATCTTCAGGTTGGACAGGACGTCTTAGTCACTATTAGGAACACTCGCGCCATGACTGGAGTATGATGATCATCATCGACCTCATTTAAAATTATGTATGTGGCTGGGCCATTGATGTTAAATGAACTGCTTATTAACTATTAGTTAGCTCCTGTTTGTGAGGATTGTCGTTTATAGCTCTAGCTACTACTGTTTGTGAGCTCGTCACTTATTATTAACTAGTAATGTTTTATTAACTGGTATTATTCTACTGTGTAACGTTTTATATGTGCTTAGTTCTAATGTGAAATGCTAAATGTCATACGATGGGGAAATTAGTATTTTGGCTGCACGAAACATTCATGGTGCGTGATTATAGTGGTGGAGTTTTCCATGTTAATGATATGCCATCAACACATAGAATACTGTTGACGTGGGCTCCAACGCTAGTACTATTTTCTAATAATGGCGCCATATTTGTGGAGTCGGGTGTCCACGCCAGCAAGGCCATTTTTACCACGCCATAGCTTTTCTACACTAGTGTTTCAAACAACAATTTGGAGGGATGCACATAATGGAAAAGATATGTGGGACGCACTTGAGGCCAAGTTGGGAGTCTCGAATCTTGGCATCGAGCTGTACATCATGGAGCAATTCTATGACTACTGGGATGGTGAAGATTGCTCCGTGGTTGAGCAAGCTCATGAGATCTGATCATTTGCTAGAGAACTTGATCACCTCAATTGTATCCTACCGGACAAGTTTATTGCCAGAGGTATCATCACTAAGCTTCCTCCCACGTGGATGAACTTTGCTACTTTATTGAAGCATAAGAGGCAGGAGTTTTCCGTTCCGGATCTCATTGGTACTCTTGATGTGGAAGAAAAGGCGACAACAAAGGACAACTGTGCTCGAGGTATTGAGGGAGGTTCTAGTGCCAATCTGGTACAGAAGAAGAACTTCTAGCCCACAAGTTCAAGAACAAGGGCAAGTTTGATGGTAAAGCAAAGTTTGATGGGAAGAACAAGGCTGCACAGCACACGAACTTCAAGAAGAAGAATGACAAGAATAAAGGTGTTTGTCATGTGTGTGGAGATCCTGATCATTGGGTTCCTAGTTGCCCTAATCTCTATGACAAGCGTCATCTTGGGAAAGGCGGTAAGACCACTAATGTTGTCATTGGAGACACTAACATGAAGGATGCTGGGTATGGTATATTTCCCACTATTCTTTCAGTATGTCATTCTCTTGATTGGTTAACTGACACGGGTGCTAATGTGCATGTATGCGGTGATATTTCCATGTTTTCTTCTTATCAGACCGCAAGGATTTCCAGCGTGCTGATGGGCAACGGTTCAAGTGCTTCTGTTAGTGGTGTTGGCACGGTCGATCTGAAGTTTACTTCGGGGAAGATTGTGCGGCTGAAGAACGTGCATTATGTCCCCTCCGTCAATAAAAATCTTGTTAGCGGATATCTTCTATGTAGAGATGGCTACAAGCTTGTCTTTGAGTCGAATAAATTTGTAATTTCGAAGTATGGAACCTTCGTTGGTAAAGGCTATGAGTCAGGAGGCCTATTTCGTTTATCCCTATCAGACGTTTGCAATAAAGTTGTTAATGATGTTTGCAACAATAGTGAATCAAATGTGTGGCATTCACGTCTTTGTCATGTTAACTTTGGTTGCATGTCGCGACTAGCGAAGTTGAATTTAATCCCTAGTTTCACCACTGTCAAGGGATCTAAGTGTCAAGTGTGTGTGAGAGCTAAGCAACCTCGTAAGTCTCACACGACTGTGGAAACGAGAAATCTTGCACCACTAGAGCTTTTACATTCAGATATATGTGAAATGAATGGTGTTTTGACAAAAGGTGGAAAGAAGTATTTTATGACGTTAATTGATGAATCCACTAGATACTATCATGTGTATCTTCTGGAACCTAAGGATGAGGCTTTGAACTATTTCAAGATCTATAAAGCTGAAGCGGAAAACCAACTTGATCGAAAGATTAAGAAGCTTAGGTTCGATCGTGGTGGAGAGTATTTCTCAAATGAATTTGATTCCTTTTGTGCGGAACATGGTATAATCCATGAGAGGACGCCTCCCTATTTACCTCAGTCAAATGGGGTGGCCGAAAGAAGGAACCATACTCTAACTAATTTGGTTAATGCCATGTTAGACACATCGGGTCTCTCCGCAACAACTACCAGGAGTTGGTAGATAGAGCTCTCATGATTGAAGGGAAGCAGCAACAGATTGATAGCCGTAAGAGGAAGTATGGACAAGGGAAGTACAATTCTGGAGCTCAGCAGAGGTCCCGGTTTACCCCTAACTCAGGAGGACACCTTCAACATAACCATGGAGATCACAACCACAATGGAGGAAGTTCGCACAACCATAGTGGCCCCAAGAATGGCAATGGGAATGGAGGAAGCAACAGTCAGAACCGTTCCAACCCATCAACCCTAGCCAAGAGGGATCTGAGCCACATTGCCTGTTTCAAGTGCCAAAAGACTGGACATTATGCCAATGAATGTTCGGAAGCAAAGAATGGAAATGGCAATGGAAGCTCTGGGAAGAAGCCCAACCCTTTCAACAGGGAACAAGTGAACCACGTTAACATGGAGGAGGTAGGAGCCATGTTGCAGTAATAGGTAAGTTTTTGGTTAAGTCATTTACTGCAGTCGTTCTTTTTGATACTGGTGCATCGCATTCATACATATCAAGGGGATTTGTGGATAAGTATAAACTTCCCACCAAAGTTCTTAGAACACCTAAGTTAGTAAGATCTCAAGGAGCAGAGTATAAGGCAAGCCAATGATGTTTTCAGATGCCATTGGCCATAGGTAGTCATGTTTTCCCCTCAGACTTGATAATTTTGGAGTCGCAAGGTTTGGATGTGATTTTGGGTATGGATTGGCTATCGATGTATGGAGGAAACATCGATTGCGCCAGTAAGACGATCCTGCTTACCACCCCTATCGTGGATTTGTCACGGCAGATGTCCCTAGTGTCAGGACTTGGTCGCGAGGCCAACGCATCTATGTGTAGCTTGAGAGGGGTTGAGCGGAATCGAGAGACGCAACACAAGGCAAGGATTTAGACAGCTTCGGGCCCCAGGAAACATCATCCCGTAATAGCCCTACATGATGTTTGTGGCTATGTCTCATTATGATCATCAGGGAGTCGCCAGTAAGCCGGCTCTTTGTGTCTAGCCCTAGAGATTGTTTCTTCTTGCTTGTAGCTTGTCCCCCTTTTGGGGAGCCTTGTCCCTCCTTATATACACTGAAGGGGCGGGTTACATGTGGAGTCCTATTAGGATTAGGACTAGTCTATCTCTAATACAAACCGGATACAAGTCCTGGTCTTAACTCCTTGTAAGGTAAATATTCGTCATGCCTTTCCTCTTAAACCGGCCCACCATAATATGAACCGGCCTTCATGAACCGCCAGTTGGGAAACCGGGTCTTGTCGCTCCTCTGACCCGCCGCCAGGTTACTAATGAACCGCCAAGAGCGGGCGGGTAGCCCGTGAACCGCCAAGCTCCGGGCGGGTTACCAGTGAGTCATCCAGTCCGGCCGGGTTATACTTTCGGCCGGTTTACGCCACGGTGTATATCCCCGACATTGGCCCCCAGTTTAATTTGGATTTATCCATGTTAAACTGATCCTGTAAAATAAACCCAAGAACAAATTTGACAGGTTGTGCTCCGGGTTAAGAATTCTTGTAAGCCGGCTCCTGATCATCCTTAAGTCTTTGTCATTTCCACCTTCTAGAAAATCCTGGTCAATAACTAGCTTCATACTCAAATTGCTGACGTTGGTTTCTCATAGAAAAATATTGTGAAGAATAATCCACTTGAGTCGGCTTCCAAAGCGCCGGCTTAAGAAATGTTGGTCTTGAAATACTCATCTGATATTCAGCCGGTTTGAAGATGTAGAACTTGTCGGTTTATGATAACCACCATTTTTGGGTTATAAAAACTGATAATTCCGGGTCATGACTGTTGCCAACGCCGGTTCATGATTTTTGATGATGCCGGGTTGCAGCCACAGGGTCGTAATGATTAATTGGTGACACTGGGTCAATCTGGTTTGCTCAAAACTGAGAATTTGAAAATATTTCTCCTTATATGCATATTATCTGTAGCCCACAAGTCTTGAGCAGAACAAAGTGATGTTTTAAGACTTGCTTCAATATGAATACTGCCACTTTTGAAGAAATCCATGTTTGTTCATCCCAGTCACGAATAAAAACTGAACACTCCATATTATGTAGCCCCCAAGTGCGGGTTGTCATGCTTGCAGCAACACGGGACTTATAATTACTGATGCTCAAAAACTTCAACCAGTGTAGCACCCAAGGTCCGGGTCATTATGCAATAATGAGCAGGGACTTTGTAAATATAATCATATAGATTTGAGCAGTGATGTGTAGCCCCCAAGGGCTGGCTTAGTAAGATAATACTGAACCGGGAATTGATATATACTTCAATGAAAATAACATCTTATAATGTAGCTTCCATCGTAGGGCTTGAACCCACGTCCACAAGGTTAAGAGCTTTGTGTTTTACCAACCGAGCAATAAACCCTTTAATATAATGGATTAAGGCTTGTATACCTTGAATGTTTGACAGGAGCAATTGGTAGCCCCCAAGGGCCGGCTCATTATGATATGATGAGTCGGGTCTTCAATAAGGTGAGCAAAAAATGACTTTGCATTAGCCCCCAAGTGTCATGGTGCATGCTTGCAGCGACATGAGACTTGCATATAACTTCAATTTGAATAATGTAGCCCCCAAATGCCGGGTTGTAAGGCTGCAGCGACTCGGGACTATTCCTTCCATTGTAGAATAAATCATATCCTCTGATAAAAAAATAGCCATTTCGCTAAAGCGACTTTGAAAACCTCAATAATACCGGTTATTAATAACCATAAGAAAAATCCAGCCATGTTGGCTATTCAAGATAATATAGTCGGGTATGAAAACCTTATTCATTCAATATCATAATGAAAATTCAGCCAAGTTTGGCTATTTGAATAATATAACCCAATGATTTATAAGCGCATGATTCCAATGGTGCAATCCAAATATATACTGGCGACTTATAGTCCAAAGCCAGGCTGGGTTAACAAACACCGGATAATTTCTCATCATATACTGGCGACTTATCGTCTTAAAGCCAGGCCGGTTTAATAAACACCAGATAAATTTTTCATCATATACTGGCGACTTATCGTCTTAAAGCCAGGCCGGTTTAATAAACACCGGATAATTTATCATCATACTGGCGACTTATAACCGAACGCCAGGCCGGGTTAGTAAACGCCGGTGATTTATAATCATTCTTTATTCAACCTGTTTCTGCATACAACAAGTTTAAAGTGTCCTGGCGGTTTATCGCCGCACGGGTCATAATGCCCAACATATAAGCCGGGTTTATAACCAAGGCTGCACTTAAGAATAATCAAATATGAAATATATCATACCTGTGACATTGAATCACATCGTTGGTTTACCAGCTTTTTGTAGTAAGAGTGATAACCCCAATCTTGAGTAATAATAATTCCTTTCATACTGTGTCGGTTTATGATAAAACCGTACCGGGTTTGTGATAAACACCGGATTAACCATATAGAATACTGGTGACTTGTAGTCAAACCAAGCGTGAACGGGAGGCCGGTTTAGACCATTGGTCTTGGTATGCCTTCGTGCATATTTATCTTCAACTGATGCCTCCTTGCATCATATGTTTCCAAACTGTTTTCTGCAGTTAAGAAGCTTGAAAGGCCCTGCCACCATCAGGCATGATGTTGGCTGGCCAATCTTGAAGCGGGGTTGAAATCCCAAACTTTGGAGAAAATAGGTCTTGTTAATATAAGGCCAGTTAACAATGTGAACCGCTCCGGGTTATAATAAACACCGGTAACAGAAAATCAGACCGGGCAGATAGTCTCCGGATTAAGATTTGACCGTGTTCCATCAATTGACAGTTGAACTGGATTAACAATGTCGGTTTGAAAATGCAACAAAGAAATGTTTATCAAAATAAAAACAGAATTCAAGCAAAGGCAAAGATAAAACCATTGCAAATGAGGCTTTGAGCCGATCAAGAGGCATTACCATGGTCGGACAAGACCATGCCCCCAAAAGGCGTAGCTATGGTTCAAGTCAGCCAGGTCCCCAAATGATGCTTTGGCATTACGCCGATCAAGAGGTGTAGCTATGGTTGGGTTGACCAAGCCCCAAGTGATGCTATGGCACTAGGCCGATCAAGAGGCGTGACTGGTTCAAGCGTGACCAAGTCCCCAAGTGATGCTGTGGCTTTCGCCTATCAAAAGGTGTTGCTATGGTTCGGACACGACCAAAGCCCCCAGATGACATCGTGGCATTACGCCGCTCAAGAGGCGTGGCTATGGTTCAGATACGACCAAGCCCCCAAGTGATGTTGTGGCATTGAGCCGATCAAGAGGTGAGAATACGGTTCAGACGTGACCAAGCCCCCAAGTGATCAATAATATGATAAGCCAATAAGGCATGATACCCATGTTTGAACCGCACATCATGGCAGCAGGTCCTTTTTGGCACTCTTTAACTTTTTGCAAGAGATAAATCCTTCTTGAACCGGGATTTTGAACCGGATATCGAGAGCTTCAAAGCTTTGTGGGAGACATCTTTCCCTTGAACGGATTTTAAACGGAATCTTCATTTTCAGCCGGAAATTTTTCGACGGCCTTTAAACTCGAACTTGAGAAGTTAATTCCTTTTGAATCGGACATTTTTAAACCGGTTTGAGAGCTTGAGCTTTGCGGGAGAACAGATTTCCCTTGAACGGTTGTAACCCGGATATTTGAGAGCTTGGTGAGACTGACTTCCCTTGAGCGGATTTTAAACGGAATCCTTTCGATGACCGGGACTTCTTCATTGAGCCCGGATTTTGTAACTGTCATATACTTTCTAAGCAGGAAATTTTCTGACGGCCTTTAAGTTTCCATCAATATAACAGGAGCCTCCGGGACCGGGTTATCTTTCCCTCCATCGTCCTAGGGTTCTTAATTTTGCTGAAACTGGCAAGATTTGCTGAGTCATGTCATCGTAGCCCCTGAGTCTCAAAGGTGACTCGAGGAATTGGCTTGAGACTCTCCATATGTGACCATGATGTAAACCGGCATAAGTTGTATATCATCAGTGTTGATAGCCCGATGTGAATCCACAGAAGATTGAGGTGACTGCGGCGGGTTATAAATGATCCCGTATGAGCCGTGTCAGCACCTTTCGGCCAATGGTTCCTTCAACTGGTGATTTGAAGTTAACCAAACTGTAGGGCGGCGAACCAGCGCCTGCCCATTGAGCCATCCAAAGGCGGGCGGTTGATAGTATATGATAATTTGCCTCCATTTTGTTGAAAGAAAATCGGGCTACCCAAGCTGTGACTTGCTCATACTCAATAAACAGCTCATGCGGACAGGTGCGGCCCGGTGTATTGATGCAGACCGGATCGCAAGAGATGGATGGTAAAGACGTCCGCCGTATTAGAGGCGGCACAGACAGATGAGTCAGCCGCGGTGTTGTAAACCGGTGTGGACGGACGAATTAGCCACGTCATATTGATGTAAACCGGTCTGCAGAATGGCGGTTTGCACATATATTCATCGAGCTGGATGGCATGGTAAGATACTGGCGCATTCATAATGGTGGCGCGAGTTTATACATCCATGACACAGCCATAGCTTTTGCAGTGAACAATTGTCCTGCATAAACAATATTGCAGACCAAGGCAAAGGTAAACTGTTCTTTGACAAAAATAATATGTGTTAATAAAATATTTTTTAGATGGATATCACCTGATGTGCTAGGCCGGAAATTATCTGCCATGGAGTTGATGATCACCACAGTGATGCTAAAATTAATCACGACCGAGTTAACTGTAGGAGTAGACAGATGAGTCGGCTCGGCGTTGTAAGCCGGTGCGGCCGAGCAATTTGTCCTCGACGTTGTAAGCCGGCGTGTGAACCGGCCGCGGGGGCGGACGGGCGAGTCGTCTGTGGCGTTGTAAGGTGGTGCGGACGGGCGAGTCAGTCGGTACGGTGACTCAAACCGGACCGCGACACCCTGTCCGTGAAGCCCATGCGATACAGCCGAACGTGCATCCCTGGTATAACACCACCCCTTCTTTTTTTTTCTTTTAATAGTTGGCCTGCGTAAAAATATTACAGGCCAGAGTAATCGTTGTCGGATGAATTAACATGTACTGGTAAAATAAATAGAAAGGATAGCACCTGGTACATTTTGCCGGATGCTGGCGCTGGATAATGCATAGTGCTGCTTTTGTTTTTGACAAAAGAGTTGATTGGTTCTGTGTCTTCTAGTGCCTGACCTCTCCATATAACCTGGCCGGTACTTTTTGAGCCGAAATTTCTAGAACCAGAACTTCTTGATAATCCGGCCGGAACTTTTGGTAATCCAAAACTTTTAAACCGGAACCTATGAGAAATAGCAAAACGCCCAAGGAGCCCTAGCCTCCCGCGACTCTGCTGGCGGCCGCCGCCGCCGCCACCGCGCAGCCCCCTCCGCCGCCCTCGCCCATGGCCCCCATAGCCCCCGTCGCTTCCCCGCCGCCTCTCCCCTCCCTCCCAGCCCGGCCGGGATGAAGGCCCTGACCGGATCCCGACCCGCGCCCCTCTCGGCGGTCGCTCTTTCGCCCTGCTGCTCGGCCCTGCTGCTCGGCACGGCGCCGGCCGCCTGCCCCCCTGGCTCCGACCCGGCGCCCGGCTGCCCCGCCGCCCGGACCTAGCCGCTCCGACCCTGCGGCTCCGACCCAGCGCCCGCCGCTCTGCCCCGGCCGCCCGGCTTAGGTGGAGGTTGGGAGGCAGCGCCGCCCGAGCCTAGAGAAGGTGGCTGCTCCCCTCCCGGGAAGGATCTTGGACTGCCTCGCACTTTCAAGCAGAGGACTTTCGCCTCTGCCACGGTGCTGGCGTCGGACCACTTAAATCGCCCGGCTGCCGCGCCCTGTCCGGTCCTTGGGATGTGGCCCTCCGGCCATCGCGGCGGGAGTGCTTGGCACGGCATCCTGCGGTTCGAGAACCTCGCCCGCCCCCTCGCGCCTACCGGGCCTCGTCAGGGGCCTCCCCCCTGCAGCGGATCGCTTCCAGCCCCACTACATCGACCTGGTCGCACTTGGGCTTCGGTGGTTTCTCATCAAGACAGCCCTGCGATTGATGGTGTCGTGCCGGCGGCTGACCCCGGCGTGCCCCCTGCTGTTTTGGAGCCATTGCGGCCTCTCCTTGCAGCTCAGGCGGAGGCGCTCGGCGCTGAGCTACAGGCCTTGTTCGCTGCTCGTCTTGAGGTGTTGTTCAAGCCTCTTCAAGACTTGGTTGCTGTTGTGGAGAGTTGGACTGCTCAAGTCTCAAGCCTATGGGAACCTATGGAAGCTATCGGGGGCAGCCAAGACCTTGCCAATGTTGAATCTGCTCCTCCTGTTGTGGCTGTTGGTGAGGATTACAGTGCGCTTGTGGTGGCTGGCTGCTCAGCTGAGTTGAGTGAGAAGGCCCAGTCTGTTGATGATCTGCCTGCCTTGGAAAAGGTCATGCTCGAGGATGATCCTCCTGACTTGGCTTCTGTCCTACCCGGGATGGTGAGTCAAGGCGTGGAGGAGCGGGCCAAGGTGTCTTCTTGTTTTGGCATGGTTATGTCTGAGGTGGAGCCTGTTGAGCGATCGACCTTTGGAGGAGCCAAAGGACTCAGTGCCTTGCACGGGAAGCCTTCAAAGAAGCTGATCCAGATGGATGCTGATGAGCCTCTTGGGAGAGCCTCCTCTCAGTGGGGGGAGTTCCTCGAAGAGCTTGCTCTCACTGTGTCGAGCTCGCCGCAAATTTTGCAGGTGGGAGAGGCTGCCCTCTCTCTCTTCTGAGCGAAGCTGCCGTTTGGACAAGAAAAACAAAGATTGCGACATTCCTATAAGCCTGGAGTATAAGGCGGCGGAGGCCTTTGGAGAGGTTCCAACACTCAAGAGCAAAGGAAAAGCATCGAGGAAGACCTGAATGAGAAGATGCAACACTATCTGCAGATGTACAAGAAGGAACACACGCCCAAAGGCGATCGAGGCGGTGCGCGCATTAGTTCAAAGCTAATGCTTGACCACTTCATTGCGAGGTGCACTTGATTGTGCTGCCATTGTAGAGAGTTTGTGGGTGTTTGCGGAGTTCGTCTTTGTTGGATACAAGGCATGGCCTCCGTTCCTAGGTCTGGGGGCTCTTGTTTCCGGCACAGATGATGTGCCATGAGTTGTTGGGTCTGGTTTTTTGCCGGTTTCCCATATTAACCGCGCGTTGTATGGTTTTTGGGTCCGGTTTCCCTATTAACTGGACCATTTTCCCTCTTCTATAATGCAAAGGCGGAGCTCCTGCTGTTCGCGTAAAAAAAACCGGAACCTCTTCATAATCCGGCCGGAACTTTTGATAATCCGGAACCTTTGAACCGGAACCTCTTGATAATCCGGAACCTTTGAATCGGAACCTCTTGATAATCCGGAACCTTTGAATCGAAACCTCCTGATAATCCGGCCGGAACTTTTGATAATCCGGAACCTTTGAACCGAAAGCTTTTGATAATCCGAAACTTTTCTGTAGCCTAAATCGGAACTCTTTGACGACTCGGACAGAATCTTTCGGCGATGCGGTTGGAACCCTTCGGTGATTCGGACTGAAGTTTTCGTCGAGGCGATCGGAACTCTTTGATGATTTAGACAGAACCTTTCGTCGAGACGGTCTGAACTTTTCAATGATCCCGCCGGAACTTTCCGACGAATCGGCGGAATCTTTCGATGAGCCTGACGGAACTTTTTCGGCAAGTCGGCTGGAACTCTTCGATGAACCAGCCGGAACTTTTTCATTGAGCCGGATGGAGCTGCTCGATCCCTAGGATAGCGCCCTCCAAAAACTCAACACCACCGTGCGCAGGCCCCACGGTGGGCGCCAACTATCGTGGATTTGTCACGGCAGATGTCCCTAGTGTCAGGACTTAGTCGCGAGGCCAACGCATCTATGTGTAGCTTGAGAGGGGTTGAGCGGAATCGAGAGACGCAACACAAGACAAGGATTTAGACAGCTTCGGGCCCTGTCGTGGAATTGTCACGGCAGATGTCCTCATGAAAGGACTTAGTCGCAGGGCCATCGTACGGGTTAACCTAGAGGGGTTAATGCGGACACAAGACACGGGAATTATACTGGTTCGGCCCCTTCGATGAAGGTAAAAACCTACGTCCAGTTGTGGTGTGATTGATATGATTCGGCGACTAGGGAGCAATAGCTTTGCCTTAGCCTCGAATCCTCTGTCCTTAACTTCGCCGCCGGTCGTCCCTTATATACGGGTTGGCCTTGACGCCTCGACAAGCTGATGAATCCCAATCCGGCTCATACAAGAGTCGGCTTGGTTTCTCCTTTCTTGTCTTACAATACAAGTTCTGATACTAGGCGGTTTACATGTATGGATCTTAATTCCCTTCGGGCTCCAGGCCTCCATATGGGCCTGGATCACGCCGAGGTAAACCGCCCCTCGGGCGGTTCACACTCCGTAGTTGTATCCTCAACATTAGGCCCCAGATTGACTTGAACCGGTTCAGGTTAATCTTCTACGTCTTCAGGCAACCCTTGATCTCCCTTGTAAACCGCCATCTGCTTGAACCGCCGTGACATCATCCTCTGATCTTCGTGTCAGGGCCCCAGCGTCATTTTGAACAAAAATCTAAACAGTAAGATTCCTTCATTAAGGCTATCCAGAAATCGAGGCGGCGCTGCACCTTCCGCCGCTTTTGGCTCCTCAATTTCGCGCCCATTGATTACTCCGGTCCCTTATAAATAGACCGGTCGGGTCATTCTCTTCTTCTCCTTCCTCTCTTCTTCTTCCTCTCTTCTTCTTCCTCTCTTCTTCTTCCTCGCGACCCGCCGACCCTGAAGCTCTTGCCGTCGCCTTCAACCTTCGACCGGCGCTTCCCTTGGAACTGCTGCATCAACCGGATCGACCAGAGTTTCAGCGCTCCTCCGCGGTTCCCTTTCGTCGAGTAAGGTCATCTTTAAACCCTAGATCTCATCTGAAACTCGGTTCGTCGCATAGCTCATGGCGTTCATGCCGACCCTTCATGCCAGTTCCGCCATGGCGTCTGGCTCCTCATATGCTGGCGGCTGCTTTAGCGTTTACCGATTCTAGGCACCTTCCTTTTGTTCAGATCTTTCACTTTAACATACCTGAACCTTCTGCGCTGTAGGAGGTGCTGTATAGGTCGCAGAAATTTTCTTTACTGAACCCTGGCAGATCTAGATTATTTCCTTTTGCATGGGAAACCTGTTTCCGTCTACACTTAGCAACTTTTTCAGCACTACCTCCTCTGGCGGTTTAACTTCTGATATCTAATCCGACCCTCCATTAGTCCTTAGTTAAACCGGACTAGGAAGCCGGCTACCGAACTGCCGGTTTAACAATATTCGTAACGCCTGACCTGTTCAACAGTGAACCGTTTTCTTCCTTTCTTTCGCAGCTTTAAACTTCCGGAATGGCTCCTCAATTTTCCGCTTGCAACTGGGTCCGGTCCAGAGTCACTGAAACGCAGCTCAACAGCTATGTCACCACTGGCGGTTTGGCTCCAAAAAGTGTCCTCCATTGGCGTGTTCCGGAAGGCGAGTTTCCTCCGAGCGCGGCGGAGAAAATGTCGTGTTTATGCAGCACTTAGACGGGGGTTAAATCCGCCCGGTTCAAAATTTTTCGGGATGTCCTTGCTACCGCAACTTCATCCTCAGGACATCGGCCCGAATTCTGTGTCGAACATATGCAACTTTCAAGTCTTCTGTGAAGTCTATCTTCAAGAAGAACCGTCTGTGGAGTTGTTCCGGGATTTTTTCCATTTGAACCGCCGCACAGAGTTTTCTGACGGTCCTAACACGGAGCTGGGCGGCGTTTCAATCCAGAAGAGGAAGGAAGTCGATTTTCCTCACGCCAAGCACCACAGCCATCCAAAGGAATGGAACCAAACCTGGTTCTACTGCCGGAACACTGCCCCTGCCAACGAGAACCCCTTACCGGGTTACCGTTCTCACCGGCTCAGCAACCAGCATCCGCTGCCTTCCCGCTTAACCGCCGCGGAACGGAAGAACTTCGCACCGCAAATAATCAAGCTCCGGGCTCTAATGGCCAATGGCTTAACGGCGTGGATCTTATGCGTTGCTGGGTCTCTTGGGGTGTTTTGCCACTAAGCCGCCGGCCGGATTGATGCAGTACACGGCAGCCTCAAAGATCCTCAAAGGCGTCACGAGCTGCCGATAAGCTGAACAGAGGTCACCGAGATCGTCAAGAAGATGCTCGATGAGCCAATCTCCGTCTGCAGCCTAACGGGTTGGCTCCATTTTGTGCCACCAACAAACCGCCGCGGTAAGTTCTACTCACTGCCTTTCAAGCTCTTAATACTCCGTTGATACCGTTAATCCTTATTCCTTCTCGGGCCGACAGCTCATACGAAGCGAACCAAACCGGTTGGGCGCCCGTGTAAAGTCCAAGGCCACTAAGAAAAGCGGGCAAGAAGAAGACCGCCGAGTCCTCGATCCGCCGGAGGACGAAGAATCGAAGCTGAGGTAAACCGGCTTGCCGCTTTGTGTTTCTTCCTGCATATGCTTGGCCTTTTACAATCTTTTCTTGACAATTTTCTTCCCGAGGATGATCTGAAGCCAGCCATGCCGACCTGTTGAGGTAATCTTACTTTCTTCGAATCCGATCTTGCGCGGTTAAGAGAATTCGTCATACCGTCCGGAAAGTGAAAAAATACCATCCCGTGCTTACTTGAATCCAAATCTTAACTTGAAGACACAACAGGCTGAAGAGCGCCGTACAACCCGGCACGGCGGCCAACAGGTTACCTCAGCCGGTTTACCAGACACACCTATCCGGAAGCGTCGGCCAGAGGTGACTTGCTCTCCCGAAAAGCGTTATCCCTTAAAAGGTTTCTTCCGATGTCCTCTCAATCCGTCTGACCCGAATTATCAGGCCTCTTCCAACTCGTCTGGCGGTTCATCCACCACACAACTGCCTCCGCTGAACATCGCCGCAGGGTATGTAATTACTGTTTGTCAATTCGACTCACCATCACCTTGGTCAATTTGTCTTGATCCGATTCTGAATATTGCAGCACCAAGGCTCGCTTGAGCAAGAAGGCGAAAACTCTTGATCCTACCTTGGATGTTGATCCGGAGAAAACCCCAGAACAAACACACGAAAATCCTGAAGCCGCCAAGGAAAGCTCTGGCGAATTGTACAAAGACGACACTGCTGATCCGCCAGAGGTTGAACCGGAGGTCCAAGTGGAAACTTCCCAGCCTGCTCCATCAAACCCGTCCGCCGAGCGGGTCGTGACTGTTGAACCGCCGAGCCAAAGCAAAACGACGGCAAGCCCAAACAAGACTGCTGAAAATGACGATGTTATTGTGACAGGTACTGGCTACACTGCTCCTAGCCAACCGTTCGCTTTAGCAAAGCACAGCATCAAAGAAGGTTCCACTATTATGAGCAAGGACAAGGGGAAGACTGATATGTCGGATTACGACAATTTCTCTGCCCAAGAGCTTCATTCCGGCTTTCTGAACCGGCTTTACACAAGCCGCGACTTTGAAGCCGGTCTAGTAAACCGCATGAAGGACCGCTATGAGGTAATGAACTGACCTCTTTATTTTAACTGCATAGTAGCCCCCAAGGGTCGGTTTAACTTTGTAAAGTTAAACCGGGACTTAAGGTGTGTCTCTTCATAGTAAATTGAGATCAACTAGCCATTAGCCCCCAAGTGCCAAGTTGAATACTTGTATTAATCTTGGGACTTGTATAATAAACCCACTAACATGCTTCCTTTGTCATCAGAATGAAATACACCAGCAAGCTGTACAACTAAAGGACCTCCGAAGCAACTGAAACCCAAATAATGAAGCCACCAAAGCCAAGGATGAGCTAAAACTGCCCCGACCACCATGGCACAGCTGAAGGAGTGGTACAAACCGGCCGGGTCAACTGGGACACCGAGAAGGCCGGTTTAGTAAAGCGGGCGGAGGAAGCTGAGGCGGCCCTTAAACCGGTGACTGAAGAACTGACCGGACTCAAACGCCAAGTGCATGCTATGACTTCTGCCATCTTTGGTAAGCAAATTTATACTGAATATGCCTGTGTTAATGCTTCCGCCGGTTTAACTTGAGCTGTCTAAACCTGGTGTAGGCAAACGTATTGCTCATCTGGGCTCTGACGTGCGGAAAAAGCTCAAGGCTTCGTACACTCTGATTGAGCAGCTATATACCGGCGCCCAGCGGGTTATATGCGCCACTTCATACGATAACACGGCGCCGTCCCTGATCAGAGAGACGCTGGACCGGCTGTCCATGATTCCGGGGCAGCTTGAAGAGATGAAGCGATCCGCAGCCCGGGCTGGCACGCTACTGGCTCTGACTCGTGCCAAAGCATGGATAGCGGATCTTGATCCGGCTGACATAGCTAAAGGCTTTCCCAGTGCTCAAGAGAATGGTGAAGCCTTTGATAACGATGCTCTGAAACGGATTACCAAGGAAGTGCGTCCGTTGGCGAGTCAACTGGCCGCTGAAGCCAACCTGGAGGTTCACCGATCTTTTTATGATGCCAATAACAAGCGGGTGGAGTTTGTCATCCCGAAGTGCGAGCCTGATCCTCAATCCGTAAGCACACTTACGCCCCGAGCGTTGATCGGCTGAACTGATAAGTGAAGAAGCTGTCTTTCAGGCCTTAACCCGGATTGACTGGTCTACCAATGACTTCCGGGCTTTGGGTGAGGAAGAGGAAGAAGCTGAACCGACACCAGGCGCCGCCCCCTCCACCTCGCGCCAACCCGGTGAAGCAGCGTAATCCGTCAAGCCGGGTGACATATCCAAAACCTCAAGGCATAACTCCGCGTAAAACGCCGGGCCTCGAAAGGCTTTTGTAATAGGATAGCAAGTGTATTTCCTTGAACAATGCCGGTACAACTCTGGTCTGTAAACTTGTGCCTGGCGGTGCTAGATCCGTTGGCTTTTGTAGTGAATCCTGCCACATATTTTGCCTGCAATCACAAGTTCTGAAACCGCGATGGCGGTGTATACCTCCAACCAGGCTGATACCAATATTTATATGAGAGAAAACTGAGGTATACGATCAAAATTATGTGATACAAACATACCTGCCAGCATCAGGCACACAGTTGGCTGTAGCCAATCCCGAAGCGGAGGTCTTATAAACCATCATCGTCAAAGGAGGGCAATCCCTGTATAAGACCGATTTACCGTGTAAACCGTGCCGGGCATAATAAGCCCCCTGTTACTCCACAATGGGATGTTTTAACAGTAAAATCAAACCGGAACAAAATCGCCAGCTTAAAAACGGATCAACAACGTAAATCCGGTTTACGAAGGCCGACAAAAAAACAAATGATAGGTATCAAAACCACATGAAAACAAAATCAATGAGAAAAAACCGCTTTACGAGACAAGGCTGTACTGAGCCGGATCAGATGGTGTTACCATGGTCGGACAGGACCAAGCCCCCTATACGGCGTAGCGATGGTTCAAGTCAGCCAGGTCCCCAACTGAACTCGTGGCATGATGCCGATCAAGTGGCATTGCAATGGTTCGGGTTCGACCAAAGCCCCCAAGTGATTCTATGGCCTTAGGCCGACCAAGAGGCGTGACTGGTTCAGACGTGACCATGTCCCCAAATGATCTGGTGGCTTTTCGCCTGTCAAGAGGCATTGCATTGGTTCGGATCGACCAAGCCCCCAAATGACAAAAGTTTCGAAAACAAGGCTAAGGGTTGAACGGAGGCCGCTTCACAACAACATCTCCATGTACCCAAGCGGTCTTTGATCTGTAAGCAGATACCCCTTTAACCGAGGATCCGGTTTATTGCTTTTATTCATAATATATACAGTCTTGATATGTACATAAGTGGAGCCAATGGCTCAAGTATAATAAGGCCGAAGATGAGCTATGTTCCATGGCCTGTTGGTCTCCTCCTCTGACGTGCGTGAGTCCTTTCGCTCTCGAATATCAATCAGATAGTAGGACCCGTTGTATAGATTCTTACTGACCACAAAAGGCCCCTCCCAAGGTGGGGATAGCTTGTGCATATCTTTCTGATCTTGAATGAGCCGCAGCACCAAGTCTCCTTCCTGAAAGGTTCTGGTTTTAACCCGCCGGCTGTGATATCGACGAAGATCCTGCTGGTAGACCGCCGAGCGAGCTGCTGCCATATCGCGCTCTTCGTCCAGTCGATCCAAATCATCTTGCCGTGCTGCCTCGCTATCTGCCTCAACATAAGCTGCTACTCGGGGCGAGTCGTGACGGATATCACTGGGAAGAACCGCCTCCGCTCCATAGATCATAAAGAACGGCGTATATCCAGTGGATCGGTTGGGGGTAGTGTTTATACTCCATATCACTGATGGCAGCTCTTCCACCCAACAACCCGGCGTCCTCTCTAAAGGGACCATAAGCCGGGGTTTGATACCCTTCAAAATTTCCTGATTAGCTCGTTCCGCTTGACCATTGGATTGCGGGTGGGCTACAGAAGAAACATCAAGCCGGATGTGCTCTCGTTCACAAAATTCCTTCATAGCTCCTTTGGATAAATTGGTGCCATTGTCCGTGATGATACTGTGTGGAAACCCAAACCGGAAAATCACCCGTTTGATGAACTGAACCGCCGTGGCTGCATCACACTTGCTAACAGGCTCTGCCTCGACCCACTTGGTAAACTTATCCACCGCCACCAACAGGTGGGTCTTCTTATCTTTGGACCTTTTGAAAGGTCCAACCATATCCAGCCCCCAAGTCGCAAATGGCCAAGTAATTGGAATCATCCTCAATTCTTGGGCTGGCACATGAGCACGCCTGGAGAACTTTTGGCAACCGTCACATCGTCTGACCAAATCCTCCGCATCAGCATGGGCGGTCAACCAATAGAAACCATGGCGAAATGCTTTGGCCACCAGGGACTTTGAACCGGCGTGGTGACCACAATCCCCTTCATGAATCTCTCGCAATATCTCACAGCCCTCTTCAGGGGACACACAACGCTGAAACGCCCCTGACACACTGCGACGGTGCAACTCGCCATTAACAATGGTCATAGACTTAGACCGCCGAACTATCTGCCGGGCCAACGTCTCATCCTCTGGTAACTCGCCCCGGTTCATGTATGCCAAATAAGGGAGCGTCCAATCCGGGATGACATGCAAGGCCGCCACCAAATGAGCTTCCGGATCAGGAATAGCCAAATCAATTTCATCAGGAAATCTAACTGACGGTTTGTGCAGCACATCAAGGAAAACGTTGGGCGGGACCGGTTTACGCTGGGAACCTAGCCGGCTCAAAGCATCAGCCGCCTCGTTCTTCCGACGATCCACATGGTCCACCTGATACCCTTTAAAATGTCCTGCAACAACATCTACTTCCCGACGATATGCAGCCATGAGTGGATCTTTGGAGTCCCAAGTACCGGATACTTGCTGGGCCACCAAGTCCGAGTCACCAAAGCATTTAACCCGGCTGAGATTCATTTCCTTGGCCATCCGGAGACCATGGAGCAAAGCTTCATACTCAGCTGCATTGTTAGTACAAGGGAACATTAGACGGAGAACATAACAGAACTTGTCACCTCGTGGGAAGTTAATCGACTCCAGCCCCGAGCCCTCCAACTGCTGGACCCATCAAAATGGATGGTCCAATAGGTGTGATCCGGCTTCTCCTCTGGTGCTTGCAACTCCGTCCAATCATTAATGAAATCCACAAGTGCTCGAGACTTTATGGCTGTCCGGGCACATACTTTAAATCGTATGCCCAAGCTCTATAGCCCACTTAGCAATCCGCCGATTGCTTCCGGTTCAAGTATGATATCGCCTAAAGGAGCCGAGCTGACCACCGTGATGGGGTGCCCTTGGAAATATTGCTTCAGCTTCCGGCTTGCCATAAAAACTCCATATACCAGCTTCTGCCAATGTGGATACCTTTGTTTTGATTCGATGAGAACCTCGCTGATGTAGTAAACCGGCCGCTGAACCGGATACTCCTTCCCTGCCTCCTTGCGCTCCACCACAATGGCCACACTCACTGCCCTGGCATTAGCAGCAACATATAACAGGAGCGGCTCCCTGTCAATAGGGGCAGCAAGAACAGGCGGGTTGGCCAGCTGCCGCTTTAGATCCTCCAATGCCTCATCAGCAGCTGAGCTCCAAACGAATTGATCCGTCTTCTTCAGCATCTGGTATAAAGGGATAGCCTTCTCTCCTAGGCGACTGATAAACCGGCTTAGCGCAGCAATCCGGCCTGCCAAACGTTGAACATCATTGATGCACTTTGGCTTAGCCAAGGAGGTGATAGCTGTAATCTTCTCCGGATTAGCCTCAATCCCCCGGTTGGACACGAGAAAACCCAACAATTTGCGGCGGAACACCAAAGACGACTTGGCGGGTTGAGCATCATCTTGTACACCCGCAAGTTGTCAAAGGTTTCCTTTAAGTCCTCAATCAATGTTTCCTTCTGCCTTGATTTCACCACGATATCATCCACATAGGCGTGCACATTACGGCCGATCTGTTCATGCAAACAATTCTGTATGCATAACGCGATAAGTTGCTTGGGCGCTCTTGAGCCCAAAAGGCATGGACACATAGCAGAAGGCTCCAAAAGGGGTGATAAACGCCGTCTTCTCCTGGTCTTTAACCGCCATCTTAATCTGATGATAACCAGAATACGCATCCAGAAAGCTCAAACGCTCACAACCCGCCGTTGCATCAATGATCTGGTCAATGCGGGGGAGGGCGAAAGGATCCGCTGGACAAGCTTTGTTAAGATCTGTGTAATCCGCTTTGTCGCCAAGTGCCATTTTCTTAAGGACCAACACCGGATTAGCAAGCCACTCTGGGTGAAAGACTTCAACGGTAAACCCTGCTGCCAAAAGTCTAGCGACTTCTTCTCCGATGGCCTTGCGCCTTTCCTCGTTAAACCGGCGAAGAAACTGTTTTACCGGTTTGTATTTCGGATCCACATTAAGAGTGTGCTCAGCGAGTTCCTCGGTACACCCGCATGTCGAAGGTTTCCATGCAAAAATGTCCCGATTCTCACGGATGAACTCGATGAGCGCGCTTTCCTATTTAGGATCCAGGTTGGCACTGATGGTGAACTGCTTGGATGACTCGCCGGGCACAAAGTCAACAAGCTTTGTCTCAGCCGCCGATTTGAACTTCAAGTCCGGATCATGCTCTGTAGTTGGCTTCTTCAAAGGGGTCATATCCGCCGGATCAACATTATCCTTATAATATTTTAACTCCTCCGTGGCACAAACCGACTCTGCATAAGCCGCATCACCTTCCTCGCACTCCAGAGCGATCCGGCGGCTCCCATGAACCGTTATTGTTCCTTTGTGACCCGGCATTTTCAGCTGTAAGTAAACATAACAGGGCCGTGCCATGAACTTAGCATAAGCCGGCCGCCCAAAGAGGGCGTGGTAAGGGCTTTGAATTTTCACCACCTCAAATGTCAACGTTTCTGTTCTGGAATCATGCTCGTCTCCAAAGGTTACCTCCAGGGCTATTTTACCGACCGGGTATGCCGACTTACCAGGCACCACTCCGTGAAATACTGTACTGGATGGCCTGAGATGCCTATCTGTTAACCCCATCCGTCGGAAAGTTTCGTAGTACAGGATGTTGATGCTGCTTCCTCCATCCATAAGAACCTTGGTAAACTTGTACACAGGCTGTAGCTCCGACTCGGGCGGGGGGTGGAATGGATCCGATCTCGACTGTACGAGTACGCTTCTTGCTGAGCCAAGGCCGTCCTGAGGAGCTCCTTAACCCGGCGTGTCTCCACTGCCGTGGTGAATCGCCGATTGAATCGCCTCTAACCGTGCCGCAGCCGCCACGAGGTTATCCATCGGGTTGGAGTAGTGACCGGAGGTGTTCAGACGGTGCGGGCGCGCCGGTATGATGGCGAGGTAGATCTATCATCCGGGGCTGAACCGGTGCGGCCGTCCCAGGTGCTTCCGGCCGGTTTACCAATGGCGGCGGATTACTGGTCCCTGCCCCTGGGGTATTGAAAAGCTCCCTTCCCTCAAAAACGGAAGGTAAACGGGACCTGTACTTCCTTTTCATGACTTCCTGTGACGCGCTCTGGTCCAGCCTGAGCCTATAAGCCTGCGCATCCAAAGCGGCCCGTTCCGCTGCCATCCTTTCGTCCGCGGCTGCCAAGTCCGCTTTAGCATTAGTGATCTGTTCCCTCACCTTTGCAATCTCCGCGTTGTGAAAGTCCTGATCCGGCGGATTAGCTTCCGCCAGGAGCACAGCTAACGCGTCGAAAAGCTCTGACAAAACTTGAGCCGGCGGGCGCACAGGGCCTCCTTCCCCGGCTGCCAGCACCGCTGTTGAACCGGCGACCAGGGGCGCCGCGGTCGAAGAGTGAAGCACCGCCTGTGTACCGGCCATGAAGATCCCAACCCGGTTGGGTAGATCGAAAGGGTCCGGAATGCTCTCCCCATCGGAACTACCCCCGATCTGGCCTTCTCGTAGCTGGTATAGAGACTCAGTTTCTCCGGCCGACGATTCGTCCCCAGAGTAGACCACAGTTTCGTCACCCGATGTTGATCCGTCCTCGTAGCCTCCGTGAACGACTCCCACGAAAACATGCCTGACCGCCGGTTTAGCCAGGGCGGGACTCTTCTTTGACCGCTGAGCCGTCTCGATGAGGTCGGTGCAGACGTCCGGCCCAGGCCCTGACTCGCCAATCTTGCCGATGAACACGTGTATACCGCCAAAGGGGACCCGGTACCCATACTCAACCGAGCCGGCCTCGGGGCCCCAGTCCGCATCGTCGATGTAGAGTTTGCCGCGACGACTTTTAGTCATCCGGCCCACTGCATAACCTTCGAGTCCCTCGAACTTGCCCTCTAAGATCATCAAACCATCGTGCGATAGCCCCACGGTGGGCGCCAACTGTCGTGGAATTGTCACGGCAGATGTCCTCATGAAAGGACTTAGTCGCGGGGCCATCGTGACGGGTTAACCTAGAGGGTTAATGCGGACACAAGACACGGGAATTATATGGTTCGCCCTTCGATGAAGGTAAAACCACGCCCGTTGTGGTGTGATTGATATGATTGGCGACTAGGGAGCAATAGCTTTGCCTTAGCCTCGAATCCTCTCGTTAACTTCGCCGCGGGTCGCCCCTTATATACACGGGTTGACGCCCGGCCGGCTTACAGAATCCCAATCCGGCTCATACAAGAGTCCGGCTTGGTTTCTCCTTTCTTGTCTTACAATACAAGTTACAGTACTAGGGCGGTTTACATGTATGGATCTTAATTCCCTTCTGGGCTCCAGGCCTCCATATGGGCCTGGATCACGCACGAGGGTAAACCGGCCCCTCCGGGGCGGTTCACACTCCGTAGTTGTATCCTCAACAGGCCCCGAGAAACATCATCACGGAATAGCCCTACATGTTGTTTGTGGCTATGTGTCATTATGATCATCAGGGAGTCGCCAGTAAGCCGGCTCATTGTGTCTAGCCCTGGAGATTGTTTCTTCTTGCTTGTAGCTTGTCCCCCTTTTGGGGGGCCCTATCCCTCCTTATATATGTTGAAGGGGCGGGTTACATGTGGAGTCCTATTAGGATTAGGACTAGTCTATCTCTAATACAAAACCGGATACAAGTCCTGGTCTTAACTCCTTGTAAGGTAAATATTCGTCATGCCTTTCCTCCTAAACCGGCCCACCATAATATGAACCGGCCTTCATGAACCGCCAGTTGGGCAACCGGGTCTTGTCGCTCCTCTGACCCGCCCGCCGGGTTACTAATGAACCGCCAAGAGTGGGCGGGTAGCCCGTGAACCGCCAAGCTCCGGGCGGGTTACCAGTGAGTCGTCCAGTCCGGCCGGGTTATACTTCCGGCCGGTTTACACCACGGGGTATATCCCCGACAACCCCAGAAGGAAGAAGGATAAAGTATGTATCCCGGCATGTACCGAAGAGGACTCAAGTGAATTCCTTATCAGGAGTTGTACAGGAGGAAGTACCGGTGGCGAAGGATTTCCCTGATGTATTTCCAGAGGAGTTGCCAGGCATGCCACCGGATAGAGACATTGAGTTTCTGATTGAGCTTTTGCCGGACACATGGCTATATCTAAGAGACCATACAGGATGCCTGCAAAGGATTTGGAAGAAATTAAGAAGCGGATTAAGGAGTTACTGGATAAAGGCTATATTCGCCCAAGTTCATCACCTTGGGGATCACCCGTGCTTCTCGTGGAGAAGAAGGATGGATCGTTGAGGATGGTTGTAGATTATCGAGGATTGAATGAAGTGACAGTCAAGAACAAGTACCCACTGCCGATGATCAATTATTTGTTCGACCAACTATAAGGAGCTAAAGTATTTTCCAAGATCGATTTGTGATCAGGATACCACCAGCTGAAGATTCGAGAGCAGGTTATACCTAAGACAGCTTTTACCACAAGGTACGGGCTATATGAGTATACCGTTATGTCATTTGGTCTGACTAACACACCTTCTTATTTCATGAACATGATGAACAAGGTGTGTATGGAGTTTTTGGATAAGTTCGTCGTGGTATTCATTGATAATATTCTGGTCTACTCAAAGAATGAAGAGGAGCATAAGGAGCATTTGCGTTTGGTACTTGGAAAGCTCAAAGAACATCAGTTGTATGCCAAGTTTAGCAAGTTCGAGTTTTGGTTGAAGGAAGTTGGATTCCTCGGACATGTTATTTCCGGAGAAGGAATAGCACACAAGTTTCTCGTCCAGGTTTATCGCCTATTCGGGTTCCATCCGCAAGGAGATCCGATCGGGGTGTCACTCACGGCCCCAAATGATGTGTGCAGGGTTCCCAAGCCCACCCCAACAGATGGATCTACGCTTGGTACATCGTGCCATGGTGCCTAGTTTGTCCCAAGCCCACCTGTACCGGGTGCCACTTGGTAGACTACTAACACAACCTACAAACACCAGAAACTAGTTGCAACCCTGGATAGAGATCATGTTGATTAATAAGTCGAGAGGGGTCGAGTTACCGGAACCCAATGTGTGGTAGTAACTGTTCATGGATCACAAACACAGAACTCAGTTCCTGAGGACGGCTGCAATGAGACAACCCACCATGTACTCCTACATGGCCTCTCACCGCTACCTTTACCAAATCGTGTTCACACACTTAGCTCTCAACAGTAGGACATGTTCACAACTTTCCAACTCATCCCCGATGAATCAGACCTGACTCAACTCTAAGCAGTAGCAAGCATGACAAACAAGCATGAATGAGTAGGCACATCAGGGCTCAAACAAATCCTACTCAGGCTAGTGGGTTTCATCTATTTACTTTGGCAATGACAGGTCATGCAGAGGAAAGGGGTTCAACTACCGCAGCATGTAACAGTTGAATCGTTGTTGTCCTAATGCAGTAAAAGAGAGCAGGAGCGAGAGAGTGGGATTGTATCGGAATGAACAAGGTGGTTTTGCTTGACTGGCACTTCTGAAGATAGTATAGCTCTTCATCGGTGTCATCGAACTCATCGTCGGAACATCATCTACTGAGAGGGGACAAATACCAGCCAACAAGGAAGAACACAATCTATGCAATGCACAATATGATGCATGATCATGATATGGCAATATGAGTGTGTTGGGCTAATGCAACTACAACCAGATGGGTTTGAGCTTATTTGAACCAAAGATTCAAATACAAACTCAAGTTATGGGTTCATATAAGTGTATTAACATGTTTGACCTAAACAGCAAGGTTAAGTTGATCTGACATGCATGAAAATGGCACATGTGGATAGATTGGATTTTTTGATCATTTTTCATATATAATTTATCTTATTTGGAGTTATAGATAATTTTGTATGGATTTTAGAAGTTTTGGGCATTTTCTGGAATTTTCTGAATTATTTTAAATCCAGAAAATTATTAACTGCGTCAGCATTGCTTCACTGTGACGTCAGCAAGTCAACTGCGGCTGACCAGGTCAAACCTGACCAGTGGGGTCCACTAGTCAGTCACACAGTGCTGTCTGGGTCACCGATGGGTGGGGTCAGGTCAACAGCCATGTCGACAAGTCAACGCTGACGTGTGGGGTCGTCCAACAGGTGACGTGGCCAGGTCAAACTGACCTGTGGGCCCTGCGGGGTTGGTTTAACATAAACAAAACTAAACCAGGGTTAGTTAGCCAGTGGGGCCCGTCTGTAAGTGGATCTAGGGTTAATTAGCGATGTCATTAGCTACTAATGATGGGGCCACGTCGAGCTTGCCGGAGTTCAGCCTGCGGTGACCACAGAACACGGCGGGGCGCGTCAGATTTGCGCTAGAGGCGTCGGCTTAGCGCGCTGAGGGCACCGGAATCATGCTGGCGACGAGCTTTCGCGGCGGCCGGAGTTCGGGTGGGTGTGGGTTTCGCGCTGCGATGCACAAACGAGCGAGGTGAAGGTCTAGCAGGGCACTACGCGTTGCGGGGAGCAAGTTGGACTCGCCGGGGTTACCATTTGGTCACCAGAGCCGCGTCGGCGACGAGCTCAAGCGGCGGCGGCTACGGTCGTCAAGGGGGTGACGTTTACGGCTCGAAATCGAAGGGGAGGAAGGAGGGGATCCCAGCAGGAGCTCACAGCGGTTCGTTCGGTGGCCTGAGCGAGCTCGGGGAAGCGTCGCAACGGGCGCACGGTCGCTGGCGATATTGGTGGCCCGAGGTTGAAGAAGACGGCGGTGAGGGCGTTCGGGGGCGTCCGGCATCGCTTGGCTTGGTGAGGAGGTCGAGGACAAGGTAGCCGAGCTACTTGGCACGCCGAGGGGTCGAGGGGGAGGCTCTGGGTGCGGCAACGTCGAGCGGTCGCGACGAGCTCCGCTCGGGCTGCGCGGGAGAGAGAGCAGAGGAGGGGGAAGGGGTCCAGGGAGAGTGAGAGAGATCCAGGGGGTTGGGGCGATGTACGTGGCGTCGTCGGCCGCGTCGGGTAGGAGCCAGGCAGGCAGAGAGGGAGGAGGTGGCCGCACGCCGGTGCGCGCGCGTCGGGCACGCGCTCGTCCTCCTGGCAAGGAGGAAGACGACAGGAGGAGGTGGCCAGGTGGGCTGGGCCGCTAGCTGGGCTGCACAGGACCTGGGCCAGCCAGGTAAGGCTAGGTAAGTACTCTCTCTTCTCTCTCTGCAATTTTTTTTCTGTTTTCTATTTATTTTGATCTGTTTTGAATTAGTAAAAATACTAACTCATTTTGTAAAATCCTGAAAATAATTTTGGGCACTATTTGAAATATATGCAACAGCCCTCATTTAGTTTCAGAATTATTTGAGCATTTAAATTATTTATATCATTTAAATTCCCAAATTCAAATACTTTATGAATTAATTCGAAAATCCAAAATGGACCTAGAAATATGTGCACCATTTTTGGCAGAGGTTTTAAACCAATCCAAAAATGATGAACTTTTCGGAAGGGCATTTTGGTTCATTGAGAATATTTTTATTTGAACCTAGTTGATTTGATCTGGTGCTAGGGTTTGAGCAATCCCCATTTCAACTTTCAAATAAATTTAGACATGATGCAACAACCAAGCTAGTCCAAGTGCATAGCAAGGCTAGGGATGTGACAATTGCAATCTAGATATATTTTCATACAAACGTTTAAGTACATCCTTTGTACTACTACCTCTTGTGTGTTTATAATGCCTATCTAGTTTTTCCTAAGACAAATCATTTCAATTTTGACAATTTTACGGAGAAGATATTACTCACAACTTGTTTGTGGGTGCACTAGTTACTACCTCAGCTATGAAATACAACCATCTAGAAAGCATGTATTTAAACCATTCTAATTAGTTTAAGTAGGTCAAAGCCTTTGGATATGGATCCAATTGATTAACTTCTAAATAAAGTTTGCCCCCGTATAAAAGGTTGTCATAAATGCCATTGTAAATGCCTACTTTGATAAGCATCCAATTAATGTCTGCCTCTTAGAACACTGTCTATTAAAGCACCCTTACCTCACTTGTTTTGGATCCACTCACATCACCAATTCACCAAAGTCCCACATAACTCTCTCAAGATCTATAACCCCATTAGACAATCCAATGGCCATGAGGACATCCAGCTTACTCCTCATCATCGTTGTTGCATTCCTGTATGCCATCGGCTCACCCGCCAAAGGCTGTGGGGAATGGATGGGCAACCAATTAAGGAACACAACAATAGTCGATGGATGGGGACCAATCAGTAACATCAATGACCAACACATCCAGGAGCTCGGTCATTGGGCGGTGTTGGAATTTGACAAGCACGTGAACTGTGTGCTCAAGTTCATCAAGGTGGTGAGTGGTAGCCAAACACTTATTTCTAGCATGCTCTACCAACTCATCATCGACGCATCAGACATTGGCGGGAAAGATAACAAGTACAAGGCAGTGGTTTACGAGCAGAAGATGACTCACAAGCGCCAGCTGCTCTCTTTCGCCAAGGAGAAATAGGCGGGTGGCAATAACCTCCGTAGTAATAATTGTGATGTTATAGATTTGTTAGCTGAGTTTTTTTATCAATGAATAATTTATCCTCTTGCATTGCCATGCTTGGAACATATCAAATAGAATACATCTACAAATTGGCAATCATAAGTGCGGAAAATGGAATAACTCAATATAACTTGCAATTGCAGATATCAATAACTGTAATATAATGGAATACAAAAGAGCATGAAACAAAAACACCATATTAGCACTAGATCGATCATTTCACTATAACAAGTAGGATGGTTTCCACCATAGCATACAACTTTTCCAAACAAAAACACATTTCTCTCACATGGAAATGAAGAAAAAAAATCTATCAATCTATATACATGTAGTATAAGTTAATTCTGCCTCAATATACCGCCAATCTCCAACCGCGGTCACGGTACTAGCGAAATTTCTAAGGTGATCATGCGGGGTGGAGGTAATGTGAGGGTGAAATAGGAGAGTAATTAGAGGTTACCAATTAGATTAGGCTTAGTGTTAGAGGGTTGTGTGTTAGGCTGGGTGACACTAGGGTAAGGTGTTGGAAATATGCCCTAGAGGCTATAATATTGTATTATTATATTTCCGTTATTCATAATTATGAGTTTATATTTCATGTTATAACTGCTATGATCCTGGAATATGCGATTCAGTGGAGAACTCATATACACGTGCGAAATGATAAACGGTAAACAATAGGTTCCCGGTCTCGCCTCTAAGACCGGCTAAAGTGTTTTTGGTGATCATGTTTTCCAGATCTTAGAATATCATTAAGTGTAACAATAGTCCTAAAACAACATTGAGGGTATGACATTAGAAGAAAGATCATATTGAATCGGCCCAAATACTTCTCTGTTATACTATGTGATCATATCGTCTGAAATCATCCGATATAACACGAAGTGTTAGCATGTGTTTTAGTTCCTCAGACCATGAGAGTGTCTCTGTAACTTCCTACCGGATGGTGGTGTGCTTTGGGGTTGCTCAAACAAGGTGATCATAACGACAACTTTCAGGCTTACCGGAAAGTTTGACAAGTGACCGGACAGCTCGAGAGTGGGATTTGCTCCACCGATGATGGAGAGATATTCTTAGGGCCCTCTTGGTGTAAAGGCGTCCATCATCGTCTGGCCAGACGCAGGTGACTACGTCACGTGGATGTCAGAACACGTCAATGAGAAAGAAGAACAAAATCGGTAACGGGAGCAACGGTATAGTGAGCATGGTGATGACTCAAGAGAATACCGATGCACACTTGGTTTTTTAAAGTATCGCGAAGCAAATGGAACATCACATGATAACTAAAGGGAACATCACATGATAACTAAAGGGAACATCACATGATAACTAAAGGGAACATCACATGATAATCATAGGGACCAATATGGATGTCGACGGTTCCGCTATGAGTCATTGAACGAAGGGGTTCCGTTTCATATATGTCTATGATTACCGAACCTACGGGGTCAAAAGCTTAAAGTAATCAAGATCCGTTGAGTGTTAGTAGGCCGGGAGTGATGAGAATATATTTGTGGAATTGTTTCATTAATATTCAGAATAGTTCCGAGAGGTTCCAGGAGCGTTTCGGGGTCACCGCAAGGGTTGAAAATCGGGTAATACTGGGTATTACCGATGGAAAATGTTTTTGGAGATGTTAAATTATATATATTATGCTCTGAAAATATTTAGAACAAAAATATATTTAATTTAATATCAACGGGCCAAATAAGGCCAAGAGATGGAGAAGGAGTTGGGCCATAACGGCCCAACAAGGGAGGCGCCCGCCCTTTCCTAAAGGAGGGGCTGAATCCTACTTGGAGGGTGAGTCCTACTCCCCCTCCCTTGGCCAGTGGCCCAAGAGATCTATTTCCCCTTGGTGGCTTCCCCCTCTCCCGCCCTAAACATATATATACTAGAGGATTTCCACCTTAAGTTTTGGAGCCTCCTCTAGTTGATCTAGTGCACGTTCTAGTTGGTCCTAGTTTACTAAGTAGAGAGAGCCCTAGACACTTCTAATCCTCATACTTAGAAGCCCCATGTGGTTCTACTCTCCTCTCTCTAATTCGCCAGCGAAGGTTAGCTCTGGACAGCGAAGCGCTGCCGGATCGTTAAGACCGTACACTTGCAACCAAGTAGAGAGGCAGTGCTTTCGGTCTTCTGTTCGAGGGATCGTTCGTGGGTGGATCACGGGATCGTTATTAACATTCAAGGGAGTTCAAGTATGATCTACGACAACTCGTCTAATTTCGCTGCACTCCCGGCATCGGTAACGATGATTGATCACAACCCGTTATGCAACTTGATATTGTTCTTAGGTGTTCGTAGGGCAATTTTTTTTGTTTTCTACTACGTTTACAAACAGTGGCATCATGAGCAGGTTTATGAGTAGATGCAGGTTGTGATCTAGATCACATATGATATGTGAGGGTTGATGTTCTTGCTATGCTTCCCACGAGTGTTGCTTCGGTTCAGGTCATCAGCAGAATGATGTAGTTTTGCTAAAACGTTCTGACAATCGATCGACTTTGGCTGTCAACAATCTGCTAATAGTTCCTTGGGCTACATCATAGTCAGGAATAGTGAACCGTCGCGTACACAAGAGGGTGATAAAGATGGACGATCTTATAGGGGGTCACACGTATTGACGAAGTTTAGTGCGGGGGATGGGACTTTTAATTAAGTCTGTCTTTCACACACCCTGAAACTTAATCTAGCATCAAGAATATCGCATTGTTGCGCTTGCGTAGGTAGCTAGTCTTAATTGATAGAACTGGTTAACCATGTAAGTAAAATTATCCTCAAACCGATTAGAGTACGTCTAACTTTGTTTTGTAGGGTTTGCATATGATGTGGTATAGCCTTTGTCATGATAACGAGAATATGTATGAGATGGTTTTATAACGTAATGTTAAGTGACCTGCCCGTCACGGCATGATGGCTAGAGACACGAGATTGCCACCTTAATATAAATATCATAGAGATAGCTTACAGGTGATGGTGGCAAGACGTACACGGTGAACCCCGCCGAGGAGAAGGTACGGTGTACCAAGGCGCAGGACGAGCAACTATAATATGGTGCCACGGCGGAATTTCCGATTTTGGTGCCACGACAACATTTTTGAAACGGTCGCCATGTCAATGTTTTCTAAGATTGCCAACAAGGCAACATTTTTGAAACAGTTCCCACGGCAATGAAATATTGGCCGTCGCATTCCTTCAACTGAAGATTGAATACAATCATGAAGATCTCCCGGCGCCCAGGGCTATATCATGTCATGCTATTATGAATTGCGTGAGATGTTTATCCCTTTGTTGTTTGCACCCTTTGATTGCGCAGTAATCATTTATTTGGGTGATCTCTCATAGTAAATATCAAGTTAAAAGGTGCTCTTCCTAGTGTTGCAACCGTCTATAACACGTAGCATTCTGGAGTGCGTCATGTACAAATGGGACATCAGGTGTAAGAAGGGGGATGGTCAGACCATGTATGCAGATAGCACTCGGTTGTATTGAAGTTCTAGCAGAATCATTCTGAGCTCGGAGCATAAAGCATCGAAAGATGAACAAGAGTCATATGGAGGTATGATCAGCAAAAGTTTGCCTACCGGTCAAAATTCTCGTCATCAGTGATGTCCACATTAATGACTGACAGACTGAGAACTAGATTTTGATCTTGAATCACTCACTATTAATTATGAGAGATATTAATTTTAGTGGGAGTGCACTTTAATATTAAAATTTATTCTAATAATCTAGTACAATATTAATTATGAATTATGTCTGAAATTATTTGTGTTTATTGTTCTAGATTAAATGGCTCACAATATGTTCAACTTACCCCTATGCTTGAGAATGAAAAGTTGGATGCAAATGGTCGAAACTATGCTTGGATCCGAAGATTTGTTTTCAGGAGTGCTAATAAGGAGTTCATGCTGGATCACCACCAGAAGAAGTTGCGGCTTATATTGCTCGTAGTGATGAATTTGAAGTAGTCCAGTGTCTCATGTTAACTTGCATGGATCCTGAACTACAGAAGCGTTTTGGACGATCTTCCACTCAATTTCTAATTGGGTCACTAGAAATTCTGTACAAGAAAAAGCAAGGACCAAAAGGTTTGAATTAACCAAGGCCCTAATCGAATGCTGGATGAAAGAGGGTTTCTCAATGACTGAGCATATAGTGAAGCTTGCTGGCTAGGTTGATAGACTTGCTCCACTAAAATTTGGAATTCCACCAACACTCGGTATAGATATTGTGCTTTGATTCACTCCCCCCATCTTATGGTTTTATCATGAATTACAACATGAACGGGATGGAGGAAAACGTGAACTAGTTGCTTGCTATGCTCAAAACTACAGAAGCCGGCATGTAGAAGAACAAAGAAGTGTTGATGGTCAACAAAACTACCAGTTTCAAAAAGAAGGGCAAGTTTAAGAAGAAATCTACTGGTGTCGGTAAGACCGTCTCTCATAAGAAGAATAAGGGCACAGCCTCTAAAGAGACTTGTCGTGATTTTGTCACGGCAGATGCCCTTATTAAAGGACTTAAGCATGGAGCCATCACAATGTTGGTTATCTTAAAGGGGTTGAACAGGATGAGAGACACGAGTTTACCCAGGTTCGAACCCTCTCAAAGGGGTAAATGCCTACGTCCTGCTTTGTGTTGTATTGCTTGAGTATCAATTACAGGGGAGCGAAATCGCTTGACCTAGTTCAATTGTTTGTTGAGTTAACCCTCCACAGGGTCTCGCATTTATAGACACAGATTAAGGCCCTAAGCTTACAAGGGTCCAAGTCGGATCACACAACATGACCAACTTGGGTTCTAAATCACCCTTGCCTTTCCAGACAAGTCATCATCGGGCGGCTTACAAGCGCTGGGTGTCGTTCCATCTTCTGGGCTTGGGCCTCCGACGGCTCACGACGTAAGTCGCCTTCCAGGTTCTTCATGCGGCCCCCTCGGGCCTATGTGAACTTTTGTCCCAGAATCGCCAATAGTGTAACCCGTCCCTTCCTGCACGGGTCACATCGTGGGGTTATATCCCCATCATTAGGCCCCAGATTGATTTGAACTTGTTCATGTCAATCCACACTTTCTGATTGGCGAGTATCCCTTTAATCCTTCCGTTCATTTTATCTTCAAACGGATCTTTCTAACCCGCCATATGTCGGAATGACGTCATGCCAGGTAAACATAAAAAGATCCTATGATATCAGAACGAACCTTTGCATTTAACCAGCATCTTGAAAATCAAGGCACCTTCTCAGTTAAGATAAACATACTGCCTCCTCGAATCCCGCGCTTGCCATTTATTGTTTTACTTTTCCCTTGTAAATCAGCATAGGGGGCCTCCTTTTTATCGTTTACCCCTCGCGCCTGCTCTCCTTCTTCTTCCTCCTTGCAACCTCTGCCTCTCCAGAGCTCCGACGCTCCAGGCGACCTTCATCAGTGACATCCACAGAGGCCGCTTCATCAACCTAGTCGGACCAGATAACTGTGATGCATCTCGCTACTCCTTGGCATCCTCAGGTACTCCTCTTTTCCTTCTCCAGATCTGCATTAGGTCATGCTAGTTCTGTAGTTCATCGGAGTTCATCCGGGTTCCTCCGCCTTCCACTCTTGATGTTATTTTTAATCTGAAACGAGGATGAAAAAGCACAGCAGTAGCTTTAGCCCTTTTTTCACATCTAGTGTAGATCCCATCTTCATCAGAACCAATATATAGCTTCTCCGTTCTTCCGCAGCTGCATTCCAGGTTTAGCTCATATTTCCTTTTTCCAAACTATCATAGATCCATGAATATTGTTGCAGGCTACAAAACTTTTTTTACAACACTTAACAAAATCTCCGCAGTACGCAGCATAATCATAATACAGATTGACCCTCCCCTCTTTGTTCTCACTACTAGGGAAAACCCTAGCACTAGCGCGGGTATTTTGCCTATCAGTAGCGCGGGAGGACGCGCTACTGATAAGGCGCTACAGCTATTCCTTAGCAGTAGCGAGTGCTACACGCGCTGCTGCTAAGACATATAGCAGCAGCGTTTGTTCACCCCAGCACTACTGCTAACATAGCTAGTAGTAGCGTGTTTACTCTCCATCGCTAATAGTATTCTTTTTCTCATTTTTTTAATTTTTAGTGTATTTATACGCAGCTATACAAATTTTGGTACAATACCAACTATGAGGTTGTTATATCAATATGTCCATAACAGTGTGTCAAATGAAGGTGGATTAGGTTTAAATGGAGGGAACATGTGGTGCATGTCAAAAGTATACTACTAATCCAAACTTGATCTAGTTTGGACTAGTAGTACTTTCGATGTGCACCACATGTTGCCTCCACTTGAATCTAATCCACCAACACAAGCTACTTAATCATCATCATAGTCATTACCACCAACAGTAGCTATTTAATCATCATCATAGTCATTACCACCAACAGTACACAGCATCATCTTCAAACTCATTCTAGTTACCTAATCACCACCAAACACTAGCTGCGTAGCTATCTAATCACCACCAACACTAGCTAATAATAATCATCATAGTCATTACCACCAACACTAGCTATTTAATCATCATAACTCATTTCTAGCTAGCTAATCACTCCTGCTGCTCTCTCTCGGGTAAAATAGCATAAAACATGTGTAGCACTCCTGCTTCATCAAGTTGGAGCATGCAGATGAACCTGTCTCCTAATCATGGGCTGCGATTCTGATTGCTGCCCCCTAGTACTTCTCTGCGATCGTTCACAATTTTGCTCCAGTCTTTCACTATTAAGCATTCCTCGCTATTAGAAATCATGTATGCACTAAAGTGCATTGTAGGATATCTTGGTCGTAAGCTAACAATTCTCATGCGACCTTTAGTCTCGATCCAATGAGGCACAACATTCATGGGGAGTCCCTGTTGACGAAGTTTAGTAACATACTTAGCAATGAAGTTTAGCTTAAAAAATAATTTATGTAAAAGATGCACTGAGGACAAATAGTAAAAATCTTACCATCTTTCCTAAATGGATGTTACCATAGTTCAGTACGAACACTATTGGTCGCACGTTTTCAGTGCTAACATTTCTAAGTGTAGGAAGAAAATTTGTCTTGAAAGTATCAAGATCCTCAAGCCATGAAACATAATGGCTTAGCTTCTCACAGTTTAGTTCAGCCCCCGGACAGTAGTAGGTCCTGTCTACCAAGTGTTGGACATGTTTGCTTGAACGGAAATAAGCTGACAATAGAATAGTTGTCAACTATTTTTGAATAAACAATATCAAAGACATAAATATGGTTGAGAAACTCACATAATGGTATAACTAGAGGCGTCTGCACATCGACCCAGATGCCGGTATTACCTTCAATATCATCTTCCGGACGAATATCAAAGGTGATAACCATATCAGGCTCAAATGCATAAGTCTTTCATAGTGCTCACCATGTTTTGCATCAAAAATAGGTGTAGTCATCTGCGTTGTACAATTTTGCCTGGAAAATATAACCATGCTCTATCTTCAAGTAAACTTTCTTTACCTCCATAGTACGACTGAAACCTATCTTATCCAGTACAAAAACTCTTGCATGGCATGGGATACGGTAGTAAAATAGTAAAAAAAATTAAATTATAAGTTGAAGCAAATGAAGAAGATGTCATGCTTAATTACGAAAAAAGACTTGTCGTTGTGACTTACTGTATCCACTTCAAAGTTCTCGTCCAGCTTGATGCTGAAGCGCCTATCATCATCTCGGAAGATTCCGTCCCACAGGTCGCGCTCGTCTTTGCACTATTTGCAAATACCGAAATCCTTTTCATCGTCAGACATTTCCTATGTTCATAGTTGAAACATTAATTGAAAATTGATCGAAAACAACTACCAGGATACTCAACACAAAAATCCGGGGCACTCGATATTTCCTACATATTCTGGCACAAGTCATGCCAAAATTCACGAAAAAATCCGGCATGACCGTTGCAAAAATAGGACATATCGAGCGCCTAAAATTTGCCGGAACGGAAATGAATCAACACTCCGGCAAAACATAGGCCACTCGGAGGTGTAACCTGCAAACATGACCGGCCACTTGGGCAAGCACATATCCTATTTGAGCAACACAAGATATACATTTCAAAATATCTTATAGGACTCAAATTAGCATGCATTCAATAAGCAAAAGTAAATCATCTCATGCGTCCGTACATCGTCGAATATTATCACTAATACATCCCGAATAGTATCATACATATAACATCACTAATACAACTAAAACCCTAGCACACGACGGGTATCTGCGCGGGTGGTGGACACCCACAGAGAAAGAACCATCACAGGATCATAGCTCCAATGAGATCCCTGGAGAACCTGCCAGGTATTGGAGAACCTGTGCTCCAACGCAAACAAGTAGTGACGGACGTGCGCGTCCTCCTCATTGACACGGTGACGCACCACCTCCGCGGGGTCCTCGAGCCTCTGGACCGTCACTGGCCCACGCGACCGCCACCAAAGAAGGTTCGGGTCAACAACAGGCTGGCTACTCACCAACCTGCCCCCGGTAGGTAGCGCCTCCCAGTACCACCCCGGCGGAGCCCAGTCCCGGACATGGCCCATCTAGTGACGCAGGTTTCCTCCGCCGACTCGATGACGAGGATGCGGGATAGGCATCGTCGATGTCGATGCGGGAAAAATTGCATTAACTAAAAAATAACAACAAGTTCTTACTAACTAGTTCTATTAATTCAACTAGTTCTTACTAAAACTATACTTACTATAAATAAAATTAAACTAGTACCTAATTAGTACCTAGTTCTTACTAACTAATTAGTACCTAGGAACTACTGCCCTAATTACCATCTAATTTGATGAACCTAGGGGTGGAAAGTGGTAGCAGATATTCCAATTATCCAACTTAAAAGTGAAATAAGTGGCCAAATTTTACTCGTTTTATTATGCATTACACTAGTGTTTATTCATCATCTAAGAGAACATCATCTAAGAAAACATCCCAGCCGCATCTGTATCCGATTTATTTTTATGCAACTTATTGATGCTGACTCCTGTCAGGATGATCCGGAGGCCAGCCATGTAGACGCAACAGAGGTAACCATAAACTCCTCCGACTCAGAACCTTTGCCAAGACAAAAAAACTCGGCGGGTCTCCCGAGAAGTAAGATTTTCTCATCCTCTTGCTCATCTGGACCCCGATTTTCTTTTGAAAAAACTGCAGCACGAGGCGAAGCGTACGACCCGGAGCAGTGGTGGTGGTGACCTTGGAACCGGCTTACCCAATACACCTGCCCCTTGCAAACGCCAAAATGAGGTGCCTCATAATCCATCCCTCTCATTTACAAAGGTGAGTCTCATTCGTCAACAACTTAATTCTTTCGACTCTATCAGGGAACACCTCATTCATCATCTCGCGACTCTATTGGGACCAAGATGCATGTCTTCAAGATTGCCCAGGGGTAAGTACTTTCATTCGTTGTTCAATAAATTATAATGTATACTCATGCTCTTATATTTTTGTCACATAGGCATGGCAAAGGCGGGCAAAAAATTGAAGGTGGGTGGTTCTTCCAAGGACCCCAAAGTTGTCGAACTGTTGAAGAAAGTGCTCAAAGCCACATGGGCTTCAACTCAAGACCCTAAAGAACTGTATAATGACCTGCCACCACAGACTGACGCCATAGCCTTTGAACCGATGAATACTGAGATTGAGTCGGCCGCCACTCACGACCCGCCAAGTCCTAAGCCGCATAGCCCTACCAAGCTCATTGAAGAGGTTCCTTCCTGGAAGACCGCCGAGGATGTCATCATCACAGGCACAGGCTATACAGAGCCAGGAAATCCCACTATCTTGGCAAAACATAGCGCCAAAGAAGAGCCGCCGGCCGCAGATAAAGTCAAGTTGAAACTGGATCTGCAGAGCTATTCAGACTTTAGCGTAGGCGAGTTGCATGCAGGCTACCTAAGCCGCCTACATACAAGCCATGACATGGAAGATGGCCTTGTTAACATGATGAAGCAGAAATATGAGGTACAAACTTCCTTCCACCAATTGACATATGCATAGTCATGTATCCCCCAAGGGCTAGTTTATCTGAACAAGGATGAGTCGGGTCTTCAAGCTACTAAAGTTAAGGAGAACCATGTGTAGCCCACCAGGGCCGGCTTATCCTACCAAGGATGAGCCGGGCCTTCAAACCATTTAAAGTTGAAGAAAATCATATGTAGCCCTCCAGGGCCGGCTTATCCTGACAAGGATGAGCTGGGTCTTGAAAGCTTGTAACTTAATAGAAAACATATGTAGCCCTCCAGGGCTGGCTTATCATGACAAGGATGAGTCGGGTCTTGAAACTTTTGAACTTTGAAAAACGACCTACATTAGCTCCAAAGTGCTAGGCGTATTGCTTGCAATGCGGCCGGGACTTAAACAATTACTGCATCATAAGTCGCTATCATTTTAACTTATCTGCGTAACTTCAAATCCTTATTGTAGGAAGCTTTAAGCCATCAAGAATCAAAGCTGGGCCAGCTGAAGAAAAGCATCTAACACCAAGAAGTGGAAATACGGAAATCTGAAGCAAAGTTCCAATTTTCTTTGAAAGAAAATGAAGAATTGAAGGCCAAGTTTGTTGCTAAAAGAGCTGCCTGGGATACTGAGAAGGCTGCATTGGTGAAGCGCGCCGAAGATGCCGAAGCACAGCTTAAGCCGGTCACCGATGAGCTTGACGGCTTAAAACAACGGATAACCGACATGACAGCCGCTATCTTTGGTAAGATTCAAACGCAACTCATCACATGTCTTGATACTTCTTTAAACCGTCTGGCGATTCTTAATACATAATTCTAACCGGCCTGGCGATTCTTGTGCAAAAATTTGAAAAGGCTCCAGAAGTGTAGAAGACTATAGGATGCAACTCAATTGTATTCCATCGGAGTCGGTTACAATATATACAGGTGGTGTCTTGCGTGACAAGCCAACTAACCCTACAATATCTCTAGAGATCAATTTATACAAAGCTAGAGATGATAGGAGAATCAGTCGGAAATAATTACAAAGATATCACGTTTCAACACCACCCCCCCCCCCTCGCAGTTGAAGCGTCGGCATCGGCGATGCAAAGACTGGAAAGGAACTCCTGGAATGCAGCGGTAGGCAATCCCTTGGTCATGATGTCGGCAAACTGTTGGGTGGTCGGTACATGAAGAACACGAAGCTGACCCAACTGAACCTTCTCGCGCACAAAGTGAACATCGAGCTCAATGTGTTTGGTGCGCTTGTGCTGCACCGGATTAGCCGCGAGATAGGTGGCCGACACGTTGTCACAAAAGACCACAGTAGCCTTCGGAAGAGAAATCCGAAGCTCACCGAGAAGATGACGAAGCCAACAAGTCTCTGCAACGACGTTGGCGACAGCTCGGTACTCGGCCTCAGCACTCGAACGGGAGACAGTAGGCTGCCGTTTAGAGGACCAGGAGACCAGAGAGTCACCGAAGAAGACACAATAGCCAGACGTGGAACGTCGAGGGTCTGGACAGCCAGCCCAATCCGCGTCAGTATAAGCAAGAAGCTCAGTCGAGGCGGAAGCACGGAGACGAACACCGTAGGTCGGGGTGCCACGAATGTACCGAAGAATGCGCTTGACCAAAGACCAGTGGACATCACGGGGCGAGTGCATATGCAAGCAGACTTGCTGCACTGCGAACTGAATGTCTGGTCTGGTGAGCGTGAGGTACTGAAGGGCGCCCACAATGCTGCGGTAAAGAGCAGCATCGGTGGCAGGCTGGCTGGCGTTGGCGGAGAGCTTCGCTTGGCCTCGGCAGTGTGGCGGCTGGCTTGCGGTCGATCATGCCGCACGGTCCAGAAGATCAAGAGCGATCGTCTCGATGCAGAAGAACCCGGTGGCATCACATCGCACATTAATGCCGAGAAAGAAGTGCAACGCGCCAAGATCCGCGGCCAAACTCGAACCGAGACGACCAATGATGTCGCCAAGAAGATCCGACGGGAGGCAAGTGATGACAATATCATCAACATAGAGCGAAGCATAGCCACATGATCAGCCCGATGCAGCACGAACAGCGACGTGTCGAGGTGGTGCTGCGAAACCGAGAAGACCAAGGAACCCGGCGATGCGCTGGTACTCAGCGCCTGTGGGCCTGTTTGAGGCCATATAATGACCGTGATAACAGGCAGACATCATCCGGTCGCTGAGGGTCAACGAACCCAGTCGGCTGCTGACAGAGGACTCGCTCCTGAAGATGGCCGTACAAAAAAGCGTTGTTGATGTCGAACTGATGTACGGGCCAGTGACGAGATGCATCCAGCTGAAGAACCACACGAATCGTGGCGGGTTTGACGACCGGAGAGAAAGTCTCAGAGAAGTCAACACCAGCACGTTGTGCAAATCCACGGACAACCCAGCGAGCCTTGTACCTATCCAGAGAACCGTCCGGGTGGAGTTTGTGACGAAAAACCCACTTGCCCGAGATGATGTTCGCTCCCGGGGGACGAGGAACAAGGGTCCAAGTCCGGTTGGCGACAAGAGCATCGTACTCAGCACGCATAGCGGCGGTCCAATGCGGATCACTCAACGCAGAACGCACCAATCGCGGAGCCGGAGAAAGGGTCGTGACGCTCAGGTTGTGGTAGCGCGGGTTCGGCTGGTGCACACCGGCCTTGGCACGCGTCACCATATGATGGTGAGGCGGCGGGGGAGGCGGGCGTGGACCGCGGCGCCGAGGAGCCACAACAGCCGGCTCGGATGACGAGGAAGATGCCGGCGAGGCCACGGGTGTTGGTGTCGAGGGCATCGGCGAGGCATGAGAAGGTCCGATCGACGGGGCCGAGAGGGTCGGCTCCTCCAGAGCCGACAAGGAGCCAGGAGACTCTGGCTCGGTCGTAGACGATGATGAGGGCGCAGACGAGCCCGAAGTGCCCGGCTCCTCCCGAGCCAACGAGGCGCCCGAGAGCCCAGCTGGGGTCGCGCCCGACTCCACCAGAGCCGAGAGGCGGCGACCCGGCGAGGCCTGGGAAGCCGGCTCCTCCAGAGCCAAGAGGCGGGGGCCCGGCGTGGCCGGGGAGGCCGACTCCTCCTGAGTCAGCAGAGGAAACATCGAGGGCGTCGAGACAGCAGGCGACGAGGCCGCAGCCGCGCCCGACCGGCGAGGTGGTGGGAGCGCAAGGGCTCCACGAGTCCGTCGAGGAGAGGCGTCCAGAGATGGCGAGGGACGCGACGCTGCCTGCTGAAACGGAAAACAACCTCATCAAAATACACGTGCCTAGACACGATCACACGATGGGACTCCGGGTCGTAGCAACGGAAGCCTTTTGTGTTTGGTTGGTAGCCAAGAAAGACACAAGCGATGGAGCGAGGCGCGAGCTTATGTGGTATCGTGGCGGTGATATTAGGATAACAAAGGCAACCGAAAACATGAAGATCATCATATGACGGACGTGACCCGAATAAGAGGTGATGAGGGGTGTAGTTCCATCGGGGTTTGCAAGGCCGGATGTTAAGAAGAAGGGTAGCTATGGCGAGAGCATCGGGCCAAAACCGAGCAGGCATGTGTGCGTGGAAGAGCAAGGCGCGAACACTCTCATTAAGAGTGTGGAGAACACGTTCGGCACGACCATTTTGCTGAGATGTGTATGGACATGTGAGGCGAAAAATCGTGCCATGAGTGGATAAAAGGGTGCGAATAGCGAGGTTATCAAATTCCTTTCCGTTGTCGGTTTGAAGATGGGCAATGGTGCGGTGAAAGTGGGTGGCAACATAGGCGTAAAAAGCATGAAGGGAGGAAGCGGCGTCGGATTTGCGGCGCAACGGAAAGGTCCAAGTGAAGTGAGAAAAATCATCCAAAATCACAAGGTAATATGATAAAGCCGAATTGCTAGGCACGGGAGATGTCCAAACATCACAATGAATAACATCAAAAGGAAAAGTAGCAATTGATGATGAAGTTGAAAACGGCAAACGAACGTGTTTTCCTATGCGACAGGCATGACAAGTGTGTGCTGCCGATTTATTACATGAAAAAGGAAAAGTCTGCAAAACTTTATGAAGAGCGTCGGCGCCGGGATGGCCAAGGCGAGCATGCCAGATTGAGACGTCGGCGTGGAGGGCGACAGGACCACTGCTTGTCGTTTGGCCACACAGGTAAAGATCGCCGGGGGAATCACATCGGTGCAGAACCTTCCGGGAGTGGGCATCCTTGACAGAAAAACCATGTTTGTCAAACTCAACGGTAACAGGATGTTCACGAGTAAGAGTACAGACATAACATAAATTTTTGATTAAGGATGGAGACACAAGTACGTTATTGAGAGGTAAGGAAGATGATGAGAGAGGGAGGGAGGACGCGCCGTGGTGGGTGATGGGAAGCGTAGAGCCATCACCAACGACAATGCGAGAAAAAAGAGGGTACGGAGATACACGAGAGAGGATACCGGGGTTCGATGCCATATGAGCAGCGGCGCCTGTGTCCATATACCAGTCCCCGCCGCCGGAGTAGTTGCTTGGGGAAGGGGCGGCGTGGAGGGCGGCTAGAAGCACCGGGTTGTAGGTGTAGCCTGTCGGTGCAGCGCCGTAGGGAGGTGACATGGCAGCACCGTGAGCCATGGTCCCGTTGTACGCCGAAGAGCCGCCGGGTCCGGAGCCACCTGGCGTGGCCAAGAGGGCCTGATGAAGACCCGGGTGAGGGCCAAGTAAGCCCGGAGCAGGCGCCCGCGGAAGTGGCATCGAGTAGGCGTGGACCACCCCCGTCCAGGGGTTGTACCCCGTGAGCCAGGGCGGGGGTGCCGCGGCCTGAGCAGGAGCGGGTGGAGCCGCCTGGCGGGGCTGAGAGCCGCCGTTGCGGCCACGGCCGTCGCGACCCCCCTGCCTCTTCTGGCGGCCCTGGTCAGGGGCGGCGGGCGGCTGTGGAGCCGGCGCGCGGGGAGGCTGCGGGAGGGCGGCGGGCCCCTTGACGGTGTCGGCGTGGAGGGCGGCGAGAGGAGCTTGCCGCGCCGCGTGACGAAGACACTTCTCCTCCATGCGAAGATACGTGACCGCCTTGGCGTACATCGGCGTGATGAGGGAGAGGTTGGCGGCGGATTGGCCGAGGTCGGGGTGGAGGCCGCGAAGGAGGTTGGTGAGGAGGACGGAGTCGTCGATGTTCATGCCGACGTCGCGGAGCTCGTCCGCAAGAACCTTCATCCGCGTACAGTACTCGTCGATCGAGAGATCGTTTTGCTGCATGGTGAAAAAGTCACCTTGGAGGAAGACACGGCGCTGGAGTTGATTGTCGAGGAAGAGATCGCACAGCCGTGTCCACATAGCGTACGCGGACGGATCACGGGAGTTCACCATGTTGAAGAGACCTGGATAGATGGTGAGAAAAAGCCACTTGACGATGCAGGCGTCCATAGCAAGCCACTCGTCGTCGTCCTTCATGTCGCGGATGTCGACGCTGCCATCAACATGCTCGATGAGGCGGAAGGAGCGGAAGAGGAGCGCGAAGTAGGTGCGCCATGCGTTGTAGGAAGGAGAGTCGAGGTCGAGGACGACGGGAACGTGGTCTTTGATGCGGAGCTCGTTGAGGCGATCGGAGGTGAAGCCAGCACCGGCGAAGGAGCCGGCGTCGGAGATGTCGGGTTTGGAGCGAGACATGGTGGTGGCGTCGGCTGGATAGTGGTAAGCAGAGACGGCGGCGGCGGCTACAGAGGAGGGAGTAGCGGCGGCGGCGTGATAGGGTTTAGGGTTGGTTGTGGCGGCGGCGGCGGCTGCTATAGGAGGAGTGGCAGCGGCGGCCGCGGCGTAGGAGGGTTAGGGTTTTTGTTTGTGCGGCGGCAGGTAGAGAGGGGCGACGGCGGCGTGAGACGCGGCGGCGGCCTAGAGCGGAAGCGAGAGAGATCAGGAGAAATCTGATACCATGTAGAAGACTATAGGATGCAACTCAATTGTATTCCATCGAAGTCGGTTACAATATATATATAGGTGGTGTCTTGCGTGACAAGCCAACTAACCCTACAATATCTCTAGAGATCAATTTATACAAGGCTAGAGATAATAGGAGAATCAGTCGGAAATAATTACAAAGATATCACGTTTCAACAAGAAGCACCAACCTTGGTCAGAGTATGCTGCTGAAATTGAAGGTTGTCTACTCATTGACCGAGCAGCTGTATGCCGGCACACTGCACAGCCTTGTTGCTTTAGCGGGTGGCAAAAAGCCTCCAACGCATATCAAGGCCGTGCTTGATCAGCTCTCAATGGCGTCGCCTCAAATTGAAGAACACAAGTTGTCAGTTGTGCGAGACGAAGCCATTGTTGCCCTAGGCCGAGCCAAGGCGTGGTAGTCAGAACTTGACCCAGTGGAAATAGCCACCGGATGCCAAGAGTTCAAGGACGACGGGTCCATCTTTCAAGAGCAAGACTTCAACAACTGTGTTAGAGAGAAGCGGCCCGTAGCCTCCAAGCTGACAGAAGATCTGAACCTGAACCATTACATGCCGGCTTACGATGAAAATAATAACAAGATTAAGCCGCCGACTCACAGCATTGTGAGCCTCACTCCACCAAGGCGTAAGCACATCTTCGTCCCTGACCTTGACCCTTTCCGCCGGCTCACATTATTATTAAAGATGAAGCCACTTTCGAAGCTTTAACCGGCATCGACTGGACATCTACTAACCTCCTGATGGTTGAAGAGGAAGAGCTGGCGTAGTATGACCCGGAAGCATTAGGGCGTCAAAAAGACAACTAAGCATAATGACGATGTTCCTGTCAGCTCTTAGGACGGTTTAGAGGACTGCAGCTCCAAAAACAATTGATTCATAATATTTTGGGCTCAATGAGAGCCTTGTAATAGGGTAGCTTGAAAACAGTGATCCACCCTATCGTGCCTTCGTGCATGCTTATCTCAAACTTTAATCTAGTCTCTACTCTGCATTAAGTCTTGTATATTTTTCAAAGACCCGTCAATATGCGCACAGGAGACTTGAATGCAAAAGCTCATAATGGGTCACGAAATTCTCAAAGGCTCAACACCTCATATATGTTAAGAAATCAGGAAATAGCTGGCGACAGGAAGTCCATAGCTTGGGTGGGTCACCAAACCCTCAAAATGTGTAGCCTTGTAACCACGGCTATCGAACATAAAACAAGCTGGCGACTTAAAGTCCAAAACCAGGGCGTGCGTCACAAATACTCAAACATGAGTAACATAACCCGGCGTCTCATGACCCAAAGATCTTTAACTTGTATAGAAAGCCAAAATCAAGATCACAAAAAACATCTTAAAGATCAAAAATAGAGATGATATAAATACTAAAATTAAGCTGGCCATTCAAAGGCACAGCGTAAATTATTGACTCACATGCGTCACATTTGCTTTCAAGGCCGCAAAGTTGTGGTTCATCCTAGCTCACTGTAAACCGGCTCTCACGTGACACAAACCATCGTTTTAACCTTGGCAAGTTCAGGGTCTTTAAGAAGATTGACTTGCCAAGAGTCCGACGGGTCACCTGGCGGAGTAGCAAGTTGCAAACAGGCAGGATGAAACTGTAATTTGGCATCTCAGGCCGGGTCAAAAGGGTATGAAAGCTAAGCCCGGTGGGTTGGAAGCCCCCAAGTGACCTTATGATCAATTAATAAAGGCTCATATAAACAGAAATGAAACGGCAGAGGCCCTGAATTTTTTCAGGGATGCCGGCTATATTATATTAATCACAAAAAATGTATATACATTGATCAAAGTATGTACAATGATAAGAACCAATGGGTCAAGTATAGCAAGGCCGGAGATGAGCAATGTTCCATGGCCTCCGGGTCTCCTCTTAAGTGCGGGATTTCTTATACTCGCGTATGTCAATGAGATAATATGACCAGTTGTTGAGGTTTTTGCTGACCATAAAATGGCCCCTCCCAAGGTGGCAAAAGCTTGTGCATATCTGTCTGATCTTGAATCAAGCGAAGCACTAAATTGCCTTTTCGGAAGGTCCTGAATCTAACTCTGCGGCTATGATAGCGACGCATGTCTTGTTGATAAATCGCCGATCTAGTGGCTGCAAGATCACGCTCTTCATCCGAGCATAAAGCGCATTTGGACGTGTTGTCCCATTATCTGTTTCAACATAAGCTGCCTCCCTGGGCGAGTTATGATGGATGGCACTGGGGAGAACCGCCTCAGCTCTGTAAACCATGAAGAAAGGAGTATGGCATGTTGATCTCTTGGGGGTGGTCCTTAGGCTCCAGAGCACAAAAGGGAGGTCTCCACCCAACAACCTGGCGTTCGGTCCAAAGGAACCATGAGTCGGGGCTTGATCCCACGCAAGGTCTCCTGATTAGCACGCTTTGCCTGACCATTGAACTATGGATGCGCCACTGAAGACACGTCAAGCTGGATATGCTCTCTTAGACAAAACTCCTTCGTAGCCCCCTTGGATAAATTTGTGCCATTATCAGTAACAATGCTATGGGGATAACCAAAGTGGAAGATCGGTTTTTTAACAAACTGAACTGCGGTTGCTGCGTCACACTTGCTAACAGGCTCTTCCTCAATCGACTTGGTAAATTTGTCAACCGCCACCAACAGGTGGGTCTTTTTGTCCTTAAACCTCTTAAATGGTCCAACCATGTCAAGCCCAGACTGCAAATGGCCAAGTAATAGGTATCATCTGCAATTCTTGAGCCGGAACATGATCCTGGCTTGCAAACTTTTGACATCCGTCACACTTGGGAACAATGTCCTCTGCATCAGCATGGGCCATTAACCAATAAAAACCATGACAGAAAGCCTTAGCTACCAGAGACCACGACCCGGCGTGGTGACCACAATCACCCTCATGCATCTCTCTTAAGATTTCACGGCCCTCGTGAGGAGAAACACACCTCTGAAGAACACTAGTAACACTTCACCGATGTAACTTGCCATTGACAATAGTCATTGACTTCGAGTGCCTTGTAATCTGCCTTGCCAAATTTTCATCATCTGGTAACTCACAGCGAGTTAGATAAGCCAGATAAGGGAGCGTCCAATCAGGAATTGCATGGAGAGCCGTCACCAACTGCGTCTCCGGGTCAGGAATAGCAAGGTCGTCCTCTGATGGCAATTTAACTGAGGGATTATGTAACACAACAAGGAACACATTTGGAGGCACCTGCTTCCGTTGAGATCCAAGCCGGCTTAAGGCATCAGCCGCCTCATTCGTCCTTCGATCAGGGTGATCTAGCTGATAACCTTTAAAGTGGCCAGCAATATTATCAACCGCCCGGCGGTAAGCCGCCATGAGTGGGTATTTAAAATCACACGTACCAAAGACTTATTGTGCCACAAGATCTGAGTCACCCAGGCACCTAACCCGGCTTACATTCATCTCCTTAGACATACGAAGACCATGAAGCAAAGCCTCATATTCATCTGCATTGTTAGTACATGGAACACATGAGCCTTAACACATAACAAAACTTACCTCGTGTGTCAGGGGGATGAACCCCGGGTAGGCAACGGAACCTGGATCCTTTTCAAAAACAACGGGGCCAGCATCGCCCCTCCAGCCGGCCCGCGCTTGACCGGGTCGCTCAACCCGGCCAAGCCCCTCGACTCGGCCAAACTCCTCGACTCGGCCTAGACAACCACCACAAGGCAGCCGAACCCGGCACACCAAGACTTCTCCAACAAGCCAGCTCCACCCTTGGCGTGTTCCTCAACCCAGCCACGGGTCAGCTCCCGTCCAATCCAGGTCGTACGATGGGACGAGTCTTCATCCACCGACGACTGAGGCAACAGTGCCCCGCCCATGCCTCTGGTCAGCCGGAGCGTGGCAACAGTGCCCCTCACCTACCCGCTAACTAGGGCTGGCGTGGCAACAGTGCCCCCTTCGTCACCACTGAAGCCAGCAAGCGGCGACCTAACAAAGCGCCACTGTACCCGACTCGACTCGGCCACTCCCTGACGATTGACAAGACGGCTTATAGTTCCCCTAGGAATGCGGGGCCCGCACCTAGGGGAACCCGCGAACCACAAGCACCCAGCGGGTCCCATATCCGGGTCCCCAGACACTGAGGACCCGGCCCTACGGCCTTGTAGCATTACCATTGTACCCCTGGGGGGCCTATAAAACCCCCAGGAGCCCTCACGCATAGGGGCAAGCAGTAAGCGCATAGGGAAATAGCCAACTGATCAGTAGAACATACCCAGGGAGAAGGAGCAGCCTAAGCCTTGGCCAGTCTTCTTTCTTCCTCCACACAGCTCCAGGAGCAACTCTGTACTGTTGCATATCAACTACACTCGGCAGGACTAGGGGTATTATCTCTCCGGAGAGCCCCGAACCTGGGTATGTCTTCCGTCCCACGCTCGCTCATGCCGACCTCGCCTCTGGAGCCCACTAGCGCCCTCGAGCCTCCTTCTCTATTTAGCCATCCCATGGCATCTGCCGTGCGCCCACCACCACAGTTGGCGCCCACCGTGGGGTAGCTCGAGTTCTTGGCCGGAAGCATGCTTCAGACGGGGTTCCTCTCCGACTCCAACGAGCCCGTCACGCTGGCAGACGATCGCGCTCGCCGCCTCCTTTGCTGCACTACACATCTCCGATGCGCCTATGGCTGATGAGTATCGCAGCGAGGTACTTAACTTCTCCGACTCTTCCCTCTCCCTCGGCGGCAGCATTCCCGCCGAGGCAATGGACGTCCACGAGGAGGTTTTCGTCACCGGCACCAACGCCTCCTCCTCGTCTAGAGCGACAAGGAAGGCCACCGAAGCCAAGGCCACAGCGGAGCGGGCCACCTCGTCAAACCCGTCACGCTCCGCGATGCAGAGCCTCCGCGTCCCCATCATCACCGACATCGACGCCTCCAACATCGCCGAGGCCCGGGCCCAGCTCGAGGAGAAACGCCAGCACCTGCTGGACCTGACCGAGACGCTCGCCGCCACGAAGCATTGCCTGGATTCCGCTCAGCCGGAGCGCAACGCAGCCTACGGCTTCACGCCTACCGCAGTCGAGCCGAGCCGGGTCGCCGACGTGCGAGCCCGGGGCGGAGCGATCGGCCGCGCCCTCGACACCATCCCGACCGTCTACGAGACTCCCACGAAGAACATGCGCGCTGCCCAGGCGGCTGCGATCGGCCTGGACTAGCTCACAGGCGAGGAGCTGAAGGAGCGCATCAAGCGGATGAACGACCTCCTCGACGCGGCCAACGCGCAGCAAGACCGCCTAAACCAGCTCGCCAAGTCGGCCGGATCCGGCTCCACCAGCATTGCCGAACCCGGCGATTATCAGCACACGGCGTCCTCACCGCCCGGCGAGGCGCACTCCGGCCGCACCCGGACCCGGCGCGACACGGCCCCGACGGCCGCCGGCGGCTTAGGCGACGAGCCGGCCCCGTAAAACCGACGCGGACCCGACCAGCCTGGTCGGCGTCCGACTCCAACCGACCCAGCCCCGGCCCCCATGGCCCAGTCGCCAGCCGATTCGGCGCACGCGCCATCAACGAAACAGACGCTCACCACCGCCTCGGCCGGCTCGCCTTCTCCCTAGAGGTGGAGGAGAGTGGTGCTGCAGGGCCGGCGTGCTTCGGCCCACGCATCCGGGGGAGCCCTTTCCGAAAGGGCTCACGCTCCCCCGTGACACCCCCAAGTACAACGGGGCCGTGAAGCCGGAGGACTGGCTCACCGACTACACCACCGCCATCGGCATCACCGGCGGCAACCACCGACTCGCCGTACGCTAAGCACCGCTCATGCTCCAAGGGTCGGCCCGCACCTCGTTGAACAGTCTGCCGGTGGGCAGCGTCAACACGTGGGTCGACTTCGAGCAGGCCTTCATCCGCAACTTCACGGGAACCTACAAGCAGCCCGGCCGCCCCAACCAGCACACCATGTGCGTGCGGGGGCCGACGGAGACCGGCCGTGAGTACCTCGCGTGCTGGACCGAGCCCCGGAACAGCTGCAAGGGCGTCCACGAGGTGCAAGCGATACAGTACTTCGTCAATGGGTGCCGAGACGGCACCCTCCTCAAGCACAAGCTCTTGCGCTCCAAGCCGGCCACCATGGCCGCGCTCATGGTAACAGCGGACAAGTACGCTAACACCGACTACGCCATGAAGATCCAGGTGGCACTGGTCAAGCCGGCAAGGCAAAGCCGATTCCCCTCCGAAGCCGGCCGGTGAGAGCAGCCGGCAGCAGCACCAGCAGAACAACAACCGCAAGGCCGACCAACCGGCCCAACACTACGACAACCGGCTCGTCGCTGCCACTAAGCCCGCGGCAGACCTGGCAGCCAAGCGCCGGCAGACCAGCAAAACAGCGTGGCAACACTCCATGAGCTTTGAAGAGATGTTCGACGCCCCCTGCAAGCACCACAGCGGCGCTAGGCCGTCCACGCACATGCTTCGGCAGTGCAGCATCACCAAGTGCATCATGAGGGGTGACTTCCCTCCCCCTCCAGCTTCGGCTCCGGGCGAGGGTCAGCCGCCACTGCCTCCACCGCCGCCCCCAGCCGGAGGCCCGATGCGTGATGACGCCTACCCGGACCAGATCGCGGCCTACGTCGTCTTCACCAGCCTCAGCGACGACAAGCGCAGGGAGCGCCGCATTCGGCAGGAGGTGAACACCGTCGACTCGGCCAAGCCGGAGTACATGCACTGGTCGGACCGCCCGGTCACATGGACCTGGGAAGACCACCCGGCTGTCATGCCGAATCCGGGTGGCATCAGCATCAACATCCTCTACCGCGACATCATGACCAAGCTTGGCCTCGAGGCCAAGGACTTGGAGCCGACTCGGACGATCTTCCACGGCATCGTTCCCGGCCTCTCCTGCTCTCCCATTGGCCTGGTCCGTCTCGACGTCCTGTTCGGTGACAGCAATCATTTCCGACGCGAACCGATCTGGTTCGAGGTGGTGGACCTGTCCAGCGCATACCACACATTGCTGGGCCGACCCGAACTCGCCAAATTCATGGCGGTCCCCCACTATGCGTACCTGAAGATGAAGATGCCGGGTCCGAAGGGCCTCATCACCGTCACCGGCGACTACCGCATGTCCCTGGAGTGCGCCCGAGATGGTGCCAAGCTGGCCGAGTCGCTGGTCATAGCCGAGGAGCGGTGCCAGCTCGACCGGATCGTCGCCCTGGCCGGCAAGGCATCAGCCGCGCCAATCCCGGCCGAGGAGCCGGCCGACGAGGCCGCCTTCAAGCCCTCCAAGGAGACCAAGAAAGTGAAGCTTAACCCGGAACACCCTAGCTACAGCAAGTATGTTGTCGTAGGCACCCACCTCGATAAAAAATAGGCAGGCGAGCTCATCGAGTTCCTCCGTGAGAATCGGGATATTTTTGCATGGACCCCAAGGACATGCCGGGTATCTCGAGGAAGTACGCCGAGCACAAACTCCACGTCCGCAAGGACGCCAAGCCTGTCCGTCAACCCCTGCGACGTTTCTCCGAAGAGAAGAGAAGAACCATCGGTGAAGAAGTCGCCAAGCTCTTGGCGGCCGGCTTCATCATGGAAGTGTTCCACCCCGAGTGGGTGGCCAACTCAGTCCTCGTCCTGAAGAAGAACAAGACCTGGCGCATGTGCATCGACTACACCAGCCTGAACAAGGCCTGTCCCAAGGATCTGTTCGCCCTCCCGTGGATCGACAAAGTCATCGACTCGACCGCCGGGTGTGAGCTAATGTCCTTCCTGGATGCTTACTCCGGCTACCACAAGATCAAGCTGGACCCGGCCGACGCCCTGAAGACGTCATTCATCACGCCCTTTGGGGCGTACTGTTACATCACCATGTCATTTGGCTTGAAGAACGCCGCCGCCACCTTCCAGCGCTACATGAAGAAATGCTTGCTGCCGCAACTCGGCCGCAACATCCACGTTTACGTGGACGACATCGTGGTGAAGACCAAGCAGCACCTCACGCTCCTCGACGACCTGAAGGAAACATTCGCCAATCTGCACGAATACAAGGTCAAGCTCAACCCGGAAAAATGCGTTTTCGGTGTTCTGGCAGGAAAACTACTTGGCTTCCTCTTCTCAGAGTGTGGCATTGAGGCGAACCCGGAGAAGATCAAGGCCATTGAGTGCATGCGCAAGCCGGCTCGGCCGCGCGATGTCCAAAACTTCACTGCCTGCTTGGCCTTGGTCAGCCGGTTTCTGCGCCGGCTGGGCGAGAGGGCCCTGCCCCTATACTAGCTGATGAAGAAGATGACACCATTCGAATGGAACGACCAGGCGGACGAGGCCTTCCGAGACCTCAAGCGCATGCTCTCCACCACACCAGTCCTGGCCGCGCCGGCCGAGAAGGAGCCGATGTTGCTCTATATTTCCGCAACCTCACAGTCGGTCAACACGGTGCTGGTGGTCGAGCGACCAGAGAAGGGCAAGGTCCAAGACGTCCAGCGCCCGATCTACTACTTGAGCGAGGTGCTCTCTGCCTCCAAGCAGAACTACCCACACTACCAGAAGATGTGTTACGGCGTGTAATTCGCCGCCAAGAAACTGAAGCAGTACTTCCAAGAGCATGTTATAACCGTGGTCAGCATGGCCCCCCTCGGCAAGATCATTGGGTGCTGGGACGCCTCTGGCCGGGTCGCCAAGTGGGCGCTCGAGCTAGCCAGCCACACCATCCTCTACGAGCCCCGCACCACGATCATGTCCGAGGCCTTGGCCGACTTCCTCGTCGACTGGATCAAGACCCAGTACCTGCCGATGCCTTCGGACTCGACGCACTGGCGCATGCACTTCGACGGCTCCAGGATGCGACTCGTCCTAGGGGCCGGCGTCGTGTTGTCCTCCCCGAAGGGCGACCGACTCCACTACGCACTCCAGATCCACTTCGCCGCCTCCAACAATGTCGCCGAGTACGAAGCCCTTGTGCATGACTCCGTCTTGCCAAGGAACTCGGCATCCGGTGCATCCTGTGCTACGGCGACTCGGATCTGGTGCTGCAACAGTGCTCCGACGAGTGGGACGCCCGCGACTCCAACATGACAAGCTATCGCTTCCTCGTCCAGAAGTTGTCCAGATCATTCGAGGGTTGCGAGTTCCTCCACGTCCCGTGCCCGGAGAATGAGGCAGCCAACACGCTCGCCAACATCGCCTCGTCCCGGCAGTCCATTCCGTCCGGCGTCTCCCTCGAGCACCTGCACAAACCGTCCGTTAAGCCGTCTCCGGACTCCGAGTCCATCCACGTCCCGGACGACCCGGCCGCGCCTCAACCCGGACCGGGGACTTCCGAACCTGGCTCGGGGACTGCTGAACCCGGCTCGGGAACTGCTGAACCTGGCTCGAGGACTGCCGAACTCGGCTCAGAGACCGAAGCCACCAACCCGGCGACCATCGCCCTCGACCCGGCAGTCGCCATCCCCGATCCGAGGGCTGCTCAGCCCGGCTCGGGGGATGCCGACCCAGAACCCACCCTGGTGGCCGTCTTCGCCGTGGTGGCGGCCCCGTCTTGGGCCCTGCCATCTCAGAGTTCCTGGAGAACGGGGTCCTCCCCATGGACGATACTGAAGCCCGGCAGGTGCAACGCCGGGCGTCCTCCTATTGCATCATCAACAACGAGCTCATCAAACGCAGCTCCACCGGCGTGTTCCAGCGCTGCGTCGAGCAGGACCAAGGCATCGACATCCTCCTCGACATACACCAGGGCGAATGCGGGCACCACACCGCATCATGATCCTTGGTGGCCAAGGCTTTCTGCCATGGTTTCTACTGGCCTACGGCCCTCCGAGATGTCGAGTCACTCGTCCTCAAGTGCAAGGGTTGCCAGTGCTTCAGCAAGCACAGCCACCAGCCGGCGACAGCTCTCCGCACCATCCCGATCGCCTGGCCCTTTGCGGTCTGGGGACTCGACATGGTGGGACCCTTCAAAACCGCCCGAGACGGCATGACACATTTGCTGGTGGCTGTGGACAAGTTCACCAAGTGGATCGAAGCACGGCCAATCAAGAAACTGAACGGGCCAACAGCCGTCCGGTTCATCAAAGACATCACGGTACGCTACGGCATGTCGAACAGCATCATCACGGACAACGGTACCAACTTCGCCAAGGGGGTGCTCGCGCAATACTACCCCGTCTGCGGCATCCGCCTCGACCTGGCCTTCGTTGCACACCCGCAGTCCAACGGGCAGGTCGAGCGGGCCAACGACCTCATCCTACCCAGCATCAAGTCGCAGCTCGTCGAGCTGCTCATCCGCTCACTCGGCAGCTGGCTCGACGAGTTGTCGGTCGTCCTCTGGAGTCTCCGAACTACGCCAAACCGGTCAACTGGGTTTACCCCGTTCTTCCTCGTCTATGGAGCCGAAGCCGTCATCCCGACCGACGTCGAGTTCGACTCGCCGCGTGTCGCAACGTACACTAAAGCCGATGCCAAAGAAGCCCGCGAAGACAGCGTCGACCTACTCGAAGAAGCCCGCCTCCTGGCGCTCAGCCGTTCGGCCAAATACCAGGAAGGCCTGAGGCACTACCACAGCAAGAAGATTAAGCCCCTCGCATTCCGCGAGGGTGACCTCATCCTCCGACTCGTCCAAGAGCAAGCCGGTTAGAAGCCGTCCCCTCCATGGGAGGGCCCGTTCATCGTCAGCAGCGCCTTGTGCGATTGCAACGCCTACTACCTCATCGACGCATGCAAGTTAAACAAGTGCAAGAGAGACACCGTCGGCGAAGAAACGACCCGGCCGTGGAATGCGGAACTCCTCCGCCTGTTTTATAGTTAGCCGTACGAATGTATGTATCACTGCCTTTTGTAAACGCATGAAACTATGGGGTCCCCGAATGTTGCTCGGTGATGTCTACTACGCAAGCTTCTCCTTGTAGACGTTGTTGGGCCTCCAAGTGCAGAGGTTTTTAGGATAGTAGCAAATTTCCCTCAAGTGGACGACCTAAGGTTTATCAATCCATGGGAGGTGTACGATGAAGACGGTCTCTCTCAAACCACCCTGCAACCAAATAATAAAGAGTCTCTTGTGTCCCCAACACACCCAATACAATGGTAAATTGTATAGGTGCACTAGTTCAGCAAAGTGATGGTGATACAATTGCAATATGGATGGTAGATATGAGTATTTGTAATCTGAAAATATAAAAACAGCAAGGTAACAAGTGGTAAAAGTGAGCACAAACGGTATTGCAATGCTAGGTAACAAGGCCTAAGGTTCATACTTTCAGTAGTGCAAGTTCTCTCAACAATAATAACATAAATAGATCATATAACTATCCCTCAACATGCAACAAAGAGTCACTCCAAAGTCACGTGGGGAACAAACGAAGAGATTATTGTAGGGTACGAATCCACCTCAAAGTTATCCTTTCTGATCGATCTATTCAAGAGTTCGTAGTAAAATAATAAGAATCTATTCTTTCCGTTCGATCTATCATAGAGTTCGTACTAGAATAACACCTTAAGACACAAATCAACCAAAACCCTAATGTCACCTAGATACTCCAATGTCACCTCAAGTATCCGTGGGCATGATTATAAGATATGCATAACACAATCTCAGATTCATCTATTCAACCAACACAAAGAACTTCAAAGAGCGCCCCAAAGTTTCTACCGGAGAGTCAAGACGAAAACGTGTGCCAAACCCTATGCATAAGTTCAACTGAACCCGCAAGTTGATCACCAAAACATACATCAAGTGAATCACGTGATATCCCATTGTCACCACAGATAAGCACATGCAAGACATACATCAAGTGTTCTCAAATCCTTAAAGACTCAATCCAATAAGATAACTTCAAAGGGAAAACTTAATCCATTACAAGAGAGTAGAGGGGGAGAAACATCATAAGATCGAACTATCATAGCAAAGCTCGTGATACATCAAGATCGTGCCAAATCAAGAACACGAGAGAGAGAGAGAGAGAGAGAGAGAGAGAGAGAGAGAGATCAAACACATAGCTACTGTTACATACCCTCAGCCCCGAGGGTAAACTACTCCCTCCTCGTCATGGAGAGCGCTGGGATGATGAAGATGGCCACCGGTGAGGGACCCCCCCTCCAGCAGGGTGCCGAAAACAGGGTCCCGATTGGTTTTTGGTGGCTACAGAGGCTTGCGGCAGCGGAACTCCCAATCTATTTTGCTCGTGCATGTTTTCGGGGTATATGGATATATATAGGCGAAAAAAGTCGGTCAGGAGAGCCACGAGGGACCCACGAGGGTGGGGGCGTGCCCGGGGGGTAGGGCGCGCCCTGGACCCTCGTGGCCACCTCGTTGCTTCCCTGACGTCTACCCCAAATCTCCTGGATTGCGTTCGTTCCAAAACCGATTCTCCCGAAGGTTTCATTCTGTTTGGATTCAGTTTGATATTATTTTTCTACAAAACACTGAAATAGGCAAGAAAACAACAATTTGCATTGGGCCTCCGGTTAATAGGTTAGTCCCAAAAATAATATAGAAGTGTATAACAAAGCACACTAAACATCCAAAACAGATAATATAATAACATGGAACAATCAAAAATTATAGATACCTTGGATACGTATCAAGCATCCCCAAGCTTAATTCCTGCTCGTCCTCGAGTAGATAAATGATAAAAACAGAATTTTTGATGTGGAATGCTACCTAGCATATTTCTCAATGTAATTTTCTTTATTGTGGCATGAATGTTCAGATCCAAATGATTCAAGATAAAAGTTTCATATTGACATAAAAATAGTAGTACTTCAAGCATAGTAACAAAGTAATCATGTCTTATCAAAATAACATAGTCAAAGAAAGCTTATCCCTACAAAATCATATAGTTAGGCCATGCCTCATTTTCGTCACACAAAATGCTCCCATCATGCACAACCCCGGTTTCAGCCAAGCAATTGGTTCATACTTCTTAACGCGCTTCAGCTTTTTCAACCCTCACGCAATACATGAGCGTAAGCCATGGATATAGCACTATGGGTGGAGTAGAGTATGATGATAGGGATTATGTGGAGAAGACAAAAAGGAGAAAGTCTCATATTGACGAGGCTAATCAACGGGCTATGGAGATGCCCATCAATTGATGTCAATACGAGGAGTAGGGATTGCCATGCAATGGATGCACTAGAGCTATAAATGTATGAAAGCTCATCAAAAGAAACTAAGTGGGTGTGCATCCAACTTGCTTGCTCAAGAAGACCTAGGGCATTTTGAGGAAGCCCATCATTGGAATATACAAGCCAAGTTCTATAATGAAAAATTCCCACTAGTATATGAAAGTGACAACATAGGAGACTCTCTATCATGAAGATCATGGTGCTACTTTGAAGCACAAGTGTGGAAAAAGGATAGTAACATTGTCCCTTCTCTCTCTTTCTCTCAATTTTTTTCCTTTTTCTCCTTCTTTTTTCTATTTTGGTGGGCTTCTTTGGCCTCTTTTTTTATTGGGCTTCTTTGGCCTCTTTTATTTTTCATAATGTCCGGAGTCTCATCCCGACTTGTGGGGGAATCATAGTATCCATCATCCTTTCCTCACTTGGGAAAATGCTCTAATAATGGAGATCATCACACTTCTATTTATTCACAACTCAAGAATTACAACTCAATGCTTAGAACAAAATATGACTCTATGAGAATGCCTCCGGTGGTGTACCGGGATATGCAATGAATCAAGAGCGACATGTATGAAAGAATTATAAAGGTGGCTTTGCCACAAATACGATTTCAACTACATGATCATGCAAAAGCAATATGACAATGATGGAACGTGTCATCATAAATGGAACGGTGGAAAGTTGCATGGCAATATATCTCGGAATGGCTATGGAAATGCCATAATAGGTAGGTATGGTGGCTGTTTTGAGGAAGATATAAGGAGGTTTATGTGTGATAGAGCGTATCGTATCACAGGGTTTGGATGCACCGGCGAAGTTTGCACCAACTCTCAAGGTGAGAAAGGGCAATGCACGGTACCGTAGAGGCTAGCAATGATGGAAGGGTAAGAGTGCATATAATCCATGGACTCACATTAGTCATAAAGAACTCATATACTTATTGCAAAAGTTTATTAGCCCTCGAAGCAAAGTACTACTACGCATGCTCCTAGGGGAAGGGTTGGTAGGAGTTAACCATCACGCGATCCCGACCTCCACTCATAAGGAAGGCAATCAAAGAACACCCCATGCTTCAAATTTGTCACACGTCGTTCACCATACGTGCATGCTACGGGACTTGCCAACTTTAACACAAGTATTTATCAATTTTATAATTACCCCACTAGCATGACTCTAACATTACCACCTTTATGTCTCAAAACAATCATAAGGAATCAAACTTCTCATAGTATTCAATGCACTTTATATGAAAGTTTTTATTATATCCCTCTTGGATGCCCATCATATTTATAACCAAAGCAAATTACCATGCTGTTTAAGACTCTCAACATAATATAAGTGAAGCATGAGAGTTCATAAATTTCTTCAAAATAAAACTACCATTGTGCTCTAAAAAGATATAAGTGAAGCACTAGAGCAAATGACAAACTACTACAAAAGATATAAGTAAAGATCAATGAGTAGTCGAATAATTATGCAACTGTGTGAAGACTCTCTAACATTTAAAATATTTCAGATCTTGGGATATTATTCAAACATCAAGCAAAACAAAATAAAATAACATGAAGATCAATGAGTAGTCGAATAATTATGCAACTGTGTGAAGACTCTCTAACATTTAAAATATTTCAGATCTTGGGATATTATTCAAACATCAAGCGAAACAAAATAAAATAACATGACGCTCCAAGCAAAACACATATCATGTGGTGAAAAATATAGCTCCAAGTAAAGTTACCGATAGACGAAGACGAAAGAGGGGATGCCATCTGGGGCATCCCCAAGCTTAGGCTCTTGGTTGTCCTTGAATATTACCTTGGGGTGCCTTGGGCATCCCCAAGCTTAGGCTCTTGCCACTCCTTATTCCATAGTCCATCGAATCTTTACCCAAAACTCGAAAACTTCACAACACAAAACTTAGCAGAAAACTCGTAAGCTCCGTTAGTATAAGAAAATAAATCACCACTTAGGTACTGTTGTGAACTCATTCTAAATTCATATTGGTGTAATATCTACTATATTCCAACTTCTCTATGGTTCATGCCCTCCGATACAACTCATAGATTAATCAAAATTAGCAAACAACACATAGAAAACAGAATCTGTCAAAAACAGAACAGTTTGTAGTAATCTGTCAGCAAGGTGGCCCAATCCTTTTTGTAGCAAAGGACAAGCCTGGACAAACTCTTATATAAGGAAAAGTGCTCCCGAGGACACATGGGAATATCGTCAAGCTAGTTTTCATCACGTTCATATGATTCGCGTTTGGTACTTTGATAATTTGATATGTGGGTGGACAGGTGCTTGGGTGCTGTTCTTACTTGAACAAACATCCCACTTATGATTAACCTCTATTGCAAGCATCCGCAACTACAACAAAAGTATTAAGGTAAACCTAACCATAGCATGAAACATATGGATCCAAATCAGCCCCTTATGAAGCAACGCATAAACTAGGGTTTAAGCTTCTGTCACTCTAGCAACCCATCATCTACTTATTACCTCCCAATGCCTTCCTCTAGGCCCAAATAATGGTGAAGTGTTATGTAGTCGACGTTCACATAACACCACTAGAGGCTAGACAACATACATCTCATCAAAATATCGAACGAATACCAAATTCACATGACTACTAATAGCAAGACTTCTCCCTTGTCCTGAGGAACAAACGTAACTACTCACAAAGCATATTCATGTTCATAATCAGAGGGGTAATAATATGCATAAAGGATCTGAACATATGATCTTCCACCAAATTAACCAACTAGCATCAACTACAAGGAGTAATCAACACTACTAGCAACCTACTAGCACCAATCCCGGACATGGAGGCAAGAATTGGATACAAGAGATGAACTAGGGTTTGGAGATGAGATGGTGCTGGTGAAGATGTTGATGGTGATTGTCCTCTCCCGATTAGAGGAGCGTTGGTGATGATGATGACGATGATTTCCCCCTCCCGGAGGGAAGTGTCCCCGACAGAACAGCTCTGCCGGAGCCCTAGATTGGTTACGCCAAGGTTCCGCCTCGTGGCGGCGGAATCTCGTCCCGAAAGGTTGCTGCCTGTTTTTTTCTTGATGAAAGACTTCATATAGGAGAAGATGGGCGTCGGAGAGCCACCAGGGGGCCCACGAGGTAGGGGGCGCGCCCTAGGGGGGGCGCCCCCCACCCTCATGACCAGGGTGTGGGCCCCCTGGCCTTCATCTTTGGCGATGATTTTTCTTTATTTATTTTAAGATATTCCGTGGAGTTTCAGGACTTTTGGAGTTGCGCAGAATAGGTCTCCAATATTTGCTCCTTTTCCAGCCAAGAATTCCAGCTGCCGGCATTCTCCCTCTTCATGTAAACCTTGTAAAATAAAAGAGAATAGCCATAAGTATTGTGACATAACGTGAAATAACAGCCCATAATGCGATAAATATCGATATAAAAGCATGATGCAAAATGGACGTATCAACCCCTTCCCCGACAATATTATTTTCCCATGTACGTATGTCGTCGTTGTCGATATAAACCCCTCACGATAACTTCAACACGTGGGGAATCGATATACCCTCCCGATAACTTCAACACGTGGGGGGGGGGGTCGATATACCTCCTCCCCGATAACATTATTTTCCCGTGTATGTATCTCGTCGTTGTCGATATTACCCCCTTGAAGCATTGTCGAGGCCACCCCAAACCCTAGAGAAGAAGCGTCGAGGCCACTAATTAATATGATTCCTTACTGTGATTAGCTAGCTAGTTCTACGTTTGCCACTAGCTAATATATCCATCTGTCATGTTTGAATAATAATTGCCATGTTGTAAATATTTGTAGAAACTATGGACACCCCCCGAGACGAAGCACAAGAAGCGTTGTTGGGGGACATAATCGCACAAGGAAGTGATGCCGTCTGCTCGTTGTTTCTCAACGACACTGATGGTCTGGAAGGAGAGGGTGAAGAAGCAGCTGGCTATGATTATGATGGCTCCGATGACCCAATGCCGGTGCAAGAAGGAGGCCGTGAGGATGGCTCCGGTGACCCAATGACGGTGCAAGAAGGAGACCGTGATGATGGCTCCGGTGACCGAACCGAGTCCGGCCAGGTATATATATTAGTTAACCTGTGCTGACTAGCTAATTGATGCATTCATTGTTTTGGTCTGTACACATATTAATTAACTCTCGTCTTTGTTCTTTTTTCTAGCCCTCCGGACCGAGCACAACTTCGGTAAATAGACGAGGCCCGAAGAAAAAGTTGAGCTCGGATGAAAGGTTTGAGATCATAGCAATCGCGCACGACGGCCAACCGATTGAACCCATCCGGACAAAGAACGCATTTGTTGCTCAGTGCGGGGTTCTGGTTAGGGACAAGATTCCGATCAGCATCCACCAATGGTATAAGCCTAAGAACGAAGACCCTGAGGTGTCTTATGTCAATGATATGCAGAAAAATGATCTTTGGACTGAGCTGAAGTCAAATTTCACCCTACCGCCAGAGGATGATCCGGAGAAGCCAGTTAAAGAGCAATTAATCAATTCTTTTGCTCTTAAGAAGATGGCATACCTATTCAGGAGGTGGAAGAAAGACCTGAATAGGTTTGTCGACAAAAAAGAGACACCAGAATTCAAGGGCAGATATGAGAAGATCAGAGATCACTGGCCCGCATTTGTAGCCCACAAGACATCGGAAAAGAGTAAGAAGATGTCGGCGACAAACAAGCAAAATGTTGCGAAGAAGAAGCTTCACCATCGCACGGGGTCAGGTGGCTACCTCAAAGCCCGGCCTAAGTGCGCCAAGGCTGAGAATGATCTGGTTGATAAAGGGATCGAACCAGAGACAATGAACTGGCCAGACCGTTGCTGACTTGGTTCTTCGGGGCTGGCGGAACCTTGGACCCTGTATCAGGGAAGTGCATTTGGACGGACGAGCAATTGGAAATACCAGTCAAGAGGCTTCAGCACTATATCGATGCAGCGCAGCAAGGGACATTCGTTCCAGACAGAGAGAACGACGAGCTCACAATGGCCCTCGGGAATCCTGAGCACCCTGGACGGACACGAGGCACGCCAGGCTCCGTTCCGTGGAATGCTGGTTTTCCGGACACAGGCGGTTGCAAATGCCATGAGAGGAGGAAAAACGTGCAGCAGACCCAACTGCAGGTGCTGCACGCAAGGGTACAAGCGATAGAGGAACGAGAAGCAAATCGCAGCAAACGAATTGCTGAAGCTTCCCCCGAAGCTACCCCGCCATCTCAGCGGAGAAGCAGCGTGACTTCCACCGAGCTGCTTCAGCCGGAGCATGTCTTGACGGCTCCTGCCAGCTATCCCGTGGATGTTATCACGGAGTCTCAAAATTGCCACATTATGACGCAATGGATGAATTTGAAGGTCAAGGCGGCTGTTGGCTCTGTTTATCCTACTGAACCCGGCGCAACTTCTCACTGCCGGCCGATTCCAGAAGGATATGCTATGGTGATGGTGGATGAAATAAAGGAGGGATTTGAGGACCTCCAGCTTGACCACCCTACCGGTGAAGGGGAGACTAGGCTGGGTTCTGCTCTGAAGACTCCATGCCTATGGCGAAAGGAGCTCATCAACCTTCCGAACTGGATGCCTCCGCCTCCTCCTCCTCCTCCGGTGAGTCAGGGCACTCCGCCTCATCCACCGCCTCCTCCCCGGCGAGTGACGATCAGGGCACTCGGCCTCCTTCTCCGGCGCGTGGCGGCACTCCGCCTCCTTCTCCGCCTGCGCCGGCGCGCCCAAGCAGCCAGCAGCCTCCTCCTTCTCCGCCTCGCCAGCAAGGGCGAAAGAGACCCGCCGCCACCCCGGCTGCTCCGGCGCGTCGTAGTCCTTCTCCTCCGCCTCGTAAGCAAGCACGAAAGAAGACAGCCGCAGCCGCTCCGTCTGCTCCGGCGTCTAGCAGTACAGCCAGAGGCGGGAGGCAATACAGATACGGTCCACCTCTCAAGCCTCTAGAGTAGTTACCGTACGAGAGGACCGAGGAGGAAAACGCGAAGATCATGCGGACCGAAGTGAAGAACTTCTTTGAAGGGTTGAAAGTAAAGAGACATCCACCTCCGGAGGAGAAGGTAGATCCGGTGAAAGCAAAGCGCACTATCGATGCCCTGAGGAAACCACCAAAGTCTCCGCCGGAAACCAACTATGAGCGCATTACCCAAAAGGCATATCAAGAAGCGTCGCGGTCGGGAAGTACTGTCAGTGATCAAAGGTTAAAAGAACGACGAGCAGCTGGGAAAAAAATTGCCCAGCTCGGCGAACAAGCAAACCAAGCGTGCCCCCCGCTCAATGTGTCTAGCGACATCGTCGCTAATGTTGGGAAACGTAGTAATTTCAAAAAATTTCCTACGATCACGCAAGACCATGGTGATGCATAGCAACGAGATGAGAGTGTTGTCTACGTACCCTCGTAGACCAGCAACGGAAGCGTTGACGCAACATAGAGGAAGTAGTCGTACTTCTTCCCGATCCAACCGATCCAAGTACCGAACGTACGGCACCTCCGAGTTCTGCACACGTTCAGCTCGATGACGTCCCTCGAACTCCGATCCAGCCGAGTGTTGAGGGAGAGTTTCGTCAGCACGACGGCATGGTGACGATGATGATGTTCCACCGGCGCAGGGCTTCGCCTAAGCTCCGCAACGGTATATTCGAGGTATAGTTTGGTGGAAGGGGGCACCGCACACGGCTAAGGAATCGATCTCAATGATCAACTTGTGTGTCATGGGGTGCCCTCTGCCCCTGTATATAAAGGAGGGAAGGGAGGGGCTGGCGGCCACCTATGGCTGCGCTGGGAGTCCTACTCCCACCGAGTAGGATTCCCCCAATCCTAGTCCAACTAGGGTTTGACCAAGGGAGAGGGAGAGAGGCGCCACCCCTTCTCCTAATCCTAATAGGACTAGGGAAGGGGAAGGCTGCGCCAGCATATGGCCCCTTTCTCTTTCCCTAAGGCCCATCAAGGCCCATTGACTCCCGGAGGTTCCGTAACCCCGGTACTCAGTAAAATTCCCAATTTCACCCGGAGTGATTCCGAGTCCAAACATAGGCTTCCAATATATCAATCTTTATGTCTCGACCATTTCGAGACTCCTCGTCATGTCCGTGATCTCATCCGGGACTCGAACAACCTTCGTACATCAATATCATATAAACTCATAATAATCGCCATCGAAACTTTAAGCGTGCGGACCCTACGGGTTCGAGAACTATGTAGACATGACCGAGACACCTCTCGGTCAATAACCAATAGCGGGACCTGGATGCCCATATTGGCTCCTACATATTCTCGAAGATCTTTATCGGTCGACCGCATAACAACATCGTTGTTCCCTTTGTCATCGGTATGTTACTTGCCCGAGATTCGATCGTCGGTATCCAATACCTAGTTCAATCTCGTTCTTGGCAAGTCTCTTTTCTCGTTCCGTAATACATCATCTCACAACTAACACATTTAGTTGCAATGCTTGCAAGGCTTATGTGATGTGCATTACCGAGAGGGCCAGAGATACCTCTCCGACAATCGGAGTGACAAATCCTAATCTCTCAAATATGCCAACCCAACATGTACCTTCGGAGACACCTGTAATGTACCTTTATAATCACCCAGTTACGTTGTGACGTTTGGTAGCACCCAAAGTGTTCCTCGGGCAAACGGGAGTTGCATAATCTCATAGTCATAGGAACATGTATAAGTCATGAAGAAAAGCACTAGCAACAAACTATACGATCAGGTGCTATGCTAATGGAATGGGTCATGTCAATCAGATCATTCAACCAATGATGTGATCCCGTTAATCAAATAACAACTCCTTGTTCATGGTTAGGAAACATAACCATCTTTGATTAACGAGCTAGTCAAGTAGAGGCATACTAGTGACACTCTGTAGGTTTATGTATTCACACATGTATTATGTTTCCGGTTAATACAATTCTAGCATGAATAATAAACATTTATCATGATATAAGGAAATAAATAATAACATTTATTATTGCCTCTAGGGCATATTTCCTTCAGTCTCCCACTTGCACTAGAGTCAATAATCTAGTTCACATCGCCATGTGATTTAACATCAATAGTTCACATCTATATGTGGTTAACACCCATAGTTCACATCGACATGTGACCAACACCCAAAGGGTTTACTAGAGTCATAATCTAGTTCACATCGCTATGTGATTAACACCCAAAGAGTACTAAGGTGTGATCATGTTTTGCTTGTGAGATAATTTTAGTCAACGGTCTGTCACATTCAGAGCCGTAAGTATTTTGCAAATTTCTATGTCTACAATGCTCGCACGGAGCTACTCTAGCTAATTGCTCCCACTTTCAATATGTATCTAGATTGAGACTCGAGTCATCTAGATTAGTGTTAAAACTTGCATCGACGTAACCTTTACTTATTTAACCTTTTTCACTTCCATAATCGAGAAACATATCCTTTATTCTACTAAGGATAATTTTGACCGCTGTCCATTGATCTACTCCTAGATCTCTATTTCACTCCTTGCCAATCTTAGTGGTAGGGTATGCAACAGATCTGGTACACAGCATGACATACTTTATAGAACCTATGGCTGATGCATAGGAATGACTTTCATTCTCTTTCTATCTTCTGCCGTGGTCGGGTTTTGAGTCTTACTCAATCTCACACCTTGTAACACAGGCAAGAACTCTTTCTTTGACTGTTCCATTTTGAACTACTTCAAAATCTTGTCAAGATATGTATTCATTGAAAAACTTTATCAAGCGCCTTGATCTATCTCTATAGATCTTGATGCTCAATATGTAAGCAGCTTCACCGAGGTCTTTCTTTGAAAAACTCCTTTCAAACACTCCTTTATGCTTTGCGAATGATTCTACATTATTTCGATCAACAATATGTCATTCACATATACTTATCGAAATGCTGTAGTGCTCCCACTCACTTTCTTGTAAATACAGGCTTCTCCAAAAGTCTGTATAAAACCATATGCTTTGATCACACTATCAAAGCGTTTATTCCAACTCCGAGATGCTTGCACCAGTCCATAGATGGATCGCTGGAGCTTGCACATTTTGTTAGCTCCTTTAGGATTGACAAAACCTTCTGGTTGCATCATATACAACTCTTCTTTAATAAATCCATTAAGAAATGTAGTTTTGACATCCATTTGCCAGATTTCATAAAATGTGGCAATTGCTAACATGATTCAGACAGACTTAAGCATCGCTACAATTGAGAAAATCTCATTGTAGTCAACACCTTGAACTTGTCAAAAACCTTTTGCGACAAGTCGAGCTTTGTAGATAGTAACACTACTATCAGTGTCCGTCTTCCTCTTGAAGATCCATTTATTCTCAATGGCTTGCCGATCATCGGGCAAGTCAACCAAAGTCCATACTTTGTTCTCATACATGGATCCCATCTCAGATTTCATGGTCTCAAACCATTTCGCGGAATCTGGGCTCATCATCGCTTCCTCATAGTTCGTAGGTTCATCATGGTCTAGTAACATGACTTTTAGAATAGGATTACCGTATCACACTGGTGCGGATCTTACTCTGGAAGACCCACGAGGTTTGGTAGCAACTTGATCTGAAGTTTCATGATCATCATCATTAACTTCCTCACTAATTGGTGTAGGAATCATGGAACTGATTTCTGTGATGAACTACTTTCCAATAAGGAGAAGGTACAATTACCTCATCAAGTTCTACTTTCCTCCCACTCACTTCTTTCGAGAGAAACTTCTTCTCTAGAAAGGATCCATCTTAGCAACGAAAAGCTTGCCTTCGGATCTGTGATAGAAGGTGTACCCAATAGTTGCCTTTGGGTATTCTATGAAGACGCATTTCTCGATTTGGGTTCGAGCTTATCGGTGAAAACTTTTTCACATAAGCATCACAACTCAAACTTTAAGAAGTGACAGCTTAGGTTTACTGCTAAACCATAGTTCATACGGTGTCATCTCAACGGATTTAGATGATTGCCCTATTAAACGTGAATGCAGCTGTCTCTAATGCATAACCCCAAAGCGATAGTGGTAAATCGGTAAGATACATCATAGATCGCACCATATCAAAATAAAGTACGGTTCTGACGTTCGGACACACCATAACGTTGTGGTGTTCCAGGTGGCGTGAGCTGTGAAACTATTCCACATTGTTTTCATTGAAGACCAAACTCGTAACTCAAATATTCGTCTCCACGATCAGATCGCAGAAACTTTATTTTCTTGTTGCGATGATTTTCCACTTCACTCTGAAATTCTTTGAACCTTTCAACTATTTCAGACTTATGTTTCATCAAGTAGATATACCCATATCTTCTCAAATCACCTTGTGAAGGTTAGAAAATAACGATACTTGCCACGAGCATCAACACTCATTGGATCGCATACATCGGTATGTATTATTCCCAATAAGTTAGTAGCTTGTTCCATTGTTCCGGAGAACGGAGTTTTAGTCATCTTGCCCAAAAGGCACGGTTCGCAAGCATCAAATGATTCATAATCAAGTGATTCCAAAAGTCCATCAGCATGGAGTTTTCTTCATGCGCTTTACACCAATATGACCTAAACGGCAGTGCCACAAATAAGTTGCACTATCATTATTAACTTTGCATCTTTTGGTTTCAATATTATGAATATGTGTATCACTATGATCGAGATCCAATGAACCATTTTCATTGAGTGTGTAACCATATAAGGTTTTATTCATGTAAACAGAACAACAATTTATTCTCTTACTTAAATGAATAACCGTATTGCAATAAACATGATCAAATCATATTTATGCTCAACACCAAATAACACTTATTTAGGTTCCACACTAATCCCGAAAGTATAGGGAGTGTGAGATGATGATCATATCAATCTTGGAACTACTTCCAACACTCATCGTCACTTCCCCTTCAACTAGTTTCTGTTCATTCTGAAACTCCCGTTTCGAGTTACTACTCTTAGCAACTGAACCAGTATCAAATACTGAGGGGTTGCTATGAACACTAGTAAAATACACATCAATAATCTGTATATCAAATATACCTTTGTTCACTTTGCCATCCTTCTTATCCGCCAAATACTTGGGGTAGTTCCGCTTCCAGTGACCAGTTCCTATTGCAGCAAAAGCACTTAGTCTCAGGCTTAGGTCTAGACTTGGGCTTCTTCACTCGAGCAGCAACTTGCTTGCCGTTTTCCTTGAAGTTCCCCTTCTTCCCTTTGTCCTTTTTCTTGAGACTAGTGGTCTCGTCAACCATCAACACTTGATGTTTTTCTTGATTTCTACCTTCACGATTTTAGCATCGCGAAGAGCTTGGGAATTGTTTTCGTCATCCCTTGCATATTATAGTTCATCACGAAGTTCTAGTAACTTTAGTGATGGTGACTAGAGAATTCTGTCAATCACTATCTTATCTGGAAGATTAACCCCACTTGATTCAAGCGATTGAAGTACTCGGACAATCTGAGCACATGCTCACTAGTTGAGCGATTCTCCTCCATCTTTTAGCTATAGAACTTGTTGGAGATTTCATATCTCTCAACTCGGTATTTGCTTGAAATATTAACTTCAATTCCTGGAACATCTCATATGGTCCATGACGTTCAAAACGTCTTTGAAGTCCCGATTCTAAGCCGTTAAGCATGGTGCACTAAACTATCAAGTAGTCATCATATTGAGCTAGCCAAACGTTCATAACGTCTGCATCTGCTCCTGTAATAGGTCTGTCACCTAGCGGTGCATTAAGGACATAATTCTTCTGCGCAGCAATGAGGATAAACCTCAGATCACGGATCCAATCCGCATCATTGCTACTAACATCTTTCAATACAATTTCTCTAGGAACACATATAAAAACATAGGGAAGCAACAACGCGAGCTATTGATCTACAACATAATTTGCAAAATACTACCAGGACTAAGTTCATGATAAATTAAAGTTCAATTAATCATATTACTTAAGAACTCCCACTTAGAAAAATATCCTCCAATTCTCTAAGTGATTGCGTGATCCATATCAACTACACCATGACCGATCATCACGTGTGATGGAGTAGTTTCAATGGTGAACATCAATATGTTGATCATATCTACTATATGATTCACGCTCGACCTTCGGTCTCCGTGTTCCGAGGTCATATCTTATATGCATAGCTCGTCAAGTATAACCTGAGTATTCGCGTGTGCAACTGTTTTGCACCGTTGTATTTGAACGTAGAGCCTATCACACCCGATCATCACGTGGTGTCTCAGCACGAAGAACTTTCGCAACGGTGCATACTCGGGAGAACACTTCTTGATAATTTAGTAAGGATCATCTTATAATGCTACCGTCAATCAAAGCAAGATAAGATGCATAAAGGATTAACATCACATGCAATCAATATAAGTGATATGATATGGCCATCATCATCTTGTGCTTGTGATCTCCATCTCCAAGCACCGTCATGATCACCATCGTCACCGGCGCGACACCTTGATCTCCATCGTAGCATCGTTGTCGTCTCGCCAACTATTGCTTCTCGACTATCGCTACTCCTTAGTGATAAAGTAAAGCAATTACATGGCGTTGCATCTCATACAATAAGCGACAACCATATGGCTCCTGCCGATTGCCGATAACTCGGTTACAAAACATGATCATCTCATACAATAAAATATAGCATCACGTCTTGACCATATCACATCACAACATGCCCTGCAAAAACAAGTTAGACGTCCTCTACTTTGTTGTTGCAAGTTTTACGTGGCTGCTACGGGCTGAGCAAGAACCGTTCTTACCTCACATCAAAACCACAACGATACTTCGTCAAATAGACTCCGTTTAACCTTCTCAAGGACCGGGCGAGCCACACTCAGTTCAACTAAAGTGAGAGAGACAGACACCGCCGGTCACCTTTAAGCAACGAGTGCTCACAGCGGTGAAACCAGTCTCGCGTAAGCGTACGCGTAATGTCGGTCCGGGCCGCTTCATCTCACAATACCGCTGAACCAAAGTATGACATGCTGGTAGGCAGTATGACTTGTATCGTCCACAACTCACTTGTGTTCTACTCGTGCACATGACATCAACGCATAAAACCAGGCTCGGATGCCACTGTTGGGAAACGTAGTAATTTCAAAAAAACTTCTTACGATCACGCAAGACCATGGTGATGCATAGCAACGAGATGAGAGTGTTGTCTACGTACCCTCGTAGACCAGCAACGGAAGCGTTGACGCAACGTAGAGGAAGTAGTCGTACTTCTTCCCGATCCAACCGATCCAAGTACCGAGCGTCACGGCACCTCCGAGTTCTGCACACGTTCAGCTCGATGGCGTCCCTCGAACTCCGATCCAGCCGAGTGTTGAGGAGAGTTTCATCAAGACGACGGCATGGTGACGATGATGATGTTCCACCGCGCAGGCTTCGCCTAAGCTCCGCAACGGTATATTCGAGGTATAGTTTGGTGGAAGGGGGCACCGCACACGGCTAAGGAATCGATCTCAATGATCAACTTGTGTGTCATGGGGTGCCCTCTGCCCCTGTATATAAAGGAGGGAAGGGGAGGGGCTGGCCGGCCACCTATGGCTGCGCTGGGAGTCCTACTCCCACCGGAGTAGGATTCCCCAATCCTAGTCCAACTAGGGTTTGACCAAGGGGAGAGGGAGAGAGCGCCACCCCTTCTCCTAATCCTAATAGGACTAGGGAAGGGGAAGGCTGCGCCAGCATATGGCCCCTTTTCTCTTTCCCTAAGGCCCATCAAGGCCCATTGACTCCCGGAGGTTCCGGTAACCCCGGTACTCAGTAAAATTCCCAATTTCACCCGGAGTGATTCCGAGTCAAACATAGGCTTCCAATATATCAATCTTTATGTCTCGACCATTTGAGACTCCTCGTCATGTCCGTGATCTCATCCGGGACTCGAACAACCTTGGTACATCAATATCATATAAACTCATAATAAGCATCATCGAAACTTTAAGCGTGCGGACCCTACGGGTTCGAGAACTATGTAGACATGACCGAGACACCTCTCGGTCAATAACCAATAGCGGGACCTGGATGCCCATATTGGCTCCTACATATTCTCGAAGATCTTTATCGGTCGAACGCATAACAACATCGTTGTTCCCTTTGTCATCGGTATGTTACTTGCCCGAGATTCGATCGTCGGTATCCAATACCTAGTTCAATCTCGTTCTTGGCAAGTCTCTTTTCTCGTTCCGTAATACATCATCTCACAACTAACACATTTAGTTGCAATGCTTGCAAGGCTTATGTGATGTGCATTACCGAGAGGGCCAGAGATACCTCTCCGACAATCGGAGTGACAAATCCTAATCTCGAAATATGCCAACCCAACATGTACCTTCGGAGACACCTGTAATGTACCTTTATAATCACCCGATTACGTTGTGACGTTTGGTAGCACCCAAAGTGTTCCTCGGGCAAGCGGGAGTTGCATAATCTCATAGTCATAGGAACATGTATAAGTCATGAAGAAAAGCACTAGCAACAAACTATACGATCAGGTGCTATGCTAATGGAATGGGTCATGTCAATCAGATCATTCAACCAATGATGTGATCCCGTTAATCAAATAACAACTCCTTGTTCATGGTTAGGAAACATAACCATCTTTGATTAACGAGCTAGTCAAGTAGAGGCATACTAGTGACACTCTGTAGGTTTATGTATTCACACATGTATTATGTTTCCGGTTAATACAATTCTAGCATGAATAATAAACATTTATCATGATATAAGGAAATAAATAATAACATTTATTATTGCCTCTAGGGCATATTTCCTTCAGCTAATGCTCCGAGAACGGTGCCCGGTTATAGCAATCTTGGAGATTACCTGTCTGACGATGTAAATTTTGATTTCATGGAGGTGGTCGAACACAGATACGAGGAAGCCTCTCGTCAAAGATGAAAAATCTCTAACAACGATGATGCGAAGATTCCATAATTGGTACACGAAAATCTGCAGAGAGTCTGGGGGACGAATACTTTGTATATGAGAATTAAAGAGGAGCACGACCTCGTTGGAACTGATTTGTTGCTTGTTCCATTTGAGGAGTTCTTCGAGTTCTTCAATCAAAAGGCCCTTGATAAATTAACGGTCTTTTTCTACTGTCTGTAAGTACTATTTCTGTCATTAAGTCTCTATATATAGCTCAGCTCTTTCATTGCATGTATTTATAATTAATTATCCTCACTATATTATGCAGATTGAAGATCGTCGAGTGCAGAAAAGAAGAAATGTATGATATTGGGTTCATTAACACAAATATCATAGATGAAATTTAAGTTAAAAAGCACACCGAAGAGGCCGAGGCCAACTTGCTACAATCGTTGATCAAAAATCAAAACAAAGATACCATACTCTTTCCTTACAACTTCAAGTGAGTGTTACTGTCGTGTGCATATTCGGTTTCCCTTATTACTCGAGCAAGGTTATAGTAATGTAATTGATGAGTTATGCATGCGTGCGCAGCTTCCACTATGTTCTTCTGGAGATTAAGCTTGAGCGGGGACTAGTAACCGTCTTAGACTCGAGACGAAAAGATCCTGAAACCTATGCGGACATGACTAAATTGCTCAACAAGTAAGTTCAATCGATCATTATCGCACCATATCGGCAAGTTTTTGTTCATTTCCTGATATCTCAAGTAATAATAATTATTTTCTTTATCTTGCAGGGTTTGGAAATAGTTCACCGCAGAAGCTCCGGGACTGCCGAAGGAGCTGTGATATACATACCCGAAAGTAAGTACTAATAGCTAGCTAGTTGCGCGCATCTCCCGTTGATTCTATAGCTATACTTTCATCAATGTCATTTATAATGCTTTGTTATCAGCTTGATTGCCCTCTATTTCTCGTAAAGTGCTTGTGGCAGGAACAAGGGAATAATTACTGTGGATACTACGTGTGGGAGTTCATCTACAACGTGACTTTGAAAAATAAGCGGGGCTACTATAAAAGACAATATGAAGTGCGTAAGCAATAATATTCACAATTTCATTTTATTACACCATCATTTCTGTTGAGTTTCATTCATATATATGTATTAACCCCCTTCTTCAAATTAGACGTGGCAGATGCGGAATGAACTCCTACCACAAGATCGCATAAAAGCAATTCAAGAGGAATTGGCGGGATTCTTTCTTGACCACGTCATCAATAAAGCCGGAGAATACCATGTGGAAATTGATTTCAAATGCTAGGGGATTGTAAGAGATCTTACATATTGTATATGTATGTAGCTTGTAGCATCGGATAGATAATACGAAAACTTGTTGCTCGACCAATCTCTCGGAGAAGGAGAGGCCGATCGATCATTTCTCTCGGTATGCATGACGAACTTCTGTACTTAATGGTTTCCTTCATTTTCTTACTAGCTAGCGTGTCGAGGGCCTCTCTATGTATAGTACGTAGCGTCGACCAATCACGGACATAAGAGAGGACACTTCTCTCTATTAATTAGCTAGGTAACACAATATATGAAACACCTAAATTAACCCCCCAAAACCCCAACCCCCACCCCCTTAAAAGAAACAAAAACCACAGCCCCTGAAATGCTGACGCGTGGATGCCTATTGGTCCCGGTTGGTGCCACCAACCGGGACCAAAGGCCCTCTGTGGGCTCGGCGCACCGGCCACGTGGAGGCCCATCTGTCCCGGTTCTGGACTGAACCGGGACTAAAGGGCCAGTGCATTAGTAACGACCCTTTAGTCCCGGTTCAGAAACCGGAACAAAAGGCCCTTACCAACCAGGACTAATGGTGGTTTATCTACTAGTGACGGGTGCTCTTGGTGTTCATAGTCGTTTAAGGGTGCTCTTTGTTATTTTGCTTGATCGTGAGTCTGTTAGTTTGTTTGTACGGGTTCAGAACTTTGTACTATCTCATGATATCAAGATACTTTCTAAAAAAACATGTACTTATACAATGAAAGTTAATACCTTTTTTTTAGAAAAGGAGGTTAAAACCTCCTATCGCTGCATCAATCAATGTATACAATTATTTTTATTAATTATTCAACAAAGGTCTGACAAGAACATACATCAAACCACCCGAAGCCACCATTCACACATACAAACTCGGTAATGTGGAGTGCTCTTACTCCCCATATCTAAAACCGTTGTTGTCGCCGATTGATCCACATAACTTATCGGAACCTATAGGCGATGCAGCAAACCTAAAGCGTACACAACGTGCACATGTTTTAGATGTCGTCATTATCATCGAACCGGTGACCGGTTTTCAGGAAAGAGATACGCATCATCCTTGCCAGTCCGGACATCCGTCGACGCCACCATGGCGCCCAATGGCACCACTTCCCTGCCCGCAAACTGCTGAACACATCGTGGTCGCTGCCGGTACACTACAGCACCTTGCCGCCAAGTACCACCAGCCGAAACTAGAAAATTTGTCGTGCGTAGCACTTGCCAAACAGGCATGACACAGCGTAGCACCTATCGGCCAGCCATGACTTGACATCTCTACCGAAGCTCCATACAATACGAAACTAGTCCACCTCATGCCTCTGTCTTCCAGCGCTGCTCCACAAACGGTGCTTCCAAAAGAGAAACGACACCGCAGTGCCATTATCGTTCGATCTGGAAGACCAAAATCCTAGGGTTTCCCCCGCAATAGCACACGAGTGGGTCAACAGTAATTACATGACGATGCCTTCATCAAGGTAACGGTATGGAACGCCGTCATCGCCCGCCGTTGGCTCGGTTTTCACCGGCAATTATGTCTCCCCCGATTTGCAGCTGAGACTAGATGACGGATCTCGAGATCCCACCACCCAACCTCCGGATGGCCACCTCCGACAGAGGAGATGTGCACCACCGCCAAGCCCAGGGACACCACCCTGGACGCCCGCGTGATGCAGATCAAGACCGGGAGCGCCACCGCGATCCGAAGCCGAACCGGAGTTTGAGCAGCTGCAACATGGCCGCCACCACTACCTGCCGCTGCGGCTTCAGAGCCACCACACCACTCCAGCCTCGTTGTCCGCCATCACCACCAAGGAGATCAAGATCGGAACCGCCGCAGCTAGGGGCGGACCCACGTTGAGCTGAGTGTGGTCCCAGGCCCCCAGTCAATTTATATTTTTACTGCTTTGAGTTCCAACATTTTACTAGTTGGGCCCCAGTTAGCCAAACATTTGGGCCCCCAGTCACTTGGGCCCCCACTGAATTCTTGGGCTGGGTCCGCCCCTGGCCGCAGCGATCTTAAGCAACTGACGCACGAGAAGAAGGCCGCCGCCGCCGAGCCGCTCGGGCTTTGCCCTGGTGGCGTCGCCGGCGGTGCCGGAGAGGAGAGTGATGGTGGGGTACCGGAGGAGGGAGGCGGCAACGCCCCGGTGCGGCGCACAGGAGTGGGGTTAGGGTCGGGTGAGATGGCGGCGGAAGAAGGATCCGGCTGTGGCTCAATTAAAAAAAAACAAAAACAAATGCGTGCACCTTCAAGACTGGAAATCAATCGTGTTTATTGCATCGTAAAGACATTACAACCAGCAGGTCCTCCCTCGCTCAGAACATATGTCAATGGATGGATCAGTTGAAAGAGTCGAGCCGTTGCGTGTTGGTCCAGTACTGCACGAAGATGAGGGCGGTGTGCGTGCTGGCCGTGCCGTCGACGTTCGTCGCGTCAATGTCAAGCAGGTAGTTGAGCGCCGGCGCCACAATCTGGAACTGCCCGCCGTTCACTCTGGTGAACGTCAGGCGGTCGCCCGTCTGATCATTGTGCTGCTGCACGGCCCATCGGCCGAGCTCCTGGATGCGCGGGACGGAGAGGTCAGGGATCGGCTTGAACGGCGTGTGATCCTGATCAAACGCCGCCGTGCAATCAACAGCGGCGGCAACGACGACGAGCGCGAGGAGGAGCTGGCTGCAGGTCGCCATGGCCGGTCTCTGCTGGCTGGTCCTGGTCGTCGAATTGGTGACGGCGGTGGTGGTAGTGGTTGGAGTAGATCGAGGTGAACGAGTAGACTGTTGGTTTATATAGACTTCAATCACATCAATATCAATCACTCGCTAGGGCTTGGCACCATTCATGTCTGTATGTATGGCAAATATTATGATTGCATAGATATATGGCAGGACAACACACGGGAAGATTATTTGTTTCCATGCATGTGTAGTCTCCTAACTGCCAAAATTAAGGATTATTGCCAGATCATCATATAAATATTTACTAGTAGTATGGTATATTAATTAAGATTGCACACATATATAGCATGCACTAATCAATCCTGAGGCGCGCAGGAATACTCACCTGATTATTTCTTTCCAGGATCTGTTGCCAAATTGCCAAAAGAATGATTAGTTTCCATTTTTTATTTTTGCCGCGTGGATTAGTTTCCAGTTAACCGCTAGATCCTTTGAATTTCGAGAGTTCCGTCTAAAAAAATCATATGTTTTATTTTATAAAGAAAATAATAATCATCCCTACATATTTCTTTTTGAGGTAGACAACTATTTTTCATTGGACCCCAATTACCGGAGAAAGTCAATTTTGTAGCCTCCTTGTAAAAGCAGACTAGAAATGGCCCAGGTTCAAGATCCAAAAAAGTGAGTACTACCATGGGCAAATCATATTTGATATTGTAGGCGCTCGTTACTGTGTATAGTAATACGGAAAAAAAATGGCGGACGATGCGAATCAAATGGGGAATAACTAGTTAACGAGCGCTCCTTCAGGAGTCACGCAACGATCACTTGTGATGGGGCTAAGAGCGCGCCATTTGACGTGCTCTCAGCCACCGCCACGTGTCGCACCCTGGGCGCTTGCTCTGAATTATTTTTATTTGTTCGCGCATGTTTTCTGCTTTTTAGATGTTTTTTTTTCTGGTTTTTAACTTTTCGGTTTTCACCGGGTTTTTTTAGCTTTTCAACAATTGGAAAAACAATTTTGCGTGAAAAAACACGTTTTTCATTTTTCTTTCATGAGAGACACGTTTTTGCGTAACAGAAAAAAATGTGTTTTCCCATATTTTTTCCTTTCATGAAAGACACGTTTTTGCTTCCACAAGAGGCACGGCCGTGCTTCTTGGAAACGAAAAAACGTGTTTTTTTTTTCCTTCTGTGAGAGGCACATTTTGAATCCACGAGAGGCACGACCGTTATCAACGTGTAGTTTTGTTTTAAAGATCTCGACGCGAGGAATCCGATGATGAAAACGGTTCGAGATCTACGAAAAAGAAAAAAACTTTCACGTTGCAACAAGTGGCGCACATGCAACACGCCACTTTTCACAACCTAGGGAGGTGAGAGTGATCTTTGAAAGGAGTACTCCTCAATTAGTGATTTCGATCGAACAGACGACCTCACACATTTAGGTTCGTTCGTAAACCCAACGCATCACGGAGCAGGATCGGCTAATCTTCAACTCTTCCTTTCTTTTATTCCTTCCTTCCTTCTTTCTTTCTTTCTTTTTCATATTTTCCATTTTTTTCTTCTTCCAGGTTTCTTCCATCATCGATTTTCAGTTTTTATTTTCATAAATGTATGAACTTTTTCCAATTCGGTGATGTTTTTTCTTTCAAATTTCATGAACTTTTGTTTTAGTTTTAGTGAACTATTTTTAACAACTGATGATTTTTTTAATTTGATGAACATTTTTTTACAAATGCAATGAACTTTTTCAAAATTTGATTATCTTTTTTAAAATTGATGAACTTTTTAAAATTGATGATCTTTTTCCAAAATTAGATGAACTTATTTTACAATTGGATGACCTTTTTTCTAAATTGGTGAACTTTTTTTAAAATGGTAAATTTTCTTTTCAATTTTTTATGAACGTTCTTTGCTTTTAAACTATTCAAAAATTGTTGAACTTTTGTTTAGTAGGGCAACTATTTTTTGCATGTTGAGGAATTGTTTCCGAAATTTGTGACGTATGAGCGGCTCTGAAAGTTGTTAAAGTTTTAGCGCTGCAATTTATCACTTGCAATTCATATGGTTTTCACTTTTTTTATGAGAAATCAATCTATTCATCTTCAACATGGCAGTATCATGAACACCAGAAATAAATTACATCCAGATTCGTAGACCATCTAGCGATGGCTACAAGCACTGAAGCGAGCCAAAAACGCGCCGCCCTTATCACCCCTCCCTTGCCCGAGCCGAGCACAACTTATTATACTGTAGTAGATAATCGGGTAGTCGTTGTGCTAATGCCTCGTAGGATTCTCTTTCTAATTTTCTCCGTAGTACTGTATGCCCCTCTCTTCTATAGACCCATTTAATTATCAGCACAAAAAGAAAGACCCGGTAATTATCGGGCATGGATTTGGGAGACCTCGACCCGACTGCCCGGTTGACTCTACTGTGATGTGATAGGTCTATGAGGGGAGATCGTTCGAGACGTCCAGTCGCCCACAGTCTCTCTCCTCCCGAACCCAAGCCAAACTCACCGCCTCGCCCGCCCAACCCGGAATCCAGACCGCCATGGCGAGGTGGCCGCCGGCGATGCTGCTGGTACTGGCAGTGGCGCTGGTGGCGGCGGCCACCGAAACCGGCGAGTGCATCCACGAGCTGGTGCCCTACCCCCTACGAGGGTGGCTTCACGTCGGGGAATTTCGTCGTCGTTGACCATGACATCTTCTGGAGCTCCCACCGCCCCGACCCAGGCATCGACTTCACGGTACTCATCTCCCTCCCCCTCATCACATTCTTCCTGCTGCTTTGATCTGATTTGGATGCGAGGATCGATCGATCTGGTTGATTTGTACTAGTCGATTATGGCTTGTTTTGGTACGGATCTTGTCGGCTTGAAATTGGTCCCGCATCGAATCCCGGGGATCTGCGCTGCGGCTTGCGATCTGGCGATTAGTAACAAGGCGCAACTACTGATTTCAGATTCTAGTCATTGAGAACACTACTGATTTCATGGAAATTTGCTTCATGAAAGTATCAGATCGGGATCCTTAAGTTCACTTGAGCACACATTATGTCTGCCCGGCCCCTTTCACAATTGGGTTTCTGCATTCTCACTTTCTCACTCTAGGTAGAGAAATTGATACAACTGGCGTACCTTATTTGTTTTTTCTTAATCACAGCTAAAGGCAAAAGTATATATGTGTTTATTGGGCTACTCAACTTTGTTTTTTGCCCTATTACATTTCAGTGCTTTGCTCCTTCGTGATATGTTCTCTTATCATTGATGCCAATCGGTGGACTTTCTTCTCCTTTTTTCTTTATCTGGATTTGGGGCTTCCAAGTCAATATGTCAATTTGACGTTCTTATTTGATTTACATCCCTCTACTTCATGAAAATCCACCCTAACAGTGGCATTGATTCTGGGGTTTGATTCGTTCAGACAGCAAGCCAATCAGCTAGAAGCCTAGAACCTTATTTATATAGTGCTATTATGCGCTTTTGTCTGAAGAATTCAGGACGAAAGAAATCTCAGTGGAAGAACCCAGTATTCAGATCTCTGGACGACAAATTATTCGGCTAAAGTTCGGCAAACTGGACATATATTCGACATGTTGATATTACATAGCAAAGTTATTTTAAAAAGGCCGCAACTACAACTATTTAAGGGCCGAAGAAGTCGCTGAGCGCGGCAAAGTCGCCGATGTCGTCGCCATCCTCGCCGTCGTCGGCGGCGGCCTTCTCCTCCTTGACGCGTCCGGCCCTGCTGGACCCCTGCCCGGCGTCGGTCTGGCGAACCGGTGGTGGTGGCGGCACGTCGTCGTCGCTGTCGTTGAGGACGACGACGCCTCCCTCGTCGCGGCCCCGGCGCCGAACTTCGAACTGCTCGTAGGCGCGGCACTGGCGCTCCATCTCCATGCGCGCCCAGCCATCGCGCACCCATTTCAAGACCGCCGCGTCGTCGAGCTACCCGTCCGCGATCCCGGGCTCCGTCTTCACGACGGCGAGCCCCGACTCCGTTTTCATGGCGGTGAGCCCCGGCCCCGTCTTCGGTTTGACGTAGCGGGGAGGAGCCGACGAGGAGGCGCGCCGGCCGCCCTCATTGATGACGATGCCGGCACTGCGGGTGCGCCGGCCGAGCGGCGTCTGCGCTGCGGGCTCGGCCTTGACGCCGAACACCGCCGGCGAGCCGGAAGAATGGAAAGAGCGGGAGGAGGAGTGAGAGGAGGAAGTCGAGGAGGAGCTGAACCTCCTAGGCATCCATTGCCCGGCGCTCCAGCGGGGGTATGCCAGCGGCGGGTCATTGCCGCCCTCGAGTTACTCCAGCAAATCGTGGAGCGTGCGGCCGGGGGCACCCCACCACACGCGGCGCCCCTCGATGTTCTTGACGCCCCCCACCATCGGCGCCCCGTTGGTGGACGTCAGCCTCTGCGCCTGGCGGTGCTGGAAGTACGCCGCCCACGATGCATGGTTGTCGACGGCGTACTGGGGAACGGCGCGCTGCTCCTCCGTCAGGGACGCCCGCACGCGGTCCACCTCGGCTGCGATGATGGCGGGGCGCGCTTCAACGTCGGGCACCAGGGGAATGGGGACACCCCCGTTGCTGAGCCTCCACCCCGTCGGCCCGTCGCGCATGTTCGGTGGCGCCGGGATGTTTGCCTCGAACAAGAGGTAGGCCTCCCACTCGTGGAGCGAGCGGTGGCCGAAGCCGTTGGCCGCCGCCGCGTCGCCGGGGAATCGTGCGGCCATCGGATGGGCTTGGGGGAGCGGGGAGAGATGCAATCAGACCAAATTAATGTTTCTATCCAACCTGATATGATAATCTAAAGGACTTGTTGATCACATAATGAAGAATTTGTCCTTGTTTGAGGATCCATTCCTCATGTCGCCAGATACACATGCTTGTCTAGATATGGATGTAATACTACAAGAGAAAAGAGACTGTCATGCCCATCTACATCAAATGAGGCTTGAACATTATAAACAAGAAACTCTAGAACAACTTAACTAATTGTCTTTTTGACATCCACGAAGAAACCAGAATAGGTAGCTCGACTGACTCGGGAAGTTTGCTAAAAAAAAAGGAAACAGTGCAACTTGAACAGTAGAAACATAAAAACAACAAACTCTAGGACATGTGAGCTCGTCTTTGATTGAGATCCTAAGAAACCAGAATAGATTGCATGCGTGGCTTCGAAAATTTGCTAAACCAGAACAGGGGAAGTTGAAGGTGACACATCTTTCTTGAGTGTGTGTAAAAGGTTTTAGAAACCCGTGCCACCTAATAACTCCCTTTCCTGGAAACGAAGGATCATCTAACATCATCATGCTTTCCATTTAGAGACTTAAACGCCCTAGGGATATGCCCATCAACCATCCATCCACCAGGGTCTGGATCGCGCCACCTCACTTATCCGTGGCTTCCTTGTTCTCTCCAGCATGCCCTCTTCTTCTAGGATCATCTCTCCTAGTCCTATATATACCAGGAATTCATCCGCGTGCAGGGTGAGCGTGTGACTTAGGACTTTGGGCTTGGGGCTTGGGGCTTGGGGCTTGGGCGAGGTGAGGAGAGGACGCGAGGTAGGGCTGCGTCGGCGTTTGTGATTATGCACGGCAATGGCGTCGAAGGGACAGCCAGCAGGAGCCTCCGGCGGCTGGAGGTTTCTCTGGCCGGGAACGCGGATTCTGTCTTCATTAGCGCAACGCAGCCGTCGGCGGCGTGTTGTTGTGATTGACGTCCATGTCGCCCGAGGTGGCGGCGGAGAGGAAGGAGACGATTCATGGCGTTCGGGCTTGAGGAAAAAGAAAAAGATGGGTTCTTAATTTGGTTTGTGCTTCGTGTGTGTGTGTATGTGTGTTGGAAGCGGAACTGGACTTGAATTGGAAGTGACGGGATGGAAGAGAAAGGAATGAGCGGCATGAGGAGGAATTAATGGTGGCGCATGCGCTGACCGGCCGGCGAGGGATTCGATCGCTTGGGTCCCTCCGTCGCGTCAATTGAATGAATCGATTTAAGCCAAATCGGTTTAATTCGCTGGAGGCTGGCGGGTATTGGCTGGAGACCTGCTCGACTACGTCCGGTTCCGCGCCGTCTGCTCTCGCTGGGGTTCCGCTACGACGTCCCCGCGCGGCCATGGCATGCATCACTGATCCGCGGTTTCATCCCCGGCGGTGGATGATGCTTTGCTGCCTGAGGGAGGGCCATGGCCTTCACCCTGCCGGCAAGAAGCGTTTCTTCAACATTTCTACCGGCGTCTTCGTGCGCCACCGAGTTCCTCTTCTCTTGGACCACCAACACTTGGTTTTCTGCCCGGTGGACGGGCTTCTCCTGCTGCAGGGGCAACACGGCCATGGAAATACTCTTCTCCTCCTGCACCCTTTCACGGGCGACATCGCGGAGCTGCCGTCGGTCACGTCTATCAAAAGAAACTTGAGAGCCCATCTGGATCCACATGGGGCATATGAAAATTACACTGATGTGATCGCCTCCGTGAGCGTCAATGCCGATGGAATGAATCCCCAGGGTCGTGATTGTGCTTCTAGATTTTTCATATGCACTGTGTGCTACTACCAAGGACGAGCAATGGAGTGTCTTGGCCAGCTGCTACTTCCCACAAGGGTGGCCAATGACATCTCAGGGAAAGATCTACATTTTAGAGCGTTCCACAGACGACGACAAGTTGCAAATTCTCCAAATTGACCCAACTCAGCAACGACCGGGGTTATGTTCGAAGCCACTAAAATTTATTATTGCTACATATGTCCAGCTGACATGATCTACCCGCCTTTTCGTTTAGTAGATTGTGACTCAGACATCCTACTGGTTGGATACACCAATTACACGCTTTCCTCGCACATGCTAGTTTACAGAGTAGCTGATCTTATTCGAGGAAGAGTTGATCCACTAACTAGCATCGAAGGCAATGCTCTCTTGATTGGCTCCAAAACAAGTGTGAGTGTAAGCTCCAAGGCGGTGCCTGCTATCGTTCGTAACACAATTCTAAGCGCTCCCGTATTCGATAACTTTATTACGTGCTATGACCTCAACTGTGGTACTTGGTCGGGAACGCCTGTTAGGCTTGTCAAGCATGGTCGTGGTATGGCGTGTACTTGTAGCTTCATTGACCACATGTTCTGTGTTTGCCACTGTCCTGCTACCCAGTAAGCTAGTTGTTTATACCATTAGTTTACTTATTGAGAGCATACCTGACTAACTTATTTCATGCCTATATACGCAGGCATGGATGGAGGAGGAATAACCTTCTCATAGGACCGGTCTATGGAGATTGAGCCTAAGCGTAGTAACATATATGGGGTAAGTTTCGATATGCAATTCGCTCCTTAATTATTTTTTCTAGTAAATGCACATGTATTCCTGGCTTACTCTACTACTTTGCTGGTTGATCTAATAATTAGTCGGCCTTCGTACTTGCAACTAATATTATTTTTCTTTCCAAGCATGATATATGTTTGGAATCATGCATATGTGTATAAATCCTTTGCAGAGTACTTTAGCTTGTCTGTCTGTCTAGATTGTTCTTTGTTGTGCATAAGGTCCAGCTTGATTTTTTTTTTCATTGATTGTTCTTGTCTCTGATCATATGTTTTAGTTGGTATGGTGAATTATCTAGCTATTTGACATGTGTTCATGTGCTTTATGCTTGTGTTCTTTTGCTAGCCACACATGGTTCCCGTACCATACATGGATGTGCATGGTGGCTAGGCGGTTTGAGTTGCATCTCTTGGACACCGCACAATCAGAGGCTTCATACCGGAGTAGCTAGGACTATTATGATGTGGCAGAGATTTTCTTATCTTCTGCTAGTAAATTGCTCGAGTTATACTTGTATGGCAGTACATACTTCAGTTCTAACTGGGTGTCCTATTTCAGATGTGATTTCCTATCCTCTTTTTTTCTTCAAGGTTCATTGCGCTTCCGTTTGCTTTGCACAGGATTCTTAGTGATGCTGGTGCACCTGTGGACGATCTTATTTTTATTTGTTGCATTAATATTAATCATTTACTACTTGCATCGATAGATACGATCATACAACTAGTACGGCAATGGTTTGCATGACTAAGAGAAGGGTAATTGAAGTTGAATTTCCACTTTGCATTGTGTGATCTGAGATCTCCAGTGATAGTTGCGGCAGCACTTAATAATCCCTAGATAGACACGGCAGTGTTTTTTCCTTAGAGGAATTTGCAATCCCTAGAGCTTAACTAGTTTTCATGTGGCCCTGACAGCTCGCTGCGGATTGATAGTTCGAATTATAGATGGAAACTGATGGACACGTAGCAAACTCCACCGGTCACCCGATAGATGCATAGCATATAGCGCTTTCTGATACCTATATTGGCAAGAGTTTCAAAAAAGTTATATTGGCAAGACTTACCAACCAATTCGTACGGCAATGCATACTATCTGGCGTGTATTGTCAATGCATGTCATTTTCATGCAGACAGATCGACGGCCAAGTAGTTAGAGGGTGACATGCATGCATGCTTGATGCTTGTCTAACAGACAAAGCTGCGTATCTCTCTCTTCCAGCATCCAATCGGTCACCCCAGAGAAGGAAAAAAATGATGCATGGACAAATGGTACTTACTCCGTTCCATAATACTTGTCGTGATTTTAGTTTAAATTTGAAGTAAAACCACACCAAGTATTTTGGAACAGAGGGAGTAATATATAGAGGGATTGGAACGGAGACAAATTATAATACTGTTAAGTTCAGTTTTGTGAGTAAACGTGTGTTGCTTTTCTTTTCTTTTATTCCAACAAAGGGATCTACCTATCTAGCTAATTTATGTTATAGGGCAAAGCTAGGCAAGCTAAGTTGTGTCCAAAGCTGCCTTGCTGTGGCACCGCACCTTGCACAGTCTAGTACTCCTAGCTAGTGCTTGATTGATGCATCAGGTCGCTCGAGTGGCTTGTAAGTAGCTTGGCATCTTTGTTCCACTCAGGCTTATCACTGAGAGAGTATCTTGCATGTACCAAGTTCCCAGCTTAGCTTACTTGAAAATTGAAATGCTAGCTAGTACCACCTGCTCTGATCTGCATGTTATGATGTAGACTTGTAAAACACACATGTGAAACACGTATAACGTGACATCTGCAACAAGCCATTCAAGCATCTTCCATCTTCCAGTCTCTCTGGTGCGTTGTTGCCTTTTCATTAATCTGTGGAGAACGATAAAAAAAGTGCATGGCATGTTTCAGTGAACTAACCAAACTAGCTAGGCACACGTCAATCAAATTAGGAGAAAAATTATAGGGGGTTCAAAAGATCAAATTAGAGAAAGTGACCGGCCTAGCTTCATGCAAGATAAGCAGACAATCTTGTGCTTTGATTTGGATTAGGCATCGAATTTGATTAGCTAGATTGCCAGCTTTGCATGCGACAACAGCACGAGATCTTGTCTCGTCTTCTCATTTTGGCATCTGGCGCGTTGCTTTTCCGTTAACTTGGAATGAGACAGCTGCAATGCATATGCATGGTCGGCCACAACTCAATCAAACTAGTTAATTATTTAGCCAGGAGGAAAACTAAAGAAATTGATTGAGCTCGAAGCAGACAAGGTTGAAATTTAACAACTAGCTGACTCAACCCGTCCGAATTAGATTGCTTTGCATGTATGGTGGCACATTTTGATTTTAGTTAATTACTACCTATGTATACTAACTAAGATGTTTTTGCAGTTTAAATTAAAATGCAGAAATATCTTATATTAGTGCACAGAGGTACTAGTTAGCAGGGAACCTTCTTATTAATAGGTTATCCTACCGACGATGCAACTAGTGCTTCAGGTATCATCGCAATAATCAGGCGCTTTTTCTACAATGCATATGACTGACGAGTGGAATATATGACGACTCTGTGTTATTCTAGTTGCACTCCATGGGTCGGGTGTCAACAAGAGCCATCAATCAAAAGGGATGAAAGGAAACAAAGTAGTCGATTCTATTAAAGAAGTAATGGATGATGCATATTGCATCTATTCCATATGCAACAAGTGCAATATTGAGTATTAAGCACACAAATATATCGAGTATACTAAGAGCTTCAGATTTGGTTGACTACCAAGGAAGCTTTGATCGGTGGTCGATATACATGGTCAATTACAAAGATTTTCTCTTGTTTGGAGTGCATGCTCTATCAAGTCAAAGCATTAGTTTGCTTTTTACATTAATTGTCTTTTGTTGTTGTTTCAGATTTTCAAAACCCTTATACTCCAGGTCCTCATGGGCTATGGCCATTCTCTCCCTAAAGTATGACGACATGGTTGACTGGAACTTGAGGAATACTTTTCCCTCCCATTGTGCTTTACCGATACTATACCAAGGAGGTGCAAAACAGAGTAGCTGAGAGCTGACGCCGGTCTCATGCATGCATGCATGTATGTTTCATGTTTGGCTTCGAATAAATGTCGTTTGGAACAAAGGAAACAATATTTTACATGATATAACGTTTATTGAAATTTTCTTTGATTCCATTTGAAAGTTGAAACATAGGCAGATATCTTCCTTTTTAAATTTTAATGAGTGGTATATTGTATATAGACATTTGGAACAAAAGGCAGCTGTGTTATTTGATAGAATTTCCATCAAAACAATCTTTGATGCCGTTTGGAACAAAGGCAGACGTCTTATATTTCATTTGACATTACAATAAGTTGCATATAGAAATTTGGAGGGTACCATACGCAAGTTAAGAGCTCATTAAGGGCATCACAACCTCATCTCAGTCCCCCGCTTCCCCTCATGCCCCACATATGCTTCCGTCCCTATTGCCGCCGGGCCTTCCATCGCCACCACAACATCATCACTCCCACCCTCTACATGACATGTCGGGGTCTAGTAGGCACGGTGCAATGATCAGGACGTTCGACTTGTTAGTGGTGCCGCCTGCCATGGCCCTCCCTTGGACACATCCATGTCGGCGACCAGACGTGCGATGGAGCGGGCGGTCAGGGACCAACTCTTCGATGAGTCACAGTAGCACAGATCCGCTTCAGCATCATTGCGCTATCGACGTTGAGGAGAGAACGAGGTTTACCGTTAAGGAAGGGTGCCTCACGATGGACTTCATCTATTCGGCCATGGAAGAGGCAGAATTACCAGATCCAGTTCAAGCGGAGCGCTAATGGTAAGGTTGTCAGAATCACGATTGAATCGAATCGGAACTTTGGTTGTAGGATCACAAATCGTAGGATCTTAACAATCAGGATCGTAGAAACGTAGATTCTATGAACTAAAAATTAAAGGAGGTTCAAAAGATCAAATTAGAGAAAGTAACTGGCCTAGCTTCATGCAAGATAAGCAAACAATGTCGTGCGGCATTGTGACGGTGTTACGAGGAGGAGCGACCGTAGTCAGGCCACGGGATGTACCCGTATTCGATGAACCTTATTAACAAATCTCGGTGTCGTGCCTCGTGTGATTGCTTGGTCCTCGGATGATCGACTATGCGCCTCGGATTTATTCTAACACCTGCTTTGATCGGTCTTTTCTTACATCCAGTAACTAATTACTGCTTACATACGGGTACTACGACTAGTGCAATAGCATGCATACATCTTGGAGAAAGGGAATTGAAGTTGAATTGCCACTTTGTGACGCATGGTTGCAGTGGCAGCTGCGACAACACTTGGTCGTTGCCCTTTGAGAAATCTGCTGAACCATGTGCCTGGCCGGCGGTGAAATGAAACGACGGATCCATCAAGTTGGTCTGCTGGCTGGCTGGCTGGCTTTGACAGCTCGGTGGCTGGATGGATCGAAATGGTAACCCTGATACTGATAGACGCATACCCAACTCCATCACTTGCTAGCTACTCCCTCCGTTTCATAATATAGGAGCGTTTTTTACTCTAGGAATAGATGATCTAGATTATCCGTACAAGACTTACCAACCAATTTGTACGTGCGTGCTTTTAATGTCACTTTATACAGACAGATCGGCCAACTATTTTGAGGGTAACATGCATCTGCATGCATGCTTCATGCTGCTGCAAATCTTTCACTTGCAGCGTCTAATCGGCCATCCCACACAAGGCAAAGACGCGTGCAGATTAAGCTCTTGCATGCAAGCAAGCACATATCACTGACCAGACCGATCGGCCGCTCTAGCTAGCATAGTACGCTACAACGCCGCCCACCCAGTTTTGTCCGTCCGTCAGGTGGCACAGTTTATGCCATATATAATACTCCCTCCGTTCCTCCCAAATATTTATCCTTCTAGACATTTCAAATAGACTACAACATACGGATGCATATAGACATATTTAGAGTGTAGATATATTCACTCATTTTGCTTTATATGTAGTCACTTGTTGAAATCTCTAGAAAGACAAATATTTAGGAACGGACGGAGTACGTGGCATATATCTAGTAGCAGAGACAAAATATTGTTCAGAATATCGGTCCTATAATTTGGGAATAGCATGTGCTGCTCCTGCTTTTCTTTTCTTTTCTTTTATTCGAGCAAGCAAAGGGATCTGCATTTAAGGCAAGCTAAGTTGAGCTCAAAGCTGCATTTGCTTTGGCCACGCACCTTGCTCAGTCTAGTGCATGCTTGCTTGTTGCATCACATCCATCGAGTGACTTGTAAGTAGCTTTGCATCTTTCTTCCACTCATCAAGCCTGGAAATTCGGCAGCACTAGGGCTAGCTTATTTGTACTACTCTACTATATATCTCTTAGGCATGCAGCTCCCAGCTTAATTTGCTTTACTTGAAGTACTCCTACTGGATGTGGACTTGTCGAGCACACATGTGAAACACGACTAGGCATTTCTTGTTGCCTTTTCGTTAAATTTGAAAGTAATAATATAAAGTGCCTGCAAGCTGCAATATAACGCATACATATAATCTTATGGGGGGAAAAGTGATCAGAATAGGCCATAAGTCACTCAAATTAGGAGAAAGATTAAAGGGGATTAAAAAAAGATCAATTAAAGAAAGTAACTGTCCTTCATGCAAGATAAGCTGACAAGGTTGTGCTTCTATTTAGATTAGGCCTCCAAATCCAAATTAAATATACAGCTGTGCATATGCAACAACAGCACGAGAAGACTCGTCTCGTCTTCTCATTTAGGCATCTGGCGTGTTGCTTTTCTTGCCAAGTTGGAAAGAGCCATCTGCACTGCAGTTAGGCCGGCCACAAGTCAATTAATCTAATTAGCTAGTAGGAGGAAAACTAATTGGCTGGAAGCAGACAAGGTTGAGCTTTTACAATTAGCTGACTCGACTCATCCTTATACTAGTCCAAGATATAGACTGCTTTGCATGTACGGTGGCACATTTGATTTTAGTTAATTGTTGGCAGGGAACCTTCTTGTTAATTAGGTAATAGCACTCAAGGTGCATGCATGTATGCATGTGGGCATTGCTAAAAAGGGGCTAGTATCAACTAGTGCTGCACGTACCATCGCAATAATCATGCATTTTTCTGCGATGCATGACCAGTGGAATATATGATGACTAGAAATATATTAGCTGAGCTCAATGGGCCGGGTGTCAACAAGAGCCATCAATCAAAAGGGATGAAAGGAAACAAAGTACTCCATTCTAAAAAGGGGTAAAGGAGCTTGCATATTGCATCTATTCCATTTTTAACTAGTGCAAGATTGAGTATTAAGCACACAAATATCTTAAGTATACTATATGAGCTTCAGCTTTGGTTGAGACGTTGAGTGCCTAGGAAGCTTCGATCTGTGGTCAATTACTAACATTTTCCCTTGTTTGGAGTGCATGCTCACATCAATTCAAAGGGTAGGTTTACCTTTTACTTTAATTATCTTATGTTGTTTCAGATTTTCAAACCTCTTATACTCCAGGTCCTCATGGGCTATGGCCATTCTCTCTGTAAAGTATGACATTGTTGTGCTTTACCGGTACTATACACAGGAGGTGCTTAAGGAATACTTTTTTTCCTTCCATTGTGCTTTACCGATACTATACACACGAGGTGCAAATAGAGCAAAACAGAGCGGCTGACGTCGTTGGCATGCATGCATGTATGTTTGGCTTAGAATAAGTGTCATTTGGAACAAAGGAATAAATAGAGTACTACCTCCGTCACAGTTTAGAATGCACAGTTAAATTTGCGTGCCTTTCCACAATAGACAATGTTTAAGGTGCATTGCATTTATTTCTAGTAGCTAATTAGTACTCCGATAGTACTATTTCTATATGCAAGCGCAGTGTGAATGCTATTTTTTAGCTCATCTCACAACCAATAGATAACCATCTAGGTCCCAGAGAATTTCCTAGCACGCCTTCTAAACCGTGACGGAGGGAGTGATGAAAATGCTTGCACGAATCTTCGTATAAAATCAATGGCATAGAACTTAGATGTGCAACACTTAGGGCGCATCTAGATGTGCTTTAGCAAAACTATTTTGTATATATGTTTGGTTAAATTTAGGAAGCATTGGCTTTTCTGACTCCATTTATATGCCATGAATGATTCATCTCATCTCAAAAGATTTTGTGCCTGAAATTTATTGGTTGGTCCATTATTCATGTCATCCTGCTCAAGTTTTCGTGGTACTACATCCTTCTCTCCTGTATCGTTTGCATGCAGTTCTGAATTCTGATTCTCTGGTCCACAACATTTCTCCTCCTTCTAAGTAACTACACTAGAGATTTAACCAAGTCCTAACCACCCAACAAACGAGCTCAACTACGACAATCCCAATTACTACTAGTTCCGCCGGTACACTCTATCCCCATCGTGACGAATGAAGCAGTAACAAATCTTGGGCCAGTTCATCTCTTCGATCGCTGGTCCTCTTCATGCCTGCTCCGATGGTCACCGTGCCGGCGCCTCCGCCATGCTGTATTGTTGCTGCTCCTGCGGCGTAGGAGGGGGGTCATGACGATGCACGACGATGTCGATGTGCGGCAGCTCTGTGCCGGCGGCGCAGGCCTTGGCCGGCTCGTTCTCCGCGGCCTCGCGACCTTTTCCCCAGAGCACGGAGTAGAGGCCCAGCACGATGAGCACGGCGCCGAGCACGCTGCCGAGGTGCAGCTCCTCGCCGAGCAGGAGCGAGCTGAGCACGGCGACCACCACCAGCATCATGGGGTTGAAGACGGACGCGAAGAGGGGGCCCCGGCGCTTGACGCACCAGGACAGCACCACGAGCATGACCCCCGAGGCGACCACGCCGGTGTAGAGGACGGCGAGTAGGCGGACGCCGGAGGAGAGACGCCACTGGATGAGGTCCCGGTCGAAGCAGAGCGCGAAGGCGGCGGACTGGAGCGCGCTCATGCCGCACATGAGCGCCGTGGTGGAGTAGTGGAATGGGTACTCCCGGCTGAGCCTGGCCTGCAGGATGAGCCAGAGCGCGTAGAAGAAGCAGCTGCCGGTGCAGAGCAGGCAGCCCATGGCACGGTTGCCGCTATCCGGGTGAAGGGAGGAGGAGGTATGTTCGTCGTGTTGGTGCCGGGCGGCGAGCTGGGCGGCGAGGTTGATGTGGGTGGGGGGCCACGGGGTGACCTGGGCGCCCTTGTAGAAGGTGAGCAGCATGGCGCCGCCGACGCCGAGCAGCGTGCCGGTGACCTTGGCCAGGCCGGCGAGGGTGCGGATGGCGAGGCGCTCGTAGCGGAAGAGCACGGCGAGCACGAAGGTGATGGCCGGGATGAGGTTGGTCATGGCGGAGGCGAAGGTGGCGGAGGTGAGCTTCATGCCGGAGATGTAGAGGTTCTGCGCCAGCGAGCCCCTGCATGCATGAAACATTTTGCAACCAGTCAGTCCATACACACGTGTAGTGTACATAACTACATATGCATGTTGAGAAGTTATCGATCCATCTCATGTGCTCGACCGCGTCATGCATATGCAAATGCAATGTCACATCAACATTCAAGGCAACGTAATCGATCACATCCCACGTATACATATTTTTGTCGTACGCACTACGGTAGCTGCACGATGACGACACTCGTCGCACGTACATACAGCTAGACGTGTCAATCTTCTTCATGGTGACCATGCAAGTTCCACAGCTAGACGTACGTACTCCATTAATGGCGGAGTCTATATCTAGCTAGGGACGTGCAACGTGGACGACGACGAGCTAGCTAGGCGATGAAGCTGGCAATATGAAGAAAAAGCAGTCCAAGAAACATGACGACAGAATGTAACCTGACGTACATGCACCATATATCGATCCATATCACTCCATTGGAAAAGAAGGCGACGTGTATATACGGAGGTGGTGTGGATATTCGACACGACGACGACGCTCCATTGAGAATGCATACATCCAATGCGGTGCTAGCTAGGTATAGGCGTGCGTGCGTGCATGCATGCATGGATACGCAAGTCAAGGAGGACATAAATGCGCGCGCGGGGCGGGAGGGCGTACGTGGCCGCATGTAGACGATAGGTGGCTCCATCGGTGCAATTGTAGACGATAAGCAGCAGTTGAGCACGCATGCGTGAGTACAGTGACCGATGGGATCGGAGTTGACAAAGCGAGTATCAGGGGCAGCACGAGGAGGATGATGTTCACAGACGAGTAGCTAGCTCCATGCATGGTTTGTAAAGCGAGTGGACTGGACGTACGTGGAGTTTGTACTCTACTTTGTTTGGCGGGCAAACTAAAGCTAGCTAGCAGCAGGGGGTTCCATCGGGCCGGATCGATCAGTTGGTTGTGCCTAACTCCTAATCATACATCAAGTGGTTGGGAGCAGCATGCATGTGCTGGATAGATGGAAAAGGAAGGTAAAGTGTTGGCCGCCGGCGAGCACCCCGTGACGCATCCACCGGCCGGTTGACCTTGCATTGGGAGGGAGGGTATTATGCACCGTTGCATTGAGCACCTCCTAGCTACATGCATGTGTGCATCATTGCAAAAAGCAGTGTCGCACCTAAATTCCGGCAGCCAGGCCAATCGGGCCTAACCTTTTGCTCTCCTTCTCAATCGTCGTGGCAAGTGCAGTAAAAAACAGAGTAAAATGAAACAACAACAATTTAATTAAATTGGAGCTTACCCACAGAGTCCGCAGACGAAGGAGAGCAGCAGGACTCGCCACGTCACCTTGGTTCTTTTCTTCCTGCTCGAAACAAATAAAGCAGCAGGGAATTAATCACCATTAATTAATCCAATACACATGCATGCAAGTATATAGTTTGTCAAAAAAAACATGTACTTTTCTTTTTAGTATCAGAATAATCATGTACTCTACTCGTTAATCGTTTTTTTATGCAAACTACTCTACCCCGTTACTCAAGTAGCATGCATATGGAGTGCTTACAGAATGATGATAATAAAGTGAAGCATCTGCACACGTACGCATAACATAACCCTGGAAGCACATATCAATATATTGTACTCTGCTTTCTCAATTCCTTTTCCAACGACGGAATATAATTGGAGAAGGCAGCTATATAGACCGTAGCTTTTTCACAAAGCTCTCCTTTTTATTGCTAGACTAGAAACAATGGGGCGTCCGGCCGGGTCAACACAAAGGGGAGGGAACATCGGAAAACATGGAGAAAGAGCGAGAAAAGGACATGCAAGCATGCACTGGCTCAATTAATTGGTTTCTTGAGAGAATGAAACTACTTGACCCAACACACACACAAAAAGGCAGGAACACTAATGACTCCTCGATGCTCTATGATTTTTAGTAAAAGAAGCTCACCTCAAATTACTACTATATTTACAGTTCAGTATATATATTTACAGTAGTAGTTAGTAGTAGTACTAACAACCGATTGAAAAATAAGCATTGTGATGATGTGTGTGCACTTTCGAGATGCTTCGGAATATAATGCATGCAAGCATGCATATGTGTGTGGGATCGAGTAAATTTAGTGCAAGGGGGATTTGAATCTTGGGAAAGGATCGAATGGACGGAGGAGCGGCTAGGCAAGGTACAGGTACCTCTCGACGAAGTAGGCGATGGGCGAGAGGACGGCGGAGGCGAAGAGGAAGCGGTAGGCGACGAGGACCCGCATGTCCATGCCGTCGCTCACGGCCAGCTTGTAGAAGATGTTGACGCCGGCGAACACGAACTGCACCACCACCATCGCCGCCACCGGCTTCATCCCCTCCATCACGCCCATTCCCTCCGACGGGATGATTAATTGGACGATCCCCGATGGTCGAGGTGATGGAGGTGAGGTGGGCCGGCGTGCGGACGGAGATGACGGGGGATGCCGGGGCCGGCCGGGGAGACTGGACGGTCGACGACGACGGCCCGGTTAGCTAGCTGACGCGTTTGGCTGTTGGTGTATGGTTTGGGGCCGGAGAGGCGGTCGAGGCGACGGAGGCGAGGTGGGCGTAGGCGGTGGCGGTGGAGGAGCAAGTGCATGCCGCAGGTACATATATAGGCGGCAGGGAGGAGCTGAGCCTGAGAGCGAGCTAACGGAGGGGCGAGTGGAAACAGGAGGGGAGGAAGCACACCACGTCTCATTGTCTCTCTTCCTTTCTCGTGCCTGCATTGTGTGCAGCTGGCATCTCAACAAGCTTCCCCCTCAAACCGCGCGAGCTACAGTAATCACTGACGTCAGCACGCCGCCACGTCAGCAGAGCGTGTTTTAACTCCGTTCACCGGCGCTTGCTTTTGAATGAATATCTATGGGAATCATTCAGTGTCTTTTTTTCGTCAGTGGGGGAATTATTCAGGTAATTACACATGGATTTGCTAGGATGCTGCAGGTGGGCAAGTCCGCCTTGTCGGTTTCCCGTGTGAATTGGATCATGGTTTTCGACCCGGTTTTCCATATGAACAGGCTCATTTCTTTTCGATTGAGATCGATATAGAGGTGATGGGGAAGAATTCAAACAAAAAGTAAAATAATCGCTGCTTCTTTAATAAATATGTTGATACCAAAATGACCAGTGCGGATGGATGCACTCTTCCCCTCAAAAGAAAAAGGCAAATAGATGGATGCACTCTTCATGGACACGTCTGCATGCATCCCTAGGCTTGATTATGTCTCAATCAGTCAGATCTTTTCTTAAGTTTTACCGATCTTTCAAAGTGCGACTTCGGTTTACTGAGAGTTGGAAACTTGCGCTTTCGAAAAACTTCATTCAGAAATTGATCTAGACTTGTGAAAATACCAATCGACCAAGACTATTTCCATCTTATAAATTTCCTTGTTTGACCGAAGTATCTAGCATGGGTATAATCGCCTCAAATTTTCTCAAACTACAATGCCATGTCAATACGATCGCATCACATCACAATTTCCAAACTCTTCACTGGGTCTGGCATATGGCAACATGTTCAGGGTTCTGAGGCAGAACCGAAGCAGCTCTCGGGCATTTTAGCTACATGGGATTGGAGATTATGGTGGAGTCAAAGTTCACGATATTGAACAAAGGAGTGATTAGGGGTTGATGCTAGTGAGGGGTGGGGACAACTGCGCCTCAAAAGAAACTTGTGCCTCCCTATCTGAGACCAATATAGAGATATTGATGGTGCGGTGGTGGTGGCGATGGTTGAAACAAAGACGGGGGAGGCGGGGGGCGAGCAAGAGGAGCGACAGAGAGGTGATAACTATAATATTTTGATTTAAAGAATTTTCAATCAATATAAGTCACCTGAGACTCCCGCTAACCACTGCGATGTCTCCATGTCGAGATTCTCGTATGGATGGGAGGAATCTACATCATATGAGACGGCTAAAACCATCAAAACCATCAAGAAACTCTTAAAGAAATTTCTGCCACCTATACATGTACGCCGGAAGGACCTGGAAAATACATAGCTGATCTCGGTGCGCCTCCCACCATAACGTACGCACACGTGGCAGAAAGTGGAAGAACGAATCACGCTTGTTCGCTTCGCCTTTTTCTTATGCATGCGGAATTGAGTTGCGCGGCGCGCATACCATGCTGATGGAAGGAAAGGAAGAAAAGTTGTCCATTTATACGTAGGTTGTTCGATCTGTATGACTGAATTTATGAAGTTCTGAGCATATATTATTATTGATCCAAACCTATTAAAACTCTTGGTTTGTTTGTTTTTGTTGCAACGGACGCGACCTATAGGATTTCGGTGGACATTCGTTGATAATCACCCGTATGGTCACAATCCCTGTTTAAGTATGAAATTCAGGTAGATCGATGCAATCTAGCATCCTTGAAATTCTAGTGATCATATAGAAAGAAATGACAAGATATATATTATGGAAAGAAAGAAATGCATTTGTGTTCCTTCTTTTTCATGCATACATCCAAGTTTGCCACGCGTGGATCTAGTAGAAGCTATAGGGGGCAGCTGGGAAGTGAATGCATACGCAGACGTGATAGGTCCTGCCTTGTAGTTGAAGCGGTGTGCAAGCCCTCCTAGCCACCAGCCTGCTCGTTCCCAATGCGAATGCATGGCCGCAACCACTGAAATACTCCAGAGTCTTGTACCCAATGGCCGTGCCAAATTTTGAAACTACATCTCTTGGAACACATGGATTGAGTGTTTAGTAAAACTGGTAGGAGACTTTCATTATTAGAGTATTGAAATACTGCTAATAATGCGTGAAACACATGAACTGATTCCCATAGGACGCAAAAGCACATGAAAATTTCAGATGTGCCGCGGGTGTCTTTTTCTGAAAAGGAGGATGGCCCCAGCCTCTGCATCAAGCAATGCACACAATCATCTTTTATTATATTATTCAACAAAGTGTGACAAAACTAGTACATGGGCCAACCCAAGGCCACCTTCACGGCGATCCATGTTGCTACACATAGTCGTTTGATGATGTGCCCTGATCTCAGGCCAACACACATGCTCTAATCCGGTGGCCTCACCAATCCATCCCATGGCAAGCCGAGAGCACCAACCGATCTAGCAGACCCGCAACGTGGCGGGAGTTGTATACCCAAATTAAAAGAAGGAATCGTAATTTTAACTTGGGTTTGCTACCCTCCAAGATTCCTAAATGCAATTCAGTGGAATCTCAAATGAAATATAAGATATCTGCTTTGTTCCAAATGGCATCAAATTTTTTTCCAAACGGAAATTCTATCATCTAAATTTATGTGCTTTTTCTTTATTCCAAACGAGACATAAGTTGAACGAGACATAAATCTTGAAAGGTGTCATTCAGATGTTACGCATGGATCATAGGTCCAAATTGTAAAGAAGAAAGCATGAGCTCTTACCTTATGTTTTGGTTTCTTCCAAAGTATCTATGTACAATATATTATTCATTGGAATTCAAAAGAAATATAAGATACCTGCCTATGTTCTAACTTCCAAAATGGCATCAAAGAAAAAATTCTATAAAAGTGAAACCCTGTAAAATTTACATTTTTCCAAATGATACTTATTCTAAGACAAAGATACATGCATGCGAACGACGCCAGCTGCTCTGTTTGCACTTTGCACCTCCTCCATATAGTATGGGTAAAGCAAATTGGAAGGAAAAAGTATTCCTCAAGTTCCAGTCAACCGTGTCGTCATACTTTAGAGATAGAAGGACCATAGCCCATGAGGACCTAGAGTATAAGAGTTTTGAAAATCTGAAACAACATAAAGATACTTAAAGTTAAAAAAAAACTAAACGCTTTGAATTGATAGAGCATGCACTCCAAACAAGGGAAAAATCTTAGTGATTGACCATGCATATAGACCACCGACCGAAGCTTCCTAGGCACTCAACGTCTCAACAAAATCTGAAGCTCATAGTGTACTTAAGATATTTGTGCGCTTAATACTCAATCTTGCACTACTTAAAAATGGAATAGATGCAATATGCAAGCTCCTTTACCTTTTTTTAGAATGGAGTACTTTGTTTCCTTTAACACCTTTTGACTGATGGCTCTTGTTGATACCCGGCCCATTGAGCTCAGCTAACATATTTCTAGTCATCATATATTCCACTAGTCATGCATCGCAGAAAAGGGCCTGATTATTGCGATGGTACGTGAAGCACTAGTTGATACTAGCCCCCTTTAAGCAATGCCCACATGCATGCATCCTTAGTGGGATTGCCTAATTAACAAGAAGGTTCCCTGCTAATGATAATTAACTAAAATCAAATGTGCCACCGTACATGCAAAGCAGTCTATATCTTGGACTAGTATATGGTTGAGTCGAGTCAGCTAACTGTATAAGCTCAACCTTGTCTGTTCCAGCCCAATCACATTCCTTAATTTTTTTTCTCCTAGCTAATTAATTAGCTAGTTTGATTGACTTTGTGGCCGGCCATGCATTGCAGTGCTGCTGGCTCTTTCCGACTTAACGAAAAAAGCAACTCGCCAGATGCCCAAATGAAAAGACGAGACGACTCTGGTCTCGTGCTGTTGGTGCATGCAAAGCTGGCTATTTAATTTGGAGGCCTAATCAAAATAGAAGGACAACGTTGTCTGCTTATCTCGCATGATCTTTTTTTAACCCCCTTTAATCTTTCTCCTAATTTGAGTGACTTGTGGCTACTTTGATCAGTTTCCCCCAAAATAATTCAGTGCATTATATTGCAGCTTGCATGCACTTTATATTATTATTTTCAAATTTAACGGAAAGGCAACAACGCGACAGACGAGCGAGAGTCTTTGGCTGCAAATGTCAGATCGTGTTTCACATGTGTGCTTGACAATTCCACATCCAGTAGGAGTACGTCAAGTAAGCTAATTAAGCTGAGAGCTGCATGCCTAAGAGATATATAGTAGAGTAGTGCAAATAAACTAGCCCTAGTGCTGCCGAATTTCCAGGCTTGATGTGATGCATCAAGCAAGCACTAGTCTGAGCAAGGTGCGTGGCCAAAGCAATGCAGCTTTGGGCTCAGCTTAGCCTGGCTTTGGATGCCCTACGAATTAGCTAGACAGGTAGATCCCTTTGCTTGCTGAAAGAAAATAAAAGGAAAGGAAATCAAAGCAGTAGCAGCAGCACACACGCCATTTCCAAAATTTAAGGACTGCTCATAACAATAGTTTGTCTCTGCTACTAGATATATATGCCACTAATATGGCATAAACCGTGCCACCTGACGGACGGACGGGCGGACGGACGAAACTGGGTGGGCGGCGTTGTAGCGTAGTATGCTAGAATAGAGCGGCCGATGGGTCTGGTCAGTGATCTGTGCTTGCTTGCAAGAGCATAATCTGCACGCGTCTTTTCCTTGTGTGGGATGGCCGATTAGATGCTGCAAGTGAAAGATTTGCAGCTGCATTATTCTACCTAGCAGCATGAAGCATGCATGCAGATGCATGTTGCCCTCAAAATAGTTGGCCGATCTGTCTGTATAAAGTGATATGCAGCTGCATACAAATTGGTTGGTAAGTCTTGTACCGATTATCTGGATCAGAAAGCGCATGCATGCAAGATATATACAGTATACATCATCTAGCTAGCTAGCAAGTGATGGAGTTGGGTATGCGTCTATCAGTGTCATCTAGCTAGCTAGCAAGTGATGGTGGATTCAAGTATATTGTTTGTAATACTTTGTAAGGTCTTCGAGAATAATTAATAAAGTGGCCGTATGCATGTCCCAGATGCAGAGGCCGGAATCATCCTCCTTTTCAAATATATATATATATATATATATATATATATATATATATATATATATATATATATATATATATATATATATATATAAACACTATTCTGATTGATCACGGTATCAGAATAATATTCTGATCACAACCTGACCTGCCCCGCAAGTAGTACATTGAACTTCCCTGTGAACTCGGTTGAACTTCCGACAACATTGCCCAAACGGGGCTTGTGATATACCGTTGAAAAGCTATGGACACCAATATCATGACCCAACTTAAATTTTTGGCAAAATATAAGCAGTTTAAGAGCAGTTTTGAAAACCATTTTTTCTTCACACAAAAAACGTGAATCGTATTTTCGATCGCATTTCTAAACCGTTTATCGGAATGAGGCATATAATATGGTGTTGGAAAGCTGTTGCAAAACCGCTCCTTCCACATGTTGAAAGTTTTTTCTAATTCCCTATGGTTAAAGAGTAATTTGAAAAAACGTAAAATTTCGTAAACCGAACAGCTGAGTTCGTTTTTTCGATGTCATTTCTAAACGGCTAATCCAATGGAGGCCTATGATATGGCCTTGGAAAGATTATGAAAATGCGCTACTTTTTCATATTGAAAGTTTTTTTCTAATTTTGAATGGTTTAAGAGTAATTTAGAAAATGGTCCAAGTCCTACCGAGTTCGTATTTTTGAGATAATTTTTTAACCGTGCGTCCGAATGCAGCAATGATATGGCGTTGGAAAGCTTGAACAAATGCGAAACCTTTTGGTATGTATTGTTTCTCCCAATTCTTTACGATTTTAAGTCAGTTTCAAAAATGGACAAAAACGTATTTTCGCTATAATTTCTACAAACTTTATCGGAATCGGGCAAATAATATACCGTTTAAAAGCTACAGAAAATTGAAACTTTTTCATGTTGATGGTTTTCTCTGATTCCTAGCCGTTTTCAAGTAATTCCGAAAACGGCGGGATCATTCGTTCTGCCTCTACCGCGAAACAGATTCTTCGAAAATGCACCGCGTGAAGAACCTGAACTTCTCGGTGCGTGTACCTGAACTTCACTCTGTTTTTCACGTGATTTTTTTGCTCGTAGATCTTCATCCACTGCTCGTAGCTCTCCATCCCACTCACGGGAATTGAGCGGGTGATATACCGATGGAAAGCTGCTGTAAACACGCAACTTTCCCGTGTTGATCATTTTTTCATACTCGCGACGATTTTGAAAGTTTTTCATCTGAAATTCATTTAGCGTAGTAGTTGAACTTCCTGCTATTTTCACGTTTAACTTCTGTGACGTATTTTTGTTTGTAATTTTCTCATCCATTCGTCAGTGTTACACAAATAATATTCCTTTTATACAAACGTCTCTCACAATAATTTTTTTAACTTTGTCCGACGGAGGACCTGAACTTATATCAACAAACTTTTAGTCTTTGCTTTTTTTATTCTTTTTAATACAAAATGCACACCGTGTAGTACATGAACTTATGGCAGTTATCAAGCTGAACTTCTCTCGGGTACGTGAAAATATCTGAGTTTTTTATGAATATTAATCTGAATTTCTTAATCTTTTTTATGAAATTTGAAGCGCTCTACTTTTAAAAGTTGAACTTCTTGTTATTTAATTTTTGAACTTCTTGTTTCCATTCTTTAATAACGAGGAAAATCTGAGTGTTCTACAATCATCAAACTTCTCCACCTTTTAAATTTGGACTTCCTGGTTTTATTTCTTAATATTTTTTATGAAATTTTGAAGCGCTCTATTTTTAAAGTTGAACTTCTTGTTTCCATTTATAAACTTCAAATTTCTCTGTTATTTTAATTTGAACTTCTTACTTTTATTCTATAGAAAAAAAGGTTTTCAAATAAGCATAAAACTTTTAAAAATAATAATAATTGAACTTCATGTTTTTATTTTTCTCTGAACTAAAAGAATTTTAGTTTTTCATATATATTGAACTACTCCGTTATTTTAATTTGAACTTCTTGTTTTATTTCTTTAATAACAAGGAAAATCTGAGTTTGTTTTAAATATTGAACTCCTCTATTTTTGTAATTTGGACTTCTTAGTTTTGTTATAAACATCAAACGCTACGTTATTAAATTTGAGCTTCTAGTTTTTCATAGAAATAAGTGACAAACTATTTTTACAAACTTTTGGAACTACTCTATTTTTTTGATTTGACCTTCTAAGGTTTTTAAGAAACATTGAACTTATCCGTAATTTAAATTTGAACCTCTAGTTTTTTTCTACAAATGGGAAAATACCATTTTTTATATAATTTTTGTACAGATCTGCTTTTTATATTTGAACTTCTTGATTTATTTCTAGTAAATGGGAAAATCCCAGTTTTATAATAAACAATCGAACTACTTCGCTATTTTAATTTGAACTTCTATTTTTTAAATAAACTGTACATATTTTGTCTTTTCTCATATTTTTGTTACTTTTCACTTTAGTTACATGATGTTTTAGAACGGAACATTTTTCTACAACCTTGGCTTCGCAATGTTCAGTCGTCAAATGATAGTTTTCGTGTATTCAACTCTCTTTTTTTGGACCCACCAGGTGTGTTGTTTTTTCAAATGTTTTTTTAACTATCAACGATCGAAACTATGAACTTCCCACCCACAAAACGTATTTAGTACCCCCCACACACACACACACACAACACACAACTGAAGTATATCTTTTAAAAAAAATTGTGAATTCCTACAACTGGCACACACACTGAACCTTCAGGAGGATAAGGCTGAACTTCCTCGTTTTTACAATGCACACAGGAGCAGGAGCACACAGACACAACCCTGGGCACATTGTGCTTGAGAATTCCCATCCTGGGCACAGAGGCGAGGAGAAATTTTCCAGCACGTGTCCTTCTACCCCAAGTTTATGTTTTTTTGCATATTACGTGTTCTTTTTACCTCTCATTACCTACTAGCTTTATCTCAAAAAGTAGCTGGTCAATTATGCACATGTTTGCAAATTCGCATACATGCCGATTAGAGAAACAACAAAACTACACCAAAAATACCACTTTTTCACTATGAAAAATGCTCCATTTTTTACATGCCGAAGTCTTCACATGTACTTACAGAAAAAACAACTCTAAAAAAAGCTCCATTTTCTCATGGCAGTAGCACAACATCAGCTCTTACAGACATACAAGAACAGTTTGTAGGCAAGCTTTTGTACCCTGTTGAACACAATGTAAGTGAAGCAAAAAATTCACCTAAAAACTGAGACAAAATGCACCGTACAAGTGCAAAATAAACAGTTAAGAAGAAACTAGTCCCCGTTTGCTCACATGGGCAGAGTTGCACGGCCTGAGGTGGCGAAGTTGAACAGCCAGTGCGTTGCTCACCTCTTCTCTTCGTGCTGAGTGCTTTTTGAACTCCTTCGGTAGTCGTACATGAACTTTTCATGAACCAATATGTTCATAACATGAAAAACATCTCGCATGCACCAATAAACAAAACGGAGAACAAAATTCCAATGCATATATATCGCTAGGAGGTCAACTTGTGCATACATTATTGAACTGGCAAAATTACTGTCAGCAAACCGCCTCACATTTAAATCAAGTCTAATGCTCATACAAAAAGAAACAATGAAGAATTTAGTCTATGAAGCAGACCATTAAACAGAGCAAACCAGTAAGCTGCTTTTTTTACCCCACTAGGAGTTCTCTAGCTAAAACCAAAAAGGATCTTATCCTTCTGAGCAACAAACATGCAATCTCCAACTCACCCTTTTTCTTTTCGTCTTCTTCATTGTGTGCCCAAATCCCAAGATCTACTGCTGCTAGCAACTTCGTTTGTAGAATAAAATAAAAACCAAACATCATAAGTCTGGCCTTCACAACGGGTTTGGCTGCAGTGCACTGAAAAAGCTCTCTGAATGTGCTAAAAAAATCTCTCTGGACCTTGACTCCCTGTTACGTATGAAATACATTCCGCCTAAAAACTATCGTGTGACTTGCTTCTGCAAAATAGGCTGAGCTGGTTCGTCATGGTGCTCACTGAAACACAAGACTCTATAGAAGCACACAAGAGGAATTTATCACTTCACGGCGTTGATGTATCTTGGAGAAGAAGACTCATTTTTTTCCCAATATTGAAGTACCTGTGAAACTGAATCAACATATCACTACATCTAACTTTTTTGCACCTGCAAATACGTCTGAACTTCAGAGAAGAAAGTCAACAGCAGGTAAGCGAGATGGAGAGGGGATGGACCTGGGGGGTGTCGATGTACTGGGCAGCCACTTGCCACAACGGCCGGTAGGTGGTGGTCTTGGTAGTAGCCATGACGGGCGGAGGAACTTGGCCATGCCGGACGGCGGGTTGGATTGGAATCCAGGCGACGTGGTGGACCGCCTTGGGCGGCGAAGTTGAACTGAGCGGCAGGGGAGGTTTCCAGCGGCGAAGCTCAAGCGCAGAGGCCCTGGCGGCGTTGTCGAACGAGGGGGAGGCCGGCGCCATGGTGGAAGAAGGTGGGGGTGGCCGATGCAGCGGTGGAAGAAGGTGGAGGTGGCCGGCGCCGTCGTCGGAGCAGGTGGAGGGAGGCGGTAGGAGGCGCGTCTGGGCCAGAAGGGCGGCGACGGGAGGCGCGTCGGGGGGCGGCGGATGGAGGTGCGTCGGGGCCAGGGTGGGCAGAGCGGTGGCGGAAGCGCGTCACGGCCAAGGTGGGCGGGGGCGGGGGAGTATCGGGGCTGAGGGAGGTAGCGGCGGGAAGCACGCCGGTGCCGTGGGGCTAGAGGCGGGAGGCACGCCGGAGCCAGGAGGCGGCGGCGGGAGATTGGTCGGGGAGGATCGTGGGAGGATGCGGGGGGAGTGGATAAGGTGGGCACCGGGGGATGAAGTTCGGGTGGGCTGCCTTTTTCGGATCCAGGAACATCTCCATCGCACCCTATATAGGGTCGATCGTGATCCAAATAGTTATTCTAATCCCAGAATTATATATAGTCCCTAGAGCCAGAAGCAATACCCGTGAAAGACTCTTATATTGTGCGGCGGAGGGAGTATAAGTTTAGCGGTGTTAGTTGCAAAAAAGTAACAAGTCTGATTAGTTGTTGGATCACCAGCAGATATACTGGAATAACAAAAAGGTACCATTCGCTGATCAAAACTTACCGCATGAAGTATATATACCCATGTCGCACCTACCTAGGCCAAATCTCCATCCACCAAATCAAAGATAGATAATTTTATTCCAGGCTTTATATACCTAGCTAAATAGGAGATCACGAGGGGAGAGGAAGCGGACCATGCATATATAGTCTAGCAGGTCGTCTAGGTCTCCGGTCAAATACCCGCCATCCGACGATCGTGGCGCACAAATCTTGGTGCAGGGTCGCCCATGGCCATGGAGGAGTGTGGTCGGAGCTAGTTGTGGCGAAGGGCTCTCACGACTCGCCAATGACAACATTGATTGTATATTAATAACAACATTATTTTGAAAAAACTATTTGTCATGTATCAAGATCGAGTGTATGTTGGATAATCAGCGGAAGCACTAAAATGAACAAAGGATATACACCTGCGTATGTATAAGACAAAAACCAGGGTATTACAATTCAAATTTAATTTGCTCCATGCATATTTCCACCGATCGATGGTACACCTAGCCTAGATATGCCATGCATTATTGTTGGCAATGAAATGGTTATTATTCGACCTGGCTGGACTGATTATTCTACCACCTGTGTTCCTGCATGCATATGTAGGAGGGGAACCATTAACACGTCAACTAAGTTGTCTGAAGTACGACTCAAAAAAAAAGTGTGAACTAAATAAGTTTGGGCGGTTGCAACAAGTAGCTCACCACTTAGAAACGCAGCGACAGATATTGCACATATGGTCAATGAGGCTACAACTACAACACTCCTTGCTACAACCATGTTCTTCACATCCCCCAACTCTTGATGACCAGGTATCGCTGCTGAGGTGGTATTGCAAAATATATTTAGCAAAGACGGGATCTGTAAACACAATGGTATCACCCGTCATGGCAGGCACCGCCGAGGAACTAAAACTCGGGTTCCTTTCAGTATCAATCAAAAGAGCTTTTCCTCCGATGCTTTTTACCGGGACAAACTTTTCTTGGGCAAGATCCACTAATCTGTAAATGTGCATCGACTGTTTAGCTTCTCTATTGCCAAGCACCAGGATCTCGGAGTCGCATTCAACCAGCTCTGGCGTGGGGAACTTATCCACGGGACATGTGGCAACCAACTTGGGTGACAACAAGGAAGACGAAGGTAAACCCGATGTCGTTGAATGCTCTTGCCAAGGTGGGTCGAACCGGAGAATATTTAGCTCCGAGCTAGATCTCTGCTCCTGCAACATGTAAAGTTTTCCTTTGAATGATAATGGCCTCGCATGTGGGTAGAAGCCTAATGCAGATAAACCCCACCGCTCGTCCCTTGTACTAGCAAAGAGTATGAACGGTGTATTTTGAAACGCGATGATTACCCCAGGGACTCCATCCGGACCCGTGCTCACGGCGGCAAACATATTGATTGGTAACGAGCGTGCTTGCAAGTTTGCTGGGAGAGTTATGTCCATTGGCAGAGGTAGGTTTTCCGGGAGCTCCACAACGTCGCCTGTGAAGGGGTGGAGGAGGCATTGACGGTTGCCCTGGGTCCGCCCTCGCACGAGGAGGAGCAGGCCATCTACAGGGCAGAGGGCGAAGTGGTCTCTGAAAAGAGGAAGTCGAGGGCGGACGAAAGCTCCACTGGACAAGTTGAAGAAACGTCTCCTGTCGTCTTCACGGGGATGGAGCCAGTGCCCCTCGGGCATCATCATCCAACGGCGCGGGTGAAACCGCGGATCGACTATTCCGCGGCCGCGCGGGCAGACGGTGCTGGACCGCCAGTACGGGCAGACGGCACGGAAGCGGACGTAGTCAAGTAGGTCCCCGGCGAGCACCCGCCATCCAACGAGGCGCACCAGATCACCGTGCAGGGTCGTCCATGGCGAGACGTCGCCGGAGCTGGCGGTCGTAATGGCCGGTGGACCATTGCGAAGCGAGGACAAAGACATCGATCGATCTCGATCCCGGCCGGTAGATCTATCGATTCGTAGTTTTCTGTTTTATACCCTAGCGTAACCTAACTCTCGTTTTTGTGTTTTTTTTTAGGTAGGGTGCGAACTCTCTCGTACGACTCAGGAACTAGAAGCTGGTCAAATTAGCCTCCCTGGGCCTGGCCCTCTTTTTTTAACCTAGGGCCTGGCCTTGGAATGGTTTAGTTGGTTTTTGTTCTTTTCTTTTTGCGGGGGAGTTGGGTTTTGTTCTAATGTCTACTTTCTGACGGGCCTAAAAATATTGGATCAATTACTCTTACTAGTAGTGATAGTGCCCCCTGAAAAAAAACAAGTAGTGATAGTGTCGACTCAAAAAAAGTAGTGATAGCGGAAACACACTCGACAACGGGCAAGAATTCATTTAGCTCATTATCTGTATATATCAGCAATGCAATAATTCGAGGCCAGCAAGTCATTGTGCACAAATGCTGGGCTGGTAGAGGAGGCAAAGGGAGTGCTGGAAGTTATTTGGACGAAGCAATGTATTTGGTTCCACAGGTTAAAATGACCGCAATATTTTCAACATTTTAAGCGGGTTTAATATATGTTCACATGTGGCATACTTATTCAAGAACCTGGTTGACTAACATAATAGCTGAATGACGCGCGCGCCAAGGATCAAACTATTACGCGCCAAGTCCACAGGTTATTCAAGGAAATGCACGGCAGTGGATCCTGGGCCAGCCTATATTTTGTCTTATTTATTACACTGATATTTTACAAATTGTTGATCAGTTAGATATTGGGAAAAAAAGATGTGATTTAAAAAAAAACAGCTCATGGTTTCAAAAGTTAAAAAATGTTTGTGATACTGCAAAAGTGTTTGCGAATATGAACTGGGTCTCCGATTGGAATTGGGTCACCCGATTTTGACTGGGTCAACTATTTCTCAAGACTCTCACACTCTATTCTTTTATATTATAACACTATGCCGAAAATACAAAGGTGAACATGGGTGCACGCGCACCCACGTGAATAGTAATTTATAAAAAATACTAGAAAAAATTAAAAATTTCGGAAATTTCGTTGTATGAAACTTAGTCGGCCATTCTACTCATGTGTGAATTTCATGATGTATTGACACCCATGGTATTCTTAGTGAAAAAAATACAAATGCGACCATACTGTTCATTAAACAGTGTTTTTAATATAGTTTCGATTTTGTCATTTTTGCCCAGATTATCACAGATGTGATTTCTTCGTGAAACTTCATGTGCGAGTATGTGTAATACAAAAATAAATTCAGATTTTTTTTATTTTTTTCTAGCATTTTTTCGAATTTACTATTTATAAAGGGTGCGTGTGCACCCATGTTCACCAATCCACACTATGCTTCCTAATTTGTAATGCCTCACAAAAAAATGAGGTGTTCAATTTAGAATTTGGGGCACCCGGTTTTGACCGGGCTAATAATTTCTCAACGAGCTCTCCCATTTAATTCTTTTAATTCAGTATGTTCCCTAATTTTGAAGCCCTTTCATTCGATTAAGGTATTCAATTTTGAATTTGATTTACAATTTTGATCAGGTCAATGAGTTTTTAAGTCAACCAATAACAACCGGCCTATAAAACCATATTAATGTCACACACCCTCCAACCACTTCTAGGGGAAAAAGGCCCCACCATATGATAATGTAGTACCAATAGAGTACATGCAACCACCGACTCAAAAAAGTTCCCATTTAAATATGAGTTGATTAGTGGTATACACATAATCATACCACGAAAGTCACACCAAATCACCGCTTTATAAATAAAAAATAAAGACAATCCATCGTCTCCCCCACCCACCAAACTAAGTATTCCATCAGTTCCAAATACAAGGGGTATTAGTTTCTTGGAAAATCAAATTTATTTAGCTTTGACCACGTTCGAAACAAAAATATTGACATCCACAATATTAAATAAAAAATTATAGAAATCCGTTTCATGGTGAAACTAACGATGCCGATTTGATATTATGTATTTTGTTATATTTCTCTACAAATTTAATCAAACCCAACAACATGAGTGGCGCAACAAAGCGCGCTAACCCTTCTAGTTCAATGCCATTCCCGATCCTGCGCCCCCGTTGCAAAATTTCAGTATTTGACTTGATCATTTCAACACCTGAATTCTACTCTGTCTTTGTCCTAAAACAGAGTTCTATTCTGTTCCGTCCTGTTTTTGCCTTAGAACAAAGATGAAATATTGCCTAGGAATATGTTTGAACGGTTGATTGTGACACTATGGGGATATGGGGAGTTCGGAGAAAGGCGGTCCGTGAGGATATTTACCAGTCTCGGCACTCCATTAATGGCTTCATCACCAACTATTTGGGAGACCTTCATATTGTTAACTCCATGACTCCGAAACCAGTTGGTGCTGCAACTACAAGGTCATCTCATTGGATTAGGCCCCAGGAAGGTGCTGCAAAGGTAAATGTGGATGCATCTGTCTCTAGGCACGGTTATGGCGCAGTTGGCGTAATATGCAGGGATCAAGATGGGGCCTTCATGGGAGCTTCCACCCTATGCTTCAGACATATTGCTGATCCACAAATTCTCGAAGCACTTGCGATTAGGGAAGCGTTGGCTCTCTCGGACGATCTCTATCTACGGAGGATTCATATCGCATCGGACTGTAAAGTGGTGGTTGAGGACTTAAAGAAGGATAACTCAGCAAGCTGTGGAGCAATTATACATGAAATAATAGACCACACTTCGCCTTTTGATTTTTGTAAATTTAGTCATGAATTTAGGAGCTCAATTATGAAGCTCACAACTTAGCGAAGTATGCCCTTACTCTCGGGGGTGGCCGCCATGTTTGGTTAGGTCACACCGGAAATCTCTCGTTCGTCCCTGTAAATGTGGTGACAATTTAATAAAGCTTCGCGAGGTTGTCTCAAAAAATATAACTACAAAAAGCAAGCCTTTTATTTTGCGGAATTAGGAAAGTATAAGCCTGCGAACGAATTTTTTATTTCCCTAAAACGAATGTTTGAACGACGCATAGAAAGCAGCTTTGAACTTGTCTTCTCGCAAGCTTAACATATGTTTTACTATTTTTCTTCATTTTCTTGGATAGTTTTTTTTGTGTGTGGGAAATTTATCTTTTTCTCGAAGCAAGGATAGATACAGAGCTATTTATTTTGAGCGGGGGATACAGATCTGAGTATATAGCAGCAGCTTGCATGCACGTCATCGGCTTCTATCCTGATGTTTTTTAGACCAAATTTCACAAATACACAACCTTTAGGGCTGAGGCAACACGAAACAACAACTTCAGAGGATTTTAACAGAAAACTACAAGCCCAGGAGTAATCGGTAACAAAAACACATATTTATTCTGATTAATAAGTTAACGAAGGTATTTACAGTTCAAATTGAACTTGCTGCATGCATATCGCCACCCATGCTAACCTAGCCTAGATATGACCTGCATTATTGTTGGCAATGAAATGATTATTGTTCCACCTGGCCGGACTGATTATTCCACCATCCTGCATGCATATATATAGGAGGAGGGAAATCATTAACACGTAAGCCATCTAAATAAGTTGTCTGAACTTAACCAAGTTTGGGCGGGTGCAACAAGTAGCTCACCATTTAGAAACACAACAACAGGTATTGCACATATGGTCAATGAGGCTACAAGTACAACACTCCGTGCTACAACCATGTTCTGCACATCCCCCAACTCTTGATGACCAGGTATCGGTGTTGAGGTGGTATTGGAAAATATCTTTGTCACGGATGTGATTCGCATGCACAATGGTATCACCCGTGATGGTAGGCACCGCCGATAAACTAAAACTCGGGTTCCTTTTAGTATCAATCAAAAGTGCATTGCCTCCAATGCTTTTTACCGGGACAAACTTTCCTTGGGAAAGATCCGCCAATCTATAAATAAGCATCTGTGTAGTTTCTGTATAGCCAACCACCAGGATATCGGAGTCGCATTCTACCAGCTTGGGCAAGTGGAACTTATCAGCCGGACATGTGGCAACCAACTTGGGTGACAACAAGGAAGACGAAGCTAAACCCAATATCGTCGAGTGATCTTGCCAAGGTGGGTCGAACCGGAGAATATTTACTTCCCAGCTAGATATTTGCTGCTGCAACATGTAAAGTTGTCCTTTGAATGATAATGGGCTCGCATGTGGGTAGAAGCCTAAGGCAGATAAACTCCACCGCTCGTCCTTTGTGCTAGCAAAGAGTATGAACGGTGTATTTCGAAACGCGATCATGACCCCAAGAACTCCATCCGGACTTGTGCTCACAGCGGCAAACACATTGGTCGGTAACAAGCGTGCTCCCAAGTTTTCTGGGAGAGTTATGTTTGCCGGGAGCTCCACAACGTCGCCCGTGAAGGGGTGGAGGAGGCATAGACGGTTGCCGTGGGTGTATTGCCACCGCCGCAGGAGGAGGAGCAGGCCATCTTCTTGGCAGAGGACGACCTGGTCTCTGAGAAGAGGAAGTCGAGGGCGGACAAAGACTCCAGTGGACAGGTTGAAGAAACGTTTCTTGCCGTCTTCACGGGGATGGAGCCCGTGCCCCTCGGGCAGCATCATCCAGCGGCGCGGGTGAAACCGCGGGTCGACTATTCCGCGGCCGCGCGGGCAGACGGTGCTGGACCGCCAGTACTGGCAGACGGCACGGAAGCGGACGTAGTCAAGTAGGTCCCCGGCGAGCACCCGCCATCCAACGAGGCGGACCAGATCCCCGTGCAGGGTTGTCCATGGCGAGACATCACCGGAGCTGGCGGTTGCGGTGGCGGCGGCGGTAATGGCTGGTGGACCATTGCGAACCGAGGACATGTCGATCCCGGTAGATTCGATTGGTAGTTTTGTGCCTACACGAACGCTTCGCACGACTCGAGAGGAATCACAAACACAAACTGGTCAAGGATCGTACCGTGAACAGAAAAGAAAACCTGGCTGGGCCTGAGCCCGTTTGTTTTTTAACCTAAGGCCTGGCCTCGGGATGGTTGAGTTGGGCTTTTGTTCTAATGTTTATCAGTTACGCTTACAAGTCGTCTAGGAAAAACAGTTACGCTTACAAGTAGTGATACTGGTAATTCTCAACACAAAAAAAGTACTCGATGATTTAGCTCATTATCCGTATATATCAGCCTGCTATAATTCGAGGCTAGTTGTGCACAAATGCCGGGCTGGCAGTGGAGGCAAAGCGAGTGCCGGAAGTTAATTTAGACGAACACATCTGCAAAAATAACAAAATATGTTGCTTTCGCAGGTAAAAATGACCGTGATATTTTAGACATTTAAGCTGTTTTAAAATATGTTCACATGTGGCATTCTTATTCACCAACCTAGTCGACTAACATAATAGCTGAATGAACGCACGCGCCAAGAAACACCAATTCGGCGCCTAGTCCGCGGGATGGTATAGGAAATGCATGGCCATCGCATCCTGTGACAGCCTATCTTTTGGCTTATTTATTGCACAGGTTTTAAAAAACATTTTCAAAATGTTTGTGATACTACAAAAGTGTTTGCGAATTTAAAAAATGTTTCTAAGTTTTTGGAAATCCTGAATTAGTAAAAATGCACATGGATTAAAAGCATTCGCCATTTTATAGTAAGATTAGAAATATCCGTGAATTTTACAAAGACAATGTTTGCAATTTTATTAAAAAAAACAGAAATTTTCTAAAATGTTTTAAATTTTGAAATAGTGTTCTTCATTTCCAAAGAAAATGACCATTTCTTCCCAATAAAATGTCAGTGAATACTTTATAAATATCCACGCTTTTACAAAATATTCATCAAGTTTGATAAGGAAAAAATAATGAATTAACAAGCGAGTATAAATTAGCACGACGTGCTTCTTTGTGAGGTAACCATCAAAATGGGCTAGACCGAAGGAGAAAGCTGAAGCGGGGTATTTCATAGTTATCGAGAGCTGTGCGCGTCTTTCCATACTCCACCGTGCTATGCGCTAAATAGGGTTCGCCTGCACCAAGGGCGATCACGTAGCAAGATAAGGACACCTTGGGCTCCTGCTTGACACTCGCTATTTCGATAAGTATTGCCTCTTTATATGGCGGTGGGCCGATGGAATTTTGACTATAAACAACTAGAAATTGGACGGCATGATTTTGCGGGAGGGATGAGAAGCCGTGGGGTTGCGGGAAGCTGGTCTGGAGGGGCTTTTGCTCCATAATGCAATTTGGAGAGATGCATCTGTGAAGCCCGGGCGTGAATTAACTATTTGGTTGGGCTTCTGCTCTTAGGGATCTGGAAGCAGCAAAAGTTGAAGCCCAAGCTCAAACCAACAGGTGCTAAGCTCTTGAGAAGAGCACAACTTATACCAACATACACTAGAAATCACCTGAGTTGATAGACACCTTGTTTAGTGTGAGGTTCTTAAGGTTCGTGAAACCACAAAATCTATGGGTAGTTCTAAATATACACGAAGAGCTCTTGGGTATGGTTTCTTTGGTGATGACAAGGTCAGGGTGGCATACCTTGAGCCGTCTCCATTCAATAGAAATCATGCTCATCCTCACGACTTCTTCTAGTGATGACCGTGACAATATGTCGCTCAAAACATCATGTCCAGTAGTGCTACATGTGCAATAGCCGCACTCCTTCCTAAAACTGCTATTTAAGACTCGGACAAAAATAGCATTCGGTTTCTCAGTGACTCCGTTGAAGCATTCTTGGCTGCCTAGTTTGTCCATGGGGGGTACGCCGATATAGAATTATAGATATGAGTATATATCGGTGTCAGCGAGGAAGCACAAGCTAGATAAAGCATCGTGTTGTGTCCCTATAGTTTTGATCAAGCAATCGTGAATCACACCATTTCAACTTAATTTGTTCTGAGGCAAAAACGCATAGAATAGAAGTCTGTTTTAGGACAAAAACAGAGTAGAATTCATTCAGGTGTTGAAATGATCAGGTCAAAGTCTGAAACTTTGCAACGGGGAGTCGCTGGATCGGGAATGGCATTGAGTAATCAACCAGGATCTATCCTCGACCATTCTACATGGATCCCTTTGCATGCATACAACTATTTCATGAATCATGATATACTCTGCTTTATTATTACAACCAATCCCAGTTTTTCGTGCTACAATGCAGGTTCATTTAGCTGGCTAGCCTTGGCAGACCACTCGATTACCAGGCTAGCTAGCTACATGGCTCTTGATGTATGTATGTACGTATTTGGAGTAGAAATTACTCCTCCGGTTCCTGCCTGCAAAAGAGAAATGCCTACATAGATCAGTCGGGATCGGGAATTCGGGATATACAGAGATCTTCAGGTAGACTGTCATGGACTGGTTAATACTACTTAATAATGCTAAGGGAATTAATTGCATTTTTTGCTCTGCAGTTCTATTTCATGGGGGCAAATTCAAGTGTCATTTCACTGCTCAGCGGCTCCAAAATCGATCCAAATAAACGATGGATTCGTGCGTGTGATGCTTACTCATCAGGTGAGGTGTACTTGGCAATGGCGGCGGTGATCCTGTCCTTGTCCCGGGTGGCGAAGGACTCCACCAGGACCCCGGCCTTGTAGAAATGGAAGAGCGGCACCACCTTGATGCGCAGCCGCTCCGCCACCTCCGACTGCTCGTCGTACTCATCAATCACCTGCAATGCAAGCATCCATAGCTTCTCTTTCAGATGCAAACAATCTTTTGACTAATCAATCAAGATTTGATTGGCCGGTGTAGGGAGGGACGGACGTTGTGCTTGAGGAAGATGACGGGGGAGCCGTGGTCGCCGGAGCCCTTGCAGAGCTTCATGAAGCCCTGCTCGATGTACTTGCAGCTGCCGCAGGACGGCCGGAAGAAGTCCACCACCACCAGCGCGCCCGTCGCCCGCGACCGCTCCAGGAACCGGCCCAGCTCCTCGTCCGTCTTGAACTCCGTCACGCACTCCACCGGGCACGACTCGTCCTCCTCCTCCTCCTCCTCGTCGCCGTCCACGGGGGCAAGCCCCGGCACCGACCCGTTGGTGCTCCCGCCCTCCGACGACACGGAGATGCAGGTCTGGCGGCGGAGGTGAAGCGGAGTTCTTGGGAAGGGGAGGGTGGTGGTGGTGGTGGTGGTGGCGCGGGGCGGAAGGTAGCGGCCGGAGGTGGTGGTGGTGGGGAGGGGGAGGAAGGAGCCGATCATGGCTGCATTCTCGTGGATTTGTGGTGCCTGGCGTCTTGAGGTGGTGTTGTGGATATTGCGTGGGATTATTTTCTTTTTTTTTCTCTCTCTTTAGAAAAAGTCTTATAGGATAGAAGGTAGAAGAAGATCTACGTTTGTGGCTGGGATTGATTTGGTGTGCGCGCGCCAAGTCTTTGATATTTTGCCTTATATTTTTCTCAAGTGAAAAATGTTTTTTTAAGAGCCAAGTCTAAAAATTCGGATACTAATGGGTATCGCACTTCACATCCGCAATTAAAATGCCGTGCACAAGCATCACGAAATGACAGGTAATGAAATGGCGTGCTCGCAGTTTATGGTTTTTTTTTTACTCCTTCCGTCCCAAAATAAATGACTCGATTTTATATTAAAATTACTAAAAAAATTGAGTCAATTATTTTAGGACAGATAGAGTATTTTTGATAAAGTTTTATAATAGAACCAATTCCTTATTATGTTTGCAGTGCTTTTGTACTTTCGATGAAGCTTTTATAATAGTTTCAAGTCTTTTTTTTGCAATTAAAAGCCACAAGTCTGACCACGAGCAGTTGGTTGATACATGTGTCCTTGCATACCCTACACTCTATTCTTAAAAAAAGGCAAAATATCAAAGACTTGACGCGCGCACACCAAATCAATTCCAGCCATAGAAGATCAACATCTGTGGCTGGGATTGATTTGATGTGCACGCGCGCCAAGCCTTTGATATTTTGCCCTTTTTTCCATGGTTATTTTTGCCTTGTACTACTCCCCATCCGGGATTACTTGTCGTAGAAATGAATGTATCTAGATGTATTTTTAATTTTAGATACATTCATTTCTATCCGTTTTTACGACAAGTAATTATGAACCGGGAGTACTATTTTTAAAAAATAAAAAATGTTTTTAAGAGGCAAGTCTAAAATTCATTTCTGGTACTAAGGGGTATGACACTTCACAACCACAATTTAAATGCCATGTAAAAACCACACACAATTAAATGGCGGGCTCGCTGTTCACGGCTCATAGCTGGCACTTGAGCGGAAAAACCCTATGTGATGCTCTCTATGTCAAGTGTTACTGAACCGTACAGGTATGGTCGACATATTGAGCAATTGGGCTGACCCATTTTAGCGGTGTGCATAGCTTCGTTCCGGTTACCTCGACTGGTTTTTGTCAGTTTTGGGAATAATCTAGAAGGTTCCTGAACCATTTTTAGCTGGTTTTTACTTTTTCTTTTGGTTTTTTCCTTTTTCGTTTATCTTTATCTTTTTTTTACCATAAATTCGCAATTTTCAAAAAATGATCAGAACTTCAAAAATTATTTAGAAATGACAAAAAAAATGTTTGGTTCTTAAAAGAACAGAATTTCAATTTTTTATTCAGGGTATCAATTTTTTTGAAATTTTAAAATTGTTCCATTTAAAAATTTAAATCTATAAATTTTGTCAAAACATATAAACAAATTCGTTTTTATAAAATTGCTCTAAGTTTTCAAAATCCTGTTTTTAGTTATTATATTTCAGGATTCACTTTTTCAAAAAAAATAAAAACTATAAAAATTGTTTGGAATTTCATTTTTTTTCATGCTTTTAAAAAGTTGAAAATTTCATATTTTTTTCACATTTTCCAAAAAATGTTCAGAATTTCAAATTTTGTTTTTTTTCCAGAAATAAAATTTCAATTTTTAGGAAATGTTCGAAAAAGTTCATAAATGTTTGATCTGCCTCTCTTGCCAGTTCATAAAGTCTCAGCACTACGGACAATCATGAATGCTCACCAGCTTCAGTGACTAGCAACAAGCAGTCTGGGATGAGCGGTCGCGAGTTCTAACCCATGAGAGTGCACTGCTATTTTAGGACTTTTACGCTACACTGATCAGATTATAGTGCCATTCGCTTGGGTGCCTGCCAATGGGCCGACCCAGTAGGGCTTCCGTATGCCTCGTGCCACCGTTTTGGCGCAAAATGTGTAGTGTAGGAGGTCCCTTTGGGGCGTGTATGGTTGCTCGCAAGCCCCATGCAGGCTCTTGGGAGCAAATTTGTCCCGTTTGGTTAGCAAGGTTGCATCGTCAAAGTGGGCCACACAAATTTTGAAGCACATCTCAGGCTAGCGCTCGAGGAACGCCCGAGTCGATTGTTTCCAGGGAGCTAGACTCACTACATGCAGGGAGAGAAAACACGGCGACCGGGCTTGTGCAAGCGTGGGGATGGAACGAACACGTGTACGTCCTCGGAAAAATGGCGGCAGTAATTTTGTCACCTCCGGTTGATTCCCGTCACCCTATTTAACCCCCTTCGGCTCACCACCCCAACCCGCGCCACCTCCCTCCCCCATACATCAAGCTCTTCATCCCGAGAAACTTGTTCACCGATGAGCAGGCCGGCGGTGTTATCTTCTCCGGCCGTCGATGGTCAACTGCGTCGATACTTCTTCCTCCTATTCTCCGACTTGTTTCCTTCCCCCTTCCCGTTCCTCCGATGGCTTTAAGTAACATTACACCCTACTTTTTATAGCTTAGATATGTGATCATTTGGTAGATTAGAGTAGATCTAAAGGACAGGTTATGCAAGTAATGCTTCATGATGTTGGGTCAGGATGTGGTAGATCATCTGCTAGTGGTGTTGTGTTGGTAATTGGTAGTATGGTAGGTTTTGCTTGATTGCAGTGATGATGCTCATGGTGTCGTAGAGATGGATGCTTATGTGCTAGTATTACATGTGTTTCCATGTCGGTTTTCACACTACTATTGTAGATGTGGTAGTGTGTTGAGCTTTATGATCGGTCCATGTGTAGTATGGTAAGTCATAGTGTGTTGAGCTTCTTTATCATCCCATGCCAATATGGTAGATGTGGTAGTGTGATGAGCTTCATTATCATCCCATGCCAATATGGTAGATGTGGTAGTGTGATGAGCTTCATGGTTAGTCCATTCTAGTATGCTAGTATGTTAGATATGCATTGTTCTTGTTCAGCTAGTCCTGATGCTAACCATTGTAGGCAATCAATGGCGAATAGTGTAAGTACAAAATAACATGGAGTTTGCCCAAAATAAATAAATAAATGTAAAACTAATTAGATATCGAATTTATTAGTTGTTTTGATGTGGATTTTCTAGTGTAATTTACTTACATCCATTAAATGGGAATACAAATAAATATCTTACAATTCGTAAATATTGATATGCGAAAGAAGAGAGAACATCAGAACAAGCAATATAATAATAAAAATCAAGTCATATGTTACAATAGTTATAATTACACATAGCTAGCTATCCTTGGCCAATGGTCAACCCGCACAACACTGGTAGGTAGAAAAAAAATTAAAAGTTCGGACATGTTTTTCTTTTTGAGGAATAAAAAATAAGCCAGGACATGTTTTTTTAGAAGTAAAAAAAGTCAGAACATTTGATACTTTGTTTTTGAGAATAGTCACAAAATTTGATATTTGTTTTCGAGACAAGTCAGAAAACTTGATGTGGGTACTAAACAGTAGGCAGGTCCAGTTAAAGCCCAAGAAGGAAAGACGGCCTAAACCACACCCTGCCGGACTCGAATCTTGGCAACAGCCTCACCCCGCCGCCGCCGCCGCCGCGGCCACGACCGGATCTCGTCCTCCTCCCAGGCCAAGAGACGGCGATGGCGGCGAGGGCGCTTGGGCTCGCCGGCCGAGCGCTCCTGCGGCCGCTCTCCTCGCCGGGCGCGCAGCGGCTGCTGTCCACTGACAAGGTACGTTCACCAGTTCCCCGTCCCCCCCTCCCTTCCATTGCATTTCCCCGCAAGAAACTCGATCCAGATCCATCTAACTCGCAATACGATGGTAGCTAGGTAGGTAGAGTGAATCTTGAACTGAAACAGAGATCTAGGCAAATGCGCGCGTGCTTCATGGGGAAATTCAACTGCGATGTAATTTCGTTTCATGGGGAATGATTAGGAGAAGAAAACAGAGGTGTTCTTGCCATCATAAATGTCCTTGTTTTTTTACTAGTACTGTTCTAAGGGTGCCGGCCCCTTTGCCATTGCCAACTAACTTATTCCAGTGCTGTTGATGTTGTTGACCACAAGTGCTTGCTACTATGGCCATAAATCTTATTATTTGATCTTAATTCTTACAGCCGCATTGCTATATACAGTTACACACACACCTTGTCTCCTTTTTTTACCCAGTTTTGCCTGGACATGAACAGAGTGGTCCATCTTGTTATCTGGTGCTTGACACGATTTGTATCTCAATTTGTGCTTTTGCAGGGCCCACTGGAGGGCCTCGTGAACGCCGGTGATCCGATGAGCCGCCTCATCATGCAAGCACGGAACAAGACTGGCGGCGGTTTTTCCCCTCAGTTTGCTGAGAACGGGTTCACAGCAGGTGGTTTCAGGATGGGTGGTAATGGATTTACAGCCGGTGGTGGCAGGATGGGTGGAAACGGATTCACAGCCGGTGATGGCAGGATGGGTGTAAACGGATTCACAGCCGGTGATGGAAGGATGGGCGGAGTTGGATTCACAGCGGGTGATAGCAGGATGGGCGGAATTGGATTCACAGCCGGTGGTGGCAGGTCGGGCCGGTTTAACATGGAAATGCTGCGGCCAGCAGGGGCTCCGCGAGTAAAGAGGGACGTTCTCCACGTCACGCTCAAGGGGAAGAAGACCTTTGTGACCGTGACGGACGTCAAGGGGAACAGGAAGGCTGGGGCTTCCGCTGGCTGCTTGGAGGATCGAAAGGGGCGGTCTCGTCTTGCTCGGTATGCTGGTGAAGCAACAGGGGAACACATGGGGCGAGTTGCCAGCAAGATTGGCCTCAAGTCGGTCGTCGTGAAGGTGAAAGGATACGCCTTTTTCAGGAAGAAGAAGAAGGTGATCATGGGCTTCGCGGACGGTTTCCGGGGCGAAAGAGTGAGGACCCCGTCTCCTATCATGTACGTCCACGACGTGACCCAGCTCGCGCATAATGGATGCCGGCTGCCCAAAAAGGTAAGGAAGTAAGACTGATAATAGCCCCCAGCAAGAAGTGTGGAGATCAGTATCCTGTCCCAAGGAGGAACAAATTAAGAACGATATGTATGTATCGACAGGTTTTGTAATAATGTCATGAGCCTGGAAGTATTTATGAATACTCCCTCCGTCCGGAAATACTTGTCTTAGAAATGGTTGAAAATGGATGTATCTATAACTAAAATAAGTCTAGATACAACCATTCTAAAGACAAGTATTTCCGGACGGAGGGAGTACTTATTAGACAGTCTTAGATCAGCTCTTGTAAGACAAACATCTTTGTCATTTCCTGTAATGTTGCTGAAGTGATGGATTTGTTTTGATACGGCATGGTTGCATTGCATGCAGTTCCCTCTCCTTTTGTGGAGCTCCTATATAATTACAGCACTGCAAGTGTATGTCAGTTGAGATGCTACTAATTTCTTTCTTGGCAAGAAGTGAAAAGGTATGATATTGCAAGTGATTTAGACGAGTTCCACAGTAAAATAATGCTCTGTTTTAATGGTTGGCTCTGTCCCCTCTTTTTTTTTTTCATTTTTTTAACCGGCGAGAAAATATTCTGAGATTTCATAAAATTAAATCATTGTCTGTGATTCTTTTAAGCAAGGAAAAAATCAACTCTTTAGGCCAAAATATGCAGAACTCCCTTCATGTTCCCTCTTCCCCTCTCACTAAAACTTCTGTGTTTGAGCATTGGAGTGGTTATAGCGATGGATCTCCTGTGCTCTTGATTAGAAGGGTGGAATTAGTGGGTGATTACTTAACTAGAATCTTCTAAAGAAGTAAATGAGCCCGAGGTCAAGGGGGAGGAGTGTGCATTATTTGGCATCATCTTGCCAAATGAGTGGCTTCTCTGATTTTGTCTGCATTAGATGGAAGAATGTAGTATTGTGAAGGAACTTTTAGCTAGAATCTTGCTGCAAGATTAGTAGCAGCAAGGAAAGCACTGAATCTTGACAGCATCATACACAGACCATGCATGGGATGAGATGACTGATTCCATGATTTTATTAATGACAGTGTACCACATATATATCACTCAAAATTGCTACCAACTGCTTATGTTCATAATAGCAAAGCCGAAAAAGAAGAAACCATAGTTAACCCAGATTGCAGCCAAAATGCTGACAACACTGAATTTTGGTGCACATGAATGCTTCCCTTCTGAGTATTATTATAAATCTTCATAAAGCTCCCGATCGATCCTTTTTCCACCACGCCCATATCCATCAATCGTCGGCATATATAAATAGCATCTCCAGCCCCAGCATTGTACTTCACAAAATGGTGACGATATGACGGAACTCCTCGCTGCCAAGGATTTGCTCTGCAAACACCCTATTCTGATCGGCGTGGTAATGATCCCCCTCAATACTACCAGCCTTGCTGACTGAATAGATATCATCGGTGTGAAGAGTCTCGGCATACGCCACTGGATCTACCACCATACGTTCAAGTACAGTAGCATTCCCAAGGATGTAGAGCGCCAGCTCGGCTAGCCCCAACACATCACAAAATCCAGACATGTGGACACTCTTGAGGTGATGATGCAGAGGCCCTTGCGCAGCCGTCGCCATCCTCACAGTAGGAGGGCAAAATCTATCACGACCAACCTGCACACACATATATCCGTTAATTTCACTATAAATATTCTTCAGGGGGCAGGGGTTAAACAGAAGCAACAGACATAACTATCCTAATTAATGTGTTGAAAAAAAAATCTTAATCAACAGTTAAATTACTTACATGCAGTTCTAATTCTTCTAAGAGAGGTGATAATTGCAAAAGATGAACAAACCCTATTGCCCAACTATCATCATATGGATCCCACCCGATCTCAAGGTTCATGTTCAGATGCCTCAAATTGATGAAGCTAGTCTGGTTTTCACTGAATCTTAGCACCTGGAAGAGAAACAGTGCACAGATACAAAATTAACAATTAAACTTCGTGATAACAAAATTTTAAATAAAGCAAAACAAAGCACTACTTTCTAGAGCAGACCTGATCCAAATTCAAAAGTAGAAATAGTTTTTGCACATGAGGAAGAGCGAGCTCGGTGAAGGTGAAGGCCAAATCATCGAAATCATAATCATTGAATTCTTGAGACCTCATGTTTGATACAAAGGTTGCCTCTGACAACTTCAAGCAATCACTGAGCACAATTTGTGCGAGATCTTCGTCGAACTCAAATTTGGTAAGATTTGGAGCATGCAACTCTAACATTTCCAGTTCAGAACGGCGCACACGCAGGTACTGCAACCTGCACAGTTCCTGTCCTATGCGTAAACTTGACAAGGGGGAGCACCACTCTATGTTTATATGCTCGAGAAGAGCACAACTTAACAACAGGCACTCGAGATCACCTCCACTGATGGACACCGTTTTTAGTGTAAGTTTCCTAAGGTTTGTGATACCGCAGAAACTGGAGGGCAGCTTTAACCATACATAGCCCAGAACAAGAGATGTGACACAAGAGCCGCTTGGGCCGCTGAGCTTGCACAGCGGGAAAACATCCTTGTACTGGTCACATCCAGGGCCAACGCAATCGATATCAAACGTGAAATCGAAAGCAATGTACTTGGCCCTTGACGCAATGGAAAAGTTAACCCATCTATCAATGTGATACTTATGCTTTCTGCGGAGACCAAATTCAATAGCAAACTTGTCCAGCGTAGTCGTAGTTGTAGTGGAAGTAGACCACAGTGGGCGCAATACACTGTCCACATTGACGATGAATTCAGCAGTCCAGGATGCTCGTTTAGTATCCGTGTCTCTAATGATGTCATTAATGGTTTTGGTGAAGTCCGGATCTGGGTCAGTACTGATGCCAAAGGTGTCTTTGGTGAAGACCAGATCTGGGTGGCATATCCGCTGCTGTCTCCATTCACCAGAAAGCGTGCTCATCCTCACGACATCCTTGATTGACAACCGTGACAGTATGTCGCGCAAAACGTCCTGTAATGAGCATGAGCATTCAAGTTGTCGCACGAATTCAACAGTCACGCTCCCCTTGCTAAGACTCTGCTTTTTAAAAGAGTCGGTAATACCCGACGTAAATAAGGCGTTGAGATCCTTACATAGGGTAGAAGTTGAAGCTGAATCTCTTCCATCTTAGGTTTCTCCACCCTACTGAAACCAGCGCTCTTGTTTTCGATCGAAAGTTCTTGGCTGCTCTGTTTCTCCATCAGAGTGGATCAGATAGATAGATCGATCTGCGTGGCAGCAAAGAAGAAGTACAAACCAGATAAATCTCACGGTCAGTCGTTTCAGCAAGCAATCGGTTATCATTGGTTTCGGAAAGCATCATTATCATTGATTTCAGAGAGAAATCGTGATCATGAATCCCGCCAACTCAACTCTGTTCTAGGAAAAACAGGTAACATAATTTGGCAACAAACTTGTATCAGGTATCTTACATCACAGGATTTTCCTCTTCATTTTTGTAACTCCTATCTTCACGTAACAGCAGAGGAGTAGGTTACTAGCCTTGGCTGGGAGAAGAATAAATAAACCAGTAACCTGAAGCTACATCATGTTTAAAATCGGCCTGAAGGAACATTACACTAGAATGGGGATCGCTCATGCGAAAATTCAAAATTTTGCAATCGGGATCGCAGGGTCGGGATTGGAACTGGGTAATTAACAAAGATCCTAGCTTCTCTCAGGAATTGAGGAACGCGCCCATCAATTTTTAACAGGGATTCGAACTGACGTACCTATGGATGGAGTAGCGGCGCCGGATGGGGAGGAGCCTCTCCCAACGGGCTCGCCGGAGAAGGGAAAATCCCGCCGGCGAACACGCAGGAGCTCACCGCCGCGCCATTAATCGCCTGGATCGAAGATCGCCGCCGCGCTAACCCTAGCGGTGTTGGCAGCCGGGACGAAGATGGGGATAGATTAATCTGGGCCGCACATCTCAAATCCAACGTGGGCCGTGTTCTCCCAACCTTTATTTATGGGCAAAATTCATGTTTCCAAATTTTTTGTCTCAGATTTTTCTTTACTGTTATTCCAAAATAAAGGCTATTTTTTAGGGGGCATATGAATGATAATTAAGAGTTATAGCTGCCTACATAACCATCAGGTGTAGACGTTCAACCCCACACACACCCATCCACCCACCCACATCACAACACTTGTGTTGGAAACCCATTGCAGCACTAACCATGTTGTGAACCCCACTCATCATGCTGTGAGCCCCATCATCATTCGGTTTGAAGCATCCATCGCTGACCATGCCAGCGCCTCTCTTCCTCACGTTCGCTTGGCGGAACACATGCCACAAAGTTGGGCATCTAGATTGTGGGAAAATCCCGCCCGCGAACACGCATCCATGAAGCGTGTTCTACAACGGTGGGAGAAACCCTCATCGGCGAGGATTCTAGAGGAGGGATCTAATGAAGAAGAGAGATAGGAGCAGAGACCACTACACCTTGTAGCACTGGTGATGGCGACAGTTTTGCAACATTAATGGCCGCAACTCTGCGAGCTTTGGGGGAGCACCTGAGGGGGTGCGATGTTCTATTTGGATGGAGTAGCCGAGCAGAGAGGAGGCGGAAGACGAGCGAAAAGATAAGGTTGAGGGTGTTCGTGGTGAATACATGTCCAACGAATCCCTTATCTAGGTAAAGTACGTCCTAGACATAGGATCGAGCTCGATCGAACAGTGATGCACGCGACCGATGGAGCATTCTTTTTCAGCCAAATATTTTGAATCGTTTCCTTTTCTCTTTACCATTGTCCAATGAAAAAGAATCAGATTTTATGGCTATGTAGTCTTCTCCTTATACTTCTGCTTAACTAGCTTCCCATCTCCTCTCAATCTGCCACGGATCGGACACCGCCACCTTCTCCAACATCAAGTTAGGGCCTTACCGCACCCCTAACTACTAGGCATAACTTTAAGCCTGACGGGGTGCTCATTACCCTCTAGAAACCACGTGAAAGCACAACACCGATGACCCCATACATCTTCCTTCCGCCACTTGCAGGTTCCTTCTCTTGCCCCAACCCTCATTAGACACGCGTCACATGAGCCCATATTCTTAGTTAGTTGATTATTTGTTTGAATTTATCCCAATGGTGGAAAAGTGACTGTGGCACCCCGATTCAGCAAATTGGAGGCCACGTGTCCCAGCCTAGAGATCGATCCATGTCGTCTTCTGGGACACGGCATAGCTTGATAGAGAATAAACCATAATATATTAGAGTACTACCGTTACAACGCCATAGGGTACAATACTCTTGCGAAGCAAGGCAGTACTATTAGAGGAAATACATTTCTGTGTTAATCTTCAGTCGACTCGTTAATGGAATGCTAAAGGTGGAAGCGGTATAACACAGTGTAAAGCGTGATGATGGTGGGGCTCCAATCTCCCCCTTCCCTAGCATCGGTTGTGAAAAACCTCCATGCTCCTTCCAGTACACGCTGGGAAAGTAGGCGAAGAAGTCGTGGCTCTCGTGAGGGCTGACCTGTAGGGGAGGAGGCTGTGTTGCGAGTGGTGATAGTGGACATGACGTGGGAAAGGCTTTTGAGAGGAAGAAGAGGACCGAGATGCTGACATGGAGGAGGCGGATCCAAGTAGGAAACATAACTCCAAGCACATTGTTGATTGATAAACCACAAGTATAGGTGTTCGCAGCAGTTTTCGAGGGTAGAGTATTCAACCCAAATTTATTGATTCGACACAAGGGGAGCCAAAGAATATTCTCAAGTATTAGCAGTTGAGTTGTCAATTCAACCACACCTGGATAACTTAATATCTGCAGCAAAGTATTTAGTAGCAAAGTAGTATGGAAGTAACGGTAACGGTGATAAAAGTAACAGTAGCAGTTTTGTAGTAATTGTAACAGTGGCAACGAAAAAGTAACTAAGCAAAGAGCAATATGTGAAAAGCTCGTAGGCATTGGATCGGTGATGGAGAATTATGTCGGATGCGATTCCTCATGCAATAGCTATAACATAGGATGACACAGAACTAGCTCCAATTCATCAATGTAATTTAGGCATGTATTCCGAATATAGTCATACGTGCTTATGGAAAACAACTTGCATGACATCTTTTGTCCTACCCTCCCGTGGCAGCGGGGTCCTATTGGAAACTAAGGGATATTAAGGCCTCCTTTTAATAGAGTACTGGACCAAAGCATTAACACTTAGTGAATACACGAACTCCTCAAACTACGGTCATCACCGGGAGTGGTCCCGATTATTGTCACTTCGGGGTTGCCGGATCATAACACATAATAGGTGACTATAGACTTGCAAGATAGGATCAAGAACTTACATATATTCATGAAAACATAATAGGTTCAGATCTGAAATCATGGCACTCGGGCCCTAGTGACAAGCATTAAGCATAGCAAAGTCATAGCAACATCAATCTCAGAACATAGTGGATACTAGGGATCAAACCCTAACAAAACTAACTCGATTACATGGTAAATCTCATCCAACCCATCACCGTCCAGCAAGCCTACGATGGAATTACTCATGCACGGCGGTGAGCATCATGAAATTGGCGATGGAGGAAGGTTGATGATGACGACGGCGACGGATTCCCCTCTCCGGAGCCCCAAACGGACTCCAGATCAGCCCTCCCGAGAGAGATTAGGGCTTGGCGGTAGCTCTATATTGTAAAACGCGATGAATCCTTCTCTCTGATTTTTTACTCCCCGAACGTGAATATATAGAGTTGGAGTTGTGGTCGGTGGAGCACCAGGGGGCCCACGAGGCAGGGCGCGCGGGGGGTAGGCGCGCCCCCACCCTCGTGGACAGGGTGTGGGCCCCCTGGCCTTGATTCTTTTGCCAGTATTTTTTTATTAATTCCAAAAATATTCTCCGTGAAGTTTCAGGTCATTCCGAGAACTTTTATTTCTGCACAAAAATATCACAATGGCAATTCTGCTGAAAACAGCGTCAGTCCGGGTTAGTTCCATTCAAATCATGCAAGTTAGAGTCCAAAACAAAGGCAAAAGTGTTTGGAAAAGTAGATACGATGGAGACGTATCAACTCCCGCAAGCTTAAACCTTTGCTTGTCGTCAAGCAATTCAGTTGATAAACTGAAAGTGATAAAGAAAAACTTTTACAAACTCTGTTTGCTATTGTTGTTGCAAATATGTAAAGCCATTCAAGTTTTCAGCAAAGATTATGAACTAACCATATTCACAATAAAATTTAGGTCTTATGTTTACTCATATCAATGGCATAATCAACTAGTGAGCAATAATAATAAATCTCGGATGACAACACTTTCTCAAAACAATCATAATATGATATAACAAGATGGTATCTCGCTAGCCCTTTCTGAGACCGCAAAACATAAATGCAGAGCACCTCTGAAGATCAAGGACTGACTAAACATTGTAATTCATGGTAAAAGAGATCCAGTCATAGTCATACCCAATATGAATTAATAATAATGGATGCAAATGACAGCGGTGCTCTCCAACTGGTGCTTTTTAATAAGAGGATGATGACTCAACATAAAAGTAAATAGATATGCCCTTCGCAGAGGGAAGCAGGGATTTGTAGAGGTGCCAGAGCTCGCTTTTGAAATAGAGATAAATAATATTTTGAGCAGCATACTTTCATTGTCAACATAACAACCAAGAGATCTCGATATCTTCCATGCTACACACGTTATAGGCGGTTCCCAAGCAGAATGGTAAAGTTTATACTCCCCCACCACCAACAAGCATCAATCCATGGCTTGCTCGAAACAACGAGTGGCTCCAACTAGCAACAGCCCTGGGAGAGTTTTGTTTGCAATTATTTTGATTTGGTTTGAGCATGGGACTGGGCATCCCGGCGACCAGCCATTTTCTCGTGAGTGATCGGGAGCGGAGTCCACTCCTCTTGAGAATAACCCGCCTAGCATGGAAGATACAGACAACCCTAGTTGATACATGAGCTATTCGAGCATACAAAACATAATTTTATTTGAAGGTTTAGAGTTTAGCACATACAAATTTACTTGGAACGGCAGGTAGATACCACATATAGGAAGGTATGGTGGACTCATATGGAATAACTTTAGGGTTTATGGAAGTGGATGCACAAGCAGTATTCCCGCTTAGTACAAGTGAAGGCTAGAAAGAGACTGGAAAGCGACCAACTAGAGAGCGACAACAATCATGAACATGCATTAAAATTAATAAACATTGAGTGCAAGCATGAGTAGGATATAATCCACCATGAACATAAATATCATGGAGGCTATGTTGATTTTGTTTCAACTACATGTGTAAACATGTGCCAAGTCAAGTCACTCGAATCATTCAAAGGAGGATACCACCCTATCATACCACATACAACCATTTTAATAGCATGTTGGCACGCAAGGTAAACCATTATAAACTCCTAGCTAATTAAGTATGGCATAAGCAATTATAATCTCTAATTATCATTGCAAACATGTTTCATTCATAATAGGCTGAATCAGGAACAATGAACTGATCATATTTACAAAAACAAGAGAGGTCGAGTTCATACCAGCTTCTCTCATCTCAATCAGTCTATCATATATCGTCATTATTGCCTTTCGCTTGCACGACCGAACGGTGTGTATAATAATAATAGTGCACGTGGATTGGACTAAGCTGGGATCTGCAGGCATTTAATACAAAGGAGAAGACAAGGTAACATGGGCTCTTCTTTAAATCAACAATAATGCATATAAGAGCCACTCACCATTTTAATCATGGTCTTCTCCTCTCGACCCCCAAAGAAAAGAAAAGAAATAAAACTATTTACACGGGAAAGCTCAAAACGAGCAAAAGAAGAACAAGAAATCTTTTGGGGTTTTCTTTTAGTTATTACTACTACAGGCATGGAAAGTAAACTAGCTAAAAGCTACAACTAATTTTTTTATTTTTCTTAAGGTTTTTTAAACACACAAGAAGAAAGCGAGAAAAAGAAAATAAACTAGCATAAATAGTACGATGAAAAAGTATGAGCACCGACAACTGGAATGAGTGTGTGAACATGAATGTAATGTCGATGAGAAATACGTACTCCCCCAAGCTTAGGCTTTTGGCCTAAGTTGGTCTAGGGGCACGGCTGGCCTGGCGGATATCCAAAGTTGTAGCTGGGGTCGTACTGAGAAGGATCCTCGGGGTTGAAGGAAATATGCCCTAGAGGCAATAATAAAGTTATTATTTATTTCCTTATATCATGATAAATGTTTATTATTCATGCTAGAATTGTATTAACCGGAAACATAATACATGTGTGAATACATAGACAAACAGATAGTCACTAGTATGCCTCTACAAGACTAGCTCATTAATCGAAGATGGTTATGTTTCCTAACCATAGACATGTGTTGTCATTTGATTAATGGGATCACATCATTAGGAGAATGATGTGATTGACATGACCCATTCCGTTAGCTTAGCACTTGATCGTTTAGTATGTTGCTAATGCTTTCTTCATGACCTATACATGTTCCTGTAACTATGAGATTATGCAACTCCGTTTACGGAGGAACACTTTGGTACTACCAAACGTCACAACGAATCGGGTGATTATAAAGGAGTACTACAGGTGTCTCCAAAGGTACTTGTTGGGTTGGCGATTTGAGATTAGGTTTTGTCACTCCGATTGTCGGAGAGGTATCTCTGGGCCTTCTCGGTGATACACATCACTTAAGCCTTGCAAGCATTACAACTAATGAGTTAGTTGTGAGATGATGTATTACGGAACGAGTAAAGATACTTACGTAACGAGATTGAACTAGGTATTGGATACCGACGATCGAATCTCGGGTAAGTAACATACCGATGACAAAGGAACAACGATGTCGTTATGCGGTTTGACCGATAAAGATCTTCGTAGAATATGTAGGAACCAATATGGGCATCCAGGTTCCGCTATTGGTTATTGACCGAGAATGGTTCTAGGTCATGTCTACATAGTTCTCGAACCCGTAGGGTCCGCACGCTTAACGCTTCGATGACAGTTCATTATGAGTTTATAAGTATTGATGCACGAAGGTTGTTCGAGTCCGGATATGATCACGGACATGACGAGGAGTCTCAAATGGTCGAGACATAAAGATTGATATATTGGAAGCCTATGTTTGGACTTGGAAGGGTTCGAATGAAAACAGGGGTTACCGGAACCCCGGGGGTATATGGGCCTTAATGGGCCACAAGGGAGAAGAGGAAGGGCCGGCCAGGGCAGGGCGCGCCTCCCCTCTAGTCCGAATAGGACAGGAGAGGGGCGCGCCTTCCCTCTTCCCCTCCCCAATCCTACTCCAACTAGGAGAGGGGGAGTCCTACTCCGGTGGGAGTAGGACTCCTCAGCAGCGCCTCCCTAGGGCCGGCCGCACCCCTTTGCTCCTTTATATCTGAGGCAGGGGCACCCCATGACACACAAGTTGATCTACGGATCGTTCCTTAGCCGTGTGCGGTGCCCCCTCCACCATATTCCACTTCGGTCATATCGTCAGAGAGCTTAGGCGAAGCCCTGCGCGGAGAAGTCATATCGTCATGAGCTTAGGCGAAGCCCCGCGTCGGTGGAGCATCAACATCGCCACCACGCCGTCGGTCGACGGAACTCATCCCCGACACTTTGCTGGATCGGAGTCCGGGATCGCCATCGAGCTGAACGTGTGCAGAACTCGGAGGTGCCCGACGCTCGGTGCTTGGATCGGTCGGATCGTGAAGACGCACGACTACATCAACCGCGTTGTTATAACGCTTCCGCTTTCGGTCTCACGAGGGTACGTGGACGGACACTCTCCCCCTCGTTGCTATGCCATCACCATGGTCTTGCGTGTTCGTAGGAAATTTTTGAAATTACTACGTTCCCCAATGATGGCATCCGAGCCTGGTTTTATGCGTTGATGTCATATGCACGAGTAGAACACAAGTGAGTTGTGGGCGATATAAGTCATACCGCTTACCAGCATGTCATACTTTGGTTCAGCGGTATTGTGAGATGAAGCGCCCGGACCGACATTACGCAGACGCTTACGCGAGACTGGTTTCACCGCCCGAGCACTCGTTGCTTAAAGGTGACCGGCGGTGTCTGTCTCTCTCACTTTAGTTGAACTGTGTGGCTACGCCCGGTCCTTGCGAAGGTTAAAACAGCACCAACTTGACAAACTATCGTTGTGGTTTTGATGCGAGGTAAGAACGGTTCTTGCTCAGCCCGTAGCAGCCACGTAAAACTTGCAACAACAAAGTAGAGGACGCCTAACTTGTTTTTGCAGGGCATGTTGTGATGTGATGTGGTCAAGACGTGATGCTATATTTTATTGTATGAGATGATCATGTTTTGTAACCGAAGTTATCGGCAATGGCAGGAGCCATATGGTTGTCGCTTATTGTATGAAATGCAACGCCATGTAATTGCTTTACTTTATCACTAAGCAGAGCGATAGTCGTAGAAGCAATAGTTGGCGAGACGACAACGATGCTACGATGGAGATCAAGGTGTCGCGCCGGTGACGATGGTGATCATGACGGTGCTTGGCGATGGAGATCACAAGCACAAGATGATGATGACCATATCATATCACTTATATTGATTGCATGTGATGTTTATCCTTTATGCATCTTATCTTGCTTTGATTGACGGTAGCATTATAAGATGATCTCTCACTAAAATTATCAAGAAGTGTTCTCCGAGTATGCACCGCTGCCAAAGTTCGTAGTACCCGGACACCACGTGATGATCGGGTGTGATAAGTTCTACGTCCATCTACAACGGTGCAAAACAGTTGCACGCATGAATACTCAGGTTAAACTTGACGAGCCTTGCATATAACAGATATGGCCTCGAACACGGAGACCGAAGGTCGAACGTGAATCATATAGTAGATATGATCAACATAGTGATGTTCACCATTGAAACTACTCCATCTCACGTGATGATCGGACATGGTTTAGTTGATTTGGATCACGTAATCACTTAGATAACTAGAGAGATGTCTGTCTAAGTGGGAGTTTTAATATGATTAATTAAACTTAAATTTATCATGAGCTTAGTACCGATAGTATTTTGCTTGTCTATGTTTCTGTAGATAGATGGCTCGTGCTGTTGTTCCGTTGAATTTTAATGCGTTCCTTGAGAAAGCAAAGTTGAAAGATGATGGTAGCAATTACACGGACTGGGTCCGAATTTGAGGATTATCCTCATTGCTGCACGTAAAAATTACGCCTGGAAGCACCGCTGGGTGACAGCCTGCTGCAGGAGCTGAGCCGAAGTTGTGAACGTCCGCAAAGCAAAGCTGATGACTACTCAATAGTTCAGTGTGCCATGCTTTACGGCTTAGAACCGGTCTTCAACGACGTTTTGAACGTCATGGAGCATATGAGATGTTCCAGAGTTGAAGTTAATATTTCAAGCAAATGCCCGGATTGAGAGATATGAAGTCTCCAATAAGTTCTATAGCTGCAAGATGGAGGAGAATAGTTCACAAGTGAACATATACTCAAAATGTCGGGTATAATAATCACTTGATTCAACTGGGAGTTACTCTTCCGGATGATAGTGTCATTGATGAATTCTCCAATCATCGCCACCAAGCTACAAGAGCTTCGTGATGAACTATAATATGCAAGGAATGACTAAGACAATTCCTGAGCTCTTCGCAATGCTAAAAGCATGGAGGTAGAAATCAAGAAAGAGCATCAAGTGTTGATGGTCAACAAGACCACTAGTTTCAAGAAAAGGGCAAAGGGAAGAAGAAGGAAACTTCAAAAGAACAGCAAGAAAGTTGCTGATCAAGAGAAGAAACCCAAGTCTGGACCTAAACCTGAAACCGAGTGTTTTTACCGCAAGTAGACTGGACATCGGAAGCGGAACTGCCCCAAGTATTTGGCGGATAAGAAGGATGGCAAGGTGAACAAAGGTATATGTGATATACATGTTATTGATGTGTACCTTACTAGAGCTCGTAGTAGCACTGGTATTTGATACTGGTTCATTGCTAATATTTGCAACTCAAACAGGACTACGGAATAGACGAGCACCGCAAAGGACGAGGTGACGATGCGCGCGTGGGAAATGGTTCCAAAGTCAATGTGATCGCGGTCGGCACACTACCTCTACATCTACCTTCGGGATTAGTTTTAGACCTAAATAATTGTTATTTGGTGCCGCGTTGAGCATGAACATTATATCTGGATCTTGTTTGATGCGAGACGGTTATTCATTTAAATCGAGAATAATGGTTGTTCTATTTATATGAGTAATATCTTTTATGGTCATGCACCCTTGAAGAATGGTCTATTCTTGTTGAATCTCGACAGTAGTGATACACATATTCATAATGTTGAAGCCAAAAGATGCAGAGTTGATAATGATAGTGCAACTTATTTGTGGCATCGCCGCTTAGGTCATATCGGTGTAAAACGCATGAAGAAACTCCATACCGATGGGCTTCGGAATCACTTGATTATGAATCACTTGGTACTTGCGTAACCGTGCCTCATGGGCAAGATGACCAAAACGCCGTTCTCCGGAACTATGGAGCGAGCAACTGATTTGTTGGAAATCATACATACCGATGTTTGTGGTCCAATGAATGTTGAGGCACTTGGCGGTATCGTTATTTTCTCACCTTCACAGATGATTTGAGTAGATATGGGTATATCTACTTAATGAAACACAAATCTGAAACATTTGAAAAGTTCAAAGAATTTCAGAGTGAAGTGGAAAATCATCGTAACAAGAAAATAAAGTTTCTACGATCTGATCGTGGAGGAGAATATTTGAGTTACGAGTTTGGTTTACATTTGAAACAATGTGGAATAGTTTAGCAACTCACGCCACCCGAACACCACAGAGAAATGGTGTGTCCGAACGTCGAATCGTACTTTACTTGATATGGTGCGATCTATGATGTCTCTTACTGATTTACCGCTATCGCTTTGGGGATATGCTTTAGAGACGGCCGCATTCACGCTAAATAGGGCACCATCTAAATCCGCTGAGACGACACCGTATGAACTGTGGTTTGGCAAGAAACCAAAGTTGTCGTTTCTTAAAGTTTGGGGCTGCGATGCTTATGTGAAGAAACTTCAACCAGATAAGCTCGAACCCAAATCGGAAAATGTGTCTTCATAGGATACCCAAAGGAGACTGTTGGGTACACCTTCTATCACAGATCTGAAGGCAAGATTTTCGTTGCTAAATTCGGATCCTTTCTAGAGAAGGAGTTTCTCTCGAAAGAAGTGAGTGGGAGGAAAGTAGAACTTGATGAGATAATCAGATCTGCTCCCTTATTGGAAAGTAGTTCATCACAAGAAATGGTTCTGTGACAACTACACCAATTAGTGAGGAAACTAATGATGATGATCATGAAGCTTCAGATCAAGTTACTACTGAACCGTCGAGGTCAACCAGAGTAAAATACGCACTGAGTGGTACGGTAATCCTATTCGGAAGTCATGTTACTTGACCATGGCGAACCTACAAACTATGAAGAAGCGATGGTGAGCCCAGATTCCGCAAAATGGCTGGAAGCCATGAAATCTGAGATGGGATCCATGTATGAGAACAAAGTATGGACTTTGGTTGACTTGCCCGATGATCGGCAAGCCATTGAGAATAAATGGATCTTTAAGAAGAAGACTGACGCCGATGGTAATATAACTGTCTACAAAGCTCGACTTGTTGCGAAAGGTTTTCGACAAGTTCAAGGGGTTGACTACGATGAGACTTTCTCACCAGAAGCGATGCTTAAGTCTGTCCGAATCATGTTAGCAATTGCCGCATTTTATGATTATGAAATTTGGCAAATGGATGTAAAACTGCATTCTTGAATGGATTTCTAGAAGAAGAGTTGTATATGATGCAACCAGAAGGTTTTGTCGATCCAAAGGGTACTAACAAAGTGTGCAAGCTCCAGCGATCAATTTATGGTCAGTGCAAGCCTCTCGGAGTTGGAATAAACGCTTTGATAGTGTGATCAAAGATATGGGTTTATCTGAGACTTTTGGAGAAGCTCTGTATTTACAAGAAAGTGAGTGGGAGCTCAGAGCATTTCTAATATTATATGTGGACGACATATTATTGATTGGAAATGATATAGAATTTCTGGATAGCATAAAAGGATACTTGAATAAAAGTTTTCAATGAAAGACCTCGTGAAGCTGCTTACATATTGGGCATCAAGATCTATAGAGATAGATCAAGACGCTTAATTGGACTTTCACAAAGCACATACCTTGATAAAGTTTTGAAGAAGTTCAAAATGGATCAGCAAAGAAAGGTTTTTACCTGTATTATAAGGTGTAAGATTGAGTCGACTCAATGCCCGACCACAGCAGAAGATAGAGAGAAAATGAAAGATGTTCCTATGCTTCAGCCATAGGCTCTATCATGTATGCAATGCTGTGTACCAGACTGACGATGCTTAGCTGTAAGCTTGGCAGGAAGGTACCAAAGTAATCCAGAGTGGATCATTGGACAGCGTCAAGAACATCTGAAATACCGAAAAGGACTAAGGATATGTTTCTCGATATGGAGGTGACAAAGAGCTAGTCGTAAATGGTTACGCCGATGCAAGCTTTGACACTGATCCGGACGATTCTAAATCGCAAACCGGATACGTATTTTTATTAAACGGTGGAGCTGTCGGTTGGTGCAGTTCTAAACAAAGCGCCGTGGCGGGATCTACATGTGAAGCGGAGTACATAGCTGCTTGGAAGCAGCAAATGAAGGAGTCTGGATGAAAGAGTTCATTTCCGATCTAGGTGTTATACCTAGTGCATCGGGACCAATGAAGATCTTCTCGTGACAATATGGTGCAATTGCCTTGGCAAAGGAATCCAGATTTCACAAGAGGACCAAGCATATCAAGAGACGCTTCAATTCCATTCGGGACCAAGTCCAAGTGGGAGACATAGAGATTTGCAAAATACATACGGATCTGAATGTTGCAGACCCGCTGACTAAGCCTCTTCCACGAGCAAAACATGATCAGCACCAAGACTCCATGGGTGTTAGAATCATTACTTGTGTAATCTAGATTATTGACTCTAGTGCAAGTGGGAGATCAAGGAAATATGCCCTAGAGGCAATAATAAAGTTATTATTTATTTCCTTATATCATGATAAATGTTTATTATTCATGCTAGAATTGTATTAACCGGAAACATAATACATGTGTGAATACATAGACAAGCAGATAGTCACTAGTATGCCTCTACAAGACTAGCTCATTAATCAAGATGGTTATGTTTCCTAACCATAGACATGTGTTGTCATTTGATTAATGGGATCACATCATTAGGAGAATGATGTGATTGACATGACCCATTCCGTTAGCTTAGCACTTGATCGCTTAGTATGTTGCTAATGCTTTCTTCATGACCTATACATGTTCCTGTAACTATGAGATTATGCAACTCCTGTTTACGGAGGAACACTTTGGTACTACCAAACGTCACAACGTAATCGGGTGATTATAAAGGAGTACTACAGGTGTCTCCAAAGGTACTTGTTGGGTTGGCGATTTCGAGATTAGGTTTTGTCACTCCGATTGTCGGAGAGGTATCTCTGGGCCTTCTCGGTGATACACATCACTTAAGCCTTGCAAGCATTACAACTAATGAGTTAGTTGTGAGATGATGTATTACGGAACGAGTAAAGAGACTTACCGTAACGAGATTGAACTAGGTATTGGATACCGACGATCGAATCTCGGGTAAGTAACATACCGATGACAAAGGAACAACGATGTCGTTATGCGGTTTGACCGATAAAGATCTTCGAGAATATGTAGGAACCAATATGGGCATCCAGGTTCCGCTATTGGTTATTGACCGAGAATGGTTCTAGGTCATGTCTACATAGTTCTCGAACCCGTAGGGTCCGCACGCTTAACGCTTCGATGACAGTTCATTATGAGTTTATAAGTATTGATGCACCAAGGTTGTTCGAGTCCCGGATATGATCACGGACATGACGAGGAGTCTCAAATGGTCGAGACATAAAGATTGATATATTGGAAGCCTATGTTTGGACTTGGAAGGGTTCGAATGAAAACAGGGGTTACCGGAACCCCGGGGTATATGGGCCTTAATGGGCCACAAGGGAGAAGAGGAAGGGCCGGCCAGGGCAGGCAGCGCGCCCCTCCCCTCTAGTCCGAATAGGACAAGGAGAGGGGGCGCGCCTTCCCTCTTCCCTCCCCAATCCTACTCCAACTAGGAGAGGGGGAGTCCTACTCGGTGGGAGTAGGACTCCTCCAGCAGCGCCTCCCTAGGGCCGGCCGCACCCCCTTTGCTCCTTTATATACGGGGCAGGGGCACCCATGACACACAAGTTGATCTACGGATCGTTCCTTAGCCGTGTGCGGTGCCCCCTCCACCATATTCCACTTTGGTCATATCGTCGAGAGCTTAGGCGAAGCCTCGCGCGGAGAAGTCATATCGTCATGAGCTTAGGCGAAGCCCTGCGCCGGTGGAGCATCAACATCGCCACCACGCCGTCAGGTCGACGGAACTCATCCCCGACACTTTGCTGGATCGAGTCCGGGATCGCCATCGAGCTGAACGTGTGCGTAACTCGGAGGTGCCGTGACGCTCGGTGCTTGGATCGGTCGGATCGTGAAGACGACGACTACATCAACCGCGTTGTTATAACGCCTCGCTTTCGGTCTCACGAGGGTACGTGGACGGACACTCTCCCTCTCGTTGCTATGCCATCACCATGGTCTTGCGTGTTCGTAGGAAATTTTTTGAAATTACTACGTTCCCCAACAGGGGTGCCACTGGTTGGTGATCTCCTTCGGATCCCATGTTCGCGCTGGTCGTGGAGGAAGTCGGTGAGGCCCGCATTCTCAGCCAAATAATAAAAATCATCATGAATCCCGGCTGCCCTCAGGAAATCATCACAAGGCCATTCGCACGGCCGAACCTCCGCGGTGCGAGGGAGATTATATTTGGGCCTTTTATCCTCTTCACTTTGTGTATCCTTCGAGCTTCAGCTCGAAGAGCCCCTCAAAAATCTCTTCATCAATTTCTGAAATTTCTCAAATTTTTAGTAACTTAAAATAAAAGTGAACCAAACTCAATAATATTGATAGCAACTACTCCCACAAGTGCCTAGAGACTATATCATGCATTAGAACTACTTGGGACCAAATAAATTTGACATGCAAGCTCAAGAACAGGGTCACCTAAGCAGCAAAAATTTGCAATGAATAAAGCATTAGAACAAAAACTAATTGGACCATTGGAGGAGTCACATACCGAAGAACAATCCCCCAAATCAGTTTTGTGAGTGGAGTTTGAGCAAGGAGATCGAAAATCGCAGCAAGATGAGCTAGAACTCGTGCTTGAGCTGGTTGGTGATTTTTTGGGAGGAAGAAGGGTGTGTGGGTGCTGGAATAAGTGGAGGGGGCCACCAGGGGCCCACGAGGCAGGGGGCGCGCCCAGGGGGGTGGGCGCGCCCTGGACCCTCGTGGCCAGGTGCTTGCTCCCCCGGATGTGTTCTCAGTGCCAGATATTCTCAAATATTCTAGAAAAAAATCATATTTCATTTTCGGGGCATTTGCAGAACTTCTATTTTGGGGGTATTTTTTATTGCAAGGATAATTCAGAAAACAGACTAAAAAAAATACTATTTTTGCTTTATTTAATCTAAATAATAGAAAGTAAAAGGAGGGTACAGAAGGTTGTGCTTTCTAACTTCATCCATCTCATGCTCATTATTGCGATAAATATGAGAAGATCATGTTTATTGCGATACGATTATTCATTTGAAGTTAAAGAATAATTGTTATTCTGTTTACATGAATAAAACCTTTGATGGTTATACACCCAATGAAAATAGTTTGTTGGATCTCGATCGTAGTGATACACATATTCATAATATTGATGCCAAAAGATGCAAAGTTAATAATGATAGTACAACTTATTTGTGGCACTGCCGTTTGGGTCATATCGGTGTAAAGCACATGAAGAAACTCCATAAAGATGGATTTTCGGAATCACTTGGTTATGAATCGTTTGATGCTAGCGAACCGTGCCTTTGGGCGAGATGACTAAAACTCCGTTCTTCGGAACAATGGAACGAGCAAGAAACTTGTTGGAAATAATACATACTGATGTATGCAGACCAATGAGTATTAAGGCTCGTGGCGTGTATCGTTATTTTCTGACCTTCACAGATGATTTGAGCAGATATGGTATATCTACTTGATGAAACATAAGTCTGAAATAGTTGAAAGGTTCAAAGAATTTCAGAGTGAAGTGGAAAATCATCGTAATAAGAAAATAAAGTTTCTGCGATCTGATCGTGGAGATGAATATTTGAGTTACGAGTTTGGTCTTCAATTAAAACAATGTGGAATAGTTTCACAGCTCACGCCACCTGGAACACCACAACGTTATGGTGTGTCCGAACGTCAGAATCAAGACTTTATTTGATATGGTGCGATCAATGATGTCTCTTACCGATTTACCAATATCGTTTTGGGGTTATGCATTAGAGACAGCTGCATTCACGTTAAATAGGGCACCATCTAAATCCGTTGAGATGACACCTTATGAACTGTGGTTTGGCAAGAAACCCAAGTTGTCGTTTCTTAAAGTTTGGGGTTGCGATGTTTATGTGAAAAAGTTTCATCCTGATAAGCTCAAACCCAAATCGGAGAAGTGCGTCTTCATAGAATACCCAAAGGAAACTGTTGGGTACACCTTCTATCACAGATCCAAAAGCAAGATATTCGTTGCTAAAATGGATCCTTTCTAGAGAAGGAGTTTCTCTCGAAACAAGTGAGTAGGAGGAAAGTAGAACTTGATAAGGTAATTGTACCTTCTCCTGAATTGGAAAGTAGTTCATCACAGAAATTAGTTCCAGTGATTCCTACACCAATTAGTGAGGAAGCTAATCATGATGATCATGAAACTTTAGATCAAGTTACTACAGAACCTCGTAGGTCTTCCAGAGTACGGTCCGCACCAGAGTGGTACGGTAATCCTGTTCTGGAAGTCATGTTACTAGACCATGATAAACCTACGAACTATGAGGGAAGCGATGGTGAGCCCAGATTCCGCAAAATGGCTTGAGTCCATGAGATCTGAGATGAGATCCATGTATGAAAACAAAGTATGGACTTTGATTGACTTGCCCAATGATCGGCGAGACATTAAGATTAAATGGATCTTCAAGAGGAAGAACAGACGCTGATAGTGTTACTATCTACAAAGCTAGAATTGTCGTAAAAGGTTTTCGACAAGTTCAAGGTGTTGACTACGATGAGAATTTCTCACTCGTATCTATGCTTAAGTCTGTCCGAATCATGTTAGCAATTGCCGCATTTTATGGAATCTGGCAAATGGATAAACAAAACTGCATTCCTTAATGGAATTATTAAAGAAGAGTTGTATATGATGCAACCAAGATGTTTTGTCGATCCTAAAGGTGTTAACAAAATGTGCAAGCTCCAGCGATCCATCTATGGACTGCTGCAAGCATCTCGGAGTTGGAATATACGCTTTGATAAGTTGATCAAAGCATATAGTTTTATACAGACTTGCGGTGAAGCTTGTATTTACAAGAAAGTGAGTGGGAGCACTACAGCATTTCTAATAATTATAGGTGAATGACATATTATTAATCAGAAATAATGTAGAATTATTCTGCAAAGCATAAAGAAGTGTTTGAAAGGAGTTTTTCAAAGAAAGACCTCAGTGAAGCTGCTTACATATTGAGCATCAAGATCTATAGAGATAGATCAAGGCGCTTGATAAGTTTTTCAATGAGTACATACCTTGACAAGATTTTGAAGTAGTTCAAAATGGAATAGTCAAAAAAAGAGTTCTTACCTGTGTTACAAGGTGTGAAATTGAGTAAGACTCAAAGCCCGACCACGACAGAAGATAGAAAGAGAATGAAAGTCATTCCCCATGCCTCAGCCATAGGTTCTATAAAGTATGCCATGCTGTGTACCAGATCTATTGTATACCCTACACTGATTTTTGGCAAGGGAGTACAATAGTGATCTAGGAGTAGATCACTGGACAGCGGTCAAAATTATCCTTAGTGGAATAAGGATATGTTTCTCGATTATGGACGTGACAAAAGGTTCGTCGTAAAGGGTTACGTCGATACTGAAGGAAATATGCCCTAGAGGCAATAATAAAGTTATTATTTATTTCCTTATATCATGATAAATGTTTATTATTCATGCTAGAATTGTATTAACCGGAAACATAATACATGTGTGAATACATAGACAAACAGATAGTCACTAGTATGCCTCTACAAGACTAGCTCATTGATCGAAGATGGTTATGTTTCCTAACCATAGACATGTGTTGTCATTTGATTAATGGGATCACATCATTAGGAGAATGATGTGATTGACATGACCCATTTCGTTAGCTTAGCACTTGATCGTTTAGTATGTTGCTTATGCTTTCTTCATGACTTATACAAAGTTCCTACAACTATGAGATTATGCAACTCCCGTTTACCGGAGGAACACTTTGTGTGCTACCAAACGCCACAACGAATCGGGTGATTATAAAGGTGCTCTACAGGTGTCTCCAAAAGTATATGTTGAGTTGGCATGAATCGAGATTAGGTTTTGTCACTCCGATTGTCGGAGAGGTATCTCTGGGCCTTCTCGGTAATACACATCACATAAGCCTTGCAAGCATTACAACTAAAGAGTTAGTTGTGAGATGATGTATTACGAAACGAGTAAAGAGACTTACCGGTAACGAGATTGAACTAGGTATTGGATACCGACGATCGAATCTCGGGTAAGTAACATACCGATAACAAAAGGAACAACGTATATCGTTATGCGGTTTGACCGATAAAGATCTTCGTAGAATATGTAGGAACCAATATGGGCATCCAGGTTCCGCTATTGGTTATTGACCGAGAATGGTTCTAGGTCATGTCTACATAGTTCTCGAACCCGTAGGGTCCGCACGCTTAATGTTTCGATGACAGTTCATTATGAGTTTATAAGTATTGATGTACCGAAGGTTGTTCGGAGTCCCGGATGTGATCACGGACATGACGAGGAGTCTCGAAATGGTCGAGACATAAAGATTGATATATTGGAAGCCTATGTTTGTGAAGGAAATATGCCCTAGAGGCAATAATAAAGTTATTATTTATTTCCTTATACCATGATAAATGTTTATTATTCATGCTAGAATTGTATTAACCGGAAACATAATACATGTGTGAATACATAGACAAACAGATAGTCACTAGTATGCCTCTACAAGACTAGCTCATTAATCAAGATGGTTATGTTTCCTAACCATAGACATGTGTTGTCATTTGATTAATGGGATCACATCATTAGGAGAATGATGTGATTGACATGACCCATTCCGTTAGCTTAGCACTTGATCGCTTAGTATGTTGCTAATGCTTTCTTCATGACCCATACATGTTCCTGTAACTATGAGATTATGCAACTCCTGTTTACGGAGGAACACTTTGGTACTACCAAACGTCACAACGAATCGGGTGATTATAAAGGAGTACTACAGGTGTCTCCAAAGGTACTTGTTGGGTTTGCGATTTCGAGATTAGGTTTTGTCACTCCGATTGTCGGAGAGGTATCTCTAGGCCTTCTCGGTGATACACATCACTTAAGCCTTGCAAGCATTACAACTAATGAGTTAGTTGTGTGATGATGTATTACGGAACGAGTAAAGAGACTTACCGTAACGAGATTGAACTAGGTATTGATACCGACGATCGAATCTCGGGTAAGTAACATACCGATGACAAAGGGAACAACGATGTCGTTATGCGGTTTGACCGATAAAGATCTTCAGAGAATATGTAGGAACCAATATGGGCATCCAGGTTCCGCTATTGGTTATTGACCGAGAATGGTTCTAGGTCATGTCTACATAGTTCTCGAACCCGTAGGGTCCGCACGCTTAACGCTTCGATGACAGTTCATTATGAGTTTATAAGTATTGATGCACCAAGGTTGTTCGAGTCCCGGATGTGATCACGGACATGACGAGGAGTCTCAAATGGTCGAGACATAAAGATTGATATATTGAAGCCTACATTTGGACATCGGAAGTGTTCCGAGTGAAATCGAATTTATCGAGTACCGGAGGTTACCGAACCCCCGGGAACTACATGGGCCATAGGGCCTTGGTGGAAAGGAGAAAGGGCCAGCCCTAGGGTCGCGCGCTTCTTCCCCTAGTCCTATTAGGACTAGGAAAGGTGGGCCGCCCCTCTCTCTCTTTCCCTCCGGGAATCCTAATCCAACTAGGATTGAGGGGAATCCTACTCCCGGAGGGAGTAGGACTCCCCGGCGCCGCCTCTTGGCCGGCCAGCCCCTCCCCTTGGCTCCTTTATATACGGGGCAGGGGCACCCTAGAACACACAAGTTGATCTACGGATCGTTCCTTAGCCGTGCAGCGGTGCCCCTTCCACCATATTCCACTTCGGTCATATCGTCAGAGAGCTTAGCGAAGCCCTGCACCGGAGAAGTCATATCGTCGTGGAGCTTAGGCGAAGCCCTGCGCCGGTGGAGCATCAACATCGCCACCACGCCGTCGTCTTGACGGAACTCATCCCCGACACTTTGCTGGATCGGAGTCCGGGATCGCCATCGAGCTGAACGTGTGCGAACTCGGAGGTGCCGTGACGCTCGGTGCTTGGATCGGTCGGATCGTGAAGACGACGACTACATCAACCGCGTTGTTATAACGCTTCCGCTTTCGGTCTCACGAGGGTACGTGGACGGACACTCTCCCTCTCGTTGCTATGCCATCACCATGGTCTTGCGTGTTCGTAGGAAATTTTTGAAATTACTACGTTCCCCAACAGTGGCATCCGAGCCTGGTTTTATGCGTTGATGTCATATGCACGAGTAGAACACAAGTGAGTTGTGGGCGATATAAGTCATACCGCTTACCAGCATGTCATACTTTGGTTCAGCGGTATTGTGAGATGAAGCGCCCGGACCGACATTACGCAGACGCTTACGCGAGACTGGTTTCACCGCCCGAGCACTCGTTGCTTAAAGGTGACCGCGGGTGTCTGTCTCTCTCACTTTAGTTGAACTGAGTGTGGCTACGCCCGTCCTTGCGAAGGTTAAAACAGCACCAACTTGACAAACTATCGCTGTGGTTTTGATGCGAGGTAAGAACGGTTCTTGCTCAGCCCGTAGCAGCCACGTAAAACTTGCAACAACAAAGTAGAGGACGCCTAACTTGTTTTTGCAGGGCATGATGTGATGTGATGTGGTCAAGACGTGATGCTATATTTTATTGTATGAGATGATCATGTTTTGTAACCGAAGTTATCGGCAATCGGCAGGAGCCATATGGTTGTCGCTTATTGTATGAAATGCAACGCCATGTAATTGCTTTACTTTATCACTAAGCAGTAGCGATAGTCGAGAAGCAATAGTTGGCGAGACGACAACGATGCTACGATGGAGATCAAGGTGTCGCGCGGTGACGATGGTGATCATGGCGGTGCTTGGCGATGGAGATCACAAGCACAAGATGATGATGACCATATCATATCACTTATATTGATTGCATGTGATGTTTATCCTTTATGCATCTTATCTTGCTTTGATTGACGGTAGCATTATAAGATGATCTCTCACTAAAATTATCAAGAAGTGTTCTCCCGAGTATGCACCGCTGCCAAAGTTCGAGTACCCGCACACCACGTGATGATCGGTGTGATAAGTTCTACGTCCATCTACAACGGTGCAAAACAGTTGCACGCGCGAATACTCAGGTTAAACTTGACGAGCCTTGCATATAACAGATATGGCCTCGAACACGGAGACCGAAGGTCGAACGTGAATCATATAGTAGATATGATCAACATAGTGATGTTCACCATTGAAACTACTCCATCTCACGTGATGATCGGACATGGTTTAGTTGATTTGGATCACGAATCACTTAGATAACTAGAGAGATGTCTGTCTAAGTGGGAGTTTTAATATGATTAATTAAACTTAAATTTATCATGAACTTAGTACCGATAGTATTTTGCTTGTCTATGTTTATCTGTAGATAGATGGCTCGTGCTGTTGTTCCGTTGAATTTTAATGCGTTCCTTGAGAAAGCAAAGTTGAAAGATGATGGTAGCAATTACACGGACTGGGTCCGTAACTTGAGGATTATCCTCATTGCTGCACGAAAAATTACGCCCTGGAAGCACCGCTGGGTGACGCCTGTCTGCAGAGCTGAGCCGAAGTTGTGAACGTCCGCAAAGCAAAGCTGATGACTACTCAATAGTTCAGTGTGCCATGCTTTACGGCTTAGAACCGGTCTTCAACGACGTTTTGAACGTCATGGAGCATATGAGATGTTCCAGGAGTTGAAGTTAATATTTCAAGCAAATGCCCGGATTGAGAGATATGAAGTCTCCAATAAGTTCTATAGCTGCAAGATGGAGGAGAATAGTTCATCGGTGAGCACATACTCAAAATGTCCGGGTATAATAATCACTTAATTCAGCTGGGAGTTAATCTTCCGGATGATAGTGTCATTGATGAATTCTCCAATCATCGCCACCAAGCTACAAGAGCTTCGTGATGAACTATAATATGCAAGGGATGACCAAAACAATTCCCGAGCTCTTCACAATGCTAAAAGCCATGGAGGTAGAAATCAAGAAAGAGCATCAAGTGTTGATGGTCAACAAGACCACTAGTTTCAAGAAAAGGGCAAAGGAAAGAAGAAGGAAACTTCAAAAGAACAGCAAGAAAGTTGCTGATCAAGAGAAGAAACCCAAGTCTGGACCTAAACCTGAAACTCGAGTGTTTTACCGCAAGCGATCGACCTCGAAGCGGAACTGCCCCAAGTATTTGGCGGATAAGAAGGATGGCAAGGTGAACAAAGGTATATGTGATATACATGTTATTGATGTGTACCTTACTAGAGCTCGTAGTAGCACTGGTATTTGATACTGGTTCATTGCTAATATTTGCAACTCAAACAGGACTACGGAATAGACGAGCACCGCAAAGAACGAGGTGACGATGCGTGGGAAATGGTTCCAAAGTCAATGTGATCGCGGTCGGCACGCTACCTCTACATCTACCTTCGGGATTAGTTTTAGACCTAAATAATTGTTATTTGGTGCCAGCGTTGAGCATGAACATTATATCTGGATCTTGTTTGATGTGAGACGGTTATTCATTTAAATCAGAGAATAATGGTTGTTCTATTTATATGAGTAATATCTTTTATGGTCATGCACCCTTGAAGAATGGTCTATTCTTGTTGAATCTCGACAGTAGTGATACACATATTCATAATGTCGAAGCCAAAAGATGCAGAGTTGATAATGATAGTGCAACTTATTTGTGGCATCGCCGCTTAGGTCATATCGGTGTAAACGCATGAAGAAACTCCATACAGATGGACTTTTGGAATCACTTGATTATGAATCACTTGGTACTTGTGAACCGTGCCTCATGGGCAAGATGACTAAAACACCGTTCTCCGGTTGTATGGAGAGAGCAACAGATTTGTTGGAAATCATACATACAGATGTATGTGGTCCAATGAATGTTGAAGCTCGTGGCGGATATCGTTATTTTCTCACCTTCACAGATGATTTGAGTAGATATGGGTATATCTACTTAATGAAACACAAATCTGAAACATTTGAAAAGTTCAAAGAATTTCAGAGTGAAGTGGAAAATCATCGTAACAAGAAAATAAAGTTTCTACGATCTGATCGTGGAGGAGAATATTTGAGTTACGAGTTTGGTTTACATTTGAAACAATGTGGAATAGTTTCGCAACTCACGCCACCCGGAACACCACAGAGAAATGGTGTGTCCGAACGTCAGAATCGTATTTTACTAGATATGGTGCGATCTATGATGTCTATTTCCGATTTACCGCTATCATTTTGGGGTTATGCTTTAGAGACGGCCGCATTCACGTTAAATAGGACACCGTCAAAATCCGCTGAGACGACGCCTTATGAACTGTGGTTTGGCAAGAAACCAAAGTTGTCGTTTCTTAAAGTTTGGGGCTGCGATGCTTATGTAAAGAAACTTCAACCAGATAAGCTCGAACCCAAATCGGAAAAATGTGTCTTCATAGGATACCCAAAGGAGACTGTTGGGTACACCTTCTATCACAGATCTGAAGGCAAGATTTTCGTTGCTAAATTCGGATCCTTTCTAGAGAAGGAGTTTCTCTCGAAAGAAGTGAGTGGGAGGAAAGTAGAACTTGATGAGATAATCAGATCTGCTCCCTTATTGGAAAGTAGTTCATCACAAGAAATGGTTCCTGTGACAACTACACCAATTAGTGAGGAAACTAATGATGATGATCATGAAGCTTCAGATCAAGTTACTACTGAACTTCGAGGTCAACCAGAGTAAAATACGCACTGAGTGGTACGGTAATCTTATTTCGAAGTCATGTTACTTGACCATGGCGAACCTACAAACTATGAAGAAGCGATGGTGAGCCCAGATTCGCAAAATGGCTGGAAGCCATGAAATCTGAGATGGGATCCATGTATGAGAACAAAGTATGGACTTTGGTTGACTTGCCCGATGATCGGCAAGCCATTGAAAATAAATGGATCTTTAAGAAGAAGACCGACGCCGATGGTAATATAACTGTCTACAAAGCTCGACTTGTTGCGAAAGGTTTTCGACAAGTTCAAGGGGTTGACTACGATGAGACTTTCTCACCAGAAGCGATGCTTAAGTCTGTCCGAATCATGTTAGCAATTGCCGATTTTATGATTATGAAATTTGGCAAATGGATGTAAAACTGCATTCTTGAATGGATTTCTAGAAGAAGAGTTGTATATGATGCAACCAGAAGGTTTTGTCGATCCAAAGGGTACTAACAAAGTGTGCAAGCTCCAGCGATCAATTTATGGTCAGTGCAAGCCTCTCGAGTTGGAATAAACGCTTTGATAGTGTGATCAAAGATATGGGTTTATACAGACTTTTGGAGAAGCCCTGATTTACAAGAAAGTGAGTGGGAGCTCAGAGCATTTCTAATATTATATGTGGATGACATATTATTGATTGGAAATGATATAGAATTTCTGGATAGCATAAAAGGATACTTGAATAAAAGTTTTTCAATGAAAGACCTCGTGAAGCTGCTTACATATTGGGCATCAAGATCTATAGAGATAGATCAAGACGCTTGATTGGACTTTCACAAAGCACATACCTTGATAAAGTTTTGAAAAGTTCAAAATGGATCAGGCAAAGAAAGTTTTTACTGTATTATAAGGTGTAAGATTGAGTCGACTCAATGCCCGACCACAGCAGAAGATAGAGAGAAAATGAAAGATGTTCCTATGCTTCAGCCATAGGCTCTATCATGTATGCAATGCTGTGTACTAGACCGACGATGCTTAGCTGTAAGCTTGGCAGGAAGGTACCAAAGTAATCCAGAGTGGATCATCGACAGCGGTCAAGAACATCCTGAAATACGAAAAGGACTAAGGATATGTTTCTCGATATGGAGGTGACAAAGAGCTAGTCGTAAATGGTTACGCCGATGTAAGTTTTGACACTCGATCCGGACGATTCTAAATCGCAAACCGGATACGTGTTTTTATTAAACGGTGGAGCTGTCGGTTGGTGCAGTTCTAAACAAAGCGCCGTGGCGGGATCTACATGTGAAGCGGAGTACATAGCTGCTTGAAGCAGCAAATGAAGGAGTCTGGATGAAAGAGTTCATTTCCGATCTAGGTGTCATACCTAGTGCATCGGGACCGATGAAGATCTTCTCGTGACAATATGGTGCAATTGCCTTGGCAAAGGAATCCAGATTTCACAAGAGGACCAAGCATATCAAGAGACGCTTCAATTCCATTCGGGACCAAGTCCAAGTGGGAGACATAGAGATTTGCAAAATACATACGGATCTGAATGTTGCAGATCCGCTGACTAAGCCTCTTCCACGAGCAAAACATGATCAGCACCAAGACTCCATGGGTGTTAGAATCATTACTATGTAATCTAGATTATTGACTCTAGTGCAAGTGGGAGATCAAGGAAATATGCCCTAGAGGCAATAATAAAGTTATTATTTATTTCCTTATACCATGATAAATGTTTATTATTCATGCTAGAATTGTATTAACCGGAAACATAATACATGTGTGAATACATAGACAAACAGATAGTCACTAGTATGCCTCTACAAGACTAGCTCATTAATCAAGATGGTTATGTTTCCTAACCATAGACATGTGTTGTCATTTGATTAATGGGATCACATCATTAGGAGAATGATGTGATTGACATGACCCATTCCGTTAGCTTAGCACTTGATCGCTTAGTATGTTGCTAATGCTTTCTTCATGACCCATACATGTTCCTCGTAACTATGAGATTATGCAACTCCTGTTTACCGGAGGAACACTTTGGTACTACCAAACGTCACAACGAATCGGGTGATTATAAAGGAGTACTACAGGTGTCTCCAAAGGTACTTGTTGGGTTGGCGATTTCGAGATTAGGTTTTGTCACTCCGATTGTCGGAGAGGTATCTCTAGGCCTTCTCGGTGATACACATCACTTAAGCCTTGCAAGCATTACAACTAATGAGTTAGTTGTGAGATGATGTATTACGGAACGAGTAAAGAGACTTACCGTAACGAGATTGAACTAGGTATTGGATACCGACGATCGAATCTCGGGTAAGTAACATACCGATGACAAAGGAACAACGATGTCGTTATGCGGTTTGACCGATAAAGATCTTCAGAGAATATGTAGGAACCAATATGGGCATCCAGGTTCCGCTATTGGTTATTGACCGAGAATGGTTCTAGGTCATGTCTACATAGTTCTCGAACCCGTAGGGTCCGCACGCTAACGCTTCGATGACAGTTCATTATGAGTTTATAAGTATTGATGCACCAAGGTTGTTCGAGTCCCGGATGTGATCACGGACATGACGAGGAGTCTCAAATGGTCGAGACATAAAGATTGATATATTGAAGCCTACATTTGACATCGGAAGTGTTCCGAGTGAAATCGAATTTACCGAGTACCGGAGGTTACCGAACCCCCGGAACTACATGGGCCATAGTGGGCCTTGGTGGAAAGGAGAAAGGGCCAGCCCTAGGTGGCGCGCGCCCCTTCCCCTAGTCCTATTAGGACTAGGAAAGGTGGGCCGGCCCCCCTCTCTCTCTTCCCCCCTCCGGGGAATCCTAATCCAACTAGGATTGAGGGGAATCCTACTCCCGGAGGGAGTAGGACTCCCTGGCGCGCCCCCTCTTGGCCGGCCAGCCCCCTTCCCCTTGGCTCCTTTATATACGGGGGCAGGGGGCACCCTAGAACACACAAGTTGATCTACGGATCGTTCCTTAGCCGTGTGCGGTGCCCCTTCCACCATATTCCACTTTGGTCATATCGTCAGAGCTTAGGCGAAGCCCCGCTACCGGAGAAGTCATATCGTCGCGGAGCTTAGGCGAAGCCCCGCGCCGGTGGAGCATCAACATCGTCACCACGCCGTCAGGTTGACGGAACTCATCCCGACACTTTGCTGGATCGGAGTCCGGGATCGCCATCGAGCTGAACGTGTGCGTAACTCGGAGGTGCCGACGCTCGGTGCTTGGATCGGTCGGATCGTGAAGACGTACGACTACATCAACCGCGTTGTTATAACGCTTCCACTTTCGGTCTACGAGGGTACGTGGACGGACACTCTCCCCTCTCGTTGCTATGCCATCACCATGGTCTTGCGTGTTCGTAGGAATTTTTTTGAAATTACTACGTTCGCCAACAGTTTGGACTTCGGAAAGGTTCCGGATGAAAACAGGAAGTTACCGGAACACCGGGGGGTTACCGGAACCCCCCGGGGGGGTTACCGGAACCCCCCGGGGGGGTCTATGGGCCTTGATGGGCCATAAGAGAAAAGAGGAAGGGCCGGCCAGGCAGGCGCCCCCTCCCCCTCTAGTCCGAATAGGACAAGGAGAGGGGGGGCGGCGCCCCCTTCCCTCTTCCCCCTCCTCCAATCCTAATCCAACTAGGAGAGGGGGGGAGTCCTACTCCCGGTGGGAGTAGGACTCCTCCAGGCGCGCCTCCCCTAGGGCTGGCCGCACCCCCCCCTTGCTCCTTTATATACGGGGGCAGGGGGGCACCCCATGACACACAAGTTGATCTACGGATCGTTCCTTAGCCGTGTGCGGTGCCCCCTCCACCATATTCCACTTCGGTCATATCGTCGCGGAGCTTAGGCGAAGCCCTGCGCCGGTAGAGTCGTATCATCGCGGAGCTTAGGCGAAGCCCTGCGTCGGTGGAGCATCATCATCGTCACCACGCTGTCGTGCTAACGGAACTCATCCCCGACATCCTGCTGGATCGGAGTCCGGGGATCGTCATCGAGCTGAACGTGTGCTGAACACGGAGGTGCCGTACGTTCGGTACTTGGATCGGTCGGATCATGAAGACGTACGACTACATCAACCGCGTTGTCATAACGCTCGCTTTCGGTCTCACGAGGGTACGTGGACGGACACTCTCCTCTCGCTGCTATGCCATCACCATGGTCTTGCGGTACGTAGGAAATTTTTGAAATTACTACGCTCCCCAACAGTGGCATCCGAGCCAGGTTTTATGCGTTGATGTCATATGCACGAGTAGAACACAAGTGAGTTGTGGGCGATATAAGTCATACCGCTTACCAGCATGTCATACTTTGGTTCAGCGGTATTGTGAGATGAAGCGCCCGGACCGACATTACGCCAGACGCTTACGCGAGACTGGTTTCACCGCCGAGCACTCGTTGCTTAAAGGTGACCGGCGGTGTCTCTTTCTCTCACTTTAGTTGAACTGAGTGTGGCTACGCCCGTCCTTGCGAAGGTTAAAACAGCACCAACTTGACAAACTATCGGTGTGGTTTTGATGCGAGGTAAGAACGGTTCTTGCTCAGCCCGTAGCAGCCACGTAAAACTTGCAACAACAAAGTAGAGGACGCCTAACTTGTTTTTGCAGGCATGTTGTGATGTGATATGGTCAAGACGTGATGCTATATTTTATTGTATGAGATGATCATGTTTTGTAACCGGTTATCGGCAATCGGCAGGAGCCATATGGTTGTCGCTTATTGTATGAAATGCAAAGCTATGTAATTGCTTTACTTTATCACTAAGCAGTAGCGATAGTCGAGAAGCAATAGTTGGCGAGACGACAATGATGCTACGATGGAGATCAAGGTGTCGCTACCGTGACGATGGTGATCATGACGGTGCTTCGGAGATGGAGATCACAAACACAAGATGATGATGGCCATATCATATCACTTATATTGATTGCATGTGATGTTTATCCTTTATGCATCTTATTTTGCTTTGATTGACGGTAGCATTATAAGATGATCTCTCACTAAAAAAATTATCAAGAAGTGTTCTCCCTGAGTATGCACCGTTGCTAAAAGTTCGTAGTGCCCAGACACCACGTGATGATCGAGTGTGATAAGCTCTACGTCCATCTACAACGGGTGCAAGCCAGTTTTGCACACGCAGAATACTCAGGTTAAACTTGACGAGCCTAGCATATGCAGATATGGCCTCGGAACACGGAGACCGAAAGGTCGAGCGTGAATCATATAGTAGATATGATCAACATAGTGATGTTCACCATTGAAACTACTCCATCTCACGTGATGATCGGTTATGGTTTAGTTGATTTGGATCACGTGATCACTTAGATGACTAGAGATGTCTGCCTAAGTGGGAGTTCTTAAGTAATATGATTAATTGAACTTAAATTTATCATGAACTTAGTCCTGGTAGTATTTTGCAAATTATGTTGTAGATCAATAGCTCGCGTTGTTGCTTCCCTATGTTTTATATGTGTTCCTAGAGAAAATTGTATTGAAAAATGTTAGTAGCAATGTTGCGGATTGGATCCGTGATCTGAGGTTTATCCTCATTGCTGCACAGAAGAATTATGTTCTTGATGCACCGCTAGGTGACAGACCTATTGCAGGAGCAGATGCAGACGTTATGAACGTTTGGCTAGCTCAATATGATGACTACTTGATAGTTTAGTGCACCATGCTTAAACGGCTTAGAATCGGGACTTCAAAGACGTTTTGAACGTCATGGACCATATGAGATGTTCCAGGAGTTGAAGTTAATATTTCAGCAAATACCCGAGTTGAGAGATATGAAGTCTCCAACAAGTTCTATAGCTAAAAGATGGAGGAGAATCGCTCAACTAGTGAGCATGTGCTCAGATTGTCTGGGTACTTCAATCGCTTGAATCAAGTGGGAGTTAATCTTCCAGATAAGATAGTGATTGGCAGAATTCTCTAGTCACCATCACTAAGTTACTAGAACTTCGTGATGAACTATAGTATGCAAGGGATGACGAAAACGATTCCCGAGCTCTTCGTGATGTTGAAATCGATGAAGGTAGAAATCAAGAAAGAGCATCAAGTGTTGATGATTGACAAGACCACTAGTTTCAAGAAAATGGCAAAGGGAAAGAAAGGGGAATTTCAAGTAGAATGACAAGCAAGTTGTCACTCCCACGAAGAAACCCAAAGCTGAACCAAAGCCTGAAACTGAGTGCTTACACTGCATAGGAAATGGTCACTGGAAACGGAAATACCCCAAATATTTGGTGGATAAGAAGGATGGCAAAGTGAACAAGGGTATATTTGATATACAGGTTATTGATGTGTGCTTTACTAGTGTTTATAGTAGCCCCTGAGTATTTGATACTTGTTCGGTTGCTAAGATTAGTAACTCGAAACAGGAGTTACAGAATAAACAGAGACTAGTTGAAGGGGAAGTGACGATGAGTGTTGGAAGTAGTTCCAAGATTGATATGATCATCATCGCACACTCCCTATACTATCGAGATTAGTGTTTATAGTAGCCCCTGAGTATTTGATACTTGTTCGGTTGCTAAGATTAGTAACTCGAAATAGGAGTCTGAGAATAAAATGAAACTAGTTGAAGGGAAGTAACGATGAGTGTTGGAAGTAGTTCCAAGATTGATATGATCATCATCGCACACTCCCTATACTTTCGGGATTAGTGTTAAACCTAAATAAATGTTATTTGGCGTTTGTGTTGAGCATGAATATGATTTGATCATGTTTATTGCAATACGGTTATTCATTTAAGTAAGAGAATAAATTGTTGTTCTGTTTACATGAATAAAACCTTATATGGTTACACACCCAATGAAAATGGTTCGTTGGATCTCGATCGTAGTGATACACATATTCATAATATTGAAACCAAAAGATGCAAAGTTAATAATGATAGTGCAACTTATTTGTGGCACTGCAGTTTAGGTCATATTGGTGTAAAGCGATGAAGAAACTCCATATCGATGGATTTTGGAATCACTTGATTATGAATCACTTGATGCTTATGTAACCATGCCTTATGGGCAAGATGACTAAAGACTCCGTTCTCCGGAACAATAGAGCGAGCAACTGACTTATTGGAAATAATACATACCGATGTATGCGATCCGATGAGTGTTGAGGCTCACGGCAAGTATCATTATTTTCTAACCTTCACATGATGATTTGAGTAGATATGGGTATATCTACTTGATGAAACATAAGTCTGAAATAGTTGAAAGGTTCAAAGAATTTCAGAGTGAAGTGGAAAATCATCGTAACAAGAAAATAAAGTTTCTGCGATCTGATCGCCAAGAGAATAATTGAGTTATGAGTTTGGTCTACATTTGAAACAATGCGGAATAGTTTCGCAACTCACGCCACCCGGAACACCACAGCGTGATGGTGTGTCCGAACGTCATAACCGCACTTTATTAGATATATGGTGCGATCTATGATGTCTCTTACCGATTTACCACTATCGCTTTGGGGTTATGCATTAGAGACAGCTGCATTCACGCTAAAAAGGGCACCATATAAACCGCTAAAGACGACACCGTATGAACTATGGTTTAGCAAGAAACCAAAGTTGTCGTTTTTAAAGTTTGGGTTATGATGCTTATGTGAAAAAGTTTCAACATGATAAGCTTGAACCCAAATTGGAAAAGTGCGTCTTCATAGGATACCCAAAATGTTGGGTACACCTTCTATCACAGATCCGAAGGCAAGATTTTCGTTCTTAAGATGGATCCTTTCTAGAGAAGAAGTTTCTCTCGAAAGAAGTGAGTGGGAGGAAAGTAGAACTTGATGAGGTAATTATACCTTCTCCCTTATTGGAAAGTAGTTCATCACAGAAATCAGTTCCGGTGTTTCCTACACCAATTAGTGAGGAAGTTAATGATGATGATCATGAAACTTCAGATCAAGTTGCTACCAAACCTCGTAGGTCTTCCAGAGTAAGATCCGCACCAGAGTGGTACGGTAATCATGTTCTGGAAGTCATGTTACTAGACCATGATGAACCTACGAACCATGAGGAAGCGATGATGAGCCCAGATTCCGCGAAATGGCTTGAGGCCATAAAATCTGAGACATGATCCATGTATGAGAACAAAGTATGGACTTTGATTGACTTGCTCGATGATCAGCATGCCATGTTAAATAAATGGATCTTCAAGAGGAAGACAGATGCTGATAGTAGTGTTACTATCTACAAAGCTAGACTTGTCGAAAAAGGTTTTAGACAAAGTTCAAGATGTTGAATACAATGAGATTTTCTCACTTGTATCGATGCTTAAAAGTCTGTCCGAATCATGTTAGCAATTGCCACATTTTATGAAATCTGGCAAATGGATGTCAAAACTGCATTCCTTAATGGTTTTCTTAAAGAAGAGTTGTATATGATACAACTAGAAGATTTTGTCAATCCTAAAGGTGCTAACAAAATGTGCAAGCTCTAGCGATCCATCAATGGACTGGTGCAAGCATCTCGAGTTGAATATACGCTTTGATGTGTTGATCAAAGCATATGATTTTATACAGACTTTTGAAAGGCCTCAGATTTACAAGAAAGTGAGTGGGAGCACTACAGCATTTCGATTAGTATATGTGAATGACATATTGTTGATCGGAAATAATGTAGAATTATTCTGCAAAGCATAAAGGAGTGTTTGAAAGGAGTTTTTCAAAGAAAGACCTCGGTGAAGCTGCTTATATATTGAGCATCAAGATCTATAGAGATAGATCAAGACGCTTGATAAGTTTTTCAATGAATACATACCTTGACAAGATTTTCAAGTAGTTCAAAATAGAACAGTCAAAGAAAGAGTTCTTGCCTGTGTTACAAGGTGTGAGATTGAGTAAGACTCAAAACCCGACCACAAGCAGAAGATAGAAAGAGAATGAAAGTCATTCCCTATGCATCAGCCATAGGTTCTATAAAGTATGTCATGCTGTGTACCAGATCTATTGCATACCCTACCACTAAGTTTGGCAAGGAGTGCAATAGTGATCTAGAGTAGATCAATGGACAACGGTCAAAATTATCCTTAGTAGAATAAGGATATGTTTCTCGATTATGGAAGTGAAAAAGGTTCGCCGTAAAAGGTTACGCCGATGCAAGTTTTAACACTAATCTAGATGACTCTAAGTCTCAATCTGGATACATATTGAAAGTGGGAGCAATTAGCTAGAGTAGCTCCGCAAGAGCATTGTAGACATAGAATATTTGCAAAAATACATACGGCTCTGAATGTGACAGTAACCGCTGACTAAAATTATCTCACAAGCAAAACATGATCACACCTTAGTACTCTTTGGGTGTTAATCACATAGCAATGTGAACTAGATTGTTGACTCTAGTAAACCCTTTGGGTGTTGGTCACATGTCGATGTGAACTATGGGTGTTAACCACATATAGATGTGAACTATTGATGTTAAATCACATAATGATGTGAACTAGATTATTGACTCTAGTGCAAGTGGGAGACTGAAGGAAATATGCCCTAGAGGCAATAATAAAGTTATTATTTATTTCCTTATATCATGATAAATGTTTATTATTCATGCTAGAATTGTATTAACCGGAAACATAATACATGTGTGAATACATAGACAAACAGATAGTCACTAGTATGCCTCTACATGATCATACCTTAGTACTCTTTAGTTAATCATTGAACTAGATCTAGTAAACCCTTTGGGTGTTGGTTATGTTTCCTAACCTAGATTAGACATGCAAGTTGTCATTTGATTATTTCATGATAAATGGATCACATCATACATAGGAGAATGATCTACTTAACTAGATTGACATGACCATAGACATGAGTTGTCATTTGATTATGGGATCACATCATTAGGAGAATGATGTGCACCCTTGATTGATCGCTTAGTATATTGCTATGCTTTCTTCATGACTTATACACGTTCCTGTAACTATGAGATTATGCAACTCCGCTTATCGGAGGAACACTTTGGTGCTACCAAACGTCACAACGAATCTGGGTGATTATAAAGGAGTACTACGGTGTCTCCAAAGGTACATGTTGAGTTGGCATGATTTAGAGATTAGGTTTTGTCACTCCGATTGTCGGAGAGGTATCTCTGGGCCTTCTCGGTAATACACATCACTATAAGCCTTGCAAGCAATGTGACTAATGAGTTAGTTGTGAGATGATGTATTACGAACGAGTAAAGAGACTTGCTGGTAACGAGATTGAACTAGGTATTGAGATACCGACGATCGAATCTCGGGCAAGTAACATACCGATGACAAAGGAACAACGTATGTTGTTATGCGGTTTGACCGATAAAGATCTTCAGAGAATATGTAGGAACCAATATGAGCATCCAGGTTCCGCTATTGGTTATTGATCGAGAATGGTTCTAGGTCATGTCTACATTGTTCTCGAACCCGTAGGGTCCGCACGCTTAAGGTTTCGATGCGAGTTATATTATGAGTTTATGAGTTTTGATGTACCAAGGTTGTTCGAGATTCCGGATGAGATTGGGGACATGACGAGGAGTCTCGAAATGGTCGAGACATAAAGATTGATATATTGGACGACTATATTCGAGTTCGGAAAGGTTCCGAGTGATTCGGTATTTTTCGAGTATCGGAGAGTTACGGGAATTCGCCGGGAGTATATGGGCCTTATTGGGCTTTAGAGGAAGAGAGAGAGAGAGGTTGGGCGCCCCCAAGGCCTAGTCCGAATTGGACTAGGGGAGGGGGGCTCCTTCCTTCTCTTCTCTTCCCCTTCCTTGACTCCTACTCCTACTACTTGAGAGGGGGATTCCTACTCCGGTGGGAGTACCGGTGGGAGTAGGACTCCTCCAGCGCGCCTCCTTGGCTGGCCGCCCCCCTTGGCTCCTTTATATACGGGGGCAGGGGGGCACCCCATAACACACAAGTTGATCTTCGTGATCGTTCCTTAGCCGTGTGCGGTGCCCCCCTCCACCATAGTTGTCGTGGAATTGTCACGGCAGATGTCCTCATGAAAGGACTCAGTCGCAGGGCCATCGTACGGGTTAACCTAGAGGGGTTAAAGCGGACACAAGACACGGGAATTATACTGGTTCGGCCCCTTCGATGAAGGTAAAAACCTACGCCCAGTTGTGGTGTGATTGATATGATTTCGCGACTAGGGAGCAATAGCTTTGCCTTAGCCTCAATTCTCTGTCTTTAACTCGCCACCGGTCGCCCCTTATATACACGGGTTGACGCCTTGGCCGGTTTATTAGAATCCCAATCCCGCTCATACAAGAGTCCGCTTGGTTTCTCCTTCCTTGTCTTACAATACAAGCTACAATACTAAGGCGGTTTACATGTATGGACCTTAATTCGCCTCTGGGCTCTGTGCTCCATACGGGCTCGATCACGCACGAGGTAAACCATTCTCGGGCGGTTCACACCGTAGTTGTATCCCCAACATTAGGCCCCAGATTGACTTGAACCGTTCAGTTAATCTTCTACATCTTCAGCAACTCTTGATCTCCCTTGTAAACCGCCATCCGCTTGAACCGCCGTGACATCATCCTTCGATCTTCGTGTCGTGGCACCGACGTCATTTTGAACAAAAGATCCAAACAGAAGATTCCTTCATTAAGGCTATCCGGGAATCGAGGCGGCCGCTGCACCTTCCGCCGCTTTTGACTCCTCGATTCTCGCTACCGTTGATTACTCCGGTCCCTTATAAATAGACCGGTCGGGCCATTCTTCTTCTTCTTCCTCTCTTCTTCCTCCTCGCGACCGCCGACCACAAGCTCTTGCCGTCGTCCTCAACCTCCGACCGACGCTTCACGCCGGGTCGCTGCATCAACCTGATCTTACCAGAGTTTCAGCGCTCGTCCGCGGTTCCCGCTCGTCAGGTAAGGTTTCCTTCAAACCCTAGATCTCATCTGAAAACTCCGTTCGTCTCATAGCTCGTAAGCGTTCGTGCCGATTCTTCATACTAGCTCCGCCACGGCCGTACGGCTCAGCCGTACCGCTCATCCTATGCAAGTGGCTGCTTCGCGTTTACTCCGACTCTATGCATCTTCCCTTCTGTTCAGATCCTTTACTTTAACATGCCTGAACCTTCCCGCGCTGTAGGAGGTCTGCATAGGTCGAGAAATTTTCCTCATCAACTCCGTAGATCCAAATTATTTTCATTTGCATGGGAAACCTGTTTCATCTACACTTAGCAACTTTTTCAGTTCTGCCTCCTCTCGCGTTTAACCTTTGATAGCTAATCCGCTACTCCATTAGTCCTTAGTTAAACCGAATGGGAAGCCGCTACTGAATTGCCGGTTTAACAATATTCGTAACGCCTGACCTGCTCAACGGTGAACCGCTTCTTCCTTTCTTTCGCAGCTTTAGTCTTCGGAATGGCTCTCAATTTTCCGCTTGCAACCGGGTCCGTCCAGAGTCATCAAACGCAGCTCAACGGCTATGTCACCACTGGCGTTTGGCTCCAAAATGTCCTCCATTGGCGTGTTCCGAGGGCGAAGTTTCCCCGAGCGCGAGCGGGAGAAGTAATCGTGTTTATGCAGCACTTAGACCGGGGGTTCTGCCCGCCCGGTTCAAAATTTTTCCGGGACGTCCTTGCCAGTTTGCAACTCCATCCTCAGGACATCGGCCCGAATTCTGTGTCGAATATATGCAACTTTCAAGTCTTCTGTGAAGTCTATCTTCAAGAAGAACCATCTGTGGAGTTGTTCCGGATTTTTCCATTTGAACCGTCGCACGTAGTTTTTCGATGGTCCTAACACGGAGCTGGGCGGCGTTTCAATCCGAAGAGGAAGGAAGTCGATTTTCCTCACGCCAAGCACCACAGCCATCCAAAGGACTGGAACCAAACCTGGTTCTATCGCCGAACACTGCCCCGCCAACGAAAAACCCTTGCCGGGTTACCGCTTCACCGGCTCAGCAACCAGCATCCGCTGCCTTCACGCTTAACCGCCATGAACGGAAGAACTTCACACCGCAAATAATCAAGCTCCGGCTCTAATGGCCAATGGCTTAACCGGCGTGGATCTTGTACGTTGCTGGGTCTCTTGGGGTGTTTTGCCACTAAGCCGCCGCCCGGATTGATGCACGAGTACACCGCAGCCTCAAAGATCCTCAAAGGCGCCACGAGCTGCCTATAATCGAACAGGAGGTCACCGAGATCGTCAAGAAGATGCTCGATGAGCCAATCTCCGTCTCGCAGCCTAACCGGTTGGCTCCATTTTGTGCCGCCAACAAACCGCGGTAAGTTCTACTCACCGCCTTTCAGCTCTTAATACTCCGCTGATACACGCTAATCCTTGTTACTTCTCAGCCGACAGCTCATTCGAAACGAACCAAACCGGTTGGGCGCGCGTGTAAAGTCCAAGGCCACTAAGAAAACAGGCAAGAAGATGATCGCCGAGTCCTCCGATCCGCCGGAGGACGAAGAATCGAAGTTGAGGTAAACCGCTTTCCGCTTTGTGTTTCTTCCTGCATATGCTTGCCCCTTTACAATCTTTTTATCGACAATTTTCTTCCCGTGATGATCTGAAGCCAGCCATGCCGATTCTGTTGAGGTAATCTTACTTTCTTCCGAATCCGATCTTGCGCGGTTAAGAGAATTCGTCATACCGTCCGGAAAGTGAAAAATACCATTCTGTGCTTACTTGAATCCAAATCTTAACTTGAAGACACAGCAGGCTGAAGAGCGCCAGATAACCCGCACATGGCCAACGGGTTACCTCACCGGTTTACAGACACACCAATCCGGAAGCGCCGCCCGTGAGGTGACTTGCTCTCCGAAAAGCGTTATCCCTTAAAAGGTTTCTTCCGATGTCCTCTCAATCCGCCTGACCCGAATTATCAGGCCTCTTCCAACTCGTCTGGCGGTTCATCCACCACACAACTGCCTCCGCTGAACATCGCCGCAGGGTATGTGATTATTGTCTGTCAATTCGACTCACCATCACCTTAGTCAATTTGTCTTGATCTGATTCTGAATATTGCAGCACCAAGGCTCGCTTGGGCAAGAAAGCGAAAACTCTTGACCCTACCCCGGATGTTGATCCAGAGAAAACCCCAGAACAACCACACGAAAATCCTGAAGCTGCCAAGGAAAGCTCTAGCGAGTTGTACAAAGACGACATCGCTGATCCGCGGAAGTTGAACCGAGGTCCAAGTGGAAACTTCACAGCCTGCTCCATCAAACCCGCTCGCCGAGCCGGTCGTGGATCGTTGAACCGCCGAGCGAGCAAAACGACATCGAGCCCAAACAAGACCGCTGAAAATGACGATGTTATTGTGACAGGTACTGGCTATACTGCTCCTAGCCAACCGGTCGCTTTAGCAAAGCACAGCATCAAAGAAAGTTCCACTACTATGAGCAAGGACAAGGGGAAGACTGATATGTCGGCTTACGACAATTTCTCTGCCCAAGAGCTTCATTCCGGCTTTCTGAACCGGCTTTACACAAGCAAGTGACTTCAAGCCGGTCTAGTAAATCGCATGAAGGACCGCTATGAGGTAATGGGCTGACCTTTCTTTTATTTTAACTGCATAGTAGCCCCCAAGGGTCGGTTTAACTTTGTAAAGTTAAACCGGGACTTAAGGTGTGTCCTCATAGCAAATTGAGATCAACTAGCCATTAGCCCCCAAGTGCCAAGTTGAATACTTGTATTAAGCTTGGGACTTGTATAATGAAACCACTAACCTGCTTCCTTTGTCATCGAATGAAATACACCAAAGAAGTTGTGCAACTCAAGGACCTCCGAACCAACTGAAATCCAAATAATGAAGCCACCAAAGCCAAGGATGAGCTAAAACTGCCCCGACCACCATGGAACAGCTGAAGGAGTGGTACAAACCGAAGGGTCAATCGGGACACCGAGAAGGCCGGTTTAGTAAAGCGGCGGAGGAAGCCGAGGCGGCCCTTAAACCGGTGATCAAGAGCTGACCGGACTCAAACGCCAAGTGCATGCCATGACCTCTGCCATCTTTGGTAAGCAAATTTACACTGAATATGCTCTGTGTTAATGCTTCCGCCGGTTTAACTTGAGCTGTCTAAAACTGGTGTAGGCAAACGTATTGCTCATCCGGCTCGACGTGCGGAAAAAGCTCAAAGCTTCAGACACTCGATTGAGCAGCTATATACCGGCGCCAGCGGGTCATATGCGCCACTTCATATGACAACACGGGCGCCGCCCCTGATCGAGAGACGCTGGACCGCTGTCCATGATTCCGGGCAGCTTGAAGAGATGAAGCGATCCGCAGTCCGGCTGGCACGCCATCGCTCGACTCGTGCTAAAGCATGGATAGCGGATCTTGATCCCGCCGACATAGCTAAAGGTTTTCCCAGTGCTCAAGAGAACGGTGAAGCCTTTGATAACGATGCCCTGAAACGGATTACAAAGGAAGTGCGTCCGTTGGCGAGTCAACTGGCCGCTGAAGCCAATCTGGAGGTTCACCGATCTTTTTATGACGCAAACAACAAGCGGGTGGAGTTTGTCATCCCGGAAGTGCAGAGCCTGATTCCTCCAATCCGTAAGCACACTTACGCCCCTGACGTTGATCCGCTGAGCTGATAAGTGAAGAAGCTGTCTTTCAGGCCTTAACCCGGATTGACTGGTCTACCAATGACTTTCGGGCTTTGGGTGAGGAAGAAGAAGAAGCTGAACCGACGCCAGGCGCCGTCCCCTCCACCTCGCGCCAACCCGGTGAAGCAGCGTAATCCGTCAAGCCAGGCGACATATCCAAAGCTTCAAGGCATAACTCCGCGTGAAACGCCGGGCCTCGAAAGGCTTTGTAATAGGATAGCAAGTGTCTTTCATTGAACAATGCCGGTACAACCTTGGTCTGTAAACTTTTGCATGGCGGTGCTGGATCCGTTGGCTTTTGTAGTAAATCCTGCAACATATTTTGCCTGCAATCACAAGTTCTTAAACCGCCATGGCGGTTTACACCTCTAACCAGACTGTGATACCAATATTTATATGAGAAAATACCGAGGTATACGATCAAAATTATGTGATACGAACATACCTGCCAGCATCAGGCACACAGTTGGCTTTAGCCAATCCCGAAGCGGAGGTCTTATAAACCATCACCGTCAAAGGAGGGCAACCTCAGATAAGACCGATTACCGTGTAAATCATGCCGGGCATGATAAGCCCCTGTTACTCCACAATGGATGTTTAACAAGAAATCAAACCGGAACAAAATCGCCAGCTAAAAACGATCGACAACGTAAACTGTTTAAAAATTTTGCCGGTTTACGAAGGCCGACAAAAGCCAAATGATTGGTATCAAAACCACATAAAAACAAAATCAATGAGAAAAAAACCGTTTTGCGAGACAAGGCTATACTCAGCCGGATCAGACGGTGTTACCATGGTCGGACAGGACCAAGCCCCTATACGGCGTAGCGATGGTTCAAGTCAGCCGGTCCCCAACTGAACTCGTGGCATGATGCCGATCAAGTGGCATTGCAATGGTTCGGGTTCACCAAAGCCCCAAGTGATTCTATGGCCTTAGGCCGACCAAGAGCGCGGATGGTTCAGACGTGACCATGTCCCCAAATGATCTGGTGGCTTTACCGCTAAGAGGCGTTGCATTGGTTCGGATACGACCAAGCCCCCAAATGACAAAAGTTTCAAAACAAGGCCAAGGGTTAAACCGAGGCCGCTTCACGACAAGATCTCCATGTACCCAAACCGTCTTTTATACGTAACAGATGCCCCGCTTTAGCCGAGGATCCGTTTATTGCTTTTATTCATAATATATACAGTCTTGATATGTACATAAGTGGAGCCAATGGCTCGTATAATAAGGTCAAGATGAGCTATGTTCCACGGCTGTTGGTCTCCTCCTATGACGCGGCGTGAGTCCTTTCGCCTCGAACATCAATCGATAGTAGGACCCGTTGTATAGATTCTTGCTGACCACAAAGGCCCTTCCCAAGGTGGGGATAGCTTGTGCATATCTTTCGATCTTGAATGAGCCGCAGCACTAAATCTCCTTCCGAAGGTTCTGGTTTTAACTCGCTGGCTGTGATACCGACGAAGATCTTGCTGGTAGACCGCCGAACGGGCTGCTGCCATATCGCGCTCTTCGCCCGGTCGGTCCAAACCATCTTGCCGTGTTGCCTCGCTATCCGCCTCAACATAAGCTGCTACTCGAGGCGTAGTCGTGACGGATATCATGGGAAGGACCGCCCGCCCATAGACCATAAAGAACGGCGTGTATCCAGTGGATCGGTTGGGGGTAGTGTTAATACTCCATATCACTGATGGTAGCTCTTCCACCCAACAACCCGGCGTCCTCTCTAAAGGGACCATAAGCCGGGTTTGATACCTTCAAAATTTCCTGATTAGCTCGTTCCGCTTGACCATTGGATTGCGGGTGGGCCATGAAGAAACATCAAGCCGGATGTGCTCTCGCTCACAAAATTCCTTCATAGCTCCTTTGGACAAATTGGTGCCATTGTCCGTGATGATATGTGTGGAAACCCAAACCGAAAATCACCCGCTTGATGAACTGAACCGCCGTGGCGCATCACACTTGCTAATGTGCTCGCCCGACCCACTTGGTAAACTTATCCACCGCCACCAACAGGTGGGTCTTTTTGTCCTTGGACCTTTGAAAGGCCCAACCATATCCAGCCCCCAAGTCGCAAATGGCCAAGTAATTGAATCCTCCTCAATTCTTGGGCTGGCACATGAGCACGCTCGAGAACTTTTGGCAACCATCACATCGTCTCGACCAGATCCTCCGTGATCAAGATGGGCAGTCAACCAATAGAAACCATGGCGGAATGCTTTGGCCACTGGGGACTTTGGACCGGCGTGGTGACCACAATCCCTTCATGAATCTCTCGCAATATCTCACAGCCTCTTCAGGGGACACACAACGCTGAAACGCCTACGACACATCGCGACGGTGCAACTCGCCATTAACAATGGTCATAGACTTAGACCGCCGAACTATCTGCCGGGCCAACGCCTCATCCTCCGTAACTCGCCCGGTTCATGTATGCCAAATAAGGAACGCCCAATCCGGAATGACATGCAAGGCCGCCACCAATTGAGCCTCCGGATCAGGGATAGCCAAATCAATTTCATCAGAAGCTTAAGCGACGTGTGTGCAGCACATCAAGGAAAACGCTATGGACCGGTTTACGCTGGGAACCCAGCCGGCTCAAAGCATCAGCCGCTTCGTTCTTCCGACGATCCACATGGTCCACCTGATACCCTTTAAAATGTCCTGCAACAACATCCACTTCCCGACGATATGCAGCCATGAGTGGATCTTTGAGTCCCAAGTGCGGATACTTGCTGGGCCACCAAGTCCGAGTCACCAAAGCATTTAACCCGGCTGAGATTCATTTCCTTGGCCATCCGGAGACCGTGGAGCAAAGCTTCATACTCAGCTGCATTGTTAGTACAAGGGAACATTAGGCGGAGAACATAACAGAACTTGTCACCTCGTGGGGAAGTTAATACGACTCCAGCCCCCGAGCCCTCCAATTGCCTGGACCCATCAAAATGGATGGTCCAATAGGTGTGATCCGGCTTCTCTTCTGGCGCTTGCAACTCCGTCCAATCATTAATGAAATCCACAAGTGCCTGAGACTTTATGGCCGTCCGGGGCACATACTTTAAACCGTGCGGCCCAAGTTCTATAGCCCACTTAGCAATCCGGCCAGTCGCTTCCCGGTTCAGTATGATATCACCCAAGGGAGCCGAACTGACCACTGTAATGGGGTGCCCTTGGAAATATTGCTTCAGCTTCCGGCTTGCCATAAAAACTCCATATACCAGCTTCTGCCAATGTGGATATCTTTGTTTAGATTCGATGAGAACCTCGCTGATGTAGTAAACTGGCCGCTGAACCGGATACTCCTTCCCTGCCTCCTTGCGCTCCACCACAATGGCCACACTCACCGCCTCGCATTAGCAGCAACATATAAGAGGAGCGGCTCCTCGTCAATAGGGGCAGCAAGAACAAGCGGGTTGGCCAGCTGCCGCTTTAAATCCTCCAATGCCTCATCAAGAGTGAGCCCGCATTTAATTGATCCGTCTTCTTCAAAGATCCGTACAAAGGAATGGCCTTCTCTCCTAGGCGATCGACAAACCGCTTAGCGCAGCAATCCGCCTGCCAAACGTTGGACATCGTTGATGCACTTTGGCTTAGCTAAGGAGGTGATAGCTGTAATCTTCTCCGGATTAGCCTCAATCCCCCGGTTGGACACGAGAAAACCCAACAATTTGCCTGCCGGAACACCAAAGACACACTTGGCCGGGTTGAGCATCATCTTGTACACCCGCAAGTTGTCAAAGGTTTCCTTTAAATCCTCAATCAATGTTTCCTTCTGCCTTGATTTCACCACGATATCATCCACATAAGCGTGCACATTACGGCCGATCTGTTCATGCAAACAATTCTGTACGCAACGCTGATAAGTTGCTTGGGCGCTCTTGAGCCCAAAAGGCATGGACACATAGCAGAAGGCTCCAAAAGGGGTGATAAACGCCGTTTTCTCCTGGTCCTTAACCGCCATCTTAATCTGATGATAACCGGAATACGCATCCAGAAAGCTCAAACACTCACAACCCGCCGCTGCATCAATGATCTGGTCAATGCGGGAGGGCGAAGGATCCGCCGGACAAGCTTTGTTAAGATCTGTAATCCACGCACACGCGCCAAGTGCCATTTTTCTTATGACCAACACCAGATTAGCAAGCCACTCGGGTGAAAGACTTGACGATAAACCCTGCTGCCAAAAGTCTAGCAACTTCTTCTCCGATGGCCTTGCGCCTTTCCTCGTTAAACCGGCGAAGAAACTGTTTTACCGGTTTGTATTTCGGGTCCACATTAAGAGTGTGCTCAGCGAGTTCCCTCGGTACACCTGGCATGTCAGAAGGTTTCCATGCAAAAATGTCCCGATTCTCACGGATGAACTCGATGAGCGCGCTTTCCTATTTAGGATCCAGGTTGGCACTGATGGTGAACTGCTTGGACGAATCGCCGGGCACAAAATCAACAAGCTTCGTCTCAGCCGCCGATTTGAACTTCGAGTCCGGATCATGCTCTGTAGTTGGCTTCTTCAAAGGGGTCATATCCGCCGGATCAACATTATCCTTATAATACTTTAACTCTTCCGTGGCACAAACCGACTCTGCGTAAGCCGCATCACCTTCCTTGCACTCCAGAGCGATCCGACGGCTCCCATGAACCGTTATCGTTCCTTTGTGACCCGGCATTTTCAGCTGTAAGTAAACATAACAGGGCCGTGCCATGAACTTAGCATAAGCCGGCCGCCCAAAGAGGGCGTGGTAAGGGCTTTGAATTTTCACCACCTCAAATGTCAACGTTTCTGTTCTGGAGTCATGTTCGTCTCCAAAGGTTACCTCCAGAGCTATTTTACCGACGGGGGTATGCCGACTTACTGTGCACCACTCCGTGAAACACAGATCGATGGCCCGAGATGCCTATCTGTTAACCCCATACGCCGGAAAGTTTCAGAGTACAGGATGTTGATGCTGCTTCCTCCATCCATAAGAACCTTGGTAAACTTGTACCCGCCACCGGGTGCCACCACCAGGGCTAATCGACCCGGATTGTAAACCCGGGAGGATGGTCCTCTCTGCTCCACACAATCGGCTGCTCGGACCAGCGCAGTAATGCGGCGCAGCCGGTTCAACAACACCGACCGCCCGCTTCAAGTTTTCGGTCTCGTCGGTCCAAGCTGGTGGTAAAGACGTGGTATCGCCCACCATTCAACTGCTTTGGATTGCTCGATAACCCGATCGCTGTTGTTGTTGATTGTAGCCCCTTGGTTCGACTGCTCGATTACTCGACTATTCGATTGCCTTGCCCGCCCGGATTACCACCGAATCCTGGGCCGGTATTTCCTCCACCGTAACCCGGGGCGGACCCTGAACCGCCAGCGGGCCCTTGATCATACCGGAAAGAGTTGGAGTTTTTGAACTCCTGCATAATATAACAATCCTTCCAAAGGTGGTTCGCCAGTACCTCCTTCGTCCCATGCTTCGGACAAGGTTGATTCAATACGAAATTCAAACGATCCGGATTGTGACCACCCCGGTTTGACTGCCTACCCCGGCGCCGCTGACCCTTGTCCTGCGCGTTGGTGTTGGCCACAAAGCCCATGTTGCCGTTCGCTTTACGCTTGTTCCCTCCATTGCCTGCCGAATGATGCTGCTGGCTCCTGGAGTTGCCGTTCTGTTTTCCCTTCCCCACTTCATCATTCTCAGATTCGGGATCCTTGGTACTATCAGAATCAGCGTACTTTACCAAAACGCCCATTAGAGTGCCCATGTCATGGCAAAAACGCTTCATGCGACCCAGCTTCAGCTTCAATGGCTCGAACCGGCAATTGGCTTCCAAGGTCAGGATCGCGGAATCAGGGTTGATCCGGTCTGAAGAATGTAAAACTTCCGAGACGCGGCGCACCCAATGGGTTGTAGACTCTCCCTCCGCCTGGACACAAGCCGCCAGATCCACCACAGACATGGGCTGTTTACAGGTGTCTTTGAAATTTTGGATGAACCGGGTTCGCAACTGGGTCCACGAGTTGATAGAGTTGGGCGGCAAGTTTTTCAACCAAGTCCGGGCCGTACCTTCCAGCATCATTGTGAAGTACTTTGCACATGCAGCTTCGTCCACATCTAGCATCTCCATGGCCATCTCGTAGCTTTCTATCCATGCCTCTGGAGCCAAGTCGGCAGTATAATTTGGCACCTTGCGTGGCCCCTTGAAGTCCTTGGGCAAGCGACGTTGCGTGAAAGCGGGATGAGGCAAGGCACCCCAAAGAGCCGACGTCACCCTGGCTCAAGATGGTCGGACGAACGGCGCAGCCGGATGATCCTCTACTTGTGCTGCTAACTCGCCTCCCTACGTGCCTGGCGCGTCCACTACCACTTGAGCATCTTCAAAGCCGCTGCGGATTGTTGCCGAGGCGGACCACGCTGCACATTGCTTGATACGGCCGGTTCGTCGACGCGTCGGCTATAGCTCCGGCTCGGGCGGGGGGTGGAGTGGATCCGATCCCGACTGTACGAGTAAGCTTCTTGCTGAGCCAAGGCCGTCCGGAGGAGCTCCTTAACCCGGCGTGTCTCTACCGCCTGTGGCGAATCGCCTTCAATTGAATCGCCCAACCGTGCCGCAGCCGCCACAAGATTATCCATCGGGTTGGAGTAGTGACCGGAGGTGTCTGCAAGGTCCGGGCGCACCGGTATGATGGCGAGGCAGATCTACCACCCGGGCTGAACTGTGCGGCCGCCCCAGTGCTTCCGCCGGTTCACCAACAGCGCGGATTCTGGTCCCTGCTCTGGGGTATTGAAAAGCTCCCTACCTCAAAAACTGAAGGCAAACGGACCTGTACTTCCTTTTCATGACTTCTCGTGATGCGCTCTGGTCCAGCTGAGCCTATAAGCTCTCGCGATCCAAAGCGGCTCGCTCCATCGCCATCCGTTCGTCCGCTGCCGCCAGTCCGCTTTAGCTTTAGTGATCTGTTCCTCACCTTTGCAATCTCTGCGTTGTGCATGTCCTGATCCGTGGATTAGCTTCCGCCATGAGCACCGCCAATGCGCCGAAAAAGCTCGACAAAACTTGAGCGGTGGGCGACAGGCCTCCGCCCTCGGCTGCCATCACCGCTGTTGAACCGGCGACCAGGCGCCATGTCAAGAGTGAAGCGCCTGCGCATCGCCATGAAGACCCCAACCCGTTGGGTAGATCGAGGGTTCGAATACTCTCACCATCGGAACAGCCCCGATCCGCCATCCCGCAGCTGGTATAAAGACTCGCCCGGCCGATGATTCGTCGCCGAGTAAACGACGGTTAATCACCAGATGCTGATCCGCCAGAACCTCCGTGGACGACTCCCACGAAAACATGCTTGACCGCCGGTTCAGCTAGGGCAGGACTCTTCTTCGCCCGCTGAGCCGCCTCAACGAGGTCGGTGCAGACGTCCGCCCAGCCCCGACTCGCCAATCTTGCCGATGAACACGTGTATGCCGCCAAAGGGGACCCGGTACCAGACTCAACCGAGCCGCCTCGGGCCCCAGTCCGCATCGCCGATGTAGAGCTTGCGCGACGACTCTTAGTCATCCGCCCATCTGATAGCCTTCGAGTCCTTCGAACTTGCCTCTAAGATCATCAAACCATCATGCGATAGCCCCACGGTGGGCGCCAACCGTCGTGGAATTGTCACGGCAGATGTCCTCATGAAAGGACTTAGTCGCGGGGCCATCGTGACGGGTTAACCTAGAGGGTTAAAGCGGACACAAGACACGGGAATTATACTGGTTCGCCCTTCGATGAAGGTAAAACCTACGCCCGGTTGTGGTGTGATTGATATGATTTGGCGACTAGGGAGCAATAGCTTTGCCTTAGCCTCAATTCTCTGTCCTTAACTCGCCGCCGGTCGTCCCTTATATACACGGGTTGACCTCGCCGGTTTATGAATCCCAATCCGCTCATACAAGAGTCCGCTTGGTTTCTCCTTCCTTGTCTTACAATACAAGCTACAATACTAAGGCGGTTTACATGTATGGACCTTAATTCGCCTCTGGGCTCCAGGCCTCCATACGGGCCTGGATCACGCACGAGGGTAAACCGGCCCCTCCGGGGCGGTTCACACTCCGTAGTTGTATCCCCAACAATAGTCCACCTCGATAATATTGTAGCGGTGCTTAGGCGAAGCCCTGCGACGGTAGAACATCAAGATCGTCACCACGCCGTCGTGCTGACGGAACTCATCCCCGACACTTTGCTGGATCGGAGTCCGGGGATCGTCATCGAGCTGAACGTGTGCTGAACTCGGAGGTGCCGTACATTTGGTACTCGGATCGGTCGGATCGTGAAGACGTACGACTACATCAACCGTGTTGTCATAACGCTTCCGCTTACGGTCTACGAGGGTACGTGGACATACACTCTCCCCTCTCGTTGCTATGCATCACCATGATCTTGCGTGTGCGTAGGAAATTTTTGAAATTACTACGTTCCCCAACAGTTCGTCATCGTCCTCGCTTGGTATGTCGAGCCCCTTGTGTTCGGTGTTGAGTTTGCCGGATTGCTTGAAGACCCAACAATCTCTGTGGGTATGGTTTGCAGGCTTCCCGAGAGTACTGTGGATTTGGCATATTTTGTCCAAGATTTTGTTTAGGTTAGATAGCTCGTCCCTGTTATCCTTGAGGGGCAGCTTTTTCTGATTCTGCCGAGAGCTTTTGAATCCGGCGTTGACTGTCGTGCTCTTCGGGCTGTTTCCCATGGTTCGGCGCTGGTCCTTGCTACGTCGCGGTTTCCCGTTTCCATCCCTAACTTCGGATGTACTTGGGTCGCTGGTACTGCTTCTTGCCAACCAGCTATCCTCTCATGCGCAAAAGCGAGTCATGAGGCTTGTTAATGCGGCCATTGTTCTTGGCTTTTCTTGGCCGAGGTGTTTGGCGAGCCATTCGTCTCGAACGCTGTGTTTGAAAGCTGCTAAGGCTTCGCCGTCCGGACAGTCGACTATCTGGTTCTTTTTAGTAAGAAATTTGTTCCAGAGTTTCCGGGCTGACTCTCCGGGTTGTTGAGTTATATGACTTAGATCGTCTGCATCCGGAGGTCGGACATAGGTCCCTTGAAAATTTGCTCGAAAAGCATCCTCGAGCTCTTCCTAACTTCCGATGGTGTTTTCGGGAAGGCTTTTAAGCCAATGCCGGGCTGGCCCTTTGAGCTTGAGGGGTAAGTATTTTATGGCATGGAGGTCATCTCCTCTAGCCATGTGTATGTGGAGGATATAATCCTCAATCCAGACTCCAGGGTCTGTTGTTCCGTCGTATGCCTCTATGTTTGCGGGCTTGAATCCCACTGGAAATTCATGGTCCAGCACCTCATCGGTGAAACATAGGGGGTGTGCGGCACCCCTATATTTGGGTGTGCCGTGATGTTCGGATACTTGTTGCGTTGCATTGCTTACTAGAGCTTGCCTTCTTGGCCCGTAGATAGATCTGGCTGGGCCGTCTTTTTGATGCGAATCCTTGTGCGGATCGCGTACTGGCTTGTGTGCGGCGCCCTTTGCCGCTCTATGTTGGCCATGGGGTTGTTTATCCGACCGGGTGGCTTCCTTATTTTTTGATTGCGGGGGCTTTAAGGCCTCCTCATTAAATTCTGGCAGTAATTTTCGCTTCGGATAGCTCTTTGTGTGGCGACTGTCGCCGTATTTGTCTGCGGTGTTGAGTACTTTGCCCCATCTAATTCTGAGTGTATCTTCCGCTGTTTTGAGCTTCCGCTTCTGCTTTTTCAGGCTACGCGCAGTGGCGACGAGCCTTTTGTGGAGGTTCTTCTGCTCCAGCAACTTGTCCGGCGTGAGGTCGTCCGGACTATTATCTTCGCCGGGGACGGGTTGTTCGGTTTGTTTATCCTAGTTGCCCTGTTCGGACGGTTGCTCGATGGTATGTTCGTCGTCCGCCGGTTCGCCCTGCTCTGGGGCTTGGTCTATATGGCTGCTGTCTCTGTCGATGTGGGGTTTGGAGCGGCGCTTACGCCGCCGCTTTGACTGCATTTCGAGGGAACGATCTCTCGTTGCGTCCCTTTGTTCCTCATCGTCGTTTCTTTTAGCTGTGTCCACCATGTATACATTATTAGATGAGGTGGTTGTCCAGTGCCCTATAGGCGCTGGTTCCTGTTCGTCTCCTACATCGTCGTCCATACCATTGATGTCTTCGGAGTCGAAGTCGAGCATGTCGGTTAAATCATCGACATCGGCTACGGAGTGGCTAGTGGGTGGGCTTTGAATTTTTCATCATCCGCATCCCATCCTTGCTGACCATAGTCCGGCCAGGGCTCTCCTGATAAAGAGAGAGACTTTAGTGAATTCAGAATGTCGCTGAAGGGCGAGTGTTGAGAGGTGTCCGCGGCGGCGAACTCCATATCGGCACCCAATCTGATTCGATCGGCAGGGGCGCGGAAGGTTCGGAGTCCGGGGAGGAGTCCGGCACCTTGGAGTCACGGGCTTCGCAGAGGACAAGGCTGGTGTTCGGCTCGATCGCCGTAGAGATTGCAGCCCCCGAGGCGGTGTCCAACCACCCGTCCTTGATTGGCGCAGTCGGCTCTGAGCTAAGGGTCGGAGCGGACATTGGTGCGGCCTCGTGGGCACTGTTCGGCGGCAGAGCTAGATCATGCCCATCGTGATAAAGGCGGGCGGCGCTTCGGCTGTGGCTTGAACCCATCAAGATCAAGTCTCCGCGGACGCCGGCCCGTAGTTCAAACTTCCAAATCTGACCTGATGGCCGGGGTGTAGCTTTCGATCTGCTCCAGATGGCCAAGCGAATTGGCCCGCAGTGCAAAGCCGCCGAATACGAAAATCGGTCCGGGGAGAAAAGTATCGCCCTGGACCGCATCGTTGTTGATGATCGGAGGAGCCATCGGGCCTGAAGATGACGACACAGAGGAACTCTCAATGAAAGCACCAATGTCGGTGTCAAAACCGGCGGATCTCGGGTAGGGGGGTCCCGAACTGTGCATTTAGGCGGATGGTAACAGGAGACAAGGGACACGATGTTTTTATCCAGGTTCGGGCCCTCTCGATGGAGGTAAAACCCTACTCCTGCTTGCTTAATATTGATGATATGGGTAGTACAAGAGTAGATCTACCACGAGATCAGAGAGGCTAAACCCTAGAAGCTAGCCTATGATATGATTGTTGTTCGTCCTACGAACTAAAACCCTCCGGTTTATATAGACACCGGAGAGGGCTAGGGTTACACAGAGTCGGTTACAATGGAGGAGATCTACATATCCGTATCGCCAAGCTTGCCTTCCACGCCAAGGAAAGTCCCATCCGGACACGGAACGAAGTCTTCAATCTTGTATCTTCATAGTCCAGGAGTCCGGCCAAAGGTTATAGTCTGGTCATCTGGACACCCCCTAATCCAGGACTCCCTCAACATCCACGAAGGAACCAGAATAGAGAGCTCGGCCAGCTTGGAAAGTTTGTTAAAAAACAGAGGAACTTTGAACATTTGAAACATAATAAAAGCAAGAACCTCTAGAGCATTTGTGCTTGTATTTATTGGATGTGCTCAAAGAAACCAGAATAATTAGCTTGCCTGGATTGGAAACTTTGGTAAAAAACAGGGGGACTTGAACTCGGTCTTGAGACTCTAAATTAAAAGCCGCCCGCTAGAATCATGTGCCACCTAATAATTATCTTTCCTGAGACTGTAAAAGCCCCCGCTAGAATCTTGTGCCACCTAATAATTATCTTTCCTGAGACTGTAAAAGCCCCCTCTAGAATTCTTGAGACTTTAAAAGCCGCTAGAATCATGTGCCACCTAATAATTACCTTCCATGCAAACGATGCCCAGCAGCCATGAAGGATTACGCCACGTCACTTATCTGCGGCACCGCGGACTCCTCATTCTCTCCACCACCATGCATGCCTCTATATATACTAGGAAGTGTCATTCATCCGCGTGCAGGGGGCGCGTGTGACTTAGGTCATCCACCATGGGTCTCCTCTGTTTCTTCCAAGCAGCTTCTCCATGTCTGCCACATGCAGAATATATCATGTTGTTCTTTTATTCAGTAGGAGGGCAGGTCTATGAAGATTAAGCTGTTGTGTTGTTCTAGAGATGCATGATAATCGTGGAATATTTTTGCTTGTGTTGGGATGGATCGTGGAATGTTTTCTGTCATGTAGCAATGATCGTGGAATGAAGATATTATCTTTGACCAGTATTTTTTTTTTGTGAACACGACCAGTATTTGATTCCTATGTCGTACGAGCATTGGTCTAGGCTAGGGTAAAACAGAAAACTACCAATCTATCGATATACCAGGATCGAGATCGATCGATGTCTTCGTCATCGGTTCGCAAGCGACCACCGGCCATTGCCGCCGCCGCCGCCAGCTCCAGCCACGTCTCGCCGTGGACGACCCTGCACGGGGATCTGGTGTGCCTTGTCGGATGGCGGGTGCTGGCCCAGGACCTGCTCGACTACGTCCGCTTCCGTGCCGTCTGCCGGTACTGGCGGTCCAGCACAGTCTGCCCGCGCGGCCGCGGAATAGTCGATCCGCGGTTCCACCCGCGCCGCTGGATGATGCTGCCCGAAGGGCACGGGCTCCATCCCTGGGAAGGCAGCAAAGAACGTTTCTTCAACCTGTCCAGTGGAGCTTTCGTCCGCCCTCGACTTCCGCTTCTCAGAGACCACTTCGTCCTCTGCCCAGCCGACGGCCTGCTCGTCATCGTGCGAGGCGCTGGCAATACCACAACAGTGTATGCCTCCTCCACCCTTTCACGGGTGACGTTGTGGAACTCCCGAAAAACATAACTATCCCAGTAGACATAACTCTCCCAGAAATCTTGTGACCACGCTTGTTATCGATCACTGTGTTCGCGGCTGTGAGCACGAGTCCGGATGGAGTCCTCGGGGTCATGATCGTGTTCCAGAATACACCGTTCATACTCTTTGCTAGCACAAGGCACAAGCAGTGGAGTTTATCTGCCTTAGCCTTCTACCCACATCCACATGCGAGCCCATTATCTTTCAAAGGAAAACTTTACATGTTGCACGAGCAGAGATCTAGCTGGGAACTAAATATTCTCCGGTTCGACCCACCTTGGCAAGAGCATTCAACGACACCGGGTTTAGCTTCTTCTTCCTGGTTGTCACCCAAGTTGGTTGCCACACGTCCGGTGAATAAGTTCCCCACGCCCGAGCTGGTAGAATGCGACTCCGAGATCCTGGTGTTGGGCAATAGAGAAGCTATACATATGCTCATTTACAGATTAGTGGATCTTGCCCAAGGGAAGTTTGTCCCAGTAAAAAACATCGGAGGAAATGCTCTATTGATGGATACTGAAAGGAACCTGAGTTTTAGTTTCTCAGCGGTGCCTACCACCATGGGTGACACCATTGTGCTTGCAAATCATCCCGTTGCTGAATACCATATCAGCAGCGATACCTGGTCATGGAGAGTTGGGGGATGTGCAGAACATGGTTGTAGCATGGAGTGCTGTACTTGTAGCCTCATTGACCATATGTGCAATACATGTCGCTGTGTTTCTAAGTGGTGAGCTGCTTGTTGCACCCGCCATAACTTGCTTAGTTCAGGCAACTTAGTTGGCGTGTTAATGATTCCCCTTCTATATATGCATGCAGGAACACAGGTGGTGGAATAATCAGTCCGGCCAGGTGGAACAATAATCATTTCATTGCCAACACTAATGCAGGGCATGGGTGGCCATATGCATGGAGCAAGTTCAACTGTAATACCTTGGTTCTTCTAATATATATACGCACTTGTCTATCCTTGGTTCATTTTAGTACTTCCGTTCATGATCCAACATACACTCGACCTTCAACCATGATAAATAGTTTGGTTGAAATTATATTTGTTATTAGTACAAGTTGAGTGTCCGTGCGTTGCCACGGAACTACATGTATTTTGTCCTTTATGTGAGCACACTGAGCTGCTTCTCATTTCTGCGGAATACTAACCGGGCATCCATGATTGCCGAATTCATGGCCAAGGTGGACATTGTATTGCGCCCAATGTTCTCTACATGTACAACAACTACCACTACGTTGGATAAGTTTGTTGTCAAATTTGGTCTTAGAGAGTATTAATATCATATTGTTGAGAAATCGCCACCAAGAAGACAAAAATACAAGACATTTTATTTCTTTTTATTTTTTTAAACAAAAAAATCAGGATAGAAGCCGATGACATGCATGCAAGCTGCTGCTATATAGCTCTGCATCTCCCACTCAAAATAAATACCTCTGCATCTTTTCTTGCTTCGAGCAGATTTCAACCATCAAAGAGGACACAAACAAAAAAAACTATCCGACAAAATGAAAAAGAAGAGAGTAAAACATCGTTCAAAGCTGCTTTCTATACGTTTTTTTTTTAGCAAAGCTGCTTTCTATACGTGGTTCGAACATTTGTTTTACGGAAAATAATATTGTTCGCAAGCAGGCTTACTTTTCTGAATCAGCTGGGCCGAAGGCAAAGATAGCCCCGGCCTGGTCCGGTAGTTTCTTGATGGCATTGTTGCGATCGGTTTAATCCATCGAGGGTTGAGTCTCAAACGGAGGAATCGAAAGAGGACACGCAGCCGACGTCCATCCAGATTGATTTTGCGATCGGTACCACGATGTCGTCGCCGGCCAACGTCTCCTCCGCTGCCGGTGGACTCCAAGACTTGTCCCCGTGGGCCTCTCTCCCTGTAGATTTGGCCCGCCTTGTAGGCTGGCGGGTGTTGGCCGGAGACCTCCTCCACTACGTCCGGTTCCGCGCTGTCTGCTCTGACTGGCGTTCCGCCACGGTCTCCCCGCGCGGCCATGGCATCACTGACCCGCGGTTTCATCCCCGCCGGTGGATGATGCTGCCCGAGGGCCACGGCCTCCACCCTGCGGGAAAGAAACGCTTCTTCAACCTCTCTACCGGAGTCTTGGTGCGACACCAACTTCCTCTACTCGTGGACCACCTTGTTCTCTGCCCGGTGGAAGGGCTTCTCCTACTGCAGGGGGAGCACGGGAAAGGAAATACTCTGCTTCTCCTCCACCCTTTCACCGGCGATGTTGCGGAGCTGCCGTCGGTCGCGTCTCTAAAAAGATGCTTGAGAGCACATCTAAATCCACATGGGACATATGCCTGGCACGTTGACAAGATGGCATCGTTGAGCGTGAGTGCCGATGGAATCCCCAATATCATGATCGCAATTTTAGACTTTTCATGCGTAGTATGTGCTACCACCAATAAGAATGAGCAATGGAGTGTCTTGGCGAGCTGGAACTTCCTACTACAAGGAAGGCCAATGTCATCCCGGGGAAACATATACATTTTACAGTGTTCCACAGGTGACAGCGAGCAACAAATTCTCAGAATAGACCCAGCTCAGCATGGATCGGGGTTACATCCACAACCACCAAAACTGATTGCTACATGTCCGGCAGGCACCATCTACCCACCTCTGCATTTAGTAGAATGTGACTCGGAGATCCTACTAGTTGGATACACCAATTACACGTTTTCCTCGCGCATGCTAGTCTATAGGGTAGCTGATCTTATCCAAGGAAGTGTTGTCCCACTGACTAGCATCCAAGGCAATGCTCTTTTGGTTAGGTTTGGATGGAGCTTGAGTGTTAGCTTCAAGGCAATGCCTACTGTTGTTGGCGACACAGTTGTGGGCATGTACCACGATGGTAAACATATTACCTACTACCACCTCCATAGTGGCACTTGGTCAGCAACACCGGCAAGGCTTGTAATGCATGATGGTGGCATGAAGTGTACTTGTAGCCTTATTGACCATATGTATAATGTCTGCCATTGTGATACTACCTGGTGAGCTAGTTATTTTTGCCCATATTTTACTTATTGAGAGTATGTCTGACTAATTGGATTCCCGCCTAACTTTGCAGGTATGAACACATGAGATATAATCTTCTTTTCATAGGCCCGGTCTATAGAGATTGAGCCTATGAGTTGTGAGTGGTGGCATGTATGGGGTAAGTTTCAATACGCAATTCATACTTTGTTTTCCTAGTACATGCCACATGCATTCCCTACTCGCTCGCTTTTGCTGGCGATCCAACAATTAATCAGCCATGGTACTTGATACAAGAGTACTCCACAAAGGAGTATTTAGTGTCCAGCTAGATTGTTCTTTGTTGTGCATCTGTTTTTTTCAAAAAAAAAAAAATCTATTGTTGACATGTGATTTTCTACTTCTCTTATTTTGCTATAAGCGCCATGGTTTTTGTGCCATATATCTTGCATCTCTTGGACACTGCAAAATCAGAGGCTTCTTCTCAGTGTATCTGGGACTATAATGTTGTGGCAGCACTTAATAATACTTATTAACAAACGGCCGTGTTCATTCCTTTGAGAAACTTGCAATCCCTAGAGCTTAGGTCTCACGTGGCTTTGATAGCTCGCTGTATTGATGGTTCGAAATGGTAAGCCTAGCTGACACAGATGGACGCGTACCGAGCTCCATCTGCAACCGGATAGATGCATGAACTCCATCTACATATATATCCAATTTATAGGGCAACGCTAGGCAAGCTAAGTCGAGCCCAGAGCTGCCTTGCTTTGGCACCTCACCTTGCTCAGTCTAGAACTAGTCCTAGCCAGTGCATGCTTCATGCATCAGATCGATCGTGCGGCTTGTAGCTTGCTTGATGCTCAGTCTAGTAGTGTTGGCATCTTCCTTCCACTCAGGTCTATCACTGAGCGAGTATCTTGCATGTATGAAGTTCCCAACTTAGCTTATTTTGAAAATTGAAATGCTAGCTAGTACCACCTGCTCTGATCTGAATGATGTGATGTAGACTTGTCAGGCGCACATGTGAAACACGAATGACGCGGCATTTGCAACAAGCCATCCAAGCATCTTCCGTCTTCTACTCTCTTGTGTGCGTTGTTGCCTTTTCTTTATTTTGTGGAGAAGAATAAAATAAAGTGCATGACATTTATCAGGGAACTAACCAAACTAGCTATCCACACATCGATCAAAATAGGAGAAAAACTAAAGGGGGTTGAAATGATCAAATTAGAGAAAGTGACTGGATTAGATGCAAGACAAGCAGACAATGTGTTTCTTTTATTTAGATTAGGCATCCAATTTAACTATCTAGCTTGCTGGCTGTGCATGCAACAACAGCAAGAAATCTCGTCTCGTCTTCTCATTTGGGCATCTGGCATTTGCTTTTTCGTTAACTTGGAATGAGACAGCTGCAATGCATGACTCAACCAAACTAGTTAATTGTTTAGCTAGGAGGAAAACTCAAGAAAGTGATAGGGCTGAAAGCAGACAATTAGCTGACTCGACCGATCCTTTTACTAGTCCAAATTAAACTGCTTTGCATGTACGGTGGCACATTTGATTTCAGTTAATTACTCCCTCTGTACACTAATACAAGACATTTTTACAGTTATAGAAGTGAACTACAAAAATATCTTATATTAGTGTACAGAGGTAGTAGTTAGCAGGGAACCTTCTTGGTAATTAGGTTATCCCACCGAGGATGCAACTGGTGCTTCACGTATCATTGCAGTAATCAGGCCCTTTTCCGCAATGCATATGACAGACAAGCGGAATATATGACAACTCCGTGTTATTCTAGTTGCGCTCCATGGGCCGGGTGTCAACAAGAGCCATCAATCAAAAGGTGAAAGGAAACAAAGTACTCAATTCTATTAAAAAAAGTAAAGGATGATGCATATTGCATCTATTTATGGAACAAGTGCAAGACTGAGTATTAAGCAAACAAATACATAAAGCATATTATGAGCTTCAGATTTGGTTGACTACCTAGGAAGCTTCGATCGGTGACCGATATGCACGGTCAACTACTAAGATTTTCCCTGTTTGGCGTGCATGCTCTATCAATTCAAAGCGTTAGTTTACTTTTTTTGTGAAAAGTTGTTAGTTTACTTTTTTACTTTAATTATCTTATGTTGTTTCATATTTTCAAAACTCTTATACTCCAGGTCCTCATGGGCTATGGCCATTCTCTCTCAAAAGTATGACGACATGGTTGACTGGAACTTGAGGAGTACTCTTTCCTTCCATTGTGCTTTACTGATACTACACCGAGGAGGCACAAAACAGAGCAGCCGAACTTGAGGAATACTTTTCCCTTCCATTGTGCTTTACCGATGCTATACAGATATATAATTTTTCTTAGATGCCATTTGGAAGTTGAAACATAGAGAGATATCTTTTTTATTTTATTGAACAATATATTTTACGTAGATATTTTGGAGGAAACCAAAATATAATGTCAAAGCTCGGGGGCGGCGTTTTCGCTCCCGGGTGAACAGCTCCCTGCAAAAAATGTTTTCAAAAAATTCTGAAGGTTTATATAGATGATCAGGTTGCTATCGCAAGCATGCTTGACAATTTTCATGTGGAACGGAGTAGCTGGTTTCGTTGGTCAAAAGAACAAAATTGGGGTGACATTTGGTCTTCAATTTTTTTTCATAGGCCAAAATGCTTAATCTTTTTGCCTCAAAATTTGCAGGTAGCATATGTGACAAAGATCATAAAAATAATTGTCTCAATTTTGTTGACATTTGAAAAAAATTGGGCCCAGGAGCATGTGCTCCCGGAGCCAAATTGACTTTCCGTAACAGCTCATGCTTTCTAGTTCGAATTTTGGACCTATAATTCCTGTGTGTTATCCGAACGGTACTTCTAAAAATGTATGTTTGGCTTAACTTAAATCTTTCTTGGAATAAAGATAAAAGGCAAATAGATGTAGATGGTAGAATTTCCATAAAGATCCCCATCATTTTTCTGCAAGATAGTTTGACAAATATTTAATTCGTTCTCTTTTAGCAATTCTTGCAGCCATTCATCTATGGGGGGTTGTTTGCTCTTCTTGTGCAACCTTTTTCTTCATCCTTCTGCGGATCCTGCAAATTTTTTTACGTCTCCCAAGGTGGGTGTTATCTGATCTTGTTGATTGATCACTAGTGGGTTATCGTAGAAAACATTTAAGCAGAAAAAAGTATGAATAAGTTGCAACTTCATGTAAATCAAAATAACTAGATCATCCTTATTCTCCATACCTAAGGTACGATGTAGAACATCATCGACACCCTCAAGAAGTACAAATTGTAAGAACACCAATGTGGCATTCAATTTATCACTGGAATTATAGCTCACCAGTACGGGTCGATATTACACTTACATTGATATCTCTGATGCTCTTCGACTCAACAGTCTATGCATGGTAATGGTTATGACACATATAAGGGACACACTTTTCTTTACCAATTGTAACCATCCATTTAGCGTTGCTTCATCAGTAGCTGAAAACAGTTTCTCTTTCTAGCTCCTCTCCTCCATTGCAGATTTTTGTTGTTCCTAAGTTGACATCTCAAAGGACAGGATGAGCATATTTTTTATAATTGTTGGATTTATAGCAACAAAAAAATTACTATGTGAACAGGAAAGTAATAGTCAAGCACTATGCTCCCAGGCAACGACGCCAGAAAAAGCTTTGCAAAAATGACTTTTTCACTCTCTGAAATGGAGTCTTGGAGCAGAATGTCATCCATTTGAACTCATTTCATCGTGCTAAGTGCATGGAAAGTCCTCATAACCTACCAAACACACAAAGACAATGAAAACTAACAGAAAGTAACAAAGAATAAAGATTGTGCAATGCTCACGGTGAAAAGTGCAAAAACTGGAAATCATGCATATGGACATGTAATAGGCTCAATGGGACATGATATACGGACAATATGCAATAGATGAGCTCTAAATATTCGTAAAATATGGAGCCATAAACCCCTATTCATAAGTACAACACGAGCATGAGTAGGATTTTACATCCACCGTGACGGCCTGAACTTGGGTAATCTGGTCTCTCATGTTTTCCCTCTGATCTACTCCCCTAGCTAGCTGATACCCTATCGAGTTATCTGCCAAAAAATAACCCTGACAAATGATTCGATCTAGGTGGAACATGGATAAGTTTTGACATGTAACTTTGTATGATTTTGTTATTCTAGCATGCTTGTGTTCCAACAATTAATCGCCCTACTATTTTGCTATTTGGCATGCGCTTGTCTACTAGCGTTCTTCTGCTAATTGCTAGGCACAGATGGTCTAGTTGGTATGGTTAATCACCTAGCTATTTTCACATGTGCTTGCGGACCTGTGTTTTTGCTGCTTTGGTCTCTGATCAGATTAGTTTAGCTGGTATGGTGAACTATTATTCGACAAGTGCCTTTCCTACTTTGTGTGATTTATGGTGCAGGTGGTTCGTGTGTGTTGACACTAGTAGAAAAGGGGGCATCAGTCCCGGTTCGTAAGGGCCTTCAGTCCCGGTTCTTGAACCGGGACTAAAGGGTCGTTACTAATGCCTCCCCCCTTTAGTCCCGGTTCTAACAGGAACCGGGACTAAAGGCCGCGGCCACGTGGGGCTCCACCTTTCTTTTTGAAAATTTTTTTGAATTTTTTTATTTCAAATTTCTAAATTATTTTAACCTCTAATCTCTAATCACCACCCCTCATCACTGCTCAATTTATCCTCTAATCTCTAATCACCCCTCATCATTCCAAATCATCTAACTTCCCGAACGGTTACCCATCCTCCCACTCCCTAGCCTGAGCACGCTTAACTTCCGGGTTATATTCTCCCTCGTTTCCAAGTCTGCACTTGTTGTTTTCCTGTCAATAGTAAGATGTCAATCCTATTAACCCTCAGGAATTTTGCTTGAGCATGAAGTGACACATTTCACTGTTTAAGTTTGAAACTATTGTTTAAAAAACAATAATTATTTAGTAACACTAATATTTCTTGAATAATTAGTTTGACCATTGTTTGACTAGATTTGACCAAAATTCAAAACAATTGAAATAATTATTTAGTAACACTAATATTCTAGAATAATTAGTTTGACCATTGTTTGACCATAGTTTGATTTTTTTTTTTTGATTTTTTCCACTCTAGATCTTAAAAGCCCCGTATCTTTTTTTCTGTTAGGTTTTTGAGGATTTTGAGTAGATGATTTTTCATATAAAAAACTTTTTCATCCGAGTTAGTATGCAAAAGTTATGCCCATTTTACTAAATTCTAGAGAGATTTTGCAAATAAAGTCGAAATTCACATTTGCAAATTTTCCCAACAACTAGACCATATATCACATATTCACATGGGAAACTTATTTTTTTTATTTTTTTTGACATTTTTATCATTTTCTTTTATTTTTTTAAAACTGAAAAGGCGATTGGGGGGGGTGGAGTTTGAAAATGGGACCTTTAGTACTGGTTCATGCCATGAACCGGTACTAATGCCTCAAACCCCATTAGTACCGGTTGGTGGCTCGAACCGGGACTAAAGGTCTAACCTTCAGTACCGATTGGTGCCACGAACCGATATTAATGGGCATCGCACAATTTAGTCCCGGTTCGTGGCACCAACCGGGACTAAAAGGTCCAGACGAACCGGGACAAATGGCCCACGTGGCCCCTGGGCGCACGAACCGGGACTAATGCCCCCATTAGTCCCGGTTCTAGACTGAACTGTGACTAATGGGCTAACTCGGCCTGGACCAAATCCCTCTTTTCTACTAGTGTGAGTTTAGTTAGGATATCTGAGATAGAGTAGGATATGTTCCGACTTGTCTCGTATGCACATGAGGCTCAAGTAATAAAACAACAATTCCATCAAATCTCTCTCTCCCCCTTCTAACATGGTATCAGCCTAACCGATCCAAACCCTAGCCACCGCAGTCGCTTCTGCTCCGCGCTGCCCTCGGGGCGGTCGATCTCCATGATCGCCGCCGGAGGCCGTGCCGCCCGTACCTAGGGTTCGTCCGCCGGTCGAGTTGACCGGCTGCCCTAGAGTCTTTTTCCCGATCTCTTGATCCGGGTTTTTCTCTCTCGCCGGTCGTTTTGATCGGCGTTTCTTTTTGCTTTTCCGATCTAAGAACGGTTTGCGTCGCCCGTCGCCGCGGTCGACTCTCGTGCGCCTCTACTTCGACATCCAGATTGGTTGCTGTACAACGGCGCCCCATCGCGCGTCCCAGCTTCACGCATGCAGCAGCATCTGCTCTCGCGCGCTGTACGCTGCTGGCCGGCACCGGACGTCCCGTGCAGCGTGGACACGCACGCTCCCGGCGTGGCCGTGTTTTGCCTACGCGCGCGCATACGCTGGTGTGGCCAGCCGCTGGCTCACCGTGCCATGATGCTTCGTCCGCAGTCTGCATCCAGGAGCCATGATGCGTGCAATGCTCCTGTGCATGTACATGTGGCCGTATGCATGTCCCGATCTGCATAGCCGCCACATAATAGCTCGATCTTGGCTAATTACCCGATTTTATTATCAAAGGAGTATACCACATACCATAGTTCGTTACACAGTGGATAATAATTGCCTGGTTTGAGGTTTCTGTTCATACAAGCGAATTTCAGAACTCCAAAACCCAGCCTAACCGAAAGCGCGATCAAAATATAAAAAGAACTACTGTATTCTTGAGGACATACTAATACTACTTGTCTGTAATCAATCAGCTTGTGCATGCCTGTCTTCTGAGCATTTCTTAAAGGGTTCAGGAATGAATCTCAAAAGGGGAGGGAAACAAGCTGCCAAACTATTTTCCAGCACGCCGATTTCTTCATCCACATTTGTAGATAGGATCTCCAGTTCCAGCATAGTACTCATAAAATGGTGAGGACGTGACAAAACTCCTCTTTGTCAAGGTTATTTTTTGCAAACATCCTCTTCTTGCCTACGCATTTCTGAGTCCCATCGGTTGGAAAAACAATCTCTTCACTGCTACCGCCATTGCTGACTGAACAGAAACGTTCGGTCAACGCATTATCCATCGTCCCTGCCACAGGATCTACTACCATACGTTGAAGCACAGTAGCATTCCTAAGGATGTAGAGCGCCAGCTCGGCTAGCCCCAATACATCACAAAATCCAGACATGTAGACACTCTTGAGATGACGATGTGGAGGCCCTTGCGCCGCTAACACTGTCCTCGGATTTTCAGAGCAAAATCTATCACGATCCATCTGCACGGGTATATCCATTAATTTCAATATACATCTTTGTTCGAGTGGGCAGAACACGCAGGAAAATACCGTAATTAAGAGTGACCACTTACATGCAGTTCCAGTTCTTCTAAGAGAGGTGCTAATTCCAAGAAATTAACAAAGCCCATAACCCAGCTATCATCATATGGACCGAGAAAGACATCAAGGTTCATGTTCAGATGCCTCAAAGTCATGAAGCAATCGCGGGTGTTACTGAATCTTTCCACCTGGAACAGAAATAATGCATGGCTACTCAACAAATATTTAATTTTGAATCGATCGATATGGCAGGTCAACAAACAACTGAATGTAAATATCATGAAGGCGAAACTGAAGAATGAAATCAGGAGCTCGTTTCTAGAGCATACCTGATTAACGGTCAAAAGTAGAAGTAGTGTGTGCACATGAGGAAGAGCAGTTGGAAGCTCAGTAAAGATATAATCCAAAACATCATCATAACCATCGAGCACTCTCAAGTTTGACACGAAAATTGCCTCTGACAACTTTGAAGAATCACTGAGCACGGTTTGCATCAGATAGTCATCAAACTCAAATTTGGTTAGATTTGGAGCATGTAACTCATCATTTTCAGTTCACAACGGCGCACACGCAGGTACTGCAACCTGCACAGTTCCTGTCCTATGCGTAAACTTGACAAGGAGTCGCACGACTCTATGTTTATACTCTCGAGAAGGGCACAACTTAGCAACAGGCACCGGAGATCATCATCACTAATGGACACCGTATTTAGTGTGAGTTTCCTAAGGTTTATGATGCCGCAAAAACTGGGGGGCAGCTTTAACCATACATAGCCCAGAACAAGAGATGTGACACAAGAGCCGCTTGGCCCACTGAGCCTGCACAGCGGGAAAACATACTTGTACTGGTCACATCCAGGGCCAAAGCAATCGACATCAAACGTGAAATCAAAAGCAATGTGCTTGGCCCTTGACACAATGGAAAAGCTAACCCATCTATCAATGTGATACTTGTTCTTTCTGCGAAGGCCAAATTCGACAGCAAACTTGTCCAGCGTAGTCGTAGTTGTAGTACAAGTAGACCACAGTGGGCGCAATACACTGTCCACATTGGCGATGAATTCAGCAGCCCAGGATGCTCGTTTAGTATTCATGTCTTTAATGATGCCATAGTAGTCTTTGGGGACCAGGTCTGGGTCAGTATTCATGTGTGTACTTATGCCAAAGGTGTCTTTGGTGAGGACCAGATCTGGATGGCATATCCGCTGCTGTCTCCATTCACGAGAAAGCAAGCTCATCCTGACGACATCCTTGATCGACAACCGTGACAGTATGTCACGCAGAACGTCCTGTAATAATGAGCATGAGCAGTCAAGTAGTTGTGGCACGAGCTCAACAGCCACGCTACTTCCTACGAAATATAGTGATTTTTATAAGATTCGCTAATAGCCGATATAAATAAGGCGTCTCGATACGTACATACGGTAGAAGTTGAAGCTGCATTGCAGCCATGTCCGGTTTCTGCATCCTACTGAAATCAGCTCTCTTGTTTTCGACCGAAAGTTCTTGGCTGCTCTCTTTGTCCATCAGAGTGGATTCTTGGCTGCTCTCTTTGTCCATCAGAGTGGATTTGATAGATAGATGCATCAGAGTGGATTTGTCCATCATATGTTGTTTCGTTTTCGAGAAACAAAAAAGAGAAATCTTCTTGTTGTAAGTTAGTTGGGGAGTACGGATCTCAAAGCAAGGCCGGAGGGTTGAGGATAAGAGGTTCCATGTAGCCTGAGCTACAAAGAAACTTTGTGATAAATCAGTAACCTGAAGCCACTTCATGTTTAAAATCAGCCTGAAGGAACATTACATTACAATGGGGATCGCTCATGTGAACTTTCAAAAGGAGGCCATCATCAACGACCTCATGGCCTTCCAGGAGGGCAAGGAGTATTATGCAAAAGTAGGCAAAGCATGGAAGCGTGGGTACCTCCTATACGGTCCTCCTGGCACTGGCAAGTCCACTATGATCGCCGCCATGGCCAATTTCCTCGACTACGACGTCTACGACCTCGAACTCACGTCCGTCAAGAACAACACCAAGCTGCGGAAGCTCTTCATCGAGACAACAGGCAAATCCATCATCGTTATAGAAGACATCGACTGCTCCGCCGACCTCACCGGAAAACGCCGCAAGGACAAGAAGGCCTCTGGCGATAAGGATTCTGATGACGATGACAGGCCCAAGCTACCAATGGAGCCAGAGAAGGACGATGACACCAAAGTGACGCTCTCTGGCCTGCTCAACTTCATCGATGGGCTGTGGTCGGCCTGCGGAGGTGAGCGGATTATCATCTTCACGACCAATCACAAGGAGAAGCTGGACCCCGCACTGATCCGGCGGGGCAGGATGGACAAGCACATCGAGATGTCCTACTGCCGCTTCGAGGGCTTCAAGGTGCTTTGCCAAGAACTACATGGACGTCGTCGAGCACGCGCTGTTCGGCGAGATCCAGCAGCTGCTCGAGGAGATCGACATGTCGCCTGCTGATGTGGCGGAGAACCTGATGCCCATGTCAAAGAAGAAGAGGGACCCCGATGTGTGCTTGGCAGGCCTCATCGAGGTGCTCAAGCAGGCCAAGGAAGACGCGGCAGCGGCAAAGGCTAAGGAGGAAGAGGAGGCCAAGGAGGCTGAAGTGAAGAAAGCCAAGGATAAAAAGGAGGGGGAGGCCAAGAAAGACGAAGGGAAGGACAAAGCATTGGAGGAAGCCAATGGAGACCTCATCAAGCAAGGTGACAAGTGAAGTTACAGGAGTTGAGTGCGCTCCCTTACAAACACAGACGGATGCAGTGTTTGTTCAAATAAAATATATATCACTCAACTGCAATAAAATAATTAAATAAATAAATAACATTGCTTTCTCTTCTCCAGGAAATGGCCATTATAATGTTGCTACATATTATGTTACAATACCAAATGATAACATATTATTTATGTAAGAACACAACTCCTGTAAAGTATGTATCACTCAGCTTTTTTTTCCAATAAAGATGTGTCACTCAACTGAAATAAAATAATATTGGTGTCTTTTCTCATTTGCTTATTCACACAGGAAGTGACCACTGTATTGTTACTATATATATAGAGTGCTACAATACCAAAGGCTAACATGATATTGCTGTGAGAACACAAGGGAAACTGAGAGTCGTTTGCATATATACATTTCCTCATTTATGTACAAAAGAGAGGAGTCTGGCGTATATAACCCGCCTATAAAACTTCCTTGTTCTGATAAACAATACAAAAGCAACAACAGACCCAAAAATGCAGACACATGCCATGATCATGAAGGAGAGTGCAAAGCAGTGCTTACCGGCGCAGGCAAGCTCACCTTGCGGTGACTCCTTGTCATAGATGAAACCGACCACGCGCACCGAGAGGATGTAAGAGCCAACAGGGCTCGCGATGGCCACCGTGTTGAATATGGTGCCAAAATGATTCAGCCCGAATATCTCTGAAGTTATACTCGGCATCAAAGCCCACTGAGACCCGTAGCACAGTCCGACAAGGACCGAGCCAACGTAGAGTGACGCGTGGAAACCGGAGGAGATGATGGCATGGCCTACACCCATGACCAGAAGCGTCGCTGCTATGAAGAAAGGCCTGCCGACTCCTCGCGACCGCAGGAAGTGGTCGGAGATGTAGCCTGCGCCGAACCTCCCTGAGAAGTTCCAAATGCTCCATAGCGACACCAGAGTGCTGGTCTCCCTGCTCGTGTAGCCAAGGGAGCCCCCTATCTGGCTGATGTTGTTCACGGTGGCCAGCCCCGACCCCATTCCGCAGGCCATTGCAAGGAAGAGCAGCCAGAAGTCGAGTTTGCGCATGGCCTGCACCACGTTCAGGTTCTCTGCTTTGTCCGACGACATGTCCTGACTACTAGATCCCATGAGCGCTGTGCTAGAGCTGACGTTCTCCGAATCCTGCTGCGCAGTTTCCTCATGAAGAAGTAAACCAGTTCGTTCTTCCGAAGTTGGTTCTTCTCGCTGCTTCGATTCCGTCCCGTGAGCCCTTACAACAATAGCCACTGGAGACATGATCAGCAGCAGGAGTATCGCGAAGCAAACGCTCTGCCCGGCTGAACTTATCACGAATACTTGGTCGCAGATTATGACAACCATCAGGAACCCAGCAACAGTAACGGCTATCACAGAGAAAGCATCGAGGAACTTGTTGTTGTACCGCTGATGAACGCTGTGGACGTCGACAAAGTACATGAGCAGCAACGTGATGACTGTGGGTAGTATTGCCAGCATAAGTATGAAACTGCCGGGATCAATATGGAGAGTGCGCTGTACTTGGACCAGTATTGCGCCGCTCAAGCCTAGAAAACCCTGTTTGGAAATTAAACAGATGAGTCGATGTCATTGAAAGGAGTAGGACACATCAGTACTTGTGTAAGAAGACAAATACTAAGTAGTTTGCTTTGTTGTTGAGGAACAGAGTGCAGGTTGGGATTATTTGAGCAAATTAAGTGCGTGCAATGTTGGATCCACACAAGTTCACATCATCAGGGTTATGGATACAGTTAAGCGAAAACGCAAGACAATAACACCGAAATTTCGGGCAATTAAGACAAAAATGATAGCTCCATATCATCAGAGTGTGGTAGGTAATGGACGAGGCCAGCGAATGAGCACTGCATTATTGCCTCTCTGATGTCTCTGGACCAGAAAACATTATTATGAACCGTTCTTGTACCGACACAATTGTACTTTTCTAGAACCAGTGATGCTTTGCTGCCTCCCAGGGAGCAAGCATGAATTCCTAGTATTGTTGTACTGGATGAATCACTAACACAAGTCTAACAAATCACATTATTGAACTTTTCTAGAACTGTTTATCAATAAGGTTGTGTTGCATCAAAATCACTGTGATTCTCTTGACTACTTTCATCATACATCTCTCTACTGCTGTGATGATGCCACCAAAACAGATTGCTCCAAAGTCTGCACAAAACAGATCCATTCACATGCCTGTTTTTGGTTTGCACAATTGGAGCAGACATAGCCTGTGAATTCCACATGCTTCTTTGGATTGTTTTCTTGTACTAAGTCAGACCAAATTACTGATGCAGAGCAACAGAGCAGAGACTGAAAGCAGAGTAAGGGGATCGATGGGCAGCAGGTACCTTCATGATGCCGATGACGGTGCCGCGGCGGTCGGGGAAGTTCTCGACGGCGGTGACGACGTCGGCCGTGTTCATGAAGGTCTGCGCCTGCGCGGCCAGCAGCATGTAGAGGCAGACCAGCGGGAGCGGGGCGGGGACGACCCCGGCGACGGCGAGCCACATGGGGAGGTACCCTGCGGCGCAGAGCGCGGCGCCGGTGAGGAGCACGATCCAGGGGCGTCGGCGCCCTCCCGCGGGCGCTGGCGCCCACGCGGCGAAGAGGCCGGAGAGGACCCCGACGTTGGCGCCGACGTCCTTGAAGAAGGCGACGGCGTCGAGCGCGGACTGGTCGTAGCCCTGCGACGCCTTGAGCTCGGGCGAGTAGACGCCGAAGCAGTAGCTGCCCCCCGCGAAGCACTGGATCAGCGCGCTCGCCGCCAGCGCCGACCACCGCGTCCTGGCCGCCATCGCCGCCGCCCCTGCCGGAACAGAAGAGGTGGAAAAGAAGGTCTTTTTTTAGCTCGGTGGCTTCAAGGACCTCCCTTTACGCTGCCACGTAAGCTACGTGACACCCACTAGCCGCCGTGTGTCACTGACAGCGTGGGCCCACCGAGAAGAAGCCATACCAATTGTGAGAAACGGAGAATGTTTTTTTCTTTTCTTTTTCTAGGAGAGGATGACTGTTTTTTTAACCTGAGCATGATTATCAAAATAATCAATTCTTAGCAAGAGTCCAAGCCAAGTTGTTGGGCATTTTTGTTTTGCATCTTAATGTTGTCGTCATCTAACTATGATTTCCTGGGTCTGCAAGAAACTATAAAGAAGGATTTCACACCTAAATGCTTGAGAAGAATTGACCCTTTTGACATTTTCCAGTGGAACTGGGTGCCCTCTATGGGCAAGTCTGGGGGCATTTTATGTGGAGTGAGGAAAGATACTTTTGATATTGTCTCCTGTGCTAAGGGCAGGTATGTTTTGCGACTAGTGCTTTACGACAAAAAGAAGGAAATTCAGTGGGGCCTGCTAGTGGTTTATGGTTCGGCACATGATGAATTCAAAAATGAATTCCTAATTGAGCTAGCATCCTTTTGTAGTGGCATGTCTGCACCCTACATTGTGGGGGGTGACTTTAATATCCTGAGACATTCAGGGGAGAAGAATAAGAAGATGGTGAACAATAAAGCCACTGAACTGTTCAATTCCATTATCAATACACTAGCTCTTAGGGAGATTCATATTAATGGTGGGAGATATACCTGAACTAATAACCAGACCCATCCCACGCTAGAAAAGCTTGACCGCATTCTTATGTCTGAATGTTGGGAAGATATTTTCCCACTGGTCTCTGTGAGGAAATTAGTTCGGGAGATTTCTGATCATAACCCGCTCCTTTTGTCCTCTGGGGAAGAGGGGCGTGAAACCCCGAAACCCCGCGAATTTCGCTTTAATTTGTCTTGGATCAATGATGACAAGTTCCTACCCACTGTGAGGAAAATTTGGGCTAGGAATGTTGCCTCATCAGACCCTATTGATATCCTGAATATCAAGCTGAAAAGATTCAAAGCGTACTTTAAAGGGTGGGGCTCGGATAAGTATGGTCATGATAAAAAAAGGAAAGAGGATTTACGAATAGAACTAGCTATGCTCGAGGAACTAGAAGAAGATGATATGTTGCCTCCTGATCTATATAGTAGAAAAATGGATATTAATGCTGAGCTTTACGAGCTCCTGGTGAATGAGGAAATCTTCTGGCTCCAACAGTCTCGTGAGCGCTGGCTGCTCAAAGGAGACCTGAATACTGACTATTATCACAAGATTGCTAATGGGAGGAAACGTAAAAATACAATCCAATCACTTAAAATGGGCGAGACGCTGATTGAAGGCACATACAATTTGATTGCACATGCCACTGCGTTCTACAAAAATCTGTTCGGGCCAGCTCCTGGCAACTGGATTCATCTTGACCCGGAAACTTGGTCTCCTGGGGAGAAATTAGACGATAAAGATAATAAAGATCTTTGCCGAGAGTTTACGGAACAAGAGGTCAAAGAGGCCCTGTTTGACATGGCCCCCAATAGAGCCCCTGGACCCGATAATATTCCTGCTGAGTTTTATCAGGTGTGCCGGGATGTTGTAAAAGATGACATTATGGCTCTTTTTAAAGCTTTTCATCAAGGGGCGCTGGATGTCCAACGGCTTAATTACGGGGTTATTACACTGCTTCCTAAGGTTTCTGGGGCTGAGAAAATCCAACAGTACAGACCTATCTGCTTGTTGAGATGCCCATATAAGCTGATCACCAAAGTTCTTGATCGTAGAGTTGCTGTTTATGCAAATAAACTCATTAGTCCTACTCAGAACGCATTTGTAAAAGGGAGGAATATCATGGACGGTGTTATGTCCCTTCATGAAATTCTTAACTACACGTATGTTAAAAAGAGAGTGGGAATCGTCCTTAAGTTGGACTTTGAGAAAGCCTATGACAGGGTAAATTGGGATTTTCTCCTTGAATGCCACAAGATGCGGGGTTTTGGCGAAACCTGGTGTGGTTGGATCGAACAAATACTGCGTAATGGGACAGTTAGCATCAAACTTAATGGTAGTGTTGGGCCGTATTTTCAAAGCAAAAAAGGGGTGAGGCAAGGGGACCCGCACTCTCCTTTCTTGTTCAATATAGCAGTGGAATGCCTCACTAAAATGATCAAAAATGCCCAAAAAAACAAACTCATTGTAGGCCTGGCTGCAGACCTTATCCCTGATGGGGTGGCGGTCCTACAATATGCAGATGATACAATTATTTGTATCGAGGACGATATTGATAAAGCTGTCAACCTGAAGTTGCTGCTGTATATGTTTGAAATGATGTCTGGCCTGAAAGTTAACTTTCAGAAAAGTGAAATTCTCACTGTGGGTGGAGATGCAAGTGTGGTGAATAAATATGCAGATATCTTTAACTGTGAGGTTGGCAGCTTCCCACTCAAGTACTTGGGGATGCCTGTGAGTTATGCTAACCTAAAATCTTCTGATTGGGAATTCATTGTTGGTAAATACCTGAAGAGATTCGAGGCCTGGATCGGCAACGCTGCCTCAATGGGGGGAAGGCACACTCTGCTTGATTCTGTTGTTACACAGATATCTCTCTACCACATGTCTATGTGGCTCATGAATAAAACTTTCATCGAGAGACTGGATAAACACAAACGTAGGTTCTTCTGGCAAGGTTGTAACAAAAAGAGGAGATACTATCTTATTAAGTGGAATAAGATATGTAGATCCAAAGATAAAGGGGGTTTGGGTATAAAAGATCTTAGAAAACAAAACATTAGTCTCATGGTTAAATGGTGGTGGAAGCTAGAGACACAAAGCGGATTGTGGCAGGATATTGTCCGGGCCAGGTATCTTCGCAACACCTCTGTTGCTGAAATTTCTCCCAAATTTTCTGACTCGCCCTGTTGGAAAGCTTTGCTCAAGATTAAAGATGTTTATATGATGGGCAGAAAGATTGAAACTGGTGCTGGGAACCTGATTAGGCTGTGGAAAGATCCAATAAACGGGCTGATCCCATTTCAGGATCAATATCCATGTCTGTTTGAGATTTGCAATTACCCCACGAGCACCCTGGACAAAAGAGAGAGACTTAATGACGCCTCGATGTTCAGACGTAGACTTACCCCTGATTTGTTCAAACAATGGGAAGATATGCGTGCTGTAGTTGATAAAATCCCCCTGGGTGAGAGGGGTGATCGTATCTTCTGGGGTCCTAACCAGAATGGTAAATTCACCACCAAGTCAGTGTATAAGATGCTGGAGAAACCTCTAAGTGGTTGCCATTACAGATGGATTTGGAAAGCCAAGATCCCTCTTAAAATCAAAATTTTTATGTGGCAAATGTCGCAAGATGCAGTCCTTACTAGGCAAGTGATGAGGAAAAGGAAATGGCAAGGGAACCCCTGTTGCTCTTTCTGCAAGCAGGTGGAAACAGTGCAGCACCTGTTTTTTACTTGTCCCGTGGCCAGAATTATATGGCGATCTATTGGAGTAGCTCTTGGCACTGATAGGTGCCCGTCGAACTACTGGCAATATTTCGTGTGGTGCCACAAATTCCTTCCTGGGAAGCAAAAGTTTTACACGGTGGGCTTAGCAGCTGTATGTTGGGCCATTTGGTTGGCACGTAATCGGGCTACATTTGAAAAGAAACAAATTAAGACCCCTTTTGAGATCGTGTTTTCTCTATGTTCCTTTCTACTTTACTGGACAGGGCTTCAACAAGGAGAGGACGCCGTGGAGCTACGTGCTGGAACCGAGATGATCAGGACTGGGACGATGCAGCTGATGAAGATGTGTGGCGCTGCCAAACAACCAATCCAAGGTGCCTGATGCTCTCTGGAGGTGCGCTGGATGTGGAGATATGGAGATAATCGGGCGCGCCAATACTGTTTCTTCCACTTAGCTCTTGCGACTGTGATTCCTTTTGATACTTGATCTGATCTTTTGAGATTGTAATAGGATAGTTGTTATGACGTGCTATCCAGGTTTTCGCCCCATGATACTGGCTCGACGGCGAGCAAGTATGGTGGGTTTCCTGGTAGTGCTAGAACTCGCCTTACCTCTTTCCCTCCTCCTGTCCGCTCTGGTTTGAACTGGTTTGTATTTCCGTTCTTGGTAATGGAAAGGGGTGAAGGCCCGGTTCAAAAAAAAAAAAATCTAACTATGATTCTGCTTCTGTCATGTGGACATGTGGACATGTGGACAAGAACAAGATAATGGAGCTCAAGGAGTATTCAATCAAGAGGCAAGCTGGCAAAAGAACTCAAACCCATCTACCCTTGGAAGTAGCTTCTACCTAAATTGCATTTTTTTTATAAGACTGTAATTATCAAATGTGCGAATCTGTGTGAAATTGAAAGCATAACAAAATCCTGAAAAGGCCCGCTTACTATTGCACTTTTAATAGAGCTGCACTGTATATGAAATTCAAACTCTTTTTAAGTCAAAAACGATATTCTTGATGAGAGCATAACAAAACCCTGAAAAGGCCCGCTTATTCTTCAATTACAGACGTGAGAAGGGGTTGGCGTCCTTTTTCTTTGTTAAACTGTCCATCTCAACGTTGTTATTTGTTATTTCTACTCGCATTAACATGATGAGTGATTATTGGAGCAGCTTTCATATTAGTTCGATATCTTTAATATTTGAGTTGCTTTGTGATGTTCATAAGCCTACTTTTGTCTGCTGCGATAACGTCTGCGTGGTCTACCACTCCGCCAATCCGGTGCATCATCGACGTACGAAGCATATTGAGCTCGATATTCACTTCGTGTGCGAGTTGGTTGCCCTTGGTCGTGTTCGGGTTCTCCACGTTCCGACGTCGAAACAGTTTGCTGATGTGATGACTAAGGGATTGCCTACTTCCGTCTTCAAGGAGTTTCGGTCCAGTATCTGTATCTCTGGCGACGCTTCGACTGCGCGAGGGGGGGGGGGGGGTGTTGAGTATATATTTGTGTTGCATGTATTTCGTATTGTGGCCCACCTCCTAGTTATGTATAGTTGAGGTTGAGGCCTATCATGTACTTATATATACATACGTGCACCGGCACCCCATCAATACAACAATTTTTGTATTGCAAAACTATTCATCTATAGCTATGACCAATCCATAGTGAATCGTCCGTGAGTGTATCATTTTACATTTTTTTAATTGTGGTGTTTGGATGGGTCTTTTTGACCGTGTGACTGGAGTGCGCCTTTAATTAATACAAATACATTAGAAAATTACCTATATTATTGGCCACATGTTTTGTGCTGATGTTAACCGTGTCATAGTTGACATTTTCTTTTTGTCAACGAAGGCCCACATCACCAAAGTACTTACAAAGGGACCCATTCATTGAGAGATCCCACCATAAAGCCTAGGCCAACGACACAATCAATTGTGTATCCAATCCAAATTGAAGACCTCGGTTGAATGAGTGGCTTGAAAATTAGGGAACTTAATGAAGTTAGAGATTTCATTGACTCACAACTAAAGGTTGAGCAACTCAAGTCAAGGATTAAAATTTTATGCCTCGATCGAATGGGAGAACTCCAAAATTAGTTAGCATAGTGTATTAAAAAAATTGAATGACAACTCCTTGTGAAATTGTTGACCTGGTCAAAATTGAATGACCAATTCCAAATTGGAGACCTAAAAAAAATTAAGGTTTGTCAAAACAAAAAAAAATTACGTGAATGTCAAAAATTGTTCTCCAAATTAATAAAAGATTCATCGATTCAAAAAAATGTTCACGGATTCTAAAAATATTGTAGAGTTTCACAAGAGGTTATAATTTCAAAAAATGATTATCAATTTGAAAACCGTTCATAATTTCATGAAAATTTTCGCCAATTAAAAATATTAATGATTTTAAAAATCATGACTCCAAAAATGCTCCTTAATTTTAAAAATGTAAACATGTTAAATAAATGTTCACAAAATTGAAAAATGTTTGTGGATTTCATAATATTTACAATTTTATAAAATTATAGCAAATTCGAAAAATATCACAATTTCCAAAATGCTCACGAATTGGAAAAGATGTTCGAAAATGAAGAAAATAAGAAATAAAAATAAAAGATATGAAATGAAAATAATAAATAAAAAGAAAAAACAAACATGAAAAAAGGAAAACCAAAATGGAAATGGAAAAAGTCTTTTTGTTTCTTTCATACATTCATGCGCACATGGACTAAAATAGATGATGTCAGCAGGAATTTTTTAGGTTTTTTAAACTTTAAAATGTTTTTTCTCTTAAATAAAAAATCTGATTGAAATCCGTTTTCACTATTAAATTTGTCGCGATGAGGACTTCAAAACTAGATCCCATGTCGACATGTTTCGATGGTATTTTTTGGCGGTGAAAAGTTGTCATGTCTATTTCACATAAAGTGCATGGTGTTTACGCTCAAGTTGCCATGATATATTTTAGTTACTTTTCCTTCTACATTTAAAGTTAATTTTGACATGTTATAAAAAAGAATATTAATAAACTAAACTTGCCATGAAAAATTTATATAATTTGTCATGATTCATGAAATAATATTGACATGGTTCATAAATAAAAATAAACCTGTTGTCAATTACTTTAAAATGCATAGTCAATGACTCAAATTTGCCATAAACCAGAAACTAAAATTGCTATGGTGAATTACTTAAATTTGCCATGATACATACACCAAAAATCCCCATGGTTTATACAAAACATAATTTCCTTGGTCAAACTACTAGAATTACCATGGTTAAAATACTAAAATTGTGATCTATAAATTGAATTTGCCATGATGAATTACTAAAAATTGCCATGATCCATGAAATAAAATTGCCATGGTTAATTACTAAAAATTTCCATGGTCAATCAATAAAATTTCCCGTGAAAAGTACTTGAAATAAATTGGTAGCTTTAAATCAAAAAGAAAAAAAGATAGATGAAACCTATCATGGCAACTTTAGTCTTAACACTATGACAACTTCAGTGTAACATCATGGCAACTTTTGGCCCAAGTAAAAAAGTCATCAAAACATATCAGTATGGGATCTAGTTTTTAAAATCTTGCCGAGACAGATTTAATGATGAAAATAGATTTTTAATTGGATTTTTTAAGAGATAAAACATTTTTAAGTCCGAAAAACAAACAAATTTGCTGATGTCATCTGATTGATGTGGGAAAATCGATGGTAATAAAGATGTTTCGGCCATGTCGTTTCGTGTCATACATGTGGCGCTTATCATTTGAGAAACTAGTAAAAAAGGCCTGGTTCTATTTATTTATTTTGAGAATCTCCCAAAGCTTTATTACGGCATCACAATGTTTACAGGTACAAAGACAAGATCGTCGGGCTGGCCTAACCAAGTATGGTGGCCAAACCCTAATGATAAAACATACTTTGCGAGATTATGGGCCTCCACATTGGAGGTCCTATACTCATGACTAAAAAAGCATGAAGTAAAAGTAGTAGCTCGAGCATTGATCTCCTGAACAAGGCGCCGAAACTTGCTGAGCTTCCTTCTCTGATCGCATCAACAGCCACCTTACAATCCGAGGCCACCAAAATTTTGTTGAGGTATAGATCCTCTGAAAGTGCTAATGCCTCCGGAATAATAAAAAAAGACCTGGTTCTAGAAAATTCCAAAAACTGAACATGAGCTAGTTGGGCCTACTAGTAAAGTCGCGGACATTCCAAAACCGGACAAGATACAAATATGTCCCTATTGTGAAAGCAAAAAAAGTCATGATCTTTTACCAAGAAACACAACTGTGCTTCTCCCGGAAACAAATCTATGCCTCAACGAGAAGCAAATGTACACTTCACGTGGAAGAAAATGTTCGCCTGCAGCCTTACCCGATCTCTCGCTTGGGTAGGTCTGGCCCATTAATGTTGTACAGCAGCTCGCACACGTCCCTCTAGCTTTTACCTTTTCTTTCAACGTTGGCTTATTGTGGCAGTATATGAAAAAAAAGGTTTACTCTGGCAGCTTTTGGATAGTGATGAATTAATAAAATGCTTAGTAATTTCAGAAATGTTCATGAATTTTAAAATGGCGAGATAATTGATACATATATTCCAAAAATTAAATTTTATTAAAAATTTGAAAAGCTGTGATTTAAGAAAATGTTAAACCAATGTACAAATTTTGTTAGGGTTTTTTAAAAAATTTTGATCGCATTAAACACCGTTTCTTCCAAAAAATGTTCGCTATTTAATAAAAATTTACTTGACATTATGTATGAGTTGGGTTGATAGATTCTTTTGTAACTTTTGAAACCATGAACAACATGGTAGATTGTTCGGATCTCTTATCCATGACATGAGGGCATCTATTTTTCAAATGTCAAACCAATCATATACAAGCTCGCCAAAATTAGACTCATGCTTTGATATTTTCTTCGTCAAATTTCCCATTGCAGAAAATTGGAGAATTATAAGGCAATGGAGCTCCTCAAGGTAGCATCCCCTTCTCTGCTCTCTTCGCAAATCTTTTTAAAATTATTTACCCAAGTTTTTCTAGCCTACCTACTTCCTATTCTTTTCTTGTTGTGAACCAAATTACCAGGGCAGGTGAGCTCCAGTCTGTCCTGGGTTATTTTGGTTTATTGCTTGCTTGCTTGATGCCATCAGACTCGCATGTTCTTTCCCGTGTAGGTAGGATCATGACTAAATTTTCTAGTTGGCATACGATGCATGGCTGCCTAGTTGAACCTGAATGCTATGTTTGGTTGTCCTGCTAGTAAAGTAGCACACATGGGTGTTTGTAGTCCTCTAGTAACGAATGCTATTTTCTATTTGCATAATTGCGCAAGACTTTATGGGCCTCATAATGCTATTTGCTGCTTGCATTCAGAAAATGAATTATTTACTGTACTGGATGCTCATGTGAATTACATGTGTTTGTCAAATTACATGCATATATATTCTGGTTGTGAAACCAAACTACCATGGTGAGGTCTGTCCCAGGTTCAGTTTACTTCTTTGCTTGATTAGTGCCGCTGGACCCCAGCCCATGTTATTGCGTGGGAGCATGAAAAAAATTCTTAGTTCGCGTAGCATGGCTGTGGTGGTTCGTGCCTGGTCAAGTCAGGTAGTTGGACTTTGGCCAGTTGAATTAGGTGTGTTTGTCAAATATTGCCAATATGCTTGCAAGTCTTGTGTTTGGTGGTTTATCCAAGTTGTCGAGGCTCCGCTCTAGCCTAGTTTCTATCCTGCTTGTGAAACCAAACTACCATCCGTTTCTGGGTTAATTTGGTCTGTTGCTTGATTGATTGCTGCCACTGGACCCAGGGTTCTTTCTCGTGTAGTTGCAGGATGGAATTCTCTTGTTTGTGGTTCCTGCGTCCTGCATGAGGCTAGTAAGGTCAACTTTGGTTCTAACTCATATCATATTTGCTCCTGCCTGCAGAATACCGGAATTTGTGGTGATGGCACCTAGGTTGAGCTAGCTGACAGGGAGTAGCTTGAAATCTTCCTACACCTCTTGTTGCTTGCGAAGGACGAGGTAGAAATTTTGTCCATATGGTAATGCATCATATAGTAATACTAAGTAATTGGTATGCGATAGCTTGCATGATATGGTTGTAGGCGACAACTGTTAAGCTCGTACGTTCATGGTTATCAGAATATATGATGCATCCTCTCTTGTGCTTTTTCTTTTGCTCTATGTGCCCACGGCCACCGCGTCGTGGCAAATTATGGGTTTTTGGGGCTGCCATGATGGACATCGTTTGAGTAGATCTAAGTAGCTTTGTATTAGTGGAAGCTGCACTTGGAATTGTCTCTGCTTCACAGTTTTATCTGTCGTGCTTGGCTTGGTTTTTTATATTTTGGCCTAGGAAGGATTGAACATAATCAACCGCCTCCGATTTATTTTGCTCTACTTGCATGTGAAATAGCACACTAACATATTCCATATTTCACCAAGCACAATACTCGGTGCTGACTGTTTTTACTTGTATGGCTGTTAAATTGTCCTGTCCACACTCCACATTAAAACAATTTCATTGTAGTTGGATTGAAAATAATCATCTGTTTCCAATTTGTATTGGCCTACTAACATGTGAAAATAGCACACTACACATATTCTTTATTTCATTGATATCAATACTCCGACCGTTTTTACTTGGACGGCTGTGGACTCTAAAGTGTGATCTTCTAAACATTTTTATCACATTGCAAACCTATTTCTAACTCTAAATTCTGTTATATTCCAAAAGTTGTGTTTTTTTCTTAAATAAATATGTCGTTAGTCTTGAAGGTTTGTGATACCCCAAACTCTCGAGTTTGTTTGTGTATCATGTGAAGTAAATTGGGTTAGTTGGACCTTGGAAAATGGCGGCAGGGGACTTCTGGGCTAGGGAGTGGGTTCATGTTACTCTATCGCTGAAACTAACGGTGCTTGCTTAGAATGAACTGTCTTTGTTTGTGATCTCTAATAGATATAATTGAGTCTGGAAGCACAATCTGGATGCATCATTGCTCTATGTACTTGGAAGTAGAAAGCGCATGCCAAATAGTTCTTTTTTAGCTTATACTAGATGAGAAAGAAGTGAACTTTGAGCATTTAACATTCTTGTGATATATTTGAGCTCAGGATTACTGATGTTTTATTGGTTCCATCTTAACATGCAGTAACTGTTGTTTCCATTGATTGAAATAGGCAAAAGTCATGTTTTCTTGCTCTGTTTCCTATACGTAGTTTACAGGTAAAATTCATGGTCCACGATTGACCATGCCTAATAATAAAAATGATGATTTTTCTTTCTTATTATCAAAACAATGGAGCAATCGATGTCCTCGATGACAATGATGGACTTGCTTGTCATCTCGAAGAAGAGCCTTCTCAACTCGGTATTGTTCTTGACCGACGTAAGCTCGAGGTCATAGACGTCGTAATCAAGGAAATTGGCCATGGCGGCGATCATTGTGGACTTGCCGGTGCCGGGTGGGCCGTACAATAGGTACCCCCGCTTCCATGCCTTGCCGACCTGTGTGTAGTACTCCTTGCCCTCCTTGAACGCGGTGAGGTCGTCGATGATGGCCTCCTTCTGGTCGGTGTCCATGGCGAGTGTGTCAAACGTGGCCGGGTATTCAAACTTAACATAGTCCCAAACGCTATTGCGAAGGTAGCGCTTCCGTCTGCCGCCAAAGTTGGTGAAGAGGCGGCGCTCGCGGTTCTTGACGATGACGGCGCGTCCCTCGGCGAGGACAAAGGGCAGATAGGAGTCAACGACGAGGTCGCGGTGGCTTCTGTGGAAGACGACCTTGTAGAAGCGTCTCTCGTCCTCGCCAGGGTAGAAGCTGATGACATTCCCCTTGGAATGCTTCTTGGAAGCATACTACCAGAGCGTCACGCCAGAGAACTCATCGGTGACCTCCTCGTGGTCGTCCAGAGAGACCTGGAGGTTGCTGCTGTCGCTCCCAAGCTCGGCCTTGAGCCTGCGGGCGCGGCGGGCGCATGCGTCGCTGAGGTAGGCCTCGACGGTGTAGAAGAACTCGCTTTGCTGAAAGCGCTCGGTGCTGTTCTCCAAGATGGTGATCTGGAGGTAGGGGCTGAAGCAGGTGACGAGCTTGACGGCCCAGGTGGTGAGGTAGAGGCGGAGGGTGACAGGGATGTGGCTCTGCACCATGGACCAGAGGATGATGATGCTCGCCACGGCGGACCCCAACCCCGCCCACTTCTCCACCATCGCCACCATGGCTGGCTAGCTCTCTGCTTGCTAATGTAATGCTGGAGATTTGTGTGTTTATGTGTATGTGTTTATATATAGTTCTTGAGTTGACTTCAGCGCGACCAGTGGTCGCTGTCGTCGTCGGAGCAGGTGAAGATGAGCTATCAAAGCTGGGTGAATTCATGCACGCATGGAAAAGATGCAGAACTTGGTTGCTTAATCAATTAATTACTAGGTGGAAGAGCAAATTCAGATTTTGGTTGCTTAATCAATTAATTACTGGAAGGAGCAGGATAAGTTCCGATTGCTAGTTGCATATTCTGTCACTGTCATGCGTAGTGACGATATTGTGTTGCTGAAATGGTAGGGAAGCTTCTTATGCCATGTTTAGGTTTAATTCCCTATAGAAAAACTTGTTACCATTTTGGTGTAGGTAAAGTGAATGGGACTTGTTAGCGTTCTGCATAGTTTTACCAGAAATAGTTGTACAAATGAGAGATGAAACAAATATCTACAAGGAGGGAGTATATAGGGTAAGGGGGAATATATTACAAATGAGAGATGCAGCACATAATATTTCAGTTGAGAGGTTTATATTTTCTGTGGACAAACAATGCATTTTACTTTTGTACAAGGGGGTACTAGTGAACAAGCTCATTCTTTTTTACTTGGCTTCCTTTCTTGATGTCACTTCACTTGTCACCTTCCTTGATGTTTCCATTGCCTGCCTCCGGTGCTTTGTCCTTCCCTTTGTTTTCCTCCTTGGCTTTCTTCACCTCGGCCTCCTCTTTCTCCTTAACTTTTTTTGCTTCAGCCTCCTTGGCCTCTTCTTCCTCCTTCGCCTTGGCTGCCGCTGCTGCCGCGTCTTCCTTGGCCTGCTTGAGCGCCTCGACGAGGCCCGAGAAACACAAATCAGGGTCCCTCTTTTTCTTCTTTGACATTGGCATCAGGTTCTCTGCAACGTCGGCGGGCGACATGTTAGTCTCCTCGAGTAGCCGCTGAATTTCCCCAAACAGCTCGTGCTCGATGACATCTAGGTAGTTCTTGGCGAGCACCTTGAAGCCCTCGAAGCGGCAGTATGACATCTCGATGTGCTTGTCCATCCTGCCCCGCCGGATCAGTGCTGGGTCCAGTTTCTCCTTGTGGTTGGTCGTAAAGATGATGATCCGCTCACCTCCGCAAGCAGACCATAGCCCGTCGATGAAGTTGAGGAGGCCCGAGAGCGTCACCTTGGTGGTGTCGTCCTTCTCTGGATCCATGGGTAGGTTGGGTTTGTCATCCCCGTCAGAGTCCTTGTCACCAGAGGCCTTCTTGTCCTTGCGGCGTTTTCCGGTGAGGTCGATGGAGCAGTCGATGTCCTCTATGACGATAATGGACTTGCCCGTGGTTTCGATAAAGAGCTTGCGCAGCTCGGTGTTGCTCTTGACCGCAGTGAGCTCGAGATCGTAGACGTCGTAGTCGAGGAAGTTGGCCATGGCGGCGATCATGGTGGACTTGCCGGTGCCGGGTGGTCCGTAAAGGAGGTACCCACGCTTCCATGCCTTGCCAACCTTGGCATAGTACTCCTTGCTCTCCTGGAACGCCACGAGGTCGTCCACGATGGCCTCCTTATCATCAGGGTGCATGGCGAGCGTGTCGAAGGTGGCGGGGTGCTCAAAGGGGACGTGGCTCCAGACGCTCTTGCTGCGGTAGGGGTTCCAGTTGCGGCTGGCGTTGTTGGTGAAGAGACGGCGCTGGCGGTTCTTGACGGTGACGGCGCGGCCCTCGCCGAGCACGAAGGGCAGGTAGGAGTCGACGATGAGGTCGCGGTGGCGCCTGTGGAAGACGACCCTGTAGAAGCGCCGCTCGTCCTCGCCGGGGTAGAAGCTGATGACTTGGGCCTTGGACTGCCGCTTGGAGGCGTACCACCAGATCGTTGTCCCGGAGAACTCGTCGGTAACCTCCTCGTGGTCGTCGACGGTGACCCGGAGGTTCTTGCTGTCCTTGACGAGCTCGGCTTTGAGCTTGCGTGCGCGGCGGGCGCAGGCGTCGCTGAGGTAGGCCTCGATGGCGAGGAAGAAGTCGCTGCGCTGGAAGCGCTCGGCGCCGTACTCGGAGATGGTGATCTGGAGATAAGGGTTGAAGCAGGAGGCGACCTTTGCGGCCCAGGCGGTGAGGTAGAGGCGGAAGGTGGGTGGCACGTAGTTCTGCACCACGGACCAGAGAAAGATGACAGTCGCCATAGCCGACCCGAACCCCGCCCACCTCTCCACCATCATCGCCACTATTTCTGATGGAGTTGTCTCTTTGGGCGGTCTTGTCCCGATGGAAAGCTGTAGCTCGACCTGCACGCATATATATAATGTCAATGATTCGTGTGGTGATCTGCTTAGATTGAAGCTGAGCAGCGTGTAGTCGTTGTTACTGTCGTCATCGTCGTCGCCGTCTGCGTTGGAGCAGGTGAGGAGGAGCTGTCGATCGGAGGCGAGAAGAAGCGGCGAGCGAGCGTCCATGGAATAGTCCAAGGAAAAGGAATTACTTAACTCTGAAGGCAGTGGCAAATGCGGAATTGGCTCGTTCAGTCTCTACTTTGTGGCCAAATGCCAAGATGCTCCGATTGTTGATTGCAACTCCGTCGCTGTTTTTAGCTCATGGATTGCATCTCTGAGACTGACAGCCGAGTATACAACACAGACGAGGTAGGCCGGTGACATGTGAACTTTCAAAATTTTGCAATGGAGATCGTAGGATCGTAGGATCACTCATGTGAACATAACTGTATAGTTAACAAAGATCCTAGCCTCCGTTCAGAAATAATGGGGATGAGCAATCGAGTAGCGCGCCCATCAATCAATTCTTAACAGGATTTGAACTGAGGTACCTATGTATGGTGTAGCGGCGCCGGAGAAGAGGGCACGAATGGGGATGAGCCTCTCCCAACTGGATCGCCGGAGCAAGGGAAAATCCCGCCGGCGAACACGGAGGAGCTCACCGCCGCGCCATTAATCGCCTGGATCGAAGCCCCGCTAGGGTTAGCGCGGTGGCGACCTGGGAGCCGGGACGAAGAAAGGGAGAGATAGATTAATCTGGGCCGCACATCTCACATCCAACGTGGGCTATGTTCTCCCAAGTCCCAACTGGGCAATTCTTGTTTCCAGTTTTTTTTGTTTCAGATTTTTCTTTTACCATTCTTCCAAAAGAAAGGCTATTTTCTTAGAGCAATGCTACACGTACCAAAGCTAACGCGAGGACTTAATGTAAAAACTGATGTGGAGGTAATTAATTGATCAGGATTAGCAGCTGGGCCCCATCCCGGTTAAAATAAGGGTCCGGATAACTGCCACACATCCGGTGTGTGTGTGTGTGTGGGGGGGGGGGGGGGGGTTGTGCACGCCTTGTGCGGCATGGACAACAACCAGCCCACACGCCTACGTGTGGGCAAAACAACTAATGCCTACACACATCTTTTTTCCCCTCCCGAACCCTCTCACACGCGTGCGTGTGGGCGAAGTTGATAACGCCCACACGCCCCGTATGTCAGGCCTCGTACCCTCCTGGTCCCGCAAGCGACGCGTGACGCTCACCGCGCGCCCGCAGTTGCCATGGTCCAGACCCTCGTCCATGTTCCTTTAACTGCAGTTGCCATGTCGCTGAACTACGGTTGCCATGTCGGACAACTGCAGTTGCCATGGTTGCTCAACTGCAGTTGCCATGTATGGTCTGATCTAATGTAGTTGCCATGATTTCATAACTTTAGGAGTTGCCACATACTAACACTAGGCAGTTGAGAGAGTTCCCATGTGCTCACAAGCATGCTAGGGCAGTTGCCATGTAAAAGGGGAGAGTTGCCATCTGCTTACGTGCACGTTAGGGCAGTTGCCATGTACGTGCACGTTGGGGCAGTTGCCATGTACCATGCAAAAACACATGGCAACTCGATAAAAGAGAGTTGCCATCTGCTTACGTGCACACTAGGCAGTTGTCGTGTACCCTGCAAAAACACATGGCAACTCGGGTAAAAAAAGAGAGTTGCCACCTACTTATAAAGCACACTAGGGGCAGTTGCCATGTGCGCTGCAAAAACACATGGCAACTAGCAGCTTGGGTGCGGGTGAGGGGACGGGCGTGTGGGCGAGATGGTAAATGCCCACACACCAGTCCTTGTGCGTGACTGAAAACTGGTGTGTGGGTGAACTGCTAAACGCCCACACACCGACCCCTCCGTGTGGTAAAACGGATGTGTGGGCGAACTATGTCACACACCACACACACGCCTTGTCCTACGTGGCACAGAAAATCAGCCAGATTGTGCCAAGATTCGTGCATATAGTACTGGACGGTGATGGATGCGTGTGGTCGAGATGGTCAACGCCCACACGTGTGGGCGTTAACATTTTCGTAAAATAAAGGGGTGGAGGAGAGGATTGGGAAGGTTTAGTAAAGGGCAACGATGTGCGCCGGTGCGCCGGCCCAACTGTTGGGCCGGTCCAACCCCAGCCGTCAAATCTGGCCCCCCGAGCCGTCAGATCCCTTCGTCCCCAACCTCCCATCTTTAACCTCTGGCACGGGAAAGGGAGAGGCCCGCCTCGCACGCGCTGACGCCCCCGCATGCGCCGACCGCCTCGCCTCCTCACCGCCGGTCACCCTCACCGCTGGTCGCCGCCCTCGGCGCTGGTCATCGCCCTCACCTATGTCACCTTCATGAGTTTCTCACCTCCGTGGATACAGCAACATGCGCCCATGGTTACAGCCTTGTAGCTCTCGTGCCACCACTCGCAATTCTAGTGCATGCTCCGGTGGCCACGATTCGCCGGACACAGCGCCCCGGCGGTTGCAACTTCTCTGATTCTGCAGAGTCTGGTTGTACCAAAAAATAAGTTGGTTCCAGCAAAAATCAGATACAGTGGTAGCAAAAATTCTGCCTGGTTCCAGCAAAATCAAAAGAGGGTAGTAGCAAAATTCGGGGCTGGTTCCAACAAAAATCAGATACAATGGTAGCAAAAATTTTGGCTGGTTTCAGCAAAATCAAAAGAAGATAGTAGCAAAATTTGGGGCTAGTTCCAACAAAAATCACATACGATGGTAGCAAAAATTATGGCTGGTTCTAGCTAAATCAAAAAAAGGGAGTAGCAAAATTTGAGGCTGGTTCCAACAAAAAACACATATGGTGGTAGCAAAAAATCTGGCTGGTTCCAACAAAATCAAAAGAAGTTAGTAGCAAAAATCAGGGCTGGTTCCAACAAAAAACACCTACGGTGGTAGCAAAAAATCTGGCTGGTTCCAGCAAAAGCAAAACATGGTTGTAGCAAAAATCCTACTGCGCGGCCATGGAGAGCAGCGAACCTAGCTTCGGGCGGCCATGGGGACGAGCGCTGGTTGCAGTAGCGGGCGTCCTTGGCGACGAGCGCTGGCTGCAGCCTGCTCAGCTCCGGCACCGCTCGCAACAGTGAGTGGCTCTGTTCCTAGCACGCAACGGCTACTCCTCACCCCAGCAGAAACTCTGCGCACCGCTCACCGGAGCAACATATTGTTGGAATTGGAAAAAATGAAGGATGTGGGCTTGTTTACCAGAGAGATGAGGGGGAATGGATGAGGATTGCGCTGGGAAGAAACAAAAATAGCGGATGGGAAGAGATAAGGCACTAGCTGGGTCCCACAAGCTTACGTGTCGCCTGGAAATAGAAATGCAGCGGACACGTGGTTGAGGCGCCGGCCCAAGATTCGGCCGGTCTGCCGATCCCAAACGTTTCCCTTTAGTAAACTCAACCTTTCGTAAGAATTATAATTTTTTTAGGACGCTGCTATGCGTCATCAGACAGAATCTGCCTCCCTAGCTAGCTTCGATTTGCCTCCCCGCACCGCAACACTGGGCGTGTTGCGAACCCACCCGTCATGTTGTGAGCCTCGTTCGACCCCCCCCCCCCCCCTCCCGCAACACAACCCATGTTGCAAAGCACAATGCAACACCCGTCATGCTGCAAACCCAACCTTTCACTTTGAAACATCTGTCGCCCGCCATTTGGGTGCCTTTCTTCCTCACGTTCGCTTGGGGGAGCGCGAGTCACAAAGTTGGGCATCTAGCTTGTGGGAGAGAGGCGCATCCATGGCGGCTTCTACAAATGTGGGAGAAGCCCTCATCAGCGAGGATTCTGGAGATGCGATCTAATGAAAGAGAGATATAAGAGCAGAGACCACTACAGCTTGCAACACTAGTCACGGCGACAACTTGCCACAGTAATGGTCATAGCTCTGCAGACTGCGGGTGAGCATCTAAGTGGGATTCGATGTTCGATTTGGACGAAGCAGGCAAGCTGCAAGGCGAAGAAGAGAAGCCAAGAGATAAGGTTGGTGGCGTTGTGGTGAATACGTGCCCAACGAACCTCTTATCCTAGTAAAGCATGTCTTAGTTGCAGGATCAAGCTCGATCGGGTGGTGATGCACGCGAACGATGCAGCGCTTTTTTTCAGCAAACTGTTTTGAATCGTTTCCCGTTTCCTTTTACCATTGTTTCATGAACAAAATCAAATTAAATGGCTCTGTCATCTCCCTTCTCCTTGTACTTCTGTTTATCTAGCATCCCCTCTCCTCTCAATCCGCCACGGATCGTACACCGCCACCTTCTCCAGCATAAGTTAGGGCGCTGCCTCACCCCTACTAGGAAAAAAAATCAACTCATTAGGCCAAAATATGCAGAACTCCTTTCATGTTCCCTCTTCCCCTCTCACTCAAACTTCTCTGTTTGAGCATTGGAGTGGTTATAGGGGTGGATCTCCTGTGCAGTTAATTAGAAGGGTGGAATTAGTGGGTGATCATTTAGAACTTAACTATAATCTCCGATTTTGTCTACATTAATACCACTAAATTGGTGGAGATCACAAATTGGTGTAGTTAGAAGGAGTGGCTTCTCTGATTTTTTCTGCATTAGTTGGTAGAATGTAGTATTGTGAAGGAACTTATAACTGGAATCTTGCTGCAAGATTAGTAGCAGCAATGAAAACACTGAATCTTGACAGCATCATACATAGACCATGAATGGGATGGGATGAATGATTCCAGGATTTGATTAATGACAGTATACGACATATATATCACTTAAAATTGCTACCAACTGCTTATGTTCATAATAGCAAAGCCAAAAAAGAAGAAAACATAGTTAACCCTGATTACAACCAAACTGCAGAGTGCAGACTACACTGAATTTGGTGCACACACTACTGCATCCAATCATTCGGCTTGTACATGAACGCTTCCCTTGTGAGTATTATTATAAATCTTCATAAAGCTCCCGATCAGTCTTTTTTCCACCACGCCCATATCCATAAATCGTCGGCATATATGAATAGCATCTCTAGCCCCAGCATTGTACTTCACAAAATGGTGACGATATGACGGAACTCCTCGCTGCCAAGGATTTGCTCTGCAAACATCCTATTCTGATCGACGTGGTAATGATCCCCCTCGATACTACCAGCCTTGCTGACTGAATAGATATCATCGGTGCGAAGAGTGTGGGCATACGCCACTGGATCTACCACCATACGTTGAAGTACAGTAGCATTCCCAAGGATGTAGAGCGCCAGCTCGGCTAGCCCCAATACATCACAAAATCCGGACACGTGGACACTCTTCAGGTGATGATGCAGAGGCCCTTGCACAGCCGTCACCATCCTCGTAGTAGGAGGGCAACATCTATCACGACCAACCTGCACACACATATATCCGTTAGTTTCACTATACATATTCTTCAGAGGGAGGTCAAACAGAAGCAACACACATAACTATCCTAATTAATGTGTTAAAAAAGTTTCATAATCAGCAGTTAAATTACTTACATGCATTTCCAATTCTTCTAAGAGAGGTGCTAATTCCAAAATATTAAGAAATCCCATTGCCAAACTATCATCATATGGATCCCACGCTAGCTCAAGGTTCACGTTCAGATGCCTCAAATTGATGAAGCTAATCTGGTTTTCACTGAATCGTAGCACCTGGAAGAGAAACAGTGCATGGACACAAAATTAATAATTAAACTTTGTGATAACAAATTTAAAATGAAGTAAAACAAAGCACTTCTTTCTAGAGCAAACCTGATCAAAATTCAAAAGTAGAAATAGTTTTTGCACATGAGGAAGAGCAAGCTCGGTGAAGGTGAAGGCCAAGTCTTCGAAATCATAATCATTGAACTCTTGAGTCCTCATGTTTGATACAAAGGTCGCCTCCGACAACCTCAAGCAATCACTGAGCACAATTAGTGCGAGATCTTCGTCGAACTCAAATTCGGTAAGATTTGGAGCATGCAACTCTATAATTTCCAGTTTGCAACGGCGCACATGCATGTATTGCAACCGACACAGCTCCTGTCTTATGCGTAGGCTTGAGAAGGAGGAGCACCGCTCTATGTTTATACTCTGAAGAACAGCACAATTTAGCATAAGGCACTCTAGATCAACTCCACTGATGGACACCCTATTTAGTGTGAGTTTGTTAAGGTTTTTGATACCACAGAAACTAGGGCGCAGTTTTAACCACACGTAGCCCAGATCAAGATACTTGACACAAGAGGCGATTGGGCTGCTGAGATTTTGCAACGGGAAAACGTACTTGTACTTGTCGAATCGGGAGCCAGAGCAATTGACATCAAACGTGAAATCAAAAGCAATGTGCTTGGCCCTTGACGCAATGGAAAAGCTAACCCATCTATCAATGTGATCCTTGTGCTTTCTGCGAAGGCCAAATTCGACAGCAAACTTGTCCAGCGTAGTCGTAGTTGTGGTAGAAGTAGACCACAGTGGGCGCAATACACTGTCCACATTGGTGATGAATTCAGCAGTCCAGGATGCTCGTTTAGTATTCATGTCTTTAATGATGCCATAGAAGTCCAGATCTGGGTCAGTATTCGTGTCTGTACTGATGCCAAAGGTGTTTTTGGTGAAGACCAGTTCTGGGTGGCATATCCTTAGCAGTCTCCATTCAAGAGAAAGTGTGCTCATCCTCGCGACATCTTTGATTGACAACCGTGACAGTATGTCGCGCAGAACGTCCTGTAATGAGCATGAGCAGTCAAGTTGTGGCACGAGTTCAACAGTCACGCTCCCTTGCTAAGATTGTGATTTTTAAAATAGTCGGTAACACCCGACATAAATAAGGAGTTTTGATCCTTACATAAGGTAGAAGTTGAAGCTGCATTGTTACCATCTTCGGTTTCTGCACCCTACTGAAACCCACGCCCTTGCTTTCGACCGAAAGTTCTTGGCTGCTCTCTTTGTCCATCAGAGTGGATTTGATAGATAGATGCATCTGCGTGGCAGCAAACAAGAAGTACAAACTAGATAAAGCCGACTGTGAGTTTTTTCAGCAAGCATCGTTATCACTGATTTCTGCAAGCATCATTATCATCGGTTTGATATTTGAGCAAGCAATCGTGACCGTCAATCCCACTAACCCAACTCTGTTCTATGACAAAAACAGATAACATAATTTGGCAACAAACTTGTATCAGGTATCTTACATTACAGGACTTCTCTTTCATTTTTGTAACTCTTATCTTGCGTTACAACAGGTTACTATAGTCTTCATGTTTAAAACCAGCCTGAAGGAACATTACATTACAATGGGGATCGCTCATGTGAACTTTCGAATTTTTGCAATGGGGATCGCTCATGTGAACTTTCGAATTTTTGCAATGGGGATCGTAGGATTGGGATTGAAACTGGATAATTAACCAAGGTCCTAGCCTCATTCAGAAATCGCCCTCGGGATTGTTTTTCTCTCAGGAATCGAGGAACGCGCCCATAATTTGTTAACAGGGATTCGAACTGAGGTACCTATGGAAGGAGTAGCGGCGCTGGAGAAGGGAGCAAGAATGGGGAGGAGCCTCTCCCAACTGGATCGCCGGAGCAAGGGAAAATCCCGCCGGCGAACACGCAGGAGCTCACCGCCGCGCCATTAATCGCCTGGATCGAAGCACCGCTAGGGTTAGCGCGGCAGCGACCTGGGAGCCGGGACGAAGAAAGGGAGAGATAGATTAATCTGGGCCGCACATCTTACATCCAACGTGGGCTATGTTCTCCCAACCGAGCAATTCTGGTTTCCAGTTTTTTGTTTCAGATTTTTCTTTTATTACGTATTACTGCTATTCTTCCAAAAGATAGGCTATTTTTTCTTAGGACGTTACTATGCGTCATCCAACTGATAATTGAGAATTATTAGCTGCCTCCCTAGCTGTAGGATGTGGTCGTTTGATTTGCCTCCCCACATGACCGCATCGTGTTGTGAACCCATTGCAGCACTAGCCATGTTGTGAAACCCACCGGCGATGTTGTGAGCCCCATCATCTTCGATTCGGTCCCCTCATCGCAACACAACCCATGTTACAAAGCCCAATGCAACATCTGTCATGATGTGAACCTAATTCTTCACTTTGAAGCATCTGTTGTCGGCCATGTGAGCGCCTCTCTTCCTCGCGTTTCGCTTGGGGGAGCGCGGGCCACAAAGTTAGACATCTAGTTTGTGGGAGAGAGGTGCACCTATGGCGGCTTCTACAAAGGTGGGAGAAGCCTGTAACACCCCGGAAGTAACTTTCCATATTTGTAACTCCAACTCTTGCCATTTTCGGCATTGTGATATGATATTCCCTCCGTGGTTGGGTTTTTCTTCATTTTGCATTTTGTCCATGTCATGCATTTTATATCATGTCTTCATGTGCATCGCATTTGCATACGTGTTCGTCTCATGATTCGAGCATTTTTCCCGTTGTCCGTTTTGCAATCCGCACTCCTATCTCCCGGCGCCCCTTTTACGTTTTTCCGTGCAAAGGGTACTAAACCTTCTCGGAATGGACCGAGGTTTGTCTAGTGGCCTTGGTATACCACCGTAGACCACCGGTCAAGTTTGGTCATTTGGAGCTCGTTTGGTACTCCAACGGTTAACCGCACTCTCGCAAAGGCCTCTTTTAAGTTGCAGCCCAACACCCCTCCAAAATAGTCCAATAACCCATCTAAGTCACTTCCATGCTCTCCGTCGTTCGATCACGATCGTGTGGGCGAAAACTACACCTCATTTGGACTCTCCTAGCTCCCTCTATGCCTATTTAAACAAACTCCCCCGTCCAAATCCGGGTCTTCTTCCCCGAAACCCTAAAACTCCTCCCCGCGCCCGTACGGACACGTCCGCCGCCACCGGACGAAACCGCCGCCGCGTCCGCACCAACCAGCGCGACACGTGGCCCGCCCGCCTCCGCCACCATGCCCGCCCAGCCCAGCGGGCCCTCCCGGCTGGTCGTCGCGCCCATGGCGCCAAAGCCAGCGCCCGCTCCGTCGCCTCGCCAGACACCGGCGGCCCTCCTCCGCCGCCTCGCCGCCCGGCCGCCGGCCCTCCTCCGCCGCCTCGCCGCCCGCGGCAGCCCGCCCCGCCGCCGCCATGGCCCGGCCCGCCCGCCGCCGCCGCCGGCGGCCTCTCCGCCTGCGCCACCTCCCTCTCCGGCGCCCCGCCCCGGCTCCTCTCCCTGCGGCGAGCCGCGCCGCGCCGTCGCCCTCGTCCCGATCCCGATCGGATCTCGATACTCCCGTTGACTTTCTTCCCCCCTCTTTTCTTCTAAGTTTTTGCATCCTATGTTATTTCGTGGCATTTTCAACGTAGCGTAACTTTGCATCTGTAGCTCCATTTTGCGCGTATAATATAGCAAAATGTTCGCCTCGAAGAGTAGATCATTTCATCTCATTGCATCATTTTCATTTGAGCTCATATTGATGCCCGAAATGCTGTTGGAAGAGGGCTATGTGATGTTAGTTTCTGTTTCTTAACAGAACTTGCACTTTTGTTATTTTTGCTATGATTGATGTGTGCACCCTATGAATTTGAGTCCTACATGTGTTTTGTAATATGCCATGCCATCTTTCCAGGGGTGTATGCCATGTATTTTTGTGATCTATGTGGTGACTAGCACAAGCATGCAAAGTAGGTGTCCTGATGTTGCTGATTTCAGCTCTGTTTAGCTGATATTTTGATGCCATGTTAACTTGATGCTACCAAGAGATCCATGCATATTTTGAGATACTTCAGTAAGGATGTTTTGTTAAACATGTCTTGCTCTATCCATCCATGCCTTTGTTTGCAATTATGGAGTGCCATAGCTTGAGTCAATCGAGCTCTACTTTTGCTATCAAATGTTTCCTGGCAGATTGTTTACATGTTATTCAATTTTGCCAAGATTGTTGTGGTTGATCCATGTATGCTATGTTATTGTTCTTACCATGTATGTCTTCTATGCCATGTCTTATTGATGTATATATGCTTAGTTTATCATATAAAGCTCTGTAGTGAGTGCATTGAGCTTGTAAACATGCCTACTTGTTATCAGGTTTTGACATGCCATGTTGCTGAATCTGTTAACGAAACTTTCAATATTGACATGGGTGTTACTATATTTTCTGATCCTTTTTGGCTTATGGTCAGTAAGGGACTTTTGTTCTATGCTTTGAGTAGATTCATGCCATGCCATGTTTTGCTATTTTAAGTTCCTGTAGCATGTAGTTTTGCTGCTCTGAACATTGCTACCTGATGCTGTTTTTGCCATGTCCAGCCTGATATTTTGTGCACTTTTGCCATGCTTGTTTGAACCTGTTATGATGTGATTTAGCCGAAGCTCAGTGCTCATCTTTTGTCAAGCATCTTGTGTAGATCACTTCCATATACTTTTTTGATACGTTTGGGTGCAGTAACTTAATTTCTTGTTGCTTGCTAAGTGGCATCATGCTGTTAATGGCAGATTTGTGCCATTCTTGTTTTGTTTGTCATTTCCAAACCGTGCATCCGATTCCGGTGATCTTTATATCGATTTCAACCGAAATCATCTCATCTTTCCAGTGGCATACTTGGTTTGCCAAGTTCATGCCTGGTTCATCATTTTCCTTCCGGAGCGCGCATACGCATTACATATCACATCCCGCATACCATGTCATGTTTTGCATCATGTTGATTGTTGCATTGCACCGTGATTTATTGTGGTTCCTTTGTTTGTGTTCTTGCTTTGGGTAGAGCCGGGAGACGAGTACGTGAACAAGGAACCTGTTGAGAACGCTTACGAGGATCAAGCTTTCGACAACTCTGAGAACATTGCAGGCAAGATGACCATACCCTCGATATCACTTCTATCTTTGCTATGCTAGTTGCTCGCTCTTTTGCTATGCCTATGCCGCGATGCCTACCACTTGCTATATCATGCCACCCATATTGCCATGTCAGCCCCTAACCATCCTTTCCTAGCAAACCGTTGATTGGCTATGTTACCGCTTGCTCAGCCCTCTTATAGCGTTGCTAGTTGCAGGTGAAGCTGAAGTTTGTTCCTTGTTGGAACATGGAGATGTTGTTCCTTTGTTGGAACATGTTTACTTGTTGGGGATATCACAATATATATCTGCTATAATTAATGCATCTATATACTTGGTAAAGGGTGGAAGGCTCGGCCTTATGCCTGGTGTTTTGTTCCACTCTTGCCACCCTAGTTTCCGTCATACGGTGTGATGTTCCTTGATTTCGCGTTCCTTACGGTTGGGTGATTTATGGGACCCCTTGACAGTTCGCTTTGAATAAGACTCGTCGGCAAGGCCCAACATTGGTTTTACCATTTGCCACCTAAGCCTTTTCCCCCGGGTTTTCGCGAGCCCGAGGGTCATCTTTATTTAAACCCCGGGCCAGTGCTCCTTGACGTTGGTCCAAACTAGAGCACCGTCTTGGGACCATTCCTTGGCAACTTGGATTACGTCGGTTCCCGACGCTTAGCTTATCCGCTGTGCCACGAGAACGAGATATGTGCAGCTCTTATCGGGATTTGTCGGCACGGTCGGGTGGTCTTGCTGGTCTTGTTTTATTGCTGTCGAAATGTCTTGTAGTCCGGGATTCGAGATTGATCGGGTCTTCCGGTAGAAGGAATATCCTTCGTTGACCGTGAGAGCTTATAATGGGCTAAGTTGGGACACCCCTGCAGGGTAATATCTTTCGAAAGCCGTGCCCGCGGTTATGAGGCAGATGGGAATTTGTTAATGTCGGTTGTAGAAAACCGAAGTTGACCTCAATAAAATACACATCAACGCGTGTGTAACCGTGATGGTCTCTTCTCGGCGGAGTCCGGGAAGTGAACACGGTGTTGGAGTTATGTCTGACGTAAGTAGTTCAGGATCACTTCTTGATCGCTACTAGCTTCACGCCCGTGCCTTGTTTCTCTTCTCGCTCTCTTTTGCGATGTAGCCACCATATATGCTAGTCGCTTGCATGCAGCTCCACCTTACTACTCTGTCCTTCCTATAAGCTTAAATAGTCTTGATCTCGCGGGTGTGAGATTGCTGAGTCCCCGTGTGACGCCCCCGATTCAATCGTACACTAATCATGCACGCAAATGTGTACGATCAAGATCAGGGACTCACGGGAAGATATCACAACACAACTCTAGAAATAAAATAAGTCATACAAGCATCATAATACAAGCCAGGGGCCTCGAGGGCTCGAATACAAGTGCTCGATCATAGACGAGTCAGCGGAAGCAACAATATCTGAGTACAGACATAAGTTAAACAAGTTTGCCTTAAGAAGGCTAGCACAAACTGGGATACAAATCGAAAGAGGAGCAGGCCTCCTGCCTGGGATCCTCCTAGGTCACTCCTGGTCGTCGTCAGCGGGCTGCACGTAGTAGTAGGCACCTCCAGAGTAGTAGTCGTCATAGGCGGTGGCGTCCGGCTCCCGGGCTCCATCGTCTGGTTGCAGCAATCGAGTAGAGGTAGGGGGAAAAGGGGGAACAAGGCAACCGTGAGTACTCATCCAAAGTACTCGCAAGCAAGGAGCTACACTACATATGCATGGATATATGTGTAAAGGGCCATAACAGTGGACTGAACTGCAGAATGCCAGAATAAGAGGGGGATAGCTAGTCTTAACGAAGACTACGCTTCTGGACACCTGTCTTGCAACAGGTAGGAGAGGACGATCTGAAGTCCTCCAAGTAACATCACATAGCAATAATCCTACCCGGCGATCCCCTGCTCATATCCCTGAGCGAGAGCGACCACCGGTTGTATCTGGCACTTGGAAGGGTGTGTTTTATCAAGTATTCGGTTCTAGTTGTCATAAGCTCAAGGTACAACTCCAAGTCGTCCTGTTACCGAAGATCACGGCTATCCGAATAGATTAACTTCCTGCAGGGTGCACCATCTTACCCAAAGACGCTTGATCCCATTTGGCGGACACACTTTCTGGGTCATGCCCGCCGCGGAAGATCAACACATCGCAGCCCCACCTAGGCACAATAGAGAGGCCAACACGCCGGTCTAAACCTAAGTCGCGCAGGGTCAGGCCCATCGCCTACGAGCACACCTGCATGTTGCGTCTGTGCCGGAAGCAGACCTAGCCCATCAGCGTTCGGTCCAATCCGGCGCGCGCCGCTCCGTCGCTGACGTCTGAAGTGCTTCGGCTGATACCACGACGCCGGGATACCCATAACTACTCCCGCGTAGATGGTTAGTGCGTATAAGCTCGTAGCCAACCCAGATCAAATACCAAGACCTCGTTAAGCGTGTTAAGTAACCGTGAACGCCGAACAGGGCCAGGCCCACCTCTCTCCTAGGCGGTCTCAACCTGCCCTGTCGCTCCGCCTCAAAGATCCACTCGCGGGTGCTCCATCAGCCGACCCGACTTTAGTCTCACATGTATCATGTATAAGTATATAGTATATACCCGTGATCAACTCCCGAGTGATCACGGCCCGATAGTATAGCACGGCAGACGGACAAGAAAGTAGGGCCACAGATGAAAGTACTAGCATCCTATACTAAGCATATAGGATTGCAGGTAAGGTAACAACAGAAGTTACACGGACAGGCTATGCAGCAGTATAGGAGTATCTGAAAACAGTAACATGCTATACTACTCTAATGCAAGCAATATAGAGAAGAGTAGGCGATATCTGGTGATCAAGGGGGGGGGGCTTGCCTGGTTGCTCTGGCAAGAGAGAGGGGTCGTCAATCTCGTAGTCAAACTGGGCAGCAACAGCGTCGGTCTCGTAGTCTACCGAAGAGAAGAGGGGGAAGAAACAATAAATATAAAGCAGGCATAGCATCACAAAGTATAACAAGGCAAATAGCTGTGTCGGATGTGACCTAACATATGGCTACGATATAGGTGAAGGAATTCAACAGGAATGTATTCGGTTCGGACTGTGTCAAACAGATGACGGAGGGGGAAAGTTCCATGTTCAGCATGCTAGGAGCATGTGACAGATGAACGGATCTCATATTCGGGTTCGTTGGATTTTTCTGAGCAACTTTCATGTAAAAAACGTTTTCATCCGAGCTACGGTTTAATTTCGATGAATTAACGAAGTTCAAAGCATTTTCTGGAATTACTGAGATTCTGCTAAGTCCTCAGTTTTAAACATCACCTGGCTGTTTTCAAAAGGCTATAACTATTGTTCTGTCCAACCTATGGGTTAGTGCCTTATATCAATCTTGAGCAATTTTCTGTGATCTACATGACAGAATCAAGTCCATCTACATTAGTGTCCATTTGCTTGCTCAAATCTTTGTTTGAAAAGTGCTACTGGAAGTCAATTCCAGAATCTGTTTTACAGTTCTTCCGGTTAACAGAACATAGACTTTTGTCATTTTTATAGGAATTAATCTAGGCGGCTTTTGAATTTGGTTCAATGGAAAGAATTGAACCCTGCCAAGTGTACTATACGCACATATGAATTTTACTCATATTAACTTTTGTTTAGGTGCTGTTTAAGGGCCGTGAAGAGGGCTAGTTAGTGTAAAAGTTGCAAAGCTGACTACTGCTACAGTAACTGAATGTTACTGTAGCAGGAGAGCAGCAACCGAGCGCAGTGGGCAGAGAGCAACAGCGGCGGCGCGGCGAGGCCGGCCGAAGGCGGGCGAGGCCAGAGGTGGGCGCGGCCACACACTCAGAGCACACACACACACACCGCACGCACACATCGCGCACACACACTGCACGCACGCACAACACGTACACACACGCACGGCCGCTCGGCCATGGCCAGCCGTAGCAGGCTAGCAGCAGCCGGCCGCAACGGCTAGCGGCAGCACGCGCGCACGGGGGCAGCCTGGTCAGAGGTGGAGCGGGGCACATCCACGTGCGGGCAGTGCACGTCGGGGCGTGGCTGGTCGAGCAGCGGGAGAGGAAGGCTGGGGGCGAGGCCACGGCAAGGAAGGCGCGGGGAGCCCGCGGCTGAGCCGGGAGTTGAGCTCCGTCCGGCTAACGTGGAGGAGCGCGGCGACGAGTGCCAGAAATAGCAATAACAGCAGCATCACGCAGGGCAAGTAGCAACGGCAGTAGCATCGCAAGGAACTGCAGGAGCACGTACGCAGACGCTGAACTACGGCCATGGCAGCCACCTGCTCGTACAGGCGACTACGATGAGGGATCCGAGACCGGGGTGAGGGGGATTCGGAGGAGAAGCTCACCGGGAGGCACAAGGGGCCCGTGACGGCTTAGTAGCTGCAGGCTTGCGGAATCGCCGAGATTTGCAGCGACCGAGGAAGAAGAGGGTGGCGTCAAGAGGCGGCGGGGGCTCGGGCTCGAGGTCGTGGACGAAGAGGAAGCAGAAGACGATGGCGATTCTCCTGGTGCATTCCTAGCCAGCGGGGAGGTCAGTGGCCGCGCGATGACGATGGCCATGGCAGCAGCAGCGCTCGGCGTCGAACAAATCGAGAGAACGAATGAGAGGGAGAGCGATTGGGCGGCTAGGGTTCGTCAAGGGAGGGAGGAGGGCGTCGGGGCGTCCTCTTATCCACAGGGAGAGAGCGGGGATGACCTCCACGGGACCAGGGGCGCCATGGGATGGCCGCCACGATCCCCCCGCCTCCTGTAGCGAGGTTGGGGATGAGGTGGAGGTGGGCTGCCCAATGTTGTTAGACGGGCCAAAGTGCACAAAGGCACTAGAGCCCATTAACACATAGTAGTTAGGCCTTTCCCTTTTATTTTATTTTACACTGATTGCAGAATCTGTTTGTAATAGTTTGAGCTGTTAATTGGTCTTTGTAAAAATGTGGAACTTGGCCACATAAATACATTACAATATTTGGCACTACCACAAATAGTTTGGTAGGAGTTTGAATTGATTTGGATTTTTCACAAATGGAAAAGTATAAGAAAAGGGTGATTTGGAACTATTTTAATTTCCAAGGGAAATTAAATATCTCAAATGATGTTGAATCATTCATGACAATTAGTTAGCGAATATTTTCAACCCACCACACATTTTTACTTGACAGTTTGAAGAAATAAGAATTTGACTTGTTTTCGGAATTTGAATTTGACCTGTGTTTGAAACAAGTGGGTTTAGCAAGAGTAACAGTGGTGACATGGCATCATTAACAGAGGATTATTGTAGCTTAATTATCCGGGCGTCACAATTCTCCTCCACTACAAGAAATCTCGTCCCGAGATTTAAGAGGGGAGCAAGGGGGAAAGGTCTGGTTACGATAATCTAACGGATCTTCTCGAAGAAGTTAATCCCTTTCGTTGATGTCTTCAATCCTTTATTCCGATGCATCATGATAAACTGGTCATCATTTCTTCGGGAACTCCATCGTACTTACGAAAGATAAGGGGCAGCTCACTACGACATAATGCTTTTAAGGGAAACAATCTGGGGCTAACCCATGAATTAGTATAAGATTATCTCTCGAGTTGAACATAAGAAATACCTCGAGAGTAAGGTACGAAGGTACCATAATAGGCTCCAAGCGGGTAGGTAGTAGCTCGAAGCCTGAACCGGAGTGAGAAAGGGGTTCAGAGTAGCGAGAGTAAGTATCGCGTCTGATACCAGAATAGATCACTATGACGGTGTCCCGTGACTTACATACGAGTCCACGCGGGAGGAATAACTTTGGGAACAGGGGGTGTACAGGAGAGTCAGGTTTCGATCCTGTGAAACTGTGGGTTATGGGCCCACCATGTGGTTTTTTTATAATTAGGAGCAGTGACATCTTTCACGGCCATGATAGCAAGGCATGTCAGAGAGTACCATGTCAGTTATGTCGGCATCAACGTTGGTACCAAGGGCGAGGGACGAAGAGAACCACTTTCCTGCTCGTTGAACGAGGCGGACCAATAGGCAAGGTTCTCGTCCATCGGTGGCTACCGGAATGTCATCACAATAGTAACAAGGTCTTCTTGTGAGTTGTACATCGGGTGTTTGCACAAGCAGTGGATTATTACTGCTTATATCATATAGATCATAGAAAAGGTTTAAACAAACCAATGGATGGAAAATATGATCATCAGATTAAACAGAACAATGGAAAGGAAAATATGTTTAAACACATATTTCAAGGGTATATCCTTCCCAAGGACAAGCAGAGCAAGATATCCACGACAGGAGATAATGTAGAAAACCCTTTAGGTAAGGGGAGAGAAATTTCATGACATTACCCATACAACGGTGTTCGGATAATTGAGGAAGAAACATTTAGCATTGGGCTTCGAATGTTCTTGTTGAAAATCAGAGTATCACAGACATGCTTCGAGATAGCATTGACATGGCCTTCAGGTGAAGATCAGACTTTGGAATCACGAAGGATCCATCTGGATTAACTTGTAGAATCAGTATTACAATTTCCTCATGGATGAATGGATAACCCTGCTGAAAAGGAATCTATAATGATAGGTCCTCCAGCCGGGGGTGCTAGGCATGACATCAGGTTACCGGGTCATCAAAGGATCAACATCATAACTCTTGGAAAGTTGTCCCAACCATCATATCTGACCGAGATTCAGATCCGATTGGTGTCAGGATACCTCAGACTTAGGATACCTGAGAAGAAGAGGTGCAACGCAAATTGACGAGATGACATTGTAAGATCCCCGGGGAAATGAACTATGAAGTGATTTCCGCTAACAAGAGTCCATCATTAACCCAAGGAGAGGACAAGGTGGTGTCTGGTGAACTCAATGGTAATTCATCGAGATTCCCAAAAGATGGATTTCCACAATTAAGTGAACAAGGAGATAACATTTGTCATATCAAATGATATAAGGAAGTATGCTCGAGGAAACATACACAATTAAACCTTGGTCGTAAGGTGCGCCCAAAATATGGGTTGGGTTGCACGACCAATGTCAGAATGGTGATTCAATAATCAATAGCCTAGGAATGAACTTTCGACCATTAACTTCAAAGAATAGGGTTGCTAGAAGGAAAGAACCCAAACAGCCCCGTTCATGTGTTGGAATTAACACGGGGACCAAGAAAGAATTGGTGACGGTGAGAAGTATTTCTATGTCAAGAATTCTCAAGAGATGGAAAATCTCAGAACATTCTTGACATAAAGGATGGTAATACTTCCGAGGTAAGGAAGATCAACTGCTGGGTAGCATTGATATCAAGGTTTACACAAACATGAACAAGCTTGTGTTGGTGGGTAGGCAATAAAGTGGTCGATGATAATACAATTCATCGAGGGCAAGGAGGGTATTTCTCATCATAAATTCAATTGATATCCTGGATGAGCTCAGAATGTTGATGATCACGACACCTTTGTCGCGAGAGTTCATGAAGATGTAATCGATCGGCGACGACATCAAGTCAAAGTAATGATGAAGTGAAAGGTTATTGGAACCAAGGGTATGACACAAACTCGAAACCAAGCTTGTTGTTCAAGGTAAAATGATATGACGATGAGGATCGACGTAAGGTTAGTTCATCGTCGAAAATTGTGCTCCGAGAAGAAGGACCGGATGCACAGTTAAAATCAACACGACAATGATATAGCCAAACAGGCTAGGAATGGCGTGATCGGGTACAAACTCGTACTTATCGAAGCTTACTGAAGGGTTGTTGAACCGTAGTGTGGACTCGGTTCATTTATCGGTGTCTTTGAGTGTTTAATAACTCAGAGCCCGTGAAAAATTGGAAACAGTGGGAAGGTAGCACTTGATGAAGAACTCATAAGAGGTTATGCAGTTCCATGATAATCTCGAGATACCAGGGGTAATACTCGATGACATATCAAAGTAGAGGTTGGACGGGGGTTATTGCTCTACAGAAGACAAGTGCTAAAACTTGCACGAGAAATGGTATTTAAAGGAGAACATGGTCGGAACCACGATTGCAAAAGGCCAGATCCCTGATATAAGATGAACTTATACCAAAGGAATAATTAATTTAAGATAAGCTTTAATGATAAGATCTACATCGTGTCCATGGTCTTGAACACAAGTTCAAGGTCGACTCCCACTTCTCCAATGCATAACCCTTCATTCACTTCTCACGTTCGATGAAGTTGCAGTGTTGAAAATTTTATCCGCGAAGCACCGGAAGAGTATGATTCGTGAAAACTTTTGGGTTCACACGGTTTAGTGAAGGCATATGTTCTACCCATAGGGCTTCTTGGAATCATATACCGAATCTTTAGAAATAATTAACTCAAGCTCAAGGCGAGCATGGTTGAGAAAGCAGAGGATACAATTTACCAAAGGCATTATGTATCGGGAAAGGCTCACAAGGTTATTGAATATGAAGGCGTTGTCGATAAAATCCAACAAAGGATCTGGTGGCCCACAAGGGATCTGACGTGAGCATCAGTACTCAACTAGAGGAAGAAGAATGCAAGGAGATCAAATTATAGAAACAACTGACTAACTCAAGTGTCAAATGCAAATGAATTATGATTCCCAATTCAAGGGGTCAGAAGCAATGCTCTGATTAGGGATGGATAAGTTGAATAGCCTTAGGGTACAATCAACGATAATTGGATTGGTCGAGAACCAATTCCAGATAAAAGAATGGCAGCTCAGCCGGAAAAGTAATTTATAAGGATCATTGATGATTGCGGGTATTCGCAAACATATTGAGTCAACAGACTCGAAATGATAATGACTAGGAATGTCAATATGACTACGAGACTTATGGGATTAACCATAATGCAAGCAAGCAAGAATTTCAAGAGCCAAAGGCTCCAGAGGGTTTTCGGAAGATCGAATAGTATTTTGAAGACTTTTGTGAAACACATGAACAACTGGGGTTGAGCGGATACTCGACAAGTGCGAGAAATTATCTGTAGGGGTATTCATGTAGCAAAGAACTGCAAGGCAGTAGGCATGAAGTATCCTCGGAACAATAGAGAAAACTTCGGGGTATCTTGTAATAAAAAGATCAATGGGGAATGATCGTATGAATGGCAAGTGTAAGTAGCTTTCATAGGGGTTGACAATGGAAGGAAAATCGCATATGCGATGGCTCAAAGACTCGAGAAAACATCGTAGAGTAACTTCGGATTCTTCTAGTGCAGCAGGCGATCATACGAAGTGAGGGGCTCTCCGGGAGAAAGTATTAACGAGAACCTAAAGTTACTTTTGTTTTTAGCATAATCATTTAACCCGAATAGAAGAGAGCTCAGAGTCCCAGAGTAAAGGTCGAGGAGTAAAAGATCCTAGTACCACCCGATGGCGACGTGGGCCCGTAAGGCACACAGCCAAGTTAGTAAAAGTTTTGCAATGTCTAGACTCGACTTCGCCAAGGAGTTGGAAGGGGATTCTACAGCAATCGGCTCGATACCAACTTCAGACGCCCCGATTCAATCGTACACTAATCATGCACGCAAATGTGTACGATCAAGATCGGACTCACGGAAGATATCACAACACAACTCTAGAAATAAAATAAGTCATACAAGCATCATAATACAAGCCGGGGCCTCGAGGGCTCGAATACAAGTGCTCGATCATAGACGAGTCAGCGGAAGCAACAATATCTGAGTACGGACATAAGTTAAACAAGTTTGCCTTAAGAAGGCTAGCACAAACCGGGATCAGATCGAAGAGGAGCAGGCCTCCTGCCTGGGATCCTCCTAGGTCACTCCTGGTCGTCGTCAGCGGGCTGCACGTAGTAGTAGGCACCTCCAGAGTAGTAGTCGTCATAGGCGGTGGCGTCCGGCTCCCGGGCTCCATCGTCTGGTTGCAGCAATCGAGTAGAGGTAGGGGGAAAAGGGGGAACAAGGCAACCGTGAGTACTCATCCAAAGTACTCGCAAGCAAGGAGCTACACTACATATGCATGGATATATGTGTAAAGGGCCATAACAGTGGACTGAACTGCAGAATGCCAGAATAAGAGGGGGATAGCTAGTCTTAACGAAGACTACGCTTCTGGACACCTGTCTTGCAACAGGTAGGAGAGGACGATCTGAAGTCCTCCAAGTAACATCACATAGCAATAATCCTACCCGGCGATCCCCTGCTCATATCCCTGAGCGAGAGCGACCACCGTTGTATCCGCACTTGGAAGGGTGTGTTTTATCAAGTATTCGGTTCTAGTTGTCATAAGCTCAAGGTACAACTCCAAGTCGCCCTGTTATCAAGATCACGGCTATCCGAATAGATTAACTTCCTGCAGGGTGCACCATCTTACCAAAGACGCTTGATCCCATTTGGCGGACACACTTTCTGGGTCATGCCCGCCGCGGAAGATCAACACGCCGCAGCCCCACCTAGGCACAATAGAGAGGCCAACACGCCGGTCTAAACCTAAGCGCGCAGGGTGCGGGCCCATCGCCCGAAAGCACACCTGCATGTTGCGTGACGTGCCGAAGCAGACCTAGCCCATCAGCGTTCCAGTCCAATCCGGTAGCGCCGCCGCCGACGTCTGAAGTGCTTCGGCTGATACCACGACGCCGGGATACCCATAACTACTCCCGCGTAGATGGTTAGTGCGTATAAGCTCGTAGCCAACCCAGATCAAATACCAAGACCTCGTTAAGCGTGTTAAGTAACCGCGAACGCCGAACAGGGCCAGGCCCACCTCTCTCCTAGGCGGTCTCAACCTGCCCTGTCGCTCCGCCTCAAAGATCCACTCGCGGTGCTCCATCAGCCGACCCGACTTTAGTCTCACATGTATCATGTATAAGTATATAGTATATACCCGTGATCAACTCCCGAGTGATCACGGCCCGATAGTATAGCACGGCAGACGGACAAGAAAGTAGGGCCACAGATGAAAGTACTAGCATCCTATACTAAGCATATAGGATTGCAGGTAAGGTAACAAATGGTTACACGGACAAAGCTATGCAGCAAGTATAGGAGTATCTGAAAACAAGAATATGCTATACTACTCTAATGCAAGCAATATAGAGAAGAGTAGGCGATATCTGGTGATCAAGGGGGGCTTGCCTGGTTGCTCGGCAAGAGAGATTAAATCAACCTCGTAGTCAAACTGGCAGCAAGCAGGCGTCGGTCTCGTAGTCTACCGAAGAGAAGAGGGGGAAGAAACAATAAATATAAAGCAGGCATAGCATCACAAAGTATAACAAGGCAAATAGCTGTGTCGGATGTGACCTAACATATGGCTACACGATATAGGTGAAGGGGGAATTCAACCGGGAATGTATTCCCGGTTCCGGACCTGTGTCAAACAGATGACCGGAGGGGGAAAGTTCCATGTTCAGCATGCTAGGAGCATGTGACAGATGAACGGATCTCATATTCGGGTTCGTTGGATTTTTCTGAGCAACTTTCATGTAAAAAACGTTTTCATCCGAGCTACGGTTTAATTTCGATGAATTAACGAAGTTCAAAGCATTTTCTGGAATTACTGAGATTCTGCTAAGTCCTCAGTTTTAAACATCACCTGGCTGTTTTCAAAAGGCTATAACTATTGTTCTGTCCAACCTATGGGTTAGTGCCTTATATCAATCTTGAGCAATTTTCTGTGATCTACATGACAGAATCAAGTCCATCTACATTAGTGTCCATTTGCTTGCTCAAATCTTTGTTTGAAAAGTGCTACTGGAAGTCAATTCCAGAATCTGTTTTACAGTTCTTCCGGTTAACAGAACATAGACTTTTGTCATTTTTATAGGAATTAATCTAGGCGGCTTTTGAATTTGGTTCAATGGAAAGAATTGAACCCTGCCAAGTGTACTACACGCACATATGAATTTTACTCATATTAACTTTTGTTTAGGTGCTGTTTAAGGGCCGTGAAGAGGGCTAGTTAGTGTAAAAGTTGCAAAGCTGACTACTGCTACAGTAACTGAATGTTACTGTAGCAGGAGAGCAGCAGCCGAGCGCAGCGGGCAGAGAGCAACAGCGGCGGCGCGGCGAGGCCGGCCGAAGGCGGGCGAGGCCAGAGGTGGGCGCGGCCACACACTCAGAGCACACACACACCGCACGCACACATCGCGCACACACACTGCACGCACGCACAACACGTACACACACGCACGGCCGCTCGGCCATGGCCAGCCGTAGCAGGCTAGCAGCAGCCGGCCGCAACGGCTAGCGGCAGCACGCGCGCACGGGGGCAGCCTGGTCAGAGGTGGAGCGGGGCACATCCACGTGCGGGCAGTGCACGTCGGGGCGTGGCTGGTCGAGCAGCGGGAGAGGAAGGCTGGGGGCGAGGCCACGGCAAGGAAGGCGCGGGGAGCCCGCGGCTGAGCCGGGAGTTGAGCTCCGTCCGGCTAACGTGGAGGAGCGCGGCGACGAGTGCCAGAAATAGCAATAACAGCAGCATCACGCAAGGCCAGTAGCAACGGCAGTAGCATCGCAAGGAACTGCAGGAGCACGTACGCAGACGCTGAACTACGGCCATGGCAGCCACCTGCTCGTACAGGCGACTACGATGAGGGATCCGAGACCGGGGTGAGGGGGATTCGGAGGAGAAGCTCACCGGGGAGGCACAAGGGGGCCCGGTGACGGCTTAGTAGCTGCAGGCTTGCCGGAATCGCCGAGATTTGCCGGCGACCCGAGGAAGAAGAGGGTGGCGTCAAGGGCGATGCAGGGGCTCCGGGCTCGAGGTCGTGGACGAAGAGGAAGCAGAAGACGATGGCGATTCTCCTGGTGCATTCCTAGCCAGCGGGGAGGTCAGTGGCCGCGCGATGACGATGGCCATGGCAGCAGCAGCGCTCGGCGTCGAACAAATCGAGAGAACGAATGAGAGGGAGAGCGATTGGGCGGCTAGGGTTCGTCAAGGGAGGGAGGAGGCGTCAGGCGTCCTCTTATCCTGAGGAGAGAGCGGGATGACCGCCACGGGACCAGGGGCGCCATGGGATGGCCGCCACGATCCCCCCGCCTCCTGTAGCGAGGTTGGGGATGAGGTGGAGGTGGGCTGCCCAATGTTGTTAGACGGGCCAAAGTGCACAAAGGCACTAGAGCCCATTAACACATAGTAGTTAGGCCTTTCCCTTTTATTTTATTTTACACTGATTGCAGAATCTGTTTGTAATAGTTTGAGCTGTTAATTGGTCTTTGTAAAAATGTGGAACTTGGCCACATAAATACATTACAATATTTGGCACTACCACAAAAAGTTTGGTAGGAGTTTGAATTGATTTGGATTTTTCACAAATGGAAAAGTATAAGAAAAGGGTGATTTGAACTATTTTAATTTCCAAGGAAATTAAATATCTCAAATGATGTTGAATCATTCATGACAATTAGTTAGCTTAATATTTTCAACCCACCACACATTTTTACTTGACAGTTTGAAGAAATAAGAATTTGACTTGTTTTCGAAATTTGAATTTGACCTGTGTTTGAAACAAGTGGGTTTAGCAAGAGTAACAGTGGTGACATGGCATCATTAACAGAGGATTATTGTAGCTTAATTATCCGGGCGTCACACCCCGTGACTCACAGATTCTACCAAAACAGTTGCAGGTTCCGATGATGCCAGTGCAGGTGACGCATCCGAGCTCAAGTGGGAGTTCGACGAGGAACGTGGTCGTTACTATGTGTCTTTTCCGGATGATCAGTAGTGGTGCCCAGTTGGGACGATCGGGGATCTGTGTAGCATTTGGGGTATCTTCTTTTATTTTGGTTCCGTAGTCGGACCTTGAGTGTACTCTGAATGATGGATGTTTATTTGTGTATTGTGTGAAGTGGCACGTAAGCCAACTATGTATCTCTTTCCTTATGTATTACATGGGTTGTGTGAATATTACCTCACTTGCGACATTGCTTTCAATGCGGTTATGCCTCTAAGTCGTGCCTCGACACGTGGGAGATATAGCCGCATCGGGCGCTATAAGTTGGTAATCGAGCCTTCCCGACTTAGGAGCTCCCTACTTGATTGTTTTTGGCGTTGTTGAGTCTAGAATGGAAAATGTTTTGAGTCTTAGGATTATATATATCGGAGAGTAGGATTCTTTTACTCCCAGTCCCTTAAATCGCTGTGTGAGGTCTCCGACGAGAGTTTTGACTCTTCTCTCCTCAAATTTCACTAAAAATTTTTAGGATTACGCTGGTATCTTGGGATCGTTCCGATGGTTTTGTGACGAGAACATTGTTCTTGGTGCCTCGACATTTAGGGGTTGTGGCAGTGTCCCGGGAGTTGAGCTCCGAGGTGTTGTTGTCACAATTTTATCGTTGCAGTTCTGGAATACCGAGTTTTTCCGACATCGAAATCTCTTTTGTGCAGTTGTTGGTGAGATAACCCGATAACCCGAAGATCGGGCGAAAAGGGAGTATTGCCATGACTTGTATAACGGATGTTTTTCAAGGTCGAGGTACACGATTTCGAGGATTTCTTGGTTATGTGTTGACGGATGGATACAGCTGGATCTAGGTATTGTTAGTTTGGGTGATATATTTTGTGTCCCCTGTATCACCAACACCAGATTGCATAACCAGAAAGTTTCGGGAGTTTATAGGTGGGATTCAAGTAGCTCCTAGCATTTCTTCCCGCAGATATTTGGTTCGTGATTGGGTAATCCTTACCACTTATTTGTTCCAGATCTTACCTTGTTATTTTTCATCAACCCCTATTCAAGTGGCTTCTCACCTTAATGGACGTGTGATGTTTAACTTTGGAATTCATTCGTTCATTCTTGTTCGAATGTTTATTGTGAAGACTATATGTTGCAATTTCTATCCGTTGATTCTACTTATCTATTTGTCTATCAAAGGACTAACGGATGTCACCCTCTTCAGGATGGCTCCGCCAACGCGTCTGAATCCGGATCGCAATGATGGGGATCAGTCGAACCCTCCACCTCCACCTCCGCCTCCGGAGGCCTGGCAAGCTATCATGGCAGCCACCAATGCCAATGCTCAGATGATTTTGCAGCTCTTGCAAGAACGTACTCAAGGGCAAGGCAGTCAAGGAAATCAAGGTCAAGGCAACAACCAGCCACACTTTGCTACTCTCGACCGGTTCCTCGCTAATCAGCCGAAGTCTTTCAGTTTCTGTGTTGAGGCCACAGACGCTGACGATTGGCTTGTGGACATCTGCAAGCATTTTGATTGTAGCAATGTCAGACCTGAGGACTTTGTCAAGTTTGCATCGTTTCAACTCAAGGATCAAGCTGCTGAGTGGTACCAGCAATACAAAGATTCCAGAGGAGGTCGTGTCATTACCTGGGATGAGTTCCGCCGTGATTTCAGAGCTCACCACATTCCGAAAAGTGTTGTTGAGAGCAAGCGTGAGGAGTTCCGCAATCTAAAGCAAGGCAACATGTCTGTGTACCAATACAATATCCAGTTCCAGAAACTCGCTCGTTTTGCTAAGCAAGACGTACCTGATGAAAAGAGTATGATCTATCAATTCAGAGGTGGTCTGAGAGAAGATCTGCAATTAGCTCTTGTGCTTTTTGAGCCAGATAAGTATGATGAATTCTACAACATGGCACTGAAGCAAGAAGCTGCCCAGCTCAAATGTGAGGCTTCTAAGAAAAGAATCGGGGATGCAGTTCAGTCTTCTTCTTCCTCTCAAGTGGCAGCTAAGCAGCAGAAGTTCTACCTTCCTCCTCCTCCGTTCCGTCAGCCTTATCGTGAGAAGAACTCTGGTGGCCGTGGATCTTCCCACCCACCCAACCCTGGCTATCGTAACAAGTCTAATTCTCAAGCTCCAAGGTCAAGTGCTCCTTACCACCGTCCGCTCTCTGAGGTGACTTGCAACAAATGTCAGCAGAAAGGTCACTATGCGAACAAGTGCTTCAACCAAAGGCGCCTTCCGCCTCCTCCTCCTGTGAAATCTTCCAGCAATGCAGTGGTCAAGCATAATCCAAAGTCTGCAAAGGTGAACATGATGAATGCAGCTCAAGCAGAGGATTCTTCTGATGTGATTATGGGTAATCTCTCAGTTAATGATATTCCTGCAAAAGTCTTATTTGATACTGGTGCATCGCTTTGTTTCATGTCTAGATCATTTGTTGCAAAGCATGATTTCATTTCGGAGATGTTGGAAAAACCCTTGGGAGTTGTTTCTCCAGCCTCTTCTATGAGGGCTACCACAAGGATTCTAGATGTTTCTATCAAGATGGGCGATTATAGATTTCTGTCTAAACCAATTGTTCTCGGTGACTCGGATATTGATCTTATTCTTGGGATGGACTGGCTTTATCAGCACAAAGCTCAGCTTGATTGTGCTGCCAGGGAAATTCAATTGACTCACTATTCTAATGATGTGATCATCTATGCCGCTCGTGATGAAACCATTCGGTTGTTTTCTCTCAATGAGAAGGGCGAACTGTATGCTATCTCTCAGATTCCAGTCGTTTGTGAGTACCAAGATGTCTTTCTAGAAGAGCTTAGGGTATGCCTCCTCATCGGCCGCTTGAGTTCGTTATCGATCTTGAGCCCGCATCGAACCCGCTTGCAAGCGCCCATACAAGCTTGGACCCGATGAGCTGAAGGAATTGAAGAAGCAGCTCGATGAACAAGAGCGTCTGGTTTGATCGGATCGAGTTCATCTCCTTGGGGTTGTGGTGTTCTTTTGTCCGAAGAAGGATGGCACGGACCGACTTTGCATCGATTACCGTCCATGAATAAGAAGACAATCAAGAACAAGTATCCACTTCCCAACATCAATGAGCTTTTCGAGCAACTCAAAGGTGCTAAAGTGTTCTCCAAGCTTGACCTTCGTATGGGTTATCATCAGATTCGCATTCGTGAACAAGATATTCCCAAGACAGCATTCAGAACAAGCTTTGGTTCTTATGAATATACTGTCATGTCTTTCGGCCTCGTCAATGCTCCTCCAACTTTCTCTCGGATGATGAATTTCATCTTCAACCCCTACACCAATGAATTCGTCTTGGTCTATCTTGATGATATTTTGGTCTTCTCCAAGAATAAGAAGGATCATGCCAAACATTTGCGATTGGTGCTAGACAAGCTCAGAGAGTATCAATTCTATGCGAAGTTCTCCAAATGTGAATTTTGGCTTGATGAAGTGCTTTATCTTGGTCATATCATATCCGCCAAAGGCATCGCTGTTAATCCCGAGAAGGTGTCTGCAATTGTGAATTGGGAACCTCCTCAGAATGTCAAGCAGCTCCGCAGTTTTCTTGGTCTTGCAAGCTATTGCCGAAGATTCGTTGAGAATTTCTCCAAGATTGCAAAGCCTCTTTCCAACCACCTCCAGAAGCATGTGAAGTATGTCTGGTCTCCTGAGTGTGACGTTGCTTTCATTACCCTCAAAGAGAAACTCGCCACAGCCCTGCCTTAACTCCTCCCGATGATCCAAGCCATTTGAAGTTTTCGTGATGCTTCTCTTCAAGGTCTCGGTGCTGTGTTAATGCAAGAGAAGAGAGTTGTGGCTTATACCTCTCGCCAGTTGAAGCCCAACGAGAAGAACTACCCCACTCACGATCTTGAGTTGGCGGCAGTTGTCCATGCATTGATAACATGGAGACATCTCTTGTTGGGAAGGAAAGTGGACATTTTCACCGATCACAAGAGTCTCAAGTATATCTTCACTCAACCCAACCTCAACCTCAAGCAGACTCGATGGGTGAAATGATTCAAGAGTACAACCCAAGTATTGAATATACTCCGGCAAGGCCAATGTCATTGCAGATGCTTTGAGCAGGAAGGCCCATCGCAACAGTCTAATCCTCAAGCCCTTCCAACCGGATCTCTGTGAAGCTTTCCGCAAGCTGAATCTTCAAGTTGTTCCTCAAGGCTTTCTTGCCAACCTCATAGTCTCTCCTACTTTGAAAGATCAGATTCGTGAGGCTCAACTTCTGGATGCCATGGTGAAAAAGGTGAAACGTGGTATCGACAAGGGCATTTCCAAATACAAGTGCTTCCACGTTGATGACAAAGATACTCTTTTCTTCGAGGACCGGATTGTGGTTCTTAAGGGTGATCTGAGAAAAGTCATTATGAACGAGGCTCACAGTTCGCTTCTATCCATTCATCCTGGAAGTACGAAGATGTACCATGACCTCAAGCAGTCATATTGGTGGACTCGAATGAAGCGAGAAATTGCTCAATTCGTGAATGAATGTGATGTCCGCAGAAGAGTGAAAGCAGAACACCAAAGACCAGCTGGTCTCCTTCAACCTCTTGCTATTCCAGAATGGAAGTTTGATCATATTGAAATGGACTTCGTGACTGGTTTTCCAAAGTCCAAGCGTGGAAATGATGCTATCTTCGTTGTAATTGACAAGCTTACTAAAGTGGCTCATTTTCTTCCTATCAAAGAATCTATCACAGCAGCTCAGTTGGCAGAGCTATACACCTCCAGGATTGTCTCCTTGCACGGCATTCCGCAAGTGATCTCTTCAGACCGTGGCAGCATCTTTACCTCCAAGTTATGGGATTCTTTTCAAAAGGCCATGGGCACCAACATTCGTTTCAGCACAGCTTTCCATCCTCAAACAAGTGGCCAAGTCGAGCGAGTAAATCAAATCCTTGAAGAAATGCTCAGGGCTTGTGTCATTTCTTTCGGTATGAAGTGGGAAGATTGTCTTCCATATGCCGAGTTCTCCTACAACAACAGCTTCCAAGCGAGTTCGGGCAAGGCCCCATTCGAAATTTCTATGGCGAAAGTGCCGTACTCCTCTCAATTGGTCTCGAGACGGTGAACGCCAACTTCTTGGCAATGACTTGATCACAGAAGCAGAAGAGATGTGCAAGGTCATTCGTGAGAATATCAAAGCCGCGCAATCGCGCCAGAAGAGCTATTATGATGATAAGCACCGTGATGTGGCTTTTGAAATCGGAGACCATGTCTACCTCCGCGTCTCTCCAATGAAAGGCACTCGTCGCTTCGGTATCAAAGGGAAGCTTGCCCCTAGATACTGAAGGAAATATGCCCTAGAGGCAATAATAAATTTATTATTTATTTCCTTATTTCATGATAAATGTTTATTATTCATGCTAGAATTGTATTAACCGGAAACATAATACATGTGTGAATACATAGACAAACAGATAGTCACTAGTATACCTCTACTAGACTAGCTCATTAATCGAAGATGGTTATGTTTCCTAACCATAGACATGTGTTGTCATTTGATTAATGGGATCACATCATTAGGAGAATGATGTGATTGACATGACCCATTTCGTTAGCTTAGCACTTGATCGTTTAGTATGTTGCTTATGCTTTCTTCATGACTTATACAAAGTTCCTGCAACTATGAGATTATGCAACTCCCATTTACCGGAGGAACACTTTGTGTGCTACCAAACGTCACAACGTAAATGGGTGATTATAAAGGTACTCTACAGGTGTCTCCAAAAGTATATGTTGAGCTGGCATGAATCGAGATTAGGTTTTGTCACTCCGATTGTTGGAGAGGTATCTCTGGGCCTTCTCGGTAATACACATCACATAAGCCTTGCAAGCATTACAACTAATGAGTTAGTTGTGAGATGATGTATTACGGAACGAGTAAAGAGACTTACCGGTAACAAGATTGAACTAGGTATTGGATACCGACGATCGAATCTCGGGTAAGTAACATACCGATGACAAAGGGAACAAAGTATGTTGTTATGCGGTTTGACCGATAAAGATCTTCGTAGAATATGTAGGAGCCAATATGGGCATCCAGGTTCCGCTATTGGTTATTGACAGAGAATGGTTCTAGGTCATGTCTACATAGTTCTCGAACCCGTAGGGTCCGCACGCTAACGCTTCGATGACAGTTCATTATGAGTTTATAAGTATTGATGTACCGAAGGTTGTTCGGAGTCCCGGATGTGATCACGGACATGACGAGGAGTCTCGAAATGGTCGAGACATAAAGATTGATATATTGGAAGCCTACATTTGGACATCGGAAATGTTCCGAGTGAAATCGAATTTATCGAGTACCGGAGGTTACCGAACCCCCGGGAACTATATGGGCCATAGTGGGCCTTGGTGGAAAGGAGAAAGGGCCAGCCCTAGGTGGCAAGGCCCCCCTTCCCCTAGTCCTACTAGGACTAGGAAAGGTGGGCCGCCCCCTCTCTCTTTCCCCTCCAGGGAATCCTATTCCAACTAGAATTGAGGGGAATCCTACTCCCTGAGGAGTAGGACTCCTGGCAGCGCCTCCTCTAGGGCCGGCCGCCCCTCCCCTTGGCTCCTTTATATACGGGGCAGGGGGCACCCAAGACACACAAGTTGATCTACGGATCGTTCCTTAGCCGCAGGCGGTGCCCCCTCCACCATATTCCACTTCGGTCATATTGTCGCAGAGCTTAGGCGAAGCCCCGCGCCGGAGAAGTCATATCGTCGCGAGCTTAGGCGAAGCCCCGCGTCGGTGGAGCATCATCATCGCCACCACGCTGTCGTGCTGACGGAACTCATCCCCGACACTTTGCTGGATCGAGTCCGGGATCGCCATCGAGCTGAACGTGTGCGAACTCGGAGGTGCCGACGCTCGGTGCTTGGATCGGTCGGATCGTGAAGACGCACGACTACATCAACCGCGTTGTTATAACGCTTCGCTTTCGGTCACGAGGGCGTGGGACGGACACTCTCCCCTCTCGTTGCTATGCCATCACCATGGTCTTGCGTGTGCGTAGGATTTTTTTTTGAAATTACTACGTTCCCCAACAGTGGCATCCGAGCCTGGTTTTATGCATTGATGTCATGTGCACGAGTAGAACACAAGTGAGTTGTGGGTGATATAAGTCATACTGCTTACCAGCATGTCATACTTTGGTTGGCGGTATTGTGAGATGAAGCGGCCCGACCGACATTACGCCAGACGCTTACGCGAGACTGGTTTCACCGCCCGAGCACTCGTTGCTTAAAGGTGACCGGCGGGTGTCTGTCTCTCTCACTTTAGTTGAACTGAGTGTGGCTACGCCCGGTCCTTGCGAAGGTTAAAACAGCACCAACTTGACAAACTATCGCTGTGGTTTTGATGCGAGGTAAGAACGGTTCTTGCTCAGCCCGTAGCAGCCACGTAAAACTTGCAACAACAAAGTAGAGGACGTCTAACTTGTTTTTGCAGGGCATGTTGTGATGTGATGTGGTCAAGACGTGATGCTATATTTTATTGTATGAGATGATCATGTTTTGTAACCGAAGTTATCGGTGGCTGGCAGGAGCCATATGGTTGTCGCTTATTGTATGAAATGCAACGCCATGTAATTGCTTTACTTTATCACTAAGTAGTAGCGATAGTCGAGAAGCAATAGTTGGCGAGACGACAACGATGCTACGATGGAGATCAAGGTGTCGCTACCGGTGACGATGGTGATCATGACGGTGCTTCAGAGATGGAGATCACAAGCACAAGATGATGATGACCATATCATATCACTTATATTGATTGCATGTGATGTTTATCCTTTATGCATCTTATCTTGCTTTGATTGACGGTAGCATTATAAGATGATCTCTCACTAAAATTATCAAGAAGTGTTCTCCCTGAGTATGCACCATTGCTAAAAGTTCGTAGTACCCAGACACCACGTGATGATCGGGTGTGATAAGTTCTACGTCCATCTACAACGGGTGCAAGCCAGTTTTGCACACGCAGAATACTCAGGTTAAACTTGACGAGCCTAGTATATGCAGATATGGCCTCGGAACACGGAGACCGAAAGGTCGAGCGTGAATCATATAGTAGATATGATCAACATAGTGATGCTCACCATTGAAACTACTCCATCTCACGTGATGATCGGACATGGTTTAGTTGATTTGGATCACGTAATCACTTAGATGACTAGAGAGATGTCTGTCTAAGTGGGAGTTTTTAAATATGATTAATTGAACTTAAATTTATCATGAACTTAGTCCTGGTAGTATTTTGCAAATTATGTTGTAGATCAATAGCTCGCGTTGTTGCTTCCCTATGTTTTTATATGTGTTCCTAGAGAAAATTGTATTGAAAAATGTTAGTAGCAATGATGCGGATTGGATCCGTGATCTGAGGTTTATCCTCATTGCTGCCTGTAAGAATTATGTCCTTAATGCACCGCTAGGTGACAGACCTATTGCAGGAGCAGATGCAGACGTTATGAACGTTTGGCTAGCTCAATATGATGACTACTTGATAGTTTAGTGCACCATACTTAACGGCTTAGAATCGGGACTTCAAAGCGTTTTGAACGTCATGGACCATATGAGATGTTCCAGGAATTGAAGTTAATATTTCAAGCAAATACCCGAGTTGAGAGATATGAAGTCTCCAACAAGTTCTATAGCTAAAAGATGGAGGAGAATCGCTCAACTAGTGAGCATGTGCTCAGATTGTCTGGGTACTTCAATCGCTTGAATCAAGTGGGAGTTGATCTTCCAGATAAGATAGTGATTGACAGAATTCTCTAGTCACCATCACCAAGTTAGTAGAACTTCGTGATGAACTATAGTATGCAAGGGATGATGAAAACGATTCCCGAGCTCTTCGTGATGTTGAAATCGACGAAGGTAGAAATCAAGAAAGAGCATCAAGTGTTGATGATTGACAAAGACCACTAGTCTTAAGGAAAAAGGCAAAGGGAAGAAGGGGAACTTCAAGAAGAACGGCAAGCAAGTTGCTGCTCGAGTGAAGAAGCCCAAGTCTGGATCTAAGCCTGAGACTAAGTGCTTTTGCTACAATGGAACTGGTCACTGGAAGCGGAACTACCCCAAGTATTTGGCGGATAAGAAGGATGGCAAAGTAAACAAGGGTATATTTGATATACAGGTTATTGATATGTGCTTTACTAGTGTTTATAGTAGCCCCTGAGTATTTGATACTTGTTCGGTTGCTAAGATTAGTAACTCGAAACAGGAGTTACAGAATAAACAGAAACTAGTTGAAGGGGCAGTAACGATGAGTGTTGGAAGTAGTTCCAAGATTGATATGATCATCATCGCACACTCCCTATACTATCGGGATTAGTGTTGAACCTAAATAAATGTTATTTGGCGCTTATGTTGAGCATGGATATGATTTGATCATGTTTATTGCAATACGGTTATTCATGTAAGTTAGAGAATAATTATTGTTCTGTTTACATGAATAAAACCTTCTATGGTCATACACCCAATGAAAATGGTTTGTTGGATCTCGATCGTGTGATACACATATTCATAATATTGAAACCAAAAGATGTAAAGTTAATAATGATAGTGCAATTTATTTGTGGCACTGCCGTTTAGGGTCATATCGGTGTAAAGCGCATGTAGAAACTCCATAAAGATGGATTTTCGAAATCACTTGGTTATGAATCGTTTGATGCTTGCGAACCGTGCCTTTTGGGCAAGATGACTGAAACTCCGTTGTTCGGAACAATGGAATGAGCAACAAACTTGTTGGAAATAATACATACTGATGTATGCGATCCAATGAGTGTTGATGCTCGTGGCAAGTATCGTTATTTTCTGACCTTCACAAGATAATTTGAGCAGATATGGGTATATCTACTTGATGAAACATAAGTCTGAAATAATTGAAAGGTTCAAAGAATTTCAGAGTGAAGTGGAAAAATCATCGTAACATAAAAATAAAGTTTCTGCGATCTGATCACGGAGACGAATATTTGAGTTACGAGTTTGGTCTTCAATTAAAATAATGTGGAATAGTTTCACAGGTCACGCCACCTGGAACACCACAATGTTATGGTGTGTCCGAACGTCGTAACCGCACTTTATTGGATATGATGCGATCAATGATGTCTCTTACCGATTTACCAATATCGTTTTGGGGTTATGCATTAGAGACAGCTGCATTCACGTTTAATAGGGAACCATCTAAATCCGTTGAGATGACACCGTATGAACTATGGTTTAACAGTAAACCTAAGCTGTCGTTTCTTAAAGTTTGAATTGTGATGCTTATGTGAAAAGTTTTCACCGATAAGCTCGAACTCAAATCGAAAAGTGCGTCTTCATAGAATACCCAAAGGTAACTATTGGGTACACCTTCTATCACAGATCCGAAAGCAAGATATTTGTTGCTAAGATGGATCCTTTCTAGAGAAGAAGTTTCTCTCGAAAGAAGTGAGTGGGAGGAAAGTAGAACTTGATGAGGTTATTGTACCTTCTCCCTTATTGGAGAGTAGTTCATCACAGAAATCAGTTCAAGTGATTCCTACACCAATTAGTGAGGAAGTTAATGATGATGATCATAAAACTTCAGATCAAAGTTGCTACCAAACCTCGTAGGTCTTCCAGAGTAAGATCCGCACCAGAGTGGTACGGTAATCATGTTCTGGAAGTCATGTTACTAGACCATGATGAACCTACGAACTATGAGGAAGCGATGATGAGCCCAGATTCATGAAATGGCTTGAGGCCATGAAATCTGAGATAGGATCCATGTATGAGAACAAAGTATGGACTTTGATTGACTTGCTCGATGATCAGCAAGCCATGTTAAATAAATGGATTTTCAAGAGGAAGACAGATGCTGATAGTAGTGTTACTATCTACAAAGCTCGACTTGTCACAAAAAGGTTTTTCGACAAGTTCAAGGTGTTGACTACAATGAGATTTTCTCAACTGTAGCGATTCTTAAATCTGTCCGAATCATGTTAGCAATTGCCACATTTTATGAAATCTGGCAAATGGATGTCAAAACTACATTCTTTAATGGATTTATTAAGAGTTGTATATGATGCAACCTGAAGATTTTGTCAATCCTAAAGGTGCTAACAAAATGCGCAAGCTCCAGCGATCCATCAATGGACTAGTGCAAGCATCTTGGAGTTGGAATATACGCTTTGATGTGTTGATCAAAGCATATGATTTTATACAGACTTTTGGAAAGGCCTGTATTTACAAAAAAGTGAGTGGGAGCACTACAGCATTTCTGATAAGTATATGTGAATGACATATTGTTGATCGGAAATAATGTAGAATTATTCTGCAAAGCATAAAGGAGTATTTGAAAGGAGTTTTTCAAAGAAGGACCTCGGTGAAGCTGCTTACATATTGAGCATCAAGATCTATAGAGATAGATCAAGACGCTTGATAAGTTTTTCAATGAATACATACCTTGACAAGATTTTGAAGTAGTTCAAAATGGAACAGTCAAAGAAAAGAGTTCTTGCCTGTGTTACAAGGTGTGAGATTGAGTAAGACTAAAAACCCGACCACGGCAGAAGATAGAAAGGGAATGAAAGTCATTCCCTATGCATCAGCCATAGGTTCTATAAAGTATGTCATGCTATGTACCAGATCTATTGCATACCCTACCACTAAGCTTGGCAAGGGAGTGCAATAGTGATCTAGGAGTAGATCAATGGACAGCGGTCAAAATTATCCTTAGTAGAATAAGGATATGTTTCTCGATTATGGAAGTGAAAAAAGGTTCGTCGTAAAGGGTTACGTCGATGCAAGTTTTAACACTAATCTAGATGACTCTGAGTCTCAATCTGGATACATATTGTAAGTGGGAGCAATTAGCTAGAGTAGCCCCGTGCAGAGCATTGTAGACATAGAATATTTGCAAAATACATACGGCTCTGAATGTGACAGATCTGCTGACTAAGCTTCTCTCACGAGCAAAACATGATCATCCCTTAGTACTCTTTGGGTGTTAATCACATAGCGATGTGAACTAGATTATTGACTCTAGTAAACCCTTTGGGTGTTGGTCACATGACGATGTGAACTATGGGTGTTAATCACATACAGATGTGAATATTAGTGTTGAATCACATGATGATGTGAACTAGATTATTGACTCTAGTGCAAGTGGGAGACTGAAGGAAATATGCCCTAGAGGCAATAATAAATTTATTATTTATTTCCTTATTTCATGATAAATGTTTATTATTCATGCTAGAATTGTATTAACCGGAAACATAATACATGTGTGAATACATAGACAAACAGATAGTCACTAGTATACCTCTACTAGACTAGCTCATTAATCGAAGATGGTTATGTTTCCTAACCATAGACATGTGTTGTCATTTGATTAATGGGATCACATCATTAGGAGAATGATGTGATTGACATGACCCATTTCGTTAGCTTAGCACTTGATCGTTTAGTATGTTGCTTATGCTTTCTTCATGACTTATACAAAGTTCCTGCAACTATGAGATTATGCAACTCCCATTTACCGGAGGAACACTTTGTGTGCTACCAAACGTCACAACGTAAATGGGTGATTATAAAGGTACTCTACAGGTGTCTCCAAAAGTATATGTTGAGCTGGCATGAATCGAGATTAGGTTTTGTCACTCCGATTGTTGGAGAGGTATCTCTGGGCCTTCTCGGTAATACACATCACATAAGCCTTGCAAGCATTACAACTAATGAGTTAGTTGTGAGATGATGTATTACGGAACGAGTAAAGAGACTTACCGGTAACAAGATTGAACTAGGTATTGGATACCGACGATCGAATCTCGGGTAAGTAACATACCGATGACAAAGGGAACAAAGTATGTTGTTATGCGGTTTGACCGATAAAGATCTTCGTAGAATATGTAGGAGCCAATATGGGCATCCAGGTTCCGCTATTGGTTATTGACAGAGAATGGTTCTAGGTCATGTCTACATAGTTCTCGAACCCGTAGGGTCCGCACGCTTAACGTTTCGATGACAGTTCATTATGAGTTTATAAGTATTGATGTACCGAAGGTTGTTCGGAGTCCCGGATGTGATCACGGACATGACGAGGAGTCTCGAAATGGTCGAGACATAAAGATTGATATATTGAAGCCTACATTTGGACATCGGAAATGTTCCGAGTGAAATCGAATTTATCGGAGTCGGAGGTTACCGAACCCCCGGAACTATATGGGCCATAGTGGGCCTTGGTGGAAAGGAGAAAGGGCCAGCCCTAGGTGGCGCGCCTCCCCCTTCCCTAGTCCTACTAGGACTAGGAAAGGTGGGCCGGCCCCCTCTCTCTCTTTCCCCCTCCAGGGAATCCTATTCCAACTAGAATTGGAAGGGGAATCCTACTCCCGGAGGGAGTAGGACTCCAGCGCCTCCTCTAGGGCCGGCCGGCCCCCTTCCCCTTGGCTCCTTTATATACGGGGGCAGGGGGGCACCCAAGACACACAAGTTGATCTACGGATCGTTCCTTAGCCGTGTGCGGTGCCCCCCTCCACCATATTCCACTTCGGTCATATTGTCGCAGAGCTTAGGCGAAGCCCTGCGCCGGAGAAGTCATATTGTCGCGAGCTTAGCGAAGCCCCGCGTCGGTGGAGCATCATCATCGTACCACGCCGTCGGTTGACGGAACTCATCCCGACACTTTGCTGGATCGAGTCCGGGATCGCCATCGAGCTGAACGTGTGCAGAACTCGGAGGTGCCGTACGTTCGGTGCTTGGATCGGTCGGATCATGAAGACGTACGACTACATCAACCGCGTTGTTATAACGCTTCCGCTTTCGGTCTACGAGGTTACGTGGACGGACACTCTCCCCTCTTGTTGCTATGCCATCACCATGGTCTTGCGTGTGCGTAGGAATTTTTTTTGAAATTACTACGTTCCCCAACAGATACGTGGGTCCTTTCAAGATCATTGGGAAAAGAGGCGATCTCGCCTATCAACTTGAGCTTCCCTCCAACTTTGCAAATGTGCACGATGTGTTCCACGTGTCACAGCTTCGCAAGTGCTTCAAGACTCCTGAACGCACTATCAACTTCGAAGAAATTGACCTTCAAGAAGATCTCTCTTATCATGAGCACCCCGTTGCTATTCTTGAAGAAACCGAGCGCAAGACTCGCAACAAGTCAATCAAATTCCTGAAAGTGAAGTGGTCACACCATTCCGACCGAGAAGCTACCTGGGAGCGCGAGGATCACCTCCGTTCCGAATATCCGGAGTTCTTTCAGTCCTAGATCTCGGGACGAGATCCTCTTGTAGTGGTGGAGTGTTGTAACACCCCGGAAGTAACTTTCCATATTTGTAACTCCAACTCTTGCCATTTTCGGCATTGTGATATGATATTCCCTCCGTGGTTGGGTTTTTCTTCATTTTGCATTTTGTCCATGTCATGCATTTTATATCATGTCTTCATGTGCATCGCATTTGCATACGTGTTCGTCTCATGATTCCGAGCATTTTTCCCGTTGTCCGTTTTGCAATCCGCACTCCTATCTCCCTCGGCGGCCCTTTTACGCTTTTTCCGCAATGCGGGTACTAAACCTTCTCGGAATGGACCGAGGTTTGTCTAGTGGCCTTGGTATACCACCGTAGACCACCGGTCAAGTTTCGGTCATTTGGAGCTCGTTTGGTACTCCAACGGTTAACCGACTCTCGCAAAGGCCTCTTTTAAGTTGCAGCCCAACACCCTCCAAAATAGTCCAATAACCCATCTAAGTCACTTCCATGCTCTCCGTCGTTCGATCACGATCGTGGGCGAAAACTACACCTCATTTGGACTCTCCTAGCTCCTCTATGCCTATTTAAGCAAACTCCCCGTCCAAATCCGGGTCTTCTTCCCGAAACCCTAAAACTCCTCCCCATACCAGACGGACCGTCCGCCGCCGCCGGACGAAACCGCCGCGCGTCCTCACCAACCAGCGCGACACATGGCCCGGCCGCGCCTCTCCGCCGCCATGTCTGCCAGCCAGCAGGGCCCTCCCGGCCTGGTCGCCGCCGCCATGGCGCCTGAGCCGCGCCCGCTCCGCCGCCTCGCCCGCCAGACCGGCCAGGCCTCCTCCGCCGCCGCCGCCCGGCCGCCGGCCCTCCTCCGCCGCCACGCCACTGCGGCCGCCCTGGCCCCGCCGCCACCTGGCCGGCCCTCCATGGCGCCACCTCCCTCTCCGGCGCCCGCCCGCCTCTCCTCTCCTCCGGCCGAGCCACGCCGCGCCGTCGCCCTCGTCCCGATCCCGATCGGATCTCGATCCTCCCATTGACTTTCTTCCCCCCTCTTTTCTTCTAAGTTTTTGCATCCTATGTTATTTCGTGGCATTTTCAATGTAGTGTAACTTTGCATCTGTAGCTCTATTTTGCGCGTATAATATATCAAAATGTTCGTCTAGAATAGTAGATCATTTCATCTCATTGCCTCATTTTCATTTGAGCTCATCTTGATTCCCGAAATGCTGTTGGAAGAGGGCTATGTGATGTTAGTTTCTGTTTCTTAACAGAACTTGCACTTTTGTTATTTTTGCTATGATTGATGTGTGCACCCTATGAATTTGAGTCCTACATGTGTTTTGTAATATGCCATGCCATCTTTCCAGGGGTGTATGTCATGTATTTTTGTGATCTATGTGGTTACTAGCACAAGCATGCAAAGTAGGTGTCCTGATGTTGCTGATTTCAGCTCTGTTTAGCTGATATTTTGATGCCATGTTAACTTGATGCTACCAAGAGATCCATGCATATTTTGAGATACTTCAGTAAGGATGTTTTGTTAAACATGTCTTGCTCTATCCATCCATACCTTTGTTTGCAATTATGGAGTGCCATAGCTTGAGTTAATCAAGCTCTACTTTTGCTATCAAATGTTTCCTGGCAGATTGTTTACATGTTATTCAATTTTGCCAAGATTGTTGTGGTTGATCCATGTATGCTATGTTATTGTTCTTGCCATGTATGTCTTCTATGCCATGTCTTCTTGATGTATGTATGCTTAGTTTACCATATAAGGCTCTGTAGTGAGTGCATTGAGCTTGTAAACATGCCTACTTGTTATCAGTTTTTGACATGCCATGTTGCTGAATCTGTTAACGAAACTTTCAATATGGACATGGGTGTTACTATATTTTCTGATCCTTTTTGGCTTATGGTCAGTAAGGGACTTTTGTTCTATGCTTTGAGTAGATTCATGCCATGCCATGTTTTGCTATTTTAAGTTCCTGTAGCATGTAGTTTTTCTGCTCTGAACATTGCTACCTGATGCTGTTTTTGCCATGTCCAGCCTGATATTTTGTGCACTTTTGCCATGCTTGTTTGAACCTGTTATGATGTGATTTAGCCGAAGCTCAGTGCTCATCTTTTGTCAAGCATCTTGTGTAGATCACTTCCATATACTTTGTTGATACGTTTGGGTGCAGTAACTTAATTTCTTGTTGCTTGCTAAGTGGCATCATGCTGTTAATGGCAGATTTGTGCCATTCTTGTTTTGCTTGTCATTTCCAAACCGTGCATCCGATTCCGGTGATCTTTATATCGATTTCAACCGAAATCATCTCATCTTTCCAGTGGCATACTTGGTTTGCCAAGTTCATGCCTGGTTCATCATTCTCCTTCCGGAGCGCGCATACGCATTACATATCACATCCCGCATACCATGTCATGTTTTGCATCATGTTGATTGTTGCATTGCACCATGATTTATTGTGGTTCCTTTGTTTGTGTTCTTGCTTTGGGTAGAGCCGGGAGACGAGTACGTGAACGAGGAACCTGTTGAGAACGCTTACGAGGATCAAGCTTTCGACAACTCTGAGAACATTGCAGGCAAGATGACCATATCCTCGATATCACTTCTATCTTTGCTATGCTAGTTGCTCGCTCTTTTGCTATGCCTATGCTGCGATGCCTACCACTTGCTATATCATGCCACCCATATTGCCATGTCAGCCCCTAACCATCCTTTCCTAGCAAACCGTTGATTGGCTATGTTACCGCTTGCTCAGCCCTCTTATAGCGTTGCTAGTTGCAGGTGAAGCTGAAGTTTGTTCCTTGTTGAAACATGGAGATGTTGTTCCTTTGTTGGAACATGTTTACTTGTTGGGGATATCACAATATATATCTGCTATAATTAATGCATCTATATACTTGGTAAAGGGTGGAAGGCTCGGCCTTATGCCTGGTGTTTTGTTCCACTCTTGCCACCCTAGTTTCCGTCATACCGGTGTTATGTTCCTTGATTTCGCGTTCCTTACACGGTTGGGTGATTTATGGGACCCCCTTGACAGTTCGCTTTGAATAAGACTCGTCCGGCAAGGCCCAACATTGGTTTTACCATTTGCCACCTAAGCCTTTTTCCCCCGGGTTTTCGCGAGCCCGAGGGTCATCTTTATTTAAACCCCCGGGCCAGTGCTCCTTCGAGCGTTGGTCCAAACTAGAGCACCGTGCGGGACCATTCCTTGGCAACTTGGATTACGTCGGTTCCCGTACGCTTAGCTTATCCGGTGTGCCCTGAGAACGAGATATGTGCAGCTCTTATCGGGATTTGTCGACACAGTCGGGTGGTCTTGCTGGTCTTGTTTTATTGCTGTCGAAATGTCTTGTAGTCCGGGATTCCGAGATTGATCGGGTCTTCCCGGTAGAAGGAATATCCTTCGTTGACCGTGAGAGCTTATAATGGGCTAAGTTGGGACACCCCTGCAGGGTAATATCTTTCGAAAGCCGTGCCCGCGGTTATGAGGCAGATGGGAATTTGTTAATGTCCGGTTGTAGAAAACCCGAAGTTGACCTCAATAAAATACACATCAACCGCGTGTGTAACCGTGATGGTCTCTTCTCGGCGGAGTCCGGGAAGTGAACACGGTGTTGGAGTTATGTCTGACGTAAGTAGTTCAGGATCACTTCTTGATCGCTACTAGCTTCACGCCCGTGCCTTGTTTCTCTTCTCGCTCTCTTTTGCGATGTAGCCACCATATATGCTAGTCGCTTGCATGCAGCTCCACCTTACTACTCTGTCCTTCCTATAAGCTTAAATAGTCTTGATCTCGCGGGTGTGAGATTGCTGAGTCCCCGTGACTCACAGATTCTACCAAAACAGTTGCAGGTTCCGATGATGCCAGTGCAGGTGACGCATCCGAGCTCAAGTGGGAGTTCGATGAGGAACGTGGTCGTTACTATGTGTCTTTTCCGGATGATCAGTAGTGGTGCCCATTTGGGACGATCGGGGATCTGTGTAGCATTTGGGGTATCTTCTTTTATTTTGGTTCCGTAGTCGGACCTTGAGTGTACTCTGAATGATGGGTGTTTATTTGTGTATTGTGTGAAGTGGCGACTGTAAGCCAACTATGTATCTCTTTCCCTTATGTATTACATGGGTTGTGTGAAGATTACCTCACTTGCGACATTGCTTTCAATGCGGTTATGCCTCTAAGTCGTGCCTCGACACGTGGGAGATATAGCCGCATCGGGGGCGTTACAAAGCCCTCATCTACGAGGATATTCTGTAGGTGTGATCTAATGAAGGAGAGAGATAGGAGCATAGACCACTACACCTTGCAGCACTGGTCACAACGACAACTTGCAACAACAATGGTCGTAGCTCTGCAAGCTGTAGGGGAGCAACCAAGGGGGATTCGATTTTCAATTTGGAAGGAGCTAGCAGCCGAGCTCTGAGGAGGAAGAAGACGAGCAAAGAGATAAGGTTCAGGGAGTTGTGGTGAATGTACCCAATGAATCTCTTATCCCAGTAAAGCACGTCCTAGCCGCACGATCAAGCTCGATCGAACGACGATGCACACGACCGATGGAACATTCCTTTTCAGCTGACTGTTTTCCCTTTTCTTTTACCATTAATTGTTTCATGAAAAAAACCAGATTTCATGACTCTGTCATCTCCCTTCTCCTTGTACTTTTGCTTACCTAGCATCCCCTCTCCTCTCAATCCGCCACGGATCAGACACCGCCACCTTGTCCAACATCAAGTTAGGGCGCTACCTCACCCTTACCAGGCATGACTTTAAGCCCGGCAGGGTGCTCATTGCCCTCTGGGAACCACGTGCAAGCTCAACGCCGATGACCCCGCACATCTTCCTTCCGCCACTTGCACCTTCCTTCTCTTGCCTCAACCCTCGTTGAACATACGTCACATGAGCCCATATTCTAAGTTAGTAGATTATGTGTTTGAGTTTATCCAAAAGGGTGAAAGTAACCAAATTTACGGGAAAAACAAACATAATAACGACTACCAAGCAAAGATGCGACGATGCAAGAAAGTGAATGTGAATATATCATAGGATGCGGCCGTATAATGGACATCGAGTGAGAACGAAGAAATAATATCCTTGCGCATTATTGTTTTATGCATAGAAGAGACAATAATTTCAGGCTCCATTACCGAAATAGTACCACATAGCACTATATGAGTTCCTCATTATTACCTTAATAGGTTTATGAAAGCTTCAAAAGGAAGGAAACCGAAGATTTGCAGTGCAGCATCACTCTCAACTGATTCAAAGTATATACATAACAGATTAATACGACTCCCACATAGTTTTTGGTTTGGTAAATAGAAACGGATAGTAACAATGATTTCATCAATGAAAAATTAGTTCACTACTACCCAGGTTAAGTTGTTCAGAAATCTTCAAAGAGAGAAAAGTAAATATCGATGGATCGGCACACCGACACCGAGCTGATCCATCAATCATCGACATGTACGTATGGAAGCGCCACCAGCCCTAGCACACTTATTCATAGAAAAGGTGAGAATACAACAAAACTCATTTTTGTGAAGCTGTTGTTTCACGAGCATCCTCTTCGATTGATGTCATCGTTATTCACCTTGGTACAATCGGGAACGCTGAATGAATGGATAGCATGGTAAATGTATTGGCATATGACCATGGATTTACAACCATACCCTCAAGCAAAGTAGCATTCCCAAGGATTTACGGATGCATTCTTGGCTCCAGTAGATCCTATACTGCTACGTTGATCCATCTAGGTAGACTGTGATTGATAGATGTATTTGTGTGTCAGGACTCAGTAGTCCGCTTAACCTCTCAATTTGTACTATTGTTTTGCTGCAAAATGTTGCAACTATCAAAAGTTGCACATCCTTTCCAGATAACACATCATGGAGGTTTAAAAACTATTTATTAAAAATAGGGGTATACTAATGAAACCAGCATAATTCTGAACAACAGCATCCAAGAAAAAGGTCAGAGGTGGTATGTTGGCCTTGACTTTGATCTCGAAACTCATGGACTACTTTTGTACACTTGACCTTGATCCATCCGAAGCCATTGTGGAGAGAGAGTTCTTGACCTTGTCATCCATCTCTTGCAGTTGGTCGTCCACACTAACTCTTAATCAATGAGCTGTTGAAGCACGAGTGGCTACGGAACCTAGCAAGGATGCAGAAGATTAAGGCATTGAGAGGGAGCAGGGACATGGGAAATGTAAATCCCGTTGAGTGTAAAGAATTTATTTTAAGACTACCAACAGGCATCAATAAATTCTTATACTATCAAGAAAATAAACAACTAGCATAAATTTTCACACGGTACTCATGTTCACTCTTTTCCTTGAGAGCCTTTGCTTCTTTCTCCACAACTGAAATATTGCAAGACTATCTGACCCATCCGAGGTTCCCTCATTTCAAACTGGAAAACATAGATGTGAAAAGTTAAATTAAGGCATTGTGCAAGCATGGATCAAGTAAATAATATATATACACAATGAAAAAACCACATTCGGAAAGTTCTCGATGCGATCGCCATAGAGCAGTTAACCCAGATTTTGAGCACTATCAACAATCAATAGGAGTTGCCGGAAGCGAGTGAAGGAGCGCTCAAAAACAGAAGGCAAGAGAAGAGACCGTGAGAAAGCATGGCACACACGGTAACAAAACCAAGAGTAGTTGTTCCCCTGTTTCCATGCATGGACTCTCCATCCTCCGGCAATATGTTAGGGGGACCATAGCCCCCCTCCCCCCCAAAAGCCTATGAATAAGTAAAATTTAGGGGGAAGGTTTAGTATGATTGGAAGGGGTGCGTACTATATATTTTCACAGGAAATCTATAGGTATAGCATTCTGGATAACATTGGGCAGTGAGTGGCGTGTGTGCGCGCTCGAGGCCATGAGGTTTATGATATTTATGTCATTTGAGAAACTTATTTTAGAAAAAAAATTCATTGGTCCAGTTCTGTCCAATTTGCAATATTTATCGCCAAAAGCAAAGAACACCAACTGTGGAATGTAAATAATTTATTTTCAAGATAAATGCTACGTGTTATTTTGTTTTGTCTAACTTCCTTATGATTTTATTTTCATCCATGGAACTAGCCGGTTATATTGCGATGTATTGTAGCAGGCAAATAGCTTCAGACTTCACTTCAACTAAATCGCCACTAGAACTAGCAGGGGCGGCATGCATAGGACTTAGGAGCAGCCACCGTAGGAAGACCAGGGGAAACCGAATTCGGCTCCGAGGGGCACATGCTTTCATATGCTTTTATTTACTGTTCATAGTGGAGCATATGCTCGCCAGAGCTAAAACGGCCCTTACAAAAACCAGGGGTCTCTCTCACATGCTATAGTTTTCTCGATAGAACTCCAGGCGTGTGCGCCATGGGGATGCCATAGGAGGCCTAGCACTACAGAGCAGGGGGAGAGGAGATCATGAATTGCAACCGTGGTGAAGGCACGGTACGGTGCTACAGTAGCCTACCTTTGGGCCACCTACCAGCCTTCAGATCTAGTATGAATGGCTCAGATTTCTTGCTACAGAACATAAACAGTGTACATGCTATAGTGCGGAAACAGTTCATCTTGCTACAGGGTTCAAACAGTAAACTCTGCTACAGTGTAACCTGCCGTGCCTTGCGTATTTTCCATTGCACAGGTTACTGTAGCACCCTACCGTGCCTTCACCACGGTAGAGGAGCCGGTTCCGATTAAAAGAGCAAGCATCACCCAACCAGATCAGTACCTTTGGATATCCCAAGCAATGCAGGTAAATAGTTCTCGGAAGATTTCAAATGGAAGGCGAGTTTTAGATCAAGTTTAATTTTCATTGAGATTCCTATTCTTCTGGTTCAGTGTATAAGGGAAACTGAATACATAATAATGACACATCACGAATAACCTTAACAACCCAAAGGGGCTATACATCTTGGCGAAGCAAGAACAACAAAAAAAGAAAATATAATAATGACACAACACAAATGACAACCTCTATAGCTAGAGAGTTGAGTGATTCAGCCCAGGTTATGTCATAAGCAAAAAACAAGGCAACAATAGCACAAGAGGGTGGCAAACTCTGAAAGATACCACATGAGAGCTCCGATAAGACCACACCGAAACCATTGAAAGGACCATGAGTAATCATCAAGGGACCGCGTCATTGCCAACCCCGAAGCCTCACACATTGGAGGATGGTCATTGCCCAATCCCGACTGCAAATGGAGACGGTTCTGGCTCATTATGAAGGACATGCAGATTCTCCACTAGAAGGGTGGAAATTGCAGAAGAGAGTGGGGAGAACAAGCGATGAAAAATAACTTGATTTCAGAGAGTGTCACTGATGAAAAACTCTTCACGAGGAGGGTGAACGTTGGCCACGTGGGAGTGTAAATTAAGGGCACTCCACGACAATGAGAATGACAACACCAGAGACACCAGAAGGCAGTAAGGTGGAGATTTTCGAGGAAGCTCACGAGGCAGATGTGCATAGGAGTTCACTGGAAGGAGATAAAGAGTCAAGCATGGATATGGATATGACCAGCCCAAGATCCCTCAAGCATCGCCGCGCGAGATATAGGAGATGACCGAATTGCAGCGCCTTGCTGCGCCGCTGTTTGTTTGTTTTTCTCTGGCATCGTTGTTTTCGACCGTAAGTTTTAGGCTGAGAGTATAAGTTAGCAGGAGAGCTCAAGTTTGACTCACCCGCAAAAAAAAAAAACTAAAATTTGACAATATAATAATAAATCAAATAAAAAAGTGGAAATGCAAAGATAGAGAAGGGAGAAGAAGCAAAAAAGAAATGAAAGAAATTTTAAGAGTCGCCGGTCACTCTTTCTCCAAAACTCTCGCGGCATCTAAACAAACTCTCGCCGGCGCTAGACTCCGGCCGGCGGCCGCACCTCTGGCTTCCTCCCCGCTCCATATTCCACGCGCAGTATCCTCAACAACCAGCCAGCCATGGCTGATGCCTCTGCCCTCCTATCCGCACCCCTCCTGTTTTCCCCTTGGTTCCAGATCTCAACCCCCAGCGTTCCCATCAGAGAGCTCAACATACACACCATTCCCTGATTAGCCATGGTTCTCCTCATTCCCTAATGCCCGATTCGGTTTAATTCTACTGCTTCCGAAGGTAAGGATTCTTGGATGGATTTCCCACTTGATCTGGAATTTGTGACCGCACATTTGCCTTCGCTTCTTTGCTTTGATTCTTCACCATAGCGCTCCCGTGGTTCGCTAGAGCTAACTCCCTTTCTCTTCTCATGTTGTCTCTGCGGAGCTACTTATGCCCATAAGGTGTTTGACGGAAGTCCAAGCAGGATTTAGATAGGAGTATCTACATAACGGCCTGTATAATTTTAGTGCTCCAGTCAATGGCCTCAATGGTACCGGAGTCGGTTGGTCCGTCAAGCTATTTCACAGATCTCAATGTCGGAACTGAAAGAGTTCGACTAGTTCAGTCTTTTATCTACTTGACAGAGGTGCTCTCTTGTGACGTGCCTTCTCAGTACGTATAATTCTACTTTGGTTTATTATCGCTGTCTCTTCTCAGCACTCAAATCTTAAATATCACATCTAATAAGAAGTCAAAACTTTTGGCACAGTGGTAAAGCTACCGTGTGACCATGAGGTCACGGGTTCAAGTACTGGAAACAGCCTCCTGCAGAAATGTAGGAAAATGCTGCGTACAATAGACCCAAAGTGTCAAAACTAATAACAAACAATTAGCTTGTGTTTCTACATCGTTATGTATGAACAGTCCTATTTTCATGTGGACCCTGCCATTTTGTGCTATCAGCACGACAAACTAAGAGGATTTGGAAATTTGGTGGCCAAATCACATTCAAGGAGCTCGATACAGAAAATAACAACATTGATGATCACTATTATGAGCAAATGGTGTAGGTGCTTGCAAAATTTGCTTGCCAAATAACATCCGATGAGGTCCATACACAAGTTTGATCACCAATGTTGTCATTTTCTGTATGTGGATCTCCTTGGATGTCATTTGGTCACTAAATTTTGCAAGCACCTACAACATTTGCTCATAATCGAAGCCACATAGTTTCAGAATTTTTTGCTATTTTTCCTTCACTTATACTGTTCATCAGGGTTTAGTGTGCCTAGGTGTAGGACAACCAGACCATTGTTTTGATGCTTCTATAAGTAATTGTTTCAAGGGTTCTGTAAATAGATCCTTGAATTTTGTATTGAGGGTAGCGTATACAATGTTTGTGCTAAATCTTTTTGACACTGTTGTATCTGAAAACAACAAATTCTTTCTTTGGCATTTTACCTGTGAATATCAACCAAAATTCACTCAGATCTTTAACATTCTCACACTTGTTTTGTTCCACTTGCAGCGTGCAGGGTCAAAGTTGCTTATAAATGGCAGGATGTCCCACTAGAATGTGTGGGGCATCCTCTAGTTTCCTAGTGAGGTGCTTATCTTGTAAGTTTCTACCAAACATTGTCTACCTTCCTTTTCCAATACTGCCGATACATGCCACGTATATAAATTTGAATTGTTTTTCCATCTGTAGTGTGTGAATCAAACAAGAAAGAACCAAAAGGACAACTTCTTAGGACTTAAGTAATATGTGGGAGAACTACCGGAAGAAAGAAGGGAGCGAAGCCGGGGGATAGCCATCACAGAACGAGATTTTTGGTATGCACTTGATCACAACAACCATACACCATATGACACTCTTTAACTAAATGCACCTTATATTGTGTGTTCCTACCGTATAGGTTTCGCGTAAAAAAAATTCTAATAGATGTTAGATTGGTATGACAGGGTAGATGGAATGTAAATACAAAACTGTAAATAAAATGTGTTTTTAAATAAGAAAAATGATCCAACCAACTCGGTCAACCGATCAATAGCCTTTTTTTTCTCTACAGTAGTGCAGTATAACTCCTCCTCTCCCATGTATGTCCTACACGCCGCTTGTCCCAGCTCCTTCTCTCCCCTGAATGCCCTACACGCCGCTTGTCCTCTGCTTCTCCTCCTTCACCGCTCCTCCCCGATGCATGTCTGTAACGCCCGGATAATCTTGCTACAGTAATTCCACGCTAATCATGCCACGTCACCTCGATTACTGTTGCTAAACTTTCGTTAGTTCGAACCGCGTCAAATTCAAATTTAAATTAACGACAACAATAAAAGTTTTCGAAAGGTGAAACAAAAATGTTCGGTTGGCGCCGAATATTACAGTGGTAATTATAATAAAGCAAACACATTTTTATAAAATGTCAAAATAATTTTAGATTATTTAAACAGAAAAGAAAATAAATAAAAGAAAGAAAATACAAAAGGGGAAAAGCAAACAGAAAACAAAAAAAGGTGAAACCCCGGGCCGTGGCACAACTGGGCCAACCCACCAGGCCCAGCCGGCCGAATCCCACTCCCCACTCCCCTTATCCACTCGAGCAACCGAACCCTAGCCCCCACGCACACCACTCCCCCACTCGCTCCTCTCCCCACCCCACGACCCGATCTGGATCGGGCGCGCCTCCCCCGACCCTGGAGACCGCCGACACCGCCGGCCGGATCGTCCATCGCTGCCGTCGGACTCCACCCCATCGAACGCGGCCCCCTGCCTCCTCCTAGGCGCACCCCCCCGCTCGACCGGATCGAGGCATGGGGGCTCGACCTCGCCGCCTTGACCCTACGCCCGTCTCCGACGGCGCCTCCTCGTCTCCTCCCCACGCCGGCACCTCCTCGACTTCCTCCCCGACGGCCTCCCCAAGCCACGCTGCGCCCCGTCGCCGCCCCGCCGCCTCTCCCTCGTCGGACCGCACCGAGCCTCGCCGACCACTGCTTCCTCGTCTTTGTCGTCACCGTCGCCACCTCGAGCTCACTGTCGCACACCTGCAGGGCCTAGTGAGCATCGCCCCTCTCCTATCCCCCTCTGCTGCCGTCGCCGGATCCGAGCGCGCCCGTTGTTCGCGTCGTGGCCTACTGCCGTCCCTGATGGCTACCGGCCTCGTGCCGCTTCGCCATCGCCGCGCCCCATGTACGCGCTTGCTGTTGGGGAACGTTGCAGAAAATTAAAATATTTCCTACGGTTTCACCAAGATCCATCTATGAGTTCATCTAAGCAACGAGTCATGGGAGAGAGATTGCATCTACATACCACTTATAGATCGCGTGCGGAAGCGTTCACTAGAACGTGGATGATGGAGTCGTACTCGCCGTGATCCAAATCACCGATGACCGAGTGCCGAACGGACGACACCTCCGCGTTCAACACACGTACGGAGCGGATGACGTCTCCTCCTTCTTGATCCAGCAAGGGGGAAGGAGAGGTTGAGGAAGATGGCTCCAGCAGCAGCACGACGGCGTGATGATGGTGGAGAGGCAAGATCTCGGCAGTGGCTTCGCCAAGCACACGCGGAGGAGGAGAGGTGTTGGGGAGGGGAGGGGCTGCACCTTGGAAGTGTGTTGCAGCCCTCCCCTCACCCCTCTATTTATAGGGGAAGGGGCAAGTGGGGCCGGCCCCTCTAGATGAGATCTAGAGGGGGCGGCAGGAGGGGGCTTGCCCCCCCAAGCAAGGCGCCCCCACTAGGGTTCCCCCAACCCTAGGCGCATGGGCCCAAGGGGCGCCCAGCCCTCCAGGCTGGTTCCTGCCCCTGTGGCCCATGAGGCCCTCCGAGAGGGTGGCCCTCCGGTGGACCCCGAACCTCTCCGTGGCCCCAAGATAATACCGATATGACCGAAACTTTCCGGTGTCCGCTTGACAACTTCCCATATATAAATCTTTACCTCCGACCATTCCGAACTCCTCGTGACCTCCCGGATCTCATCCGGACTCGAACAACATTCGTAATCACATACAAGTCTTCCTAATAACCCTAGCGCCACCGAACCTTAGTGTGTAGACCCTACGGGTTCGGAGACATGCGAACATGACCGAGACGGCTCTCCGGTCAATAACCAACAGCGGGATTTGGATACCCATGTTGGCTCCTACATACTCCTCGATGATTTCATCGGATGAACCACGATGTCGAGGATTCAAGCAACCCAGATACTATTCCTTTTGTCGACGGTATGTTACTTGCCCGAGATTCGATCGTCGGTATCCCAATACCTCGCTCAATCTCGTTACCGCAAGTCACTTTACTCGCATCAGTAATGGATGATCCCGTGACCGGACACTTGGTCACTTTGAGCTCATTATGATGATGCACTACCGAGTGGGCCCAGTGATACCTCTCCGTAACACGGAGTGACAAATCCAGCCTCGATCCGTGTCAACCCAATGACACTTTCGAGATACCTGTAGTGTACCTTTATAGTCACCCGATTACGTTGTGACGCTTGGTACACCCAAAGCACTCCTACGGTATCCAGGAGTTACACGATCTCATGGTCTAAGGAAGAGATACTTGACATTGGAAAAGCTCTAGCAAAACGAACTACACGATCTTGTGCTATGCTTAGGATTGGGTCTTGTCCATCACATCATTCTCCTAATGATGTGATCCCGTTATCAATGACATCCAATGTCCATAGTTAGGAAACCATAACTCTCTATTGATCAACGAGCTAGTCAACTAGAGGCTCACTAGGGACATATTGTGGTCTATGTATTCACACGTGTATTACGATTTCCGGATAATACAATTATAGCATGAATAAAACACAATTATCACGAACAAGGAAATATAATAATAATCCTTTTATTATTGCCTCTAGGGCATATTTCCAACAGTCTCCCACTTGCACTAGAGTCAATAATCTAGTTACATTGTGATGAACCGAACACCCATAGAGTTCTGGTGTTGATCATGTTTTGCTCGCGAAAGAGGTTTAGTCAACGGATCTGCGACATTCAGATCCGTATGCACTTTGCAAATTTTTATGTCTCCATCTTGAACATTTTCACGGATGGAGTTGAAGCGACGCTTGATGTGCCTGGTCTTCTTGTGAAACCTGGGCTCCTTGGCAAGTGCAATAGCTCGGTGTTGTCACAGAAGAGTTTGATCGGCCCCGACGCATTGGGTATGACTCCTAGGTCGGTGATGAACTCCTTCACCCAAATTGCTTCATGCGCTGCCTCCGAGGCTGCCATGTACTCCGCTTCACATGTAGATCCCGCCACGACGCTCTGCTTGCAGCTGCACCAGCCATCGCTCCACTATTCAACATATACACGATCCGGTTTGTGACTTAGAGTCATCCCGATCGTGTCGAAGCTTAGCGCCGACGTAACCCTTTACGACGAGCTCTTCGTCACCTCCATAAACGAAACATGTCCTTTGTCCTTTTCAGGTACTTTAGGATATTCTTGACCGCTGTCCGGTGTTCCTTGCGGGATTACTTTGGTACCTTCCTACCAAACTTACGGCAAGGTTTACATCAGTCCGGTACACAGCATGGCATACATAATAGATCATATGGCGAGGCATAGGGATGACGCTCATCTCTTCTTTATCTTTTGCCGTGGTCGGGCATTGAGCCGAGCTCAATCTCACACCTTGCAGATCGGCAAGAACCCTTTCTTGGACTGATCCATTTTGAACTTCTTCAAAATCTTATCAAGGTATGTGCTTTGTGAAAGACCTATGAGGCGCCTCGATCTATCCCTATAGATCTTGATGCCTAATATGTAAGCAGCTTCTCCAAGGTCCTTCATTGAAAAACTTTTATTCAAGTAGGCCTTAGTGCTGTCCAAGAGTTCTATATCATTTCCCATCAAAAGTATGTCATCTACATATAATATGAGAAATGCTACTGAGCTCCCACTCACTTTCTTGTAAACGCAGCTTCTCCATAAGTCTCAAGATAAACCCAAACGCTTTGATCATCTCATCAAAACGAATGTTCCAACTCCGAGATGCTTGCACCAGCCCATAAATGGATCGCTGGAGCTTGCATACTTTGTTAGCATTCTTAGGATCGACAAAACCTTCCGGCTGCATCATATACAGCTCTTCCTTAAGATAACCGTTAAGGAATGCCGTTTTGACGTCCATCTGCCATATCTCATAGTCTTAGTATGCGGCAATTGCTAACATGATTCTGATGGACTTAAGCTTCGCTACGGGAGAGAAAGTCTCATCGTAGTCAATCCCTTGAACTTGCCGATAACCCTAGCGACAAGTCGAGCTTTATAGATGGTGACATTACCATCCGCGTCCGTCTTCTTCTTAAAGATCCATTTGTTTTCTATCGCTCGCCGATCATCGGGCAAGTCTGTCAAAGTCCATACTTTGTTTTCATACATGGATCCTATCTCGGATTGCATGGCTTCAAGCCATTTGTTGGAATCTGGGCCCACCATCGCTTATTCATAGTTCAAGGTTCACCGTTGTCTAACAACATGATTTCCGTGACAGGGTTGCCATACCACTCTGGTGTGGAACGTGTCCTTGTGGACCTCTGAGTTCAGAGCAACTTGATCCAAGTACCTTGATCATCATCATTAATTTCCTCTCCAGAGGTGTAGGCACCATAGAACATTTTCTGAGCTGCACTACTTTCCGGTTCAAGAGGTAGTACTTCATCGAGTTCTACTTTCCTCCCACTTACTCCTTTCGAGAGAAACTCTTTTTCAAGAAAGGATCCGTTCTTGGCAACAAAGATCTTGCCTTCGGATCTAAGGTAGAAGGTATACCCAATGGTTTCCTTAGGGTATCCTATGAAGACGCATTTTTCCGACTTGGGTTCAAGCTTTTTAGGTTGAAGTTTCTTGACATAAGCATCGCATCCCCAAACTTTTAGAAACGACAACTTAGGTTTCTTCCCAAATCATAGTTCATACGGTGTCGTCTCAACGGATTTAGACGGTGCCCTATTTAAAGTGAATGTAGCTGTCTCTAGAGCGTATCCCCAAAATGATAGCGGTAAATCTGTAAGAGACATCATAGATCGCACCATATCCAATAGAGTGCGATTACGATGTTCGGACGCGCCGTTACGCTGAGGTGTTCCAGGCGGCGTGAGTTGTGAAACGATTCCACATTTCCTTAAGTGTGTACCAAACTCGTGACTTAAATATTCTCCTCCACGATCTGATCGTAAGAACTTTATTTTTCGATTACGTTGATTCTCTACCTCATTCTGAAATTCCTTGAACTTTTCAAAGGTCTCAGACTTGTGTTTCATCAAGTAGACATACCCATATCTACTTAAGTCGTCTGTGAGAGTGAGAACATAACGATATCCTCCGCGAGCCTCGACGCTCATTGGACCGCACACATCGGTATGTATGATTTCCAATAAGTTGGTTGCTCGCCCATTGTTCCGAGAACGGAGTCTTGGTCATTTTGCCCATGAGGCATGGTTCGCATGTGTCAAATGATTCATAATCGAGAGACTCTAAAAGTCCATCGAATGGAGATTCTTCATGCACTTGACACCAATGTGACCAAAGGCGGCAGTGCCACAAGTATGTGGGACTATCGTTATCAACTTTACATCTTTTGGTATTCACACTATGAATATGTGTAATATTACGTTCGAGATTCATTAAGAATAAACCATTGACCATCGGAGCATGACCATAAAACATATCTCTCATATAAATAGAACAACCATTATTCTCGGATTTAAATGAGTAGCCATCTCGCATTAAACGAGATCCCGATAGAATGTTCATGCTCAAACTTGGCACTAAATAACAATTATTGAGGTTTAAAACTAATCCGTAGGTAAATGTAGAGGTAGCGTGTCGACGGCGATCACATCGACCTTGGAACCATTCCCGACGCAAGATCGTCACCTCGCCCTTTGCCGGTCTCCGCTTATTCCGCAGCTCTGCTGTGAGTTACAAATATGAGCAACGGCACCGTATCAAATACCCAGGAGTTACTACAGTCTTGGTAAGGTACACATCAATTACATGTATATCAAATATACCTTTAGTGTTGCCGGCCTTCTTGTCCGCTAAGTATTTGGGGCAGTTTCGCTTCGGTGGCCCTTCCTTTGCAATAAAAGCACTCTGTCTCGGTGCTTGGGTCCATTCTTTGACTTCTTCCGGCAACTTGCTTATCGGCGCGGCAACATCCTTGCCGTCCTTCTTGAAGTTCTTCTTAGCCTTGCCCTTTTTGAACTTAGTGGTTTTATTGACCATCAACACTTGATGTTCTTTCTTGATTTCAACCTCTGCTGACTTCAGCATTGAAAATACTTCGGAATGGTCTTCACCATCCCCTGCATGTTGTAGTTCATCACAAAGCTCTTGTAGCTTGGTGGGAGCGATCAAGGATTCTGTCAATGACCGCCTCGTCCAGGAGGTTAATGTCCAGTGGGACAAAGGTTGTGCAAACCAGACATTTTGAGTATGTGCTCACCGATGTAACTGTTTTCCTCCATCTTACAACTATAGAACTTGTCGGAGACTTCATATCTCTCGACCGGGCATGAGCTTGGAAAACCATTTTCAGCTCCTCGAACATCTCATATGCTCCGTGTTGCTCAAAACGCTTTTGGAGCCCGGTTCTAAGCTGTAAAGCATGCCGCACCGAACGAGGGAGTAATCATCAAGACGAGACTGCCAAGCATTCATAATGTCTTGGTTCTTCGGGATGGGTGCATCACCTAGCGGTGCTTCTAGGACATATTGTTTCTGGCTGCTATGAGGATGATCCTCGTGTTCCGGACCCAGTCCGAATAGTTGCTGCCATCATCTTTCAGCTTGGTTTTCTAGGAGCGCGTTGAAGTTCATGGTGACATGAGCGTTGGCCATTTGATCTACAAGACATTTTGCAAAGATTTTAGACTAATGTTCATGATAATTAAGTTCATCTAATCAAATTATTTAATGAACCCCCACTCAGATTTGACATCCCTCTAGTCATCTAAGTGTTACATGATCCGAGTCGACTAGGCCGTGTCCGATCATCACGTGAGACGGACTAGTCATTGTCGGTGAACATCTCCATGTTGATCGTATCTTCCATACGACTCATGTTCGACCTTTCGGTCTCTTGTGTTCCGAGGCCATGACTGTACATGCTAGGCTCGTGAAGTTAACCCTAAGTGTTTATGCATGTGTAAAACTGTCTTACACCCGTTGTATGTGAACGTAAGGATCTATCACACCCGATCATCACGTGGTGCTTCGAAACGACGAAGTTTAGCAACGGTGCACAGTTAGGGGGAACACTTTCTTGAAATTATCATAAGGGATCATCTTATTTACTACCGTCGTTCTAAGTAAACAAGATGCATAAAACATAATAAACATCACATGCAATTATATAAAGTAGTGACATGATATGGCCAATATCATATAGCTCCTTTGATCTTCATCTTCGGGGCTCCATGATCTTGTCACCGGCATGACACCATGATCTCCATCATCATGATCTCCATCATCGTGTCTCCATGAAGTTGCTCGCCAACTATTACTTCTACTACTATGGCTAACACGTTTAGCAATAAAGTAAAGTAATTTACATGGCGTTGAATCAATGACTCGCAGGTCATACAATAATTAAGACAACTCCTATGGCTCCTGCCGGTTGTCATACTCATCGACATGCAAGTCGTGATTCCTATTACAAGAACATGATCTCATACAGCACAATATATCATTCATCATTCATCACAACTTCTGGCCATATCACATCACATGACAATTGCTGCAAAAACAAGTTAGACGTCCTCTAATTGTTGTTGCATCTTTTACGTGGCTGCAATTAGGTTCGAGCAAGAACGTCTTCTTACCTACGAATAACCACAAAGTGATTTTGTCAACTTCTATTTACCCTTCATAAGGACCCTTTTCATCTAATCCGCTCCAACTAAAGTAGGAGAGACAGACACCCGCTAGCCACCTTATGCAACTAGTGCATGTCAATCGGTGGAACCTGTCTCACGTAAGCGTACGTGTAAGGTCGGTCCGGGCCGCTTCATCCCACAATACCGCTGATGCAAGAAAAGACTAGTAGCGGCAAGCAAGTTGACAAGATCTACGCCCACAACAAAATTGTGTTCTACTCGTGCAATAGAGAACTACGATAGACCTAGCTCGATACCACCTTTGTTGGGGAACGTTAGAAAATTAAAATTTTTCCTACGGTTTCACCAAGATCCATCTATGAGTTCATCTAAGCAACGAGTCATGGAGAGAGATTGCATCTACATACCACTTGTAGATCGCGTGCGGAAGCGTTCACTAGAACGTGGATGATGGAGTCGTACTCGCCGTGATCCAAATCACCGATGACCGAGTGCCGAACGGACATCACCTCCACGTTCAACACACGTACGGAGCGGATGACGTCTCCTCCTTCTTGATCCAGCAAGGAGGAAGGAGATGTTGAGGAAGATGGCTCCAGCAGCAGCACGACGGCGTGATGATGGTGGAGAGGCAAGATCTCGGCAGTGGCTTCGCCAAGCACACGCGGAGGAGGAGAGGTGTTGGGAGGGAGGGCTGCGCCTTGAAGTGTGTTGCAGCCTCCCTCACCCCTCTATTTATAGGGGAAGGGGGGGCCGGCCCCTCTAGATGAGATCTAGAGGGGGGGCGGCGGCCAGGGAGGGGGGCTTGCCCCCCAAGCAAAGGCGCCCCCACTAGGGTTCCCCCAACCCTAGGCGCATGGGCCCAAGGGGGGGCGCCCAGCCCTCCAGGGGCTGGTTCCCTGCCCCTTGTGGCCCATGAGGCCCTCCGAGAGGGGTGGCCCCTCCTGGTGGACCCCCGGAACCTCTCCGGTGGCCCCGGTACAATACCGATATGACCCCGAAACTTTCCGGTGTTCGTTTGACAACTTCCCATATATAAATCTTTACCTCCGGACCATTCCGGAACTCCTCGTGACGTCCAGGATCTCATCTGGGACTCCGAACAACATTTGGTAATCACATACAAGTCTTCCTAATAACCCTAGCGTCACCGAACCTTAAGTGTGTAGACCCTACGGGTTCGGAGACATGCGAACATGACCGAGACGGCTCTCGGTCAATAACCAACAGCGGGATCTGGATACCCATGTTGGCTCTTACATACTCCTCGATGATTTCATCGGATGAACCACGATGTCGAGGATTCAAGCAACCCCGTATACTATTCCTTTTGTCAGACGGTATGTTACTTGCCCGAGATTCGATCGTCGGTATCCCAATACCTCGCTCAATCTCGTTACGGCAAGTCACTTTACTCGTGCATCCGTAATGCATGATCCCGTGACGGACACTTGGTCACTTTGAGCTCATTATGATGATGCACTACCGAGTGGGCCCAGTGATACCTCTCCGTAACACGGAGTGACAAATCCCAGCCTCGATCCGTGTCAACCCAAGACACTTTCGGAGATACCTGTAGTGTACCTTTATAGTCACCCAGTTACGTTGTGACGTTTGGTACACCCAAAGCACTCCTACGGTATCCGGGAGTTACGCGATCTCATGGTCTAAGGAAGAGATACTTGACATTGGAAAAGCTCTAGCAAAACGAACTACACGATCTTGTGCTATGCTTAGGATTGGGTCTTGTCCATCACATCATTCTCCTAATGATGTGATCCCGTTATCAATGACATCCAATGTCCATAGTCAGGAAACCATAACTATCTATTGATCAACGAGCTAGTCAACTAGAGGCTCACTAGGGACATATTGTGGTCTATGTATTCACACGTGTATTACGATTTCTGGATAATACAATTATAGAATGAATAAAAGACAATTATCACGAACAAGGAAATATAATAATAATCCTTTTATTATTGCCTCTAGGGCATATTTCCAACACTTGCCTGCTCATGGCCTCGGGCGTCACTGCCGCGCTCCTTTCGCGCCCATGCCGTCGTGTCACCCTGGCCGCACCCCTCCTCGCTTCAGCCTGCTGGTCGTCGCCACATGCCCCGCGGCGCCGGGCTCGCGCCCGCCACCACTCGTGGCTCCGCTCCACCCCCCATCGACCGAGAGCCCGATTGCACGTGTCTGTTTGGCCCCTCGGCCACGACACGGGGCCTAGCCCCCCCTCCCAAATACCGAATTAAAAATAAATGAATAAATAAATAAATAAGTAATATTAAAATTAATTAATTAATTAACTAAATAATTAACTTAATTAATCTTGTTTAGTTGAACTAACTAAATTTGATTAACCTAATCACTTAGGTTAGTTAATTAATCTGTTAGGTTAATTAGCACTCAATGACATGTGGGACCCACTGGTCAGGTTGACCAGTCAACTCTGTTGACTGCTGATGTCAGCATGACATCATGCTGATGTCATTGAAGCATTTTCGAATTAATTAAATAATTAATTAAATCCGAGAAATTAATAAAATCTTTAGAAAATCATATCTTTTAATCCGTAACTCGGATTAAAATATTTTCAACATGGAAGTTGCTCAGAACGACGAGACGATTCCGGATACGCAACCAGTTAAATCCGCCACACCCCCTAACCTATCGAACTCTCATCTTTCCCCTCCCGCTCCTTCCGCTCAAAACGCTAAACACCGGAATACTTTCCTGATGCTTCCCTTCACGGTATCACCTCATACGCGTTAGGGCACGCCCAAAGATCACACATTGCTTTGTCATGCATCGTTATGCATCCGCTTGCATTGTATTCATTGTTTTCCCCCCCTCTTCTCTCCGGTAAACTACGAGACCGACGCTGTTGCCGCGCCGTTCGACTACGGAGTTGACGACCCCTCTCTCTTGCCAGAGCAACCAGGCATGCCCCCCCATTGATCACCAGATATTGCCTATTCTTCTCTATATCGCTTGCATTAGAGTAGTGTAGCATGTTCTCGCTTTCGCTAATCCTATACCGCTGCATAGCCTGTCCTTGCTACTATCTGTTGTTACCTTTACCGCTATCCTACTGCTTTGTATATGATGCTAGTGTTCCATCGGTGGCCCTACACTCTTGTCCGTCCGCCAAAGCTATACTCATCGGGCTGTGATCACTTCGGAGGTGATCACGGGCATATACTATATACTTTACACTATTACATTACCGTGATACTGTGTCGGAGATGGGGCTGAAAGGACAGTGGCTCCATCCCGAAGAGAGGTGGGCACGGGTTCCCGACGGCGCCGATCGTTATTTGTGGCGGAGCGACAGGCAGGTTGAGACCGCCTAGAGAGAGGTGGGCCTGGCCTCGTCGGCGTTCATGGATACTTAACACGCTTAACAAGATCTTGGTATTTGATCCGAGTCCGCCATTTGGTCTATACGCACTAACCAACTACGCGGGAACAGCTTATGGGCACTCGACGCCGTGGTATCACCGGCACTTCGTGACGCCAACGATCGAGCGGCGCGCCGGATTGGAACGTAGGCCTGCTCTTGTATTAAGGGCTAGTTCGCTTCCGTCACAGACGCATAACGCAGGTGTGTGTGCTAAGGCGATGGGCCTGCACTGTGGCGCTTAGGTTTAGACCGGCGTGCTGGCTCTCTGTTGTGCCTAGGTGGGCTGCGACGTGTTGATCTTCCGCGGCGGGCATGACCCAGAAAGTGTGTCCGCCAAATGGGATCAAGCGTGTTGGGTTATGTGGTGCACCGCACCCTGCAGGGAAGTTAATCTATTGAATAGCCGTGATCTTGGTAACAGGACGACTTGGAGTTGTACCTTGACCTTATGACAACTAGAACCGGATACTTAATAAAACACACCCTTCCAAGTGCGGATGCAACCCGGTGGTCGCTCTCTCTCGTGGTTACGAGGAGGGATCGCGGGTAGGATTATGCTATGCGATGCTACTTGGAGGACTTCATCTACTCTCTTCTACATGTTGCAAGACGGAGGCTGCGAGCGTAGTCTTCGACTGTGATTAGCTATCCCTCTTATTCGGCATTCTGATTCAGTCCAATGATATGCCCTTTACACATATATCCATGCATATGTAGTGTAGCTCCTTGCTTAAGTAGTACTTTGGATGAGTACTCACGGTTGCCTTGTTCCCCTTTTCCCCTATCTCTACTCGATTGCTGCGACTGCACGATGGAGCCGTGGAGCGACGCCACCGTCGATGACGACTACTACCCCAGAGGTGCCTACTACTACGTGCAGCCGGCCGACGACGACTGTGGAGTAGTTAGGAGGATCCTGTGCAGGAGGCCCGCGCCTCTTTCAATCAGATCCCGCTTTGTGCTAGCCTTCTTAAGGCATACTTGTTTAACTTATGTCGTACTCAGATATTGTTGCTTCCGCTGACTCGTCTATGATCGAGCACTTGTATTCGAGCCCTCGAGGCCCCTGGCTTGTATTATGATGCTTGTATGACTTATTTTATGTTTTAGAGTTGTGTTGTGATATCTTCCCGCGAGTCCCTGATCTTGATCGTACACGTTTGTGTGTATGATTAGTGTACGATTGAATCGGGGGCGTCACAAGTTGGTATCAGAGCCGACTGCCTGTAGGAATCCCCTTTCCAACTCCTTGGCTAAAGTTGAGTCTAGTCGATGAAAACTGTTTTACTAACATGGCTGTGCGGCCCATGGGCCCATGTCGCCATTTGGTGGTATTAGGATCTTTTATTTCTCATCTATGCTCTGGGACTCTGATCTCTCTTCTATTCGGGTTAAATGATTTTATTAAATCTGACTCTAGGTTCTCGTAACTACTTCCCTCCGGAGAGCCCCTTATTACAGATGATTGCCGACTGCACCAGAAGATTTCGAATATAATCTCCGATATTCTCTCCAGGCCTTGTGCCCATTGCTTTTGCAATTCCCTACCACCAAAATATCCCTATGGATAACTACCTACAATTGTCGTTCATTCCTTCATCCTCAGTTGCTCTTGTTATTACAAGAGGCCCTAAATTGCTCTCCGTTGTTCCGAAAATCCTTAGCAGCTTATTGCTCTTGAAATTCTTGATTGCTTGTATTATGGTTAATCCCATAAGTCTAGTAATCTTGATGACCTCCATTGTCATTGTCACTTTGAGTCCGTTGATTCGATTTGTTGCGGATGCTCGCAATCCTCAAACAGATCCTACAATTCATCCTTCCGGCTCAGACGTCGTTTTAATCATGAGCTGGATCTCGACCAATCAAATTGTCGTCGATTGTGCCTCTGGTCTATTCAACTTATCCATCCTTGATCAGAGCGTCTGCTTCTGATCCTTTATTTTGGAAATCATAATTCCTTTGATATCTAAGCATCTAATTATTCAGATGTTCTATAATATGATGCCCGTGCATTCTTTCTTCCTCTGATCGAGTACCGATACTCACATCAGGTCCGTTGTGGATCGCCCGATCCATTGTTGGATTATTATCCGACCGTGTCCTTCATAACTAATCACCTTGTGAATTCTTTCTCTAATACATAATGCCTTTGGTAAATTGTTTCCTCTCCTTTGGTCAACCATGCTCTATTTTCGAGCTTGTGTTAGTACTCTTGAAGCTTGTGGTATATGTTTCCACGATACACTAACGGGTTGAACCTATGCCTTCCTTAATATGTGTGAACTCGGAAGTTTTCACGAGTCATACTCATCTGGTATTTCGCCAAGTAAAACTTTCAACACTATTGCCATTATCGAAACGAGAAGTGAATGTAAGGTTATGCTTTGGAGAAGTGGGAGTCGACCTTGAACTTTGTGTTCATGCCCATGGACACGATGTAGATCCTATCATTAAAAGCTTCTCTCAAATTAATTATTCCCTTGGTATAAGTTCATCTTATATCTGGGAGCTGGCCTTTTGCAATCGTGGTTCCGACCATATTATTCTTCTTTGATCCCATTCTCAGACAAGTTGAAGTACTTGTCTTCTGCAGGACAATACACCTGTCCAACCTCTATTCTGCTCTACCTTCGAGTATACCCTCTGGTACCTCGAGAATATCACAGAACTACATAATTTCTTATGAGTTCTTCATCAACTATTATTCTCGCCGATTCCAATCCCCCTCGAGTTTTGACTTATTAGTCACTCAAGAACACCGATACTCCGATTCAATACTCTAAGTAACTTTCGTTGCTTATGAGTTTAATAATCCTTCAAGTCACTCCTAGCCTAATTGGCTATAACTTTATCATGTTAAATTTTAATCGTGCTACTTGGTCCTTCTTCCTGGAGCAATTTTTTTTTTGATGGTGAGCTAAGCTTACGTCGATTTTCCGCAACATATCATTTCGCCTTGAACCGCAAGCTTGATTTCGAGTTTGTGTCGTAACCATGGTTCCAAAGAACCTTCCTCTTCATCATTCCTTCAACTTGGTGTCATCGCCGATCGATTACATCTTCATGAGATCTCGCGACAAATGTGTCATGATCATCATCAGCATTCTGAGCTCTTCCAGGATATCAATTGAATTCATGATGAGAAATACCACCCTTGCCCTCGATGAATTTTATTGTCATTAACCACTTTATTGCCTTCCCACCAACACAAGCTTGTTCGTGTTTGGTGTTATACCTTGAGTTCCTTGCTATCCAGCAATTGTTCTTCTTTACCTTGGAACAGTACCATCTCTTATGTCATCAATGTTGTGAGAATTTCACCACCTCTTAAGGATTTGTGATACAATGATGCTTCTCACCATCACCATTCTTTCTTGAGTTGTTTCTAACCGGGATACCAACAGGTGAACGGTGATGTTTGGATTCCGCCCTTCTATCGACCCTATTGCTTTGGAGTTAATGGTCAACAGTACATCCTTAGGCCATTGATTGTCAAATCACCATTCTAACATTGATCGTACTACCTAAGCCCATATTTCGGGTGCACCTTTCAATCAATGTTTAATTGTGTATGTTTTCCTCAAGCATACCTCATTATATCATTTTATCTGACTAATGTTATCTCCTTGTTCACATAATTTTGGAAAATTATCTGTTGGAAATCTCAATGGAATGTCGTCGAGTCCCTCAGCCACCTCCTCACCCTCTCCTTGGTTTAATGATGAACTTTTGTTTTGGAACTTGCTTCTATAGTTCATTTCCTGAGAATCTTACATGGTCATCTCGTCAATTTGTGTTGCATGTTTTCTTCTCAGGTATCCTGAGTCTGAGTTATCCTGACACCGATCAGATCTGAACCTTGGTCAGATATGATGGTTGGAACATATTTTCAAGAGTTATAACATTGGTCCCTATATGCACTGGTAAGGTGATGTCATGCCTAGCACGCTTGACCAGAGGACCTATTGTTATAGTTTCCTTTTTTAACACGGTCAATCATTTTTCCGTGAGGAAATTGAATGCCTTGTTTAATAAGTTTATCCTGATGCATCCTTTGTGTATCCAAAGTCTGATTTTTGCTTGAAGACCATGTCATGCTATCCCGAAGCATGCCTGTGGTACTCCGATTTTCAATAAGACCATTTGAAGCACAATGCTAAATTCCCCCTTATCAAACTTATCCAAACACCGTTGTTTGGGTAATGCCATGAAATTCCTCTCCCCTACCTAAAGAGTTTTCTACATTATATCCTGTCATGGATATCATGCTCTGATTGTCCTTGGGAAGGATATACCCTTGAAATATGTGTTTAAACACATTTTCCTTTCCATTGTTCTGTTTAATCTGATAATCTTATTTTCCTTTCCATTGGTTGGTTTAACTTTTCTTGAGGTCTATATAATTTAAGCAGTATTGTTCTCCTGCTTATGTAAACACCTCGGTGTACAACTCTGTCAGTAAGACCCTGTTTCTACTGTTGATGACATTCCGGTAGCCACCAATGGACGGGAACTTTGCCTATTGGTCCGCCTCGTTCAACGAGCTGGAAAATAGTTCTCTTCGTCCCTCGCCCTGGGTATCGACGTTGTTACCGACATAATCGACGGGCTACCCCCTGACATGCCTTGCTTGCATGATCACGCAAGACGTCTCCGCCCCCCTACTTTAACCACATGGTGGGCCCAACCCACAGTTCCACAGGATCGAAACCTGACTCTCCTGTACACCCTGTTGTCAAAGTTATTCCCCACGCTTGACTTCGTATGTAATTCACGGGCCACCTGCCTAGTGATCTATTCTGGTATCAGACGCAATACTTATTCCCATTGCTCTGAACCCCTTTCACATTTTGTATCAGGCAACAAATGATTGCCTATCCACTTGAAACTTCTTATTGCACATTCTTACCTTGCTCTCGATATTTTCTTCAGTTTCAATTCGAGAGTTACTTTCTACCACCTTCCTCGATGTTATCGACCAGGTAGTCAACCTTGTAGAGGTCTGCTCTTTCGGAATAACCACCCTTTATTCTTTCGTAAGAACGATGGAGATCCTGTAGAAAGGACGACAAACTCCATCATGATGACTGGAAGCGGAGGACTGAAGACATCAATGTAATGGATCGACCTCTTCGAGAAGAGCAACCAAGACCGATAAGATTCGTTAGAATTTCGTAACCAGACCTTTTCCCCTTAGTCCCCCTCTTAAATCTCGGGACGAGATTTCTTGTAGTGGAGGAGATTTGTAACGCCCGAATAATCTTGCTACAGTAATTCCACGCTAATCATGCCACGTCACCTGGATTACTGTTGCTAAACTTTTGTTAGTTCGAACCGCGTCAAATTCAAATTTAAATTAATGACAACAATAAAAGTTTTCGAAAGTTGAAACAAAAATGTTCGGTGGGCGCCGAATATTACAGTGGTAATTATAATAAAGCAAACACATTTTTATAAAATGTCAAAATAATTTTAGATTATTTAAACAAAAAAGAAAATAAATAAAAGAAAGAAAATACAAAAGGGGAAACGCAAACAGAAAACAAAAAAAAGGTGAAACCCCCCCGGGCCGTGGTACAACTGGGCCAACCCACCAGGCCTAGCCGGCCGAATCCCACTCCCCACTCCCCTTATCCACTCGAGCAACCGAATCCTAGCCCCCACGCACACCACTCCCCCACTCGCTCCTCTCCCACCCCACGACCCGATCTGGATCGGGCGCCGCCGACCACGAGACCGCCGACGCGCCGGCCGGATCGTCCGTCGCCGCCACGGACTCCACCCCATCGAACGCCGCCCGTGCCTCCTCCTAGGCACACTTCGCCGACCGGATCGGGGCATGGGGGCCCGACCTCGCCGCCTTGTCCCTACGCCCATCTCCACCGGCGCCTCCTCGTCTCCTCCCCACGCCGGCACCTCCTCGACCTCCTCCCCGACGGCCTCCCCAAGCCACGCTGCGCCCCGTCGCCGCCCCGCCGCCTCTCCCTCGCCGGACCGCACCGAGCCTCGCCGACCACTGCTTCCTCGTCTTCGTCGTCACCGTCGCCACCTCGAGCTCACTGTCGCACACCTGCAGGGCCTAGTGAGCATCACCCCTCTCCTATCCCCTCGCTTCCGTCGCGGATCCGGCGCGCCCGTCGTTCGCGCGGTTCATCGCCGTCCCTCGATGGCTACCGGCCTCGTGCCGCTTCGCCATCGCCGCGCCCCATGTACGCACTTGCCTGCTCATGGCCTCGGGCGTCACTGCCGCGCTTCTCTCGCGCCTATGATGTCGCGTCCCCCTGGCCGCACCCCCTCCTTGCCCCAGCCCTTCTCGGGTCAAGCGCCCATGCTGCCTCACGGCGGCCTTCGCCACGAGCCCTGTGGCTCGCCACACCCCCGCTGATCGAGCCCAGTGCATCGCGCCTGCTTGGCCCTCAGGCCATGACACGTGGGGCCTAGCCCCTCCCTCCCCAAAAATAACGAATTAAAAAAATGAATAAATAATAAAAAATAAGTAATATTAAAATTAATTAATTAGTTAACTAAATAATTAACTTAATTAATCTTGTTTAGTTGAACTAATTAAATTTGATTAACCTAACCACTTAGGTTAGTTAATTAATCTGTTAGGTTAATTAGCACTCAATGACATGTGGGACCCACTGGTCAGGTTGACCAGTCAACTCTGTTGACTGCTGATGTCAGCATCACATCATGCTGATGTCATTAAAGCATTTTCGAATTAATTAAATAATTAATTAAATCCCAGAATTTAATAAAATCTTTAGAAAATCATATCTTTTAATCCGTAACTCGGATTAAAATATTTTCAACATGAAAGTTGCTCAGAACGACGAGACGATTCCGGATACGCAACCAGTTCGTCTGCCACACCCCCCTAACCTATCGAACTCTCATCTTTCCCCCTCCTGCTCCTCTGCCCGAAAACGCGAAACACCGGGAATACTTTCCCGGATGCTCCCCCCCTTCACCGGTATCACCTCATACCGCGTTAGGGCACGCCCAACATCACACATTGCTTTGTCATGCATTGTTATGCATCTGTTTGCATTGTATTCATTGTTTTTCCCCCCTCTTCTCTCCGGTAGACTACGAGACCGACACTGCTGCCGCCCCGTTCGACTACGGAGTTGACGACCCCTCTCTCTTGCCAGAGCAACCAGCAAGCCCCCCTTGATCACCAGATATCGCCTATTCTTCTCTATATCGCTTGCATTAGAGTAGTGTAGCATGTTCCGCTTTCGATTAATCCTATCTTCGCTGCATAGCCTGTCCTTGCTACTATTGTTGTTACCTTTACTCGCTATCCTATTGCTTAGTATAGGATGTTGGTGTTCCATCGATGGCCCTACACTCTTGTCCGTCTCGCCTTGCTATACTATCGGGCTGTGATCACTTGGGAGGTGATCACGGGCATATACTATATACTTTACACTATTACATTACCTGTGATATTGTTAGGAGATGGGGCTGAAAGGACAGGTGGCTCCATCCCGTAGAGGTGGGCCTGGGTTCCGACGGCCCCAACTGTTATTTGTGGCGGAGCGACAGGGCAGGTTGAGACCACCTAGGAGAGAGGTGGGCCTGGCCCTGGTCGGCGTTCGCGGATACTTAACACGCTTAACGAGATCTTGGTATTTGATCTGAGTTTGGCCATTTGGTCTATACGCACTAACCAACTACGCGGGAACAATTATGGGCACTCGACGTCGTGGTATCAGCCGAAGCACTTCGTGACGCCTTGACCGAAGCGCTACCTGGATTGGAACGTAGGCCTGCTCTTGTATTAAGGGGCTAGTTCGCTTCGTCACAGACATAACGTGCAGGTGTGCTAAGGCGATGGGCCCAAACCCTGGCGCTTAGGTTTAGACCGACGTGTTGGCCTCTCTGTTGTGCCTAGGTGGGGCTGCGGACGTGTTGATCTTCCGCGGCGGGCATGACCCAGAAAGTGTGTCCGCCAAATGGGATCAAGCGTGTTGGGTTATGTGGTGCACCCTGCAGGGAAGTTAATCTATTGAATATCCGTGATCTTGATAACAGGACAACTTGGAGTTGTACCTTGACCTTATGACAACTAGAACCGGATACTTAATAAACACACCCTTCCAAGTGCGGATACAACCCGGTGGTCGCTCTCTCGTGGTTACGAGGAGGGATCGCGGGTAGGATTATGCTATACGATGCTACTTGGAGGACTTGATCTACTCTCTTCTACATGTTGCAAGACGGAGGCTGTCGAAGCGTAGTCTTGACAGATTAGCTATCCCCTCTTATTCGGCATTCTCGCAGTTCAGTCCAATGATATGGCCCTTTACACATATATCCATGCATATGTAGTGTAGCTCCTTGCTTGCGAGTACTTTGGATGAGTACTCACGGTTGCCTTGTTCCCCCTTTTCCCCTATCTCTACTCGATTTGTGCGACCAGACGATGGAGCCCAGGAGCCAGACGCCACCGTCGATGACGACTACTACCCCGGAGGTGCCTACTACTACGTGCAGCCCGCTGACGACGACCAGGAGTAGTTATGAGGATCCCAGGCAGGAGGCCTGCGCCTCTTTCGATCTGTATCCCAGTTTGTGCTAGCCTTCTTAAGGCATACTTGTTTAACTTATGTCTGTACTCAGATATTGTTGCTTCCGCTGACTCGTCTATGATCGAGCACTTGTATTCGAGCCCTCGAGGCCCCTGGCTTGTATTATGATGCTTGTATGACTTATTTTATGTTTTAGAGTTGTGTTGTGATATCTTCCTGTGAGTCCCTGATCTTGATCGTACACGTTTGTGTGTATGATTAGTGTATGATTGAATCGGGGGCGTCACAATCTCTACCTATGATTCAACATATCGGGTTTATCCTCCTCAAATCTCCTTGCTCCTTAGCCCCATCTCTCTGTTGTCACGGTCAGGAGGTTACAAAGCTCATTGGGTTTCAATTAACACGGTTCTAGCATGTGGATAGCTAACTTTCACACACGCCTGTCCATGGTTCTTTGGTGATATTCTAGTCCTTCAGATCTTCTTTTACGCACTCCTCCCACATAAAGTTTGGTAAATCCCGACATGTCTTGACATTATCAACATGCTTTAACCGTTCGCTATGCACTGACGCTTCTGGAGACCTATGTGCTATAAAATGGCTTAGTCAACACAACACAATATTTTTCGCGAATACGCTAGGATGCGTATCTTTTCATTGATAGGTAGGGAGTGTGTACAAGCAGTACAGGAGGGAGGGGGGTGCAAGCTTACATTCTAGTGCACATAAGGCAAGAAGTAAGCTGAATAGCGTTGGTGACGGGTCGCTCAGCCCGTGTACAAGGTGTGGTAACTACTCAAGTAACGATCTGAGTCCGTGGGCGCCCGCTCTAGCCCATGACCGTGCCTCATCTTGGATAGACGCAATCAATCTTGGCACGGAGGGGGTCTCGCCATTGAAGATACAGCCGTTGCGGTGGCACCAGATGGACCATGCTGTTAAGATGACCAGCGTGGCGAGTCCTTTACGGTGGCAGGCGGGGAGGTTGGAGATAGGCGACGTACACCATGGGAGGAATCCCTCATGGCCAGAGGGTGCACCGACGGTGGCGCAAATCCAGGCAAGGATGTCATGCCAGACTTGCCTGGAGAAAGGGCAGCCAATGAGGATGTGCTGCATCGTCTCCTCGGACTGACAGCAGAGGGCACATCGGTCGTTGTGCGGGAGGCCGTGTCGGGCAAGTCTCGTGGCGGTCCAGCAGCGGTCCAAATCAGAGAGCCAGGTGAAGATCTTGACGCGTAGGGGGGCCCAACATCTCCAGGTAAGGCGCCAGAAAGGAGCATCGATCGATCCAGCGAAGAGCGCGCGATAGCATGACCTCGCAGAGTACATACCGTTGGCCGTCCAGCGCCAAGAGAGGTGGTCGGGCGTGGCAGAGAGGTTGAGGGGTCGGAGTAGCCTCCACAAGTGCACATAATCAACGAGTGCACGAGGAGTAAGCGCGCCATGCAGATCAGCGATCCAGCGACGATCGGACACCCCTTCGGGGACCATGCAGGACTTGCGTCGCCGTCGAGGCACAAGAGGAAGCAGACGTCGCCCCTTCTTTGCTAACACAACACAATATTAATTACCCTATCAATCAGCATTTGGTTGGGCCCTCCTCCTTTTATCCGGGCTTGGGACCGGCTATGCAAATGACATAGGCGGAGTTCCCCACCCACCCTCCCAAAATATGCCTTTTTTATGTTTTCCATTTTTTGATTTTTTTTATATTTTTCTTTTCTTTTTTGCATTTATACTCTTTTTTTTTTTTTTGCTTTTTTTACCGCCCTGAGGCCGACCAAGCATTGTCAACCTGAAAATAACCAGTTCAAATAGTATGAGGCCGTCACAAAAGGCTGATCTGGGTTCTCTAAATTGAAAGGGAGCTAGCGCGGACAATGCACAAACCTTCGTGGAACGTGCGGATGATTTGAAAGCCATTTACACGCTGCCGCCTTCTTCATGCCCGACGTTGTCCGGCTGGTAGAGTGGCATACTTGTGAGAAAGTTAGCGTTGGCACACGCCGTAATCAACTAGTTACGACAACCAGCGCCGGTGAAGCGATGCCTACCGTTAGGGAAGATTGAACAGAAAAAACAAAATTGATGGCTATGTGATCCTATATAGTATGCTAAAGTAAGATGGCTAACCTGAGCTGCGCTAGGCTGTCCAGTGCTCGCACCAGCAGCAGCAAGGGCCTGCTCCACGGCCGGCGCCACTTGGCTCGGTATCCTGGAGATGTTCTCAACATCTTGGCCACTACCCTCCGGGGGCGGTGGAGCACCCATACCCTGAGCCACATTAAAACAGCTTGCGAAGGCGTCCAGGAAACCAGGTTGGGCTGATAGGTTTTCGATTATGGTATCTTTGTCAAACGCCGGGTCGTTGAGTAAGCCGGCGATGTCGAGATGACGTAGTGAGGCTCGTCCTCCACCACTGCCATATTGAGGGGACGAGGATGCCGAGATGTATCGCTGTATTACAGGAAAGTCCACATTCTGCATCACGCTATTGATGCCACCCATCACCTTGGGGTTCAGCATGCACTTCTCCAACATTTTCACGAAAGCAGCAGGATCCATTCCCAGCCGAGCGGTTCCCTCCGACAAAAATGAGGCTCCATCCGGGCTGCTGAGCCAGGCGAGCATGCGGTTGACGTGGACCTGCATGAGGGTGCATACATACACGGACAGCAACTAAGATTCAGGTTGGAGTAACAGATCAAAAGCTACCGATGAAGATATGCATGCATGCAATGCATTGGGTGTAAGCAGATTGTTCGGCATAGCTAACTATATTTTTGAAGCTAACATTCTATCGGCCGGCACCGAATTCGAATTCAGAGCTTTTGCCGCTTGATCCCTGCTCCTGTGATTAAAAGAACTCGGCAATACGGTGGCCAACTTTCCAAACAATAGCATTGTCAACTGAAACAAAGATTTTATGCAGACTGAATAAATTGACAAAGTTCTTATGATATCTGTATGACACCATGAAATTACCCCTCTACTGAAGTACTGATCCATCTCCATTGATGGACATGAAAAACTAGTCCAATGTATTGACAAAGTTACATTTTAGTATTGACCCTGACAGACGGTTTGATTTCAGCTAAAAACGAGTCACCACTAACGGGTCCAAATTGAAGCCCATCAGCGGTGACATTGCCGGCACTATAATAGGCTAATTTATTGATGGGTCTAAATCACGACCAGTAGATGGTCTGTATTACACCACTGCGCGCCCTTCCATCGGATCATCGGTACGGAGGCTATGGCCTAATATGTATTTATTTTGAAAAAAATAAATAAAGCGCCCCTTATCAAAAAAATGTATTTATTTTGATCATCAGTTGGACTAATAGTATATGAGATGCATTCCAAAAAAGTACATCATCAAATTCATACTTGAAATAAGTTTTCAACGGTATAAGTTTTATGACATATACGTAATATATCAGTATTTCTCTAAGTGACAGTAAAAATAAAAAATAAAAACCAAAATGTGTTAGGCAATATAAACACGGGGAGCGGGAGTGTGTCAAATAAGATGGCTTACCTGAGCCGAGGAGGTCACGAGCAGTTCATTAAAGCTGAATATCGCTGAGATCTCACCACCTAGTGTACTCTGCGCCATATTAGCAGTGCTGCTTGCCATGGCTTCCACCAGGTCATATAGAGCTGCCAAGGCCAGGTCGCTGGATAAACTGGAGGGCGTATTGCTGGGATCGGCCGGTTCTCCATGGATGAGCACACTTTCGGCGTCGACCTGAACGTGCATACATGTTAAAGAAATTAGGCAAATCTTTTTCCCCGTTTAAAAAAAAATCTTATATTAAACAAGATGGCTCACCTGGTAGCTCGGCTCTCCATTGCTCGCACCGGCCGCAAAGTCCGGCGACAATTGCTTTAGCGTCCTGGATACACTCTCACCATTTTGGGCACTACTCTCCGATGGTGGCGCACCCATACCCTGCGCTAAACCAGCATCCATAGGCATTGACGCTGGCACGTACTGCTCAGTGAAATAATCCGCGATTTCTGGGATTATCTGCTGCGCCATGGCAACTCGAACTGTGTTGTGTTGTAATAAGCTGGTCATGTGAGGATAGTCCGCATTCCGTGCCGCACTGCTCATGGTAGCAATCATCTCAGGGTTCCGCGGGCACTTCTTAAATATTCTCGCAGAAGCGGCCATCTCCGATACAAAAGCGGATCCTCCAGGGGTGTTGAGCCAGGAGAGCACGCTGTTGGTGTCGACCTGCATCTGCATGAGTGTGCATACACGCAGTCTCAAGTAACAACGCACGGATATTACAGTTGATGCATGCATGAGTATTGTTGGTTAGTGGTACCTTAGGCAGCGGCTCACGGCTGACACCTGCGCCAGAATTTTCTGCCTCTGCACCTTATATAGCAGAGGATTTATAAGGTGTCAGCTGGAGAAATTGAGATATGGAAGAAAGGACATACAACGCAAATGACAACATTCTAATTAAGAATGGAAAACCTACATACTTACCGTGGCCATTTCCTAGCCCAACCGCTTGTTCAGCTATACAACTCGCCATTTCTGGTACAACCAGCTTCATCAATCTAGAAATGATGGACCGGAACCCATCTTCGTTTTGCCCCGTGTTATTCAAGCAAGCAACAATGTCAGGGTTCTGCACGGACTTTTCTATTGCGTTCCTCATAACAGCTGCATCCGTTTGAGACAGCTCACTGTTTGCAATCATGCTGTCAGCAAGAGCCAAAAAACTGTTGGCATCAACTTCGAAGTTCTGGTTGCCCCATCCCTGCTTAATTGTGTCATTAAACGAACGGTCAATCAAGCAACATTAATTGTGGCCAGACATAGCAAACTCCAAGCCCATAACTTGCAGAATATCACTATGAAAAACAAAGATGCATATAGTGAACAAATTGACAAACTTTTTATGGTGTCTACACTACTACATGCAGTTAACTTATAAGACTAATAATGAATTGAATGGTAGCGCTATAAAGTGAATATACCCAGTTACAGTAGAGAAAATTTACAGTATTAAATACAGTAGGAATGCAGTAGAACAAGGCGAAATATAGTACTGAGGGCTTACCTGAATATTGCCTGCAGGTCCACCATGAAATTGCAACAATGCTGGCAATGCCATATTTACTTGCAAATCTACATTTTGCTGCGAAAGACTCGTAATATCTGACGTTGCTAGTTGCACCATTCTAAAAAGGACAGAGGCAGATGGTATCAACCCATCTGAGTTGTTCAGGCCAGCAATAATCTCAGGGTCCTGCATGCACTTCTTGAGCTTCATCACAATAGCTGGACCCACTCCAATTTGAGCCGCTACATCTGCGAAAAGCTGGTCATCTAGATAAGCTGACAAGTTGTCCGCAGAGAATTGTGTTTTACCTTCAGAATTACAGCTCGGCCCCTGCGTGCATATGTGGTTAAAAATAGTCAGCGCAAGTACGCAGAATTGCAGATGCTAGATAAATAATTAGTCTAATTAATTAACTGAGCGGTTGAGTTGCCACATCAATTGCAGCAGGGGCGTAGTTAATTGAAAATAATTTTTTCCAGAATGCAACAGTTACATAAACCCCAGCTGGCAAATGTCGTGATTGTGTTCCTGACAATAGTTTTGTGCCTATGCTGGTAGGCAGAGTATTGTTATTTGAGGGGAAAAAAGGATAGAAAGGTTAGCACTGACCTGACAGCTTTTTATTACCTCAGATGGAGTATCTGTAGCATCACCCACTGCGAGGGTAGGTGGTTCTCCAATAGTTGACAGAACCCGAGTTGCAGTCTCCAGGAATGCACCGAACAAAGCAGGGTTGCCCTTCCTCGCCTCCACCAAGGACTGGGTTGTCGCCTGGGAACGGGATGGACTCCGGGATAGTCACGGAGAGTACATGCTGCACTACCAATCCAACCTAAGCCAAAATAATGCCACATGATTGATCGAGGAATTATATCGAGTACGGGAACTTAGTTTATTTATAGGAAGGAGGAAGATGAGGGAAGCAAGTTGCAAGAAACGTACGTTATTCCATCTCCTTATGGTGATGGCGGGACCATTGGGGTGGGCTTGGCCCGCCCGCCTTAGCTCTTCCTCTGCCTTGTGCACCTCCACGGGGCCGCAGTCCCAGCAGTCGAGGTAGTAGGTGGCCCTCTCGAGCAAAGGCATGTTCCCCTGCAGACCAACGTCCATGCCTACCCTGATGCCACCAATCTCAAGCTCCTGGATCGTTGGCAGTGCCCCGTCTCCACATATCAGCTCTATGTTCGTGTTGAGGTATTCCAACACCTTGAACTCATTCTTGCCGGCGGTGTATGACAAGCGGTTGTCCTCACTATGGAGGTAGAGGGAGCGGAGCGACCGCATCAGCCCAAGTATCTCCAGATCCTGTGCCTCAAGGACCTCCACCTGCAGCAGCAGCTTGGAGAGTTTCGGGACACATGAGGGGTGGATCCATGGTGTCGACCTGGGTAGGATGACCCCAAACAGCAGCAGCTGGCGGAGCTCCGGGGAGGGCACGCTGCCCTCCCAGTAGTCCAGGCGGACCTTCCCCTTTGCGTCGGACCAGACCTGCAGGACCTGGAGCTTCTTCAGTTCATGCAGGGACTCCACCAGTTCCTCTTGCATGCCTTCATCAATATCGTCGAAATGGATTACCAGCACCCTCATCTTGCTCAGCTTTCGGAGCCCAACAGCGAAGTCTGGGGACTTGTCTGCCGAGTACAACCACAACTCTTCCAGGGACGTTAGCTTCTCTACCCGGCCCATCATACTCGTGCCACTGCCAGCACGCAGGCACCTCAGTGTCACTAGCTCTTCGACAAACGGCGGCAGCGTGGTGATGCCAGTCGCTGTCACATCGAGCGTCTGTAGGAGCTTCAGGCGTCCTATCTTATCCGGAAGCTCAGTTACAGGCGTGTGCACAAGCCCAATGTACTCCAGCCCATCCAACTTCCCGAGGTGCTTCAGTTTGCAATCTCCAACGGATAAATCACAACTCTCCAGATCTATTACACGCAACCGTTTGAACTTCCGGAGAGCGGGAAAACTACTACTGGTACATGTGCCGGCATAAAACGACAGCACCTCCCCCACTTCCAGGCTAGTGTTTTGGTTTTGGCCCTCGTGGATGGCTAATCTATGAATGGGTCCAGTTTGAGATGTGTTCTCCTGCTTCATGCCTAGCACAGTGGAGAAATTCTCCTCCTCGCTGCTTGACAGGTCACGGATGAGGTCAAGCATCAATCCGTGGAGGCGGCAACCACCTTGGCCAACATCACAAGGGCTCACCGCCCACTGGATCATGCACCTATCTAGTAGCTCGATGAAATATTTCTCCCCAGTATCAAATAACCCACCAGGAACCAGGCCCTCTGCTACCCACCTCCATATCAACATATTCCTCTCGATCCAGTGGTCTTCCGGGAACATGCTTAGGTACAGAAAGCATTTCTTGATTTCATAGGGTAGAACATAATAGCTATAAGACAACACCTTCCGTATGTGCTCGAAAGCCCCATCCTCCTTGTGCTCATCAAAACCAATAGAATGATACTCCCTATGCCACTCCTTGCTTTGACTTTTAGCGAGCAAGCTACCTATCATAGTGATAGCCATTGGCACACCACCACATTTACGCAAAATTTTATCTGACACTATGTCAAATTCAGTATCATGGCTTTTAGCCCCAGCTTTGGCACAGAGTAACTCTTTGGAGTCACTAGGGGAAAGTGGTTCTATCTGGTAAACGCCACCAACTTCTTCGGCAACTTTGAGATTACGAGTGGTGGTGATGATTTTAATTCGGGTACTACCCTTAAAAACACCTTCAACACGGCTCCATATTCCCTCATCCCATACATCGTCGATGACAATTAAACACCTATTCACACCAGCAGTCAAAAGGCTAAAATATTAATTATTATGAAGAATATACCAACTTTACTAAAGGTGGAAATGAAGGGGAGAAGGCATGAAAGATAAGAATAAGCAGAGCGAGAGTTACCAAGAAATCACAACATGGTTTCTTTGTAGAATACTAATATCTTTAGTTAGAATAGCTTAGTAAACTGCTTCGATGTAAAGTACTACCAAAATATCTATACATTGGCTTTGGAGTTGGAAATTGCTAACGAAGCTCGAGCTCCATGGAGAACAAAATTTGAAAAATTCAAAAATAATGTTCTTATGTTAAAATAAATTCTTGGAAAATACACGCGCACCTATGGATGTATACTACTTGTCTGTAAAGTTTCATGGCGAAATATTGCTTTGTGTGGGCTGCACAAAACTAATTAATTATGTATTTCTAGCAGATGTACTATTGACCATAAAACTACATGATTTGTTTTGTACAACTCACATCAAAACATATTCATAATGAACTATTACACACATCTAGTAAACATCTATAAGTACTTGTGTGTTTATTTTCAGTTTTTTCCTGGAACTTAAAAAATGAATTTTAATATTAATTTCGGGCTCCATATGGAGTCAGAGAGCCAAAAAGCCCAGTGTTTGTCCCTAACATGGTATTATAAGAGGTATCACAATAAATTTGAAAAGTTAATTTCACAATGAATCTATCATGTCATTTTTGTATATATGGGAAGAAAATATAATCTTAAATTCATGCTAGAAATTAGTACTGGATAACATTTACTTTCCACATGTAGGGCACTAACACAACGGATATACACTTGTGGAAAAAAATTAACATATGGACTTGATTAATGAGATGTAATCTTTACAATTAATTAATAATTCACTATTTACATGTGGAAAATGCACATGTGCATTTGTTAATTCATAATTTCTGTATTCATTTCATTGGTATATGCAGATAATATCATATGTTACAGTTTATACAGATGCATGGTAGACCAGAATAACTATGTGTAAAAACTAGATGAGAATAACTATATGTGTGCGTGTGAGCGCGTGTAAAAACAAACAGGAGGATCGATTAGAATAACTATGCATACCTCTTGTCCACCAGGAAATCTTGAAACTGGTTGGTTAGCTGGCGCTGGTCTGGTTCATGACCATAAATCTCTATGTGAAGTTCATCGAAGATGTTGGTCAGAATCTTCTTCATGTCAGCACTCTGACCGATGTGTACAAAGGCTCTGCAACCAGAATCCCCTTCAAAATCCCCTTTCATCTTGTTGTAGATTGCTCGAGCAAGGGTGGTCTTGCCCATGCCCCCCATCCCGACAATGGAGACATGATCGCCCTTGGACAGCTTCTTGGTTAGGTTGGCGATTGCGCCGTCTAAGCCAACAGGGTTAGATTCCCTGTTGTCCATAGCAAACATACGAGTGCCCCACTCCCGTGCGGAAGTACTACTTTCCAGCAGGGAACTCTTGGAAGGATACGTGCCATGCCGATCACGCAGCTCCTTAACCTTGATGAGTGTTTCTTTGATGTAGTCGTCCATCTGATGGTTAATAACCAGCTTGCTCGGTGCAGAAACAAGGGTGCTCTTCGCCTTGGTCGACTCGATGCGTGCCATGAAGGTATGGAGGCGTGTCTCGATGACATGAGACAGCTCCCTGACCTGGCGGGCCCGGATCTTCGCCTGGGATTCAAGCTGGTCCGGCGGCATGCCGGAGACATCCCCAAGGAAAGCGTGCATGCTCATCAGCTCGCCCTCGAGGTTCCTCAGCCCATTCTTCACGGCCTTGTCCAGGCCCCACTCGTACATGAGCAGCTTCCCAAGTGAGGGAACAACGGCGCGAAGCACCGATGAGCCCACTGCCTCCAACGCCATGCTCACACGGTGGACTCTCAACCTCTCTCGCTAGCTATTTTCTTCCCTCTCTCTCTCTCTATTTTTCCTTGCTCTCTCACAACTTCCTTAGGAAGCTTTTGCTTGCTAGCGTAGTTGCTTGGCTTGGGTTTGTATATATTGGCTGGCTAGATTCTGGTGGAGCTACAACTAAGATCCGAGATGCAAGCAGGTCACAGCTTGGAGGCATAAATAGTTGTTGGATCCATGGTGCCTGGCGTGTAGCGCCCAATTAACCAAATGTTATTCTGAAGACAAGCTAGGGATCATCCTTTCACTCATCTTCCTTTCATATGGCTTGCAGCTAGCTAGTCACATGCAGGTCAGTACTACTAGTAACGGAAAAGTCCAAAACTGTACTGGCTACATTTCATTACCTGCTCATCACCTCATGAGTCATGATACATTGCAATACGGACAAAATGCAATCAAAACCGTAAGCAGTGGCGAGGAAAAAAAAAATTAAGGTGGGGGCAAACTCCGTAAGGCCCATTACACTGCAATACGGAGGGCAGCTGCGAGGGCTTGCCCATCTCGCAAGCGTGTGTGGTCGTGAACATGAACAATATGTTCAGAGCTTCCCCCATGAATGAAGACACGCCTCAGGTCAGTTTCCTCAGACAGAAGAAGAGACTAGGAGAACATGATGGCATGGGAGTATGGCGCATTCTGCACCAACTGGCCGAAATATTACCAATCTGACTTTGGAATTGCAGCCGACCGGTATGACACGATGTGGTGCACCCTCCGTGCATAGAATTCGCCTTATCGATCAGTTGGAGATGATGGTATCATCACTCCCGCCGGTGGTTGCACTGATAGCATCCATCAGCGGATGAGTCAGTAAATGTAGATACATCTAGTTGGCAAGTGGCAACTATCAGCGGTAAAATCCAAAAAAAAAATCACAATAGTGTTGTTCCCCAAAGCATCAAACAGATTAGCTGTCCAGTTGCTGGCACCTATCGTTTGAATCTGTGAATTCATATGGTACAGCTGTTCTTTGTTAAAAGAAAGTGTTACTGAGTGGCCCGACACCCCTCCTTATCTTTCCGGGGCATGCATGTGTCAGGTATCTATAAAGCATCCTAGGTACTCCCAGTTATTTTTGTAGTAAGACAGAGTGGTTTAGAATTGGATCCCTCTCTACCAATGGATGAAAGGGGTAGGCTTGACCAAGACTAGTACCGGATCTAAGAGATGCAATTGGTGGGCCTCAACCAACCATCCAACTTTTTAATACATTTTTTAACACAGACGCAGATGCTCATACATACACACATACATTGATCACTATGAATGCACACACCCACATCCTACTCTAATGATCACCTTCGGGAGACTGAGCAGACACATCATTTTGAGATTGACAGAGTCACCACAGACATCTTCGGAGTCGACCGGAGCATCTCCTCCCACACTAGTAGAAAACAGGGCTATCGTTCGGGCCTGGCCAGCCCATTAGTCCCGGTTCTTCATGAACTTGGACCCATGGGTGGTATTAGACCCGGTTCATGAGCCAAGGGGGCCGGCCGGGGCCTAGTGGGCATTGGTCCCGGTTCGTCTGGACCCATTTGTCCCGGTTCTAGGCACGAACCGGGACCAATGGACCTTGCTCCTGGCCCACAGCCATTGGTACCGGTTCATGCCTTGAACCGGTGTATAAGGGGGGCTTTAGTCCCGGTTCATGCCACGAACCGGGACAAATAATTTGCCTATATATACTCATCGCCGCGGCAGAGACTCTGTTTTTTCTGGCCGACGAGGGGAGGGCATTTGGGTGCTCTAGCTCACCTCCTATGCACATGAGGTGTTCGATGAAATGTCCGAGCCACACTAGTTAATCTTTCTCCTCTCGAAACTCGACCTTCGAGCTCCATTTTACCCGAGATTTGTCTAGATCTAGCGGTCCGTCATGCCCCGTCCCCGTGTTCACCGCCGTCGATCGCCCGCGCCGATCTCGTCGCCGGCACCACCGTGGTGAGCCTCTTGTTCTTATCTTCTTTCTGAAAGAAAAAATTCTAATTTTCTTACTTTTATTATTCCTTGTTATTATATAGTGCAATGGTTTTCGTATCCGCCCCCGTCGGCCCTCGTCCTGTCTATGATTCAGATGTGGTATATATTATCTTTTGATACTATTTGGTTCATTTATTGTTTATAACAATTATGCCGACCAACGTGACATAGATTGTATTTATCTAGGAGGTTGTTGAACCGGAAATTCCAATCGACCGTATTGTCGAGAGGTTAAATTTAGTTGAAGAAGAAAACAATTACTTGAAGGAAAAAATAAGAAAAATAGAGGAGGAGAAGATTATATTGGAGTTGCATGTTGTGGATGTCGTCGATGATCACAAGATCAAGATGGATGCAACGCGGTTGAAGATTAAAAAGATTAGAAAATATGCCATTCATACCGAGGCTTGGTATCATTATGCAGTTGGATCAGTTGTTACCTTGGTTGCGATTATGATCGCATTTATTTTTGCATTGATTTTTTTTACATAATTTCAGTGTATGGTTTATTTAGATGCTCTAGAGAGCTATATGTTGTTCAATGAGAACTATGTATGTACTTTGGTTTTAATGTGATGATGAATTTCTATTGATTTTGTCACTTATCTATTCATGAGAGAGTTGTAATTTGATGATGTGGCTTTGAATGGTGCATTTTGAACATAGAAAAATTATGGAGTTCAAATAAGTTAAAAAAAATGAAATCCCCTTGTAACAGACAAGTTTCCGTATGAAACCCTGTCGAAGGAGATTGTCCGTTTTGTACACAAAGTGCATCCAGTTTTTGCCGTAACCCTCTGTACTTTCTTGGACATGCTATGTGGGTGAAATGATGATACCATGCCAACTTGGAACCTTTTCAGAGTTCATTTCAAATGCTTTTCAATTTCATGGTCTTATAGCTCAAAATAATCAGTAAATGCATCAAAAATAACAAATGAAGTTAGAAAGAGTTGAAAATTGATGATGTGGCTTTGAATGGTGCATTTTGAACACATTAAAACTATGGAGTTCAAATAAGTTCAAAAAAATGAAATCCCTTTGTAACAGACGAGTTTCCGTATGAAACCCTGATACTTCGAAGGAGATTGTCCGTTTTGTACACGAAGTGCATCCAGTTTATGCCGTAAGTTTACCTTGTAAGTGACCAGGTGATCAGGTGATCGCTAACTTAAGTTTACCTTGTAACCTTAATGACACAACTATACTTTCATCTCCACTGTTGTTGGTTGAACTTAGGTATCACATGGAGGAAATCCAACAACCTATGAGCTCTTGAAGCAAACCGGTTTGGAGGAACAAGTTGGACAAAACAAGTTTCAAGTGAAGCTGATGCTGTCGGTTTTTACTTTTAATGTTTCATTGTGCCACACCCATGTTGTGGAGTGACGGGGCCATAGGGTTACATCAACAGAAGCTCCATCAAATTATCTTTCCAATGCAAAAAAAACCTCACATCATTTGGAGTTGTGAGTCAAAAGTTGTAGTCATTCTCGTGGAAGGTGTCCAAGCTGTCAAGGCTTCACGAATTCCCAAGGAGCTCTCCAACAACTCCCAAAGTTGACTGCTTATTCCCCCAAGAAAGCCTTGCAAACCTGGATACTTTTGAAACCATTTTCACACCTAGCTAAGGGGGGTTGTCCCTGCTATAAAACTCCATCTTCCCCATCCTCTTGAGAACCTTTTGCAAAACCATTCAGCTACAAGCTTATGCAGCAAGACTGCTAGAGAGATCCGAGAGATCCTTGCTACCTTTGCTCTTGTGAGTTCATCCGGATTCGCGAGAAGGAGGCTCTGGTTCCCCCTAATTCATGCTCTACGGTTCCAGCCGTTTTGTGTGGGTTAGTCCCGGTTTGTGGTTTTGGGATTGTTCGGACAGCGGGTTGGAGTCCTTGTAGCTTCGGTCAGCCATCCCCACCGTACGTGTTGCATCCAACTTGGCAGGTATAAAGCTAGTTATCCTGACTGCTTGCAGCTAGTTATCCCTCCCGATTCGATCCTATGACTTGAAGATCGGGCCACCCTCGGGCATGAACTCGTTCATCGGGTTCCGACCTATCAGATAGGGAGACCTATCACTCATAGTTATCCTTTAGCATGTGCAATGTGCACCCTCTGTTGCATATCATCGCAAGGCGACGTTGGAAATTGCTGAGTTGAGTGAGCGAGAGATTCATGGGCCGGTCCATGTGGGTGTTATATCTGCAATTCCACTATTTCAACATCGGATAAGAGTTACCAATGGGCTTGCAGGACCACCACCGACAAATACCGAAGTCGAAACATGTAAAAACACCATAATCATGCAGCGAACAACTCATTTTTTTCTATCAGAAGAAATACCATCTCTAATAGAGCAGCCAACACGATATACGAAACTAAAAAAGGAAAACCACCATCAGATCATAATTAAAACCCGAGCCAGCGTAGATAAAATAGACGAAACAACTTTTTTTTGCGAAATCAAAATGAAACAACCTACAGTAACAAAATCTTTCCCTAATAATAATAAAGCGACTATCGCTTCTGCCCGCCCGCTCACCGTTGTAAAAAATTTTTTGCGTCATAATAGCTTTTGCCCGTTAGGATTGTATAAGTAACCGCCACGAAATCTAATTAATCTGATGCCAGTTCAGCTAGCATGAGTTTGTTTGCTGAAAGGGTTCGCTGGTCCTGAAATACTACCACATCGACTCCTTGAGGGCAATCATACTAATTTATATACGTGCAAAACCAGCACATATACAGAAGCTGACTGCACGAGAGTCTCCACGAGACGTAGCAGAGTCTCCACGAGAGATGCGGTGCTACACTGGAACGATGCAAGAGCCGGCCGATAAAAATTATATAGCACAGTCGATAGTGTGTTATGTTAGCAGTTGTTTATATGCTCACATATAATTCAAAGGTACATTTATACATTGTTATTTTTTCTTGCCTCTAACCTGACCATACCTGAATCATTTGTTAGTTAAAATGCTCAACATGGAGAGCGGCGATTTGGTGCCCGGGCTCAGATGAGCCTGGGCAGTGACGCCATGTAAAATAGAAAAAAAGTTCAAAAATTTTCAACTTTTTTTGTGGTGCAAGATGCTCGTGTACGTGAACTCCCTGCATAAAATTGTGAAGTTTCGACACTCGAGGAGCTCGTAGGAAAGAGGAAAAATTTCGGATGGCTGAGAAACTTTCGCTCAACACGTCAATCTTATCAGCAAGGGAACAAGAAAAATATAGTGGTGTCCGGACCGGGACCACGAACAGATCAAGCGAAATCAGAGAGGGAGATGACATTGTAGACCTTGAGTTCCTGTTCATAAGGTTTGCCAACATCGTCGCCACCATGAGCAATTTCCCAAAACATTGATGATTGGACGCGGGGAGTTGGGCAATTTAACATAAGTGTTTCATTACCTCTTAGAACTGCTCACCATGTGTTTGAGGTAACGTGTAATTAAATCTACTCTTGATATGATAATGGTAAGTGAATATATTGGAATTTAGCTTATGCCAAGATATGGATTATTTCTAAACCAATATTCTCTTTAACAACCATAATAATCAAATATAATAGTTCTCCTTCAAAACCACCTTACCAAACCTGATGGATATTTGTAGTGCTATTTCTCGATATCCCTTATATGATGTATTGTGTACAAGTATATACAAATAATGTATGTAATTGTAAAACAAGTTTTTTTATGGTGTTGCAACCAATGAGTCCATGAGGCATGAGCTAAGGATATGTAAAGTTTTTTTCTCCCGTTGCAACGCACGGGTTTGTTTCCTAGTACTACTAGAGAAAGAAGAGTTAATCCCGCTTATCCTCTAATATAATTTGAAACTGCACGTATAGTAGAAGAGCTGGTTTGCCTCAAGTGTGAACATCATCTTTTTGTCGCCTATAGTAGGTACGCTTTTACGGACATGGAAGCAGATTCCTTTTTCTTTAGAAGCAAACTTTTGTTTGTTTGAAAACAATGAGTTGCTACCCTGGAACCATTTTATGTTTGAGTGGAACCAAATTTAATTGTGGTCCATTGATGCAAATTTAACTTTGAGTGGAAGCAAAATTTCTGGCCGCTAGAAACAAGTTCTTGCTTCATTGGGCATACAAAAGTAAACATTTATAATGGACACATAATTCCTAATGAATTTCTGTTGGATTGGAAATAATTTGGCTATTTGTTGAAGCAAATTATTGAGTTGATGGACGCATAAATGTGAGAAATAAATCATGTGAAGAAAACAAAGTACAATATCAATCCTGGAGGTCTCATAAATGTAGGAAACATTTTTTTTACTTGAACTGGAATGAAACTCTTTTTAGGTTGAATTGGAATCAAACTTCTCTCCTGAACAATTGAAATCAAACTTTGGTTACGTGCAGTCTGATGGCTTCACGTTTTAGGATAGACATAACTACAGGAAAGTGGTTAGCAAGGGTGCCGTGCATGCTAAACGGAAGCAGTTATTAGGGAGGAATCAAACAACCATGCACGCGGCCTAGTAGTAGATCCAACGACCATCTTACATCCCATCCTACGGCCCAAAACGAAAACGAAACAACCTACTGTAATAACATACTAGAGAGAAAAAGAGTTAATCCGGCTTAGCCTCTAATAAAAATTTGAAACTGCCGCGTAGAGAAAGAAGAGAGCTGGTTTGCCTCAAGTGTGAACATCATCTTTTTATCGCCTACAGTAGGTACTACGCGCTTGTGACTGCTGACTGGCTCTGCATGGCATGGCGCGCATGATTTTGCGTGGAAAGACGTACGGCTGATTATATGGGGATACATAACTGCAGACACCAAGGTAAAAAAAAAAACTGCAGGCACGTGAACTGCACTCTCCTTCCGCCTAGATCAGAGTTGTCGTTTTAGGCGTTCGGCATGTGAGGCGCCATAGTGAGTTGGTCTAAGGTAGCACTGGAGGTCTGTACTATGTTTCAATGGCGTCAATGCAAGGTCTCTAACCCACCCCTGCCGGCCGCCGGCCAGACTGCGCCGGTTGAAGTAAAATAGTGCACCGCCCCCTGCTTAGTAAACCGGGAGATAAGCTTAACAATTCGCAAAGCAGGTAGCCGGGCGCGACGGGGCGTGTTTCCTGCTACATGCGTACTTAAAAGACTCGGTAAACACGTCTCCCACCCCTCCCAAGGTCGCATCTGAGCCTTGGCTTGCCATCAGCGATGCATGCTGGAGTAGCCAGTGGGCGCGAACTGCCGGCACGGCACCCACCAAAAGGACCACGCGGCACCCGAAAAAAATAACTATTTACTGTCCGGGGTACAGGCCCGAGAGCAGAAATGATGCTCCCCCGTGGTAGGATGTTTTAGAGACCTAGGAGTACTCCTTTTCCTTATCGTCCATTGTTTTGCCTTCCTGCTCCCTCGGTTTCTCATCCTCTACCACTCCTCCTGCCTGATCGGGCAACTTGTGGTTTTCATTGTGAGGATACGAAAATTTCTTAAAAAAAAACGTTTATTTAGTAGACTCACGAGTCCATTACTCTATCCAACGTTAACGCTGCTGTCAGCTTTGAGTCAATGCAAAATCGACCAATGCTACGTGCTAGACTGCAAAGTGAAGTAAACTAATGCACAGCTTAGATCGACGAGGCCTAAAACCGGGAGAAAGAGTGTAAATCATGAGTTCATTAGTTCATCCAATGTAACATTGCCGGCATTTCAAATAAATACAGAGTAGATCTGCACCGCACGCCAAATTGCCAACCAATGCATCGCAGCTGCGTGGATCGGTGAGGTGGATAGCTGGACGATAAGGTGTAAATGATTCATGACTTGATTAGTCCATCGAATGTAACATTATTGTCTATTTTCAAATTTACAATCCGGCACACCATGCTGGCCAAGAGTGCCAAACTTCCAGATTAAAACTACAGTACATTCCAAGCTGCTAATTGTATCAATGAGGTGAAGAAAACGGCTGATAAGTGTAATGTTTGATAGAGGTGGTGGCTGGGCACGACAGAATGTGCTCGTGATGCTTAAAAACCTATGACCACTAGCGACAACCGTCGAGAAGCATGTGACATAGTGTGTTCTCTCTTTCTCTCCCTCTCCCTCTCCCTCCCTCCCTCCCTCCCTCCCCTCTCTCTCTCTCTCTCTCTCTCTCTCTCTCTTACATGGAGATTGAGGATGGTTGCAGTGCTTTAGTATAGACTAATCAACTGAGAGCGTGAATTTGTGTAGCCTTTGATTTTCGTGTACCAAAACCTGTTTAACTTTCTTGTTCTAAGAGCAAGCATAATAGTACAACCAACTGTTGCCTATAAGGCCCTTCCCAGTGCTACACCGTGTACAGGTGCTAAGAGTGCCACATAAGCAAAAAAAAGTGACATGGCAAAGCAATCAAAGAGGAGAGAGAAATCATGATGACCCCAGGAGGAAACAGTGCTAATCACTTGGACCTATGCAAAATGACTAACAACCAATGAATGAAGGAGTTTAATTGGTAAACAATTCAATGAGAAAAGATTAGCTACAATACCTAATCACTTATGCATTTGGGGAGACTAGTTACTAAGATATTTAATGGGTCCGTCAAGGTTCTTGTTACTGAAAAGGAGGGACTAATGGGTCTAGTAGTATGGATAAGGTCTTCACGCGCATGTGACTGGCTACTGGTCATGGCGCACATGATTTTGCGTGGAAAGGTGTAAAACACCTAGATTATCTTGGAATTAATATCATACTTTGTCGTGGCGCCGGGAAGGGCAACGCCGTGGCAAAGCAGGAGATAGGGCAAACTAGGTTGACACGATGTCGCCGCCAACGGGGCGACACCCCACAGATTACCAGCCCTAGTCCTATGTATACTCTGGAAATGAGTGGCCGGGTCCACCGCCCTTCCCACCACCGCCGGAGCGGCGACCGTAGGGGAGGGGAACCGACGGGTTTCGCCGGCTGATGGAGGAGGGACACGGTCACCTCACGCGCTCCTGTGGAGACAGAATGGAGATCAAATTCTAAGTAAGTACTATCCTGAAACCAGAAATGATTAGATGCATATTTCACCGCCGTAGCTCCTTGGCTTAATCCACAAACGAAAATGTTTCTAGGACTCGCCCCGGCAGCAAGTTCTTTGTCTAACATTTTGTCCACATGCTCAACAGCTTCTTGGATTCCTTCCTCATCTCTAACAGTGATCTAAGAAACAAATTGGGAACAATGAGAAAAGCATATAATGTTAAAACTCTCTAAAATGAAAAGGTGTTAGCCTGTAAATGTTTAGCGTCCAGGAACAGTTTATCTGTTCTTCATCCAATTTGGTGGTCTAATACAGGGATACAGAAGTACTAGAACAATAGAACAGCAATCCTTTCCTCTCAGTATATCCAGGCTCTAGTTAATCTGCTTTATAACATTAGAACACGCACCGATGTTCTTGAATAGCCATGTGGATTCCATACACTTGGTGCAAGAGATTCGTTATAGTGCAAAGTGCTATAAAACTTGCTTTGTATTTAAAATATTCAAACAAAGATTTTCGACGCTGATGAGAAAAACCTTGCTTTGTATTTAAAATATTCAAACACTGACGAGAAAAATGATGTCATATCATTCTATAAAATAACAGTGAAAAGATACTAAACCTCATTAGTCGTAAAAAATGTTTACTTGGTAATATAGATTGACCTGCAAATAGCACTCTGGCAGTTCGAAACTACTGATTATTTGCTGGAGGGGGAGCACAGCGAGAATCAATGTGTGAAGCTTGATTTCTGATGCATGCATACTCTGAAGCATCGGCAAATAACACTAACCAATTTTTTAGCAACAAATATGACACACTGAAGCATAGTTTTAAATAGCCGGCTATAGCCCAGCTATAGATGTTTAAGCATGTTGCCGCTAAATGATTTCATGTACAATTTACCGCTATAGCTGTTTTTTAAGGGTTGCCGCTATATGCCATAGCCTGCTATTTAAAACATTGCACTGAAGAGAGATTGCCAATGGGAGAATGGCTACAGTATACATAAATAACTCAACAGCAAGCGATTATTTCTGGGATTAAATTGAGCTGGGGATGATTACGGCGGTTATGGGGACCTCCGGGATGCTGAACCATAGATTGATCACCACGTTACCTGCAGCATCAACACCGCAAATCGATCGAGCAAATGAATAAAATGGCAGCTGTGTTTCCAGTCCCCATTGGATGGGTCAGCGAGCGTACCATAGCAGGCGATGGGGGCGGTGGGGAAGAAGAGGCGCACGGCGGGCGCAGCTCTGCTTGCCCGTCTCGGTGGAGCCGTACAACCACAGCACGAGCCTGCCGGCCCTCGCCGCCGCTGCAGCGGGAGCAGGGGGTGATGCCGCCATCCGAACAGTGTGGAGTCACCGAAGAACCGATCGATCGATCCGGAGGCGCAGCTGGCAGTGCAAAGGGGCGGCGGTTTGTGATGATGATGGGTGCGGGCTGGGAAAAGAGTGCGGCTGTGGGAGGCGTGACGAAGATGACAGAGCTCTCCATGGCCGGGAGACGAGCTCTTCTTCTTTTCCTTTCCCTCGGTGGGTGTGTGTTGTGGGTTGAATTCACGAAACAGCAAGGGGTTATCTACAAATATTCAACAGTTGACTGGCACGGTCCAGCTGGCACCACTTGGCTGCGTGTGATTGGATCAGGACCATGGTTTTGAATTTCAGTTTCAACAAAAATTTAGTACCAAGTGAATTCAGTGAAATTCAGTTATTTCAGTTTGCATTTCAGCCAAAAGGCAGAAATATTCATTTGAATTTAATTAAATATTTGAAATTTTTAAAAAATATTTGATTTCCTGTGTACTACTGAATTTGCTGAAATATTTTGACCGAAACGTAATATTTCAGTGTCTACTTAAATTAATGAAATTCAGTGAATTTCAGTGAAATCTCACTGAAAGTGAATACCATGATCAGGACTAAACTTGCACATCTTGGACAAGTTCTAGGACTAAATAGTGCACATTTGTAAGTTGTAGGACTAAACCATCATGAACAAGTTCTTGGACATCTAGTGTTTTTACCTCAAACCAATTGGTGGTATAGTAAGTTGTGCACGGTAGAGACATCAGGTTAATAAATTGCAGTCACGTGAACTGCACTGTCCTCCTGCCTAGATCAGCGCGGCAGTGTCTTTTTAGGCGTTGCGTAGCAGTACGCGAGGTGCCAAGTGTACAGACCTGATCAAGAAAATATCTATGCGTCCATGGATTACTATACTATCCCTTTGTAGATCCACCAGCAGCTAGCTAGCAACCATATATACGCTCCCATGCCAAGCAACCACGCTACCAATTAAGAGCTTCTCAAAGCAAGCGTAGAGAGATAGAGAGAAAGAAGAAAATAAGCTAGCAAGAGAGGGTGAGAGTCCACCGCCTGAAAATGGCGTTGGAGATTGGCGCAGCGGTGCTTCGTGCCGCCGTGCCCTCTCTTGGGAAGCTGCTCAAGTCCGAGTGGGGCCTGGACAAGACGGTGAAGGACGGGCTGCAAAACCTCCGGGACGAGCTGATGAGCATGGACGCTTTCCTTGGGGATGTCTCCGGCATGCTGCCGGACCTGGAGCTTGGAGAGCAGATGAAGCTCCAGGTCCGCCAGGCCAGGGAGCTGTCGCATGCCATCGAGACACGCCTCCACTCCTTCATGGCGCGCATCGAGTCGACCAAGGGGTCCCTTCTTTCTGGCCCGACCAAGCTGGTTATTAACCATGAGATAGCTGGCTACATCAAAGATACACGAAACAAGGTGAAGGAGGTACGTAAACGGTATGGCCCATACCCTTGCAAGAGTTCCCTGGAAAATACTTCCACACGGGTGGACCCTCGTATGTTTGCCATGTTCACCAGGGACAAGGAATCTGACCCTATCGGCATAGATGGGGCAATTGCTGAGCTAACCGAGAAGCTGTCCAATGGCAATCTTGTCTCCATTGTTGGCATGGGGGGGATGGGCAAGACCACCCTAGCTCAAGCACTCTACGACAAGATGAAAGGGGGCTTCGATTGTGAGGCTTTTGTGTCCATCGGTCTCAGAGCTGACATGAAGAAGGTTCTGATGGACATCTTCGATGAACTTCAGATAGAGATTCATGGTCATGCACCAGACCAGGGCCAGCTAGCCAGCCAGCTGAAAATTTTCCTGGAGGATAAAAGGTACGTGTATGCTTATTCCCATCGATGCTTGCTAGTCATGTGAGCTCATGTTTGTCATCTACAATCTCTGTAAGGTGTATCACACTAAGAGAACAAATAGTACTATTCTACATATGATCTTATCCGCACTAAGAAAAGAAATAAATACAAACATTACGTATCCTTTGTGATAGTAACCTATGCGCATCTGGAGTCAAGCTTATCTGCTATTAACCGGTACTACTACTTAGTATATCAATTTCAGATATATTTTTTGTGCATGAGTTTCAGATTATATGTGTATTCATATGAAAGTGACACGATTGATTCATTGAAAAATAAAGAGTCATTTACACCACTGGTGCCACAGCTTGACGCGAAAAGTCAGTTTAGTGCTAAAACTTGTGGCATACATGGAATTGGTGCCACAACTTGGCTTTGGCGTGCATATACGGTGCAAATCATGTTTCTATACGAACACGGTGCTGATTAGGCGCACCAACAGGACATGAGGCCGCTGTCAGCGACTGGACGACGTGTACCTGCTATTTTATGAAAAAAAAAACTCGTATTTTTTTCTCATGAAAAAGCCCCTGGCAGGGGCCCATATTTTTCTCACAGATGGAGGCTAGTATTGCGCAAACATTGTCGCCTCACGCCTAACGCCTACCGCCTGCAGTGCCGCCAACCAATCCAATACACCAAACATCGTTCCTTGTGATTAAACGATACGAAACTCATATAACCATTCTGACTTAAGTGGGCTGGAGTCCCAGCGACCCATTTTACATTATTATTTTTGTTAAAAATATATTAAAATACATGTAATTTGTAACTGTGTGTTAAAATAAAATAAATTTAAAAATAGCAATGAGCACTCTTATATACTACATATTTTTTATTAAATCATGAACATTCTAAACTTATATTAGCATGTATTGAAATAAAATATATATTGTATAAATTCCTAAAAAAAGTAACGCTGCTGGGTGGTGTGCTCGCCACTCGCACATGATGACTACATGTCGCTGTTTCTGATCCCAGCCAACTATTTTTACATTATATGAATATATGTTTTTAAAGCATGAACACTTTTCTATACTACATGAATATTTTGTTAAAACTGTGATATTTGAAAACTTATTTAAGAATTTAAAATATGTAGTAAAATAAAAAACTTTCTTAAAGCAGGAACACTTTTGTACACTACATAATGTTTTTAACTGTGAACATTTTTAACTTATATAAGCATTTATTAAAATGTATAAAAACATAAACACTTACTTAAAGCATGAATACATTTGTATATTACATTAATATTTTGTTAAAACTGTGAACGATTTTTAACTTATATAAGAATTTATTGAATATATGTTCTTATTCAATATGCAAATTATTACATAAACAACTATGTAATTCATAATTATTATATGGATAAATGCAAAATCCATACATGATTATTTTATAATGTAAGTTATTTCATCATATACATATATATTCTATATTCTATAAATTATAATTACATTTATTCTATAAATTTCTGAAAAAAATGTACAAATGGGATGTAGGGACTGCAGCCCGCTTTATAGTCAAAGAATATATAGCAGCAGCATCCATTTCTTACATGAAAATACCTAGGTGTCAGGTGGTTAGCCTTGCGCTGCTGTTATCTACAGGTTTGTTGTTCTAGTCCCTCGCGTGTACCAATTTTTCAACTATTTGTGGGAAGCTGACAAGTGGACCCTTGCGGCCGTGGCATAGTATTTTTTTGACAATTTTTTTTTGAGATTTTCTTTTCTCAAAATAGTAGGCCACACGTCCATTTTGCCGTCCAGTCGCTGACAGCGGGCCTCATATCACGTCGGCGTGCCTAATCAGCACTCAATTCGTATAGAAGCATGATTTGCACCGTATATGTACGTCAAAGCCAAGGTATAGCACCGGTTCAATGTATGCCACAAGTTTTAGCACTAAACTGACTTTTGGCGCCAAGTTGTGACACCAGTGGTGTAATTGACTCAAAAATAAAATGTATCTTTGAGATTTGCGATGCCACTTATAATACCTTGTTATGAATTAACGGTAACATCCACATGTTACAAACACTCCAACATCATGTGTGTGTATATATATACGGTGTAGAATAAGCTATTGTACACTCACACTTAGAATAGTATTACCTTGTTCAGAAACAATTAATTGAGTTGTTGGTAGAGCATGCGTCTTTGCATTCGTCTCTTTCCTGCCTGATACCCAGCTTTTTTATATATAATCAGTCAAACTATTATTATTTTTTATCGTTGATCGAAGCCTTCTTGCTTTTCTACTGTGATGAATAGGTGCTTATTTGTTATTGATGATATATGGGACACGGAAACATGCAATTTGGTTGAATGTGTTTTTAAGGGGAGTGCTGGAAGTAAAATCATCACCACAACTCGTAACCTCAAGATTGCAGAAGGAGTTGGTGGTGCCGTTTTCATGGTAAAACCACTCTCCCCCGACAACTCCAAAAAATTACTTCGTGCCAAAGCGGAAGCTAAAAGCAATGATAGTGATTTTGATATAGAGTTGGATAATTTTTTGCCGAAGTGTGGTGGTGTGCCAATGGCCATCACTATGATAGGTAGAGTGCTTGCTAAAAAACAAAGGAAAGAGTGGAATAGGGTGTATCATTCTATTGGTTTTGATGAGCAAAAGCAGGATGGGGCTTTTGAGCATGTAAGGAAGGTGATGCATTATAGCTATACTGATATACCCTACAATATGAAGAACTGTCTTTTATACCTAAGCCTATTCCCGGATGACCGCTGGATCGAGAAAAATATGTTGATATGGAGATGGGTGGCAGAAGGCCTAGTTCCTGATGGGTTATTTGAGGTTGGGGAGTCCTATTTCAACGAGCTAATAGATAGATGCATGATCCAGTGGGCGGTGAGCCCTCGTGATGTCGGCCAAGGTGGTTGCCGGGTCCACAGTTTGATGCTTGACCTCATCCGTGACCTGTCAAGTGGTAAGAAAGAGAATTTCTCTACTGTGCTCCGCATGAAGCAGGAGAGCCCATCTCCAGTTCCATGCCCACCTCAACCTATCCATAGATTAGCCATCCACCATGGCCAAAACCCAAACACTAGCCTGGAACTGGAAGTGGGGGAGGTGCTGTCATTTTATGCCAGCACGTGTACTGGTGGTAGCTTTCCGGCACTCCGGAAGTTCAAGCGGGTGCGTGTAATAGATCTGGAGGGCTGTGATTTATCTGACGGAGATTGCAAACTGAAGCATCTCGGGAAGTTGGAAGGGCTGGGGTACATTGGGCTTGTGGGCACGCCCATAGCTGAGCTCCCCAAGAAGATAGGACGCCTCAAGCTCCTACAGACTCTTGACGTGAGGGCGACCGGCATCAGTGAGTTGTCGCAGTTCGTCAAGGATTTAAAGAAGCTGAGGTGCCTGCGTGCTGGCAAGGGCACGAGGATGTTGGGCCGAATAGGAGAGCTGGCGTCCCTGGAAGAGCTGTGGTTGCACTCGGCAGACAAGTCCCCGGACTTCGCTATGGAACTCCGGAAGCTGACCAAGATGAGAGTGCTGGTAATCCATTTCGACGAGATGGACGACAGCATGCAAGAGGCGCTTCTGGAGTCCCTGAATGAACTGAAGAAGCTCCAGGTCCTGCAGGTCTGGTCAGATGCAGAGGAGAAGGTACGCCTCGGCTGCTGGGAAGGCAGCGTGCCCTCCCTGGAGCTCCGCCAATTGCTGCTGTTCGGGGTCGTCCTGCCCAGGCCGATGCCGTGGATCCACAAATCGTGTGTCCCCAAACTCTCCAAGCTGCTACTGCAGGTGGAGGTCTTGAGGACGCAGGACCTGGAAATCCTCGGGCAGATGCCGTCCCTCCTCTCCCTCTACCTCCACATCGAGGAGGGAAGGTACCGGCTGTCCTACACCGCTAGCAAGGATGAGTTCCAGGTGTTGCAATACCTCAACACCAACATAGAGCTGATATGCGGGGACGGGGCACTGCCAATGATCCAGGAGCTGGATGTTGGTGGCATCAGGGTAGGGATGGACCCTGGCCTGCGGGGGAACATGCCCCTACTCGAGAGGGCCACCTATCACCTAGACTGCATGGGCTGCGGCCCCACTGAGGTGCACAAGGCGGAGGAAGAGCTGATGGAGGCGAGCCAAGATCACCCCAACCGGCCCACCATCTCCATTAGGAGATGGAACAACGTACGTTCTTGCAAACCTGCAACTGCATCGGCCTGCTTATATATTTTCCCCTCGCATATGTAAGCTAATATAATTCCTCGTGTGCCCTTTTTGTCTCAGTTTGTATTGGAGATGCAGGATCAGTTCATGAAGCCAGTGTTGAGGGCACTGGCGGGCCCTTTGGATGAAGCCATTTTACTCAGCCCTGCGTTTGGCAAAGTATTTTCAGACAATATAGCACGGGCTATGCTAGCACTAGGCGCACCACCTACCCTTGCACTGGGTGCGGGTGACGCTACAGATGGCACAGGCTCTTCATCTCAGGTAGTAATAAAGAAGCTGGTAGGTCAGCGCAAGTATACATTTCTATTCTTAAAAAAAAAAAGATAAATTACTCTATTGGCATAGGCAAAAATAACTAGAGGTGAGGTGAGAGGTGAGCACCCTTGCATTTGACAAACTAAACTAGCTTCAGATTTATTTAGCAACTCAATCAGGAGAACATTTGCCAGCTGGTGGCCTCATCGACGCGAAATGAACCCCAAATAGTCGATTTGGAAGACAATGATTTTGAATTACAACTACTCCCTCCGTTTCAGTTTACTAGTCCTACGCGTATATCTAGGTTGCCAATTTTATCACTCTGATATAAACTATATACCACAAAAATTATACCGTTTGAAAATAGAACATCTGAAGTTTATATTGGTATATTTTTTGTAATATATGACTTGTATTAGGTTGGTCAAATTGATTACCTAGGGATATGCGCACGCCCTTTAAACTGAGAGAGAGGGAGCATCACCAAAGCAACAACTTAATTAATTACCTGCATATCTTCCTTCAGTTCAACAATTAGTCTAAATCTACCTCTAAAACCTCGCTTCTGATTGTTTATAACCACGCGTGCATGCAGGGATCAGATATAGCGACTAGATGCGATCAAGCTGAAGCTCATCATAAGGAAATGTGGGATGACTTCCAGCAGCTAATGAATACCAAGATAGCTGTTTGCATGGGAAACAAAGATGCCCCCCCATCTAGCACCGACATTCATACAATGGTGCAGCTCATAATGTCAGATGCGATTACTCATTTTTCGCAAAATGTAGATGGGCCACAAATGGTTACAGTTGCAGAAACCTTTAGGCCTAATGGCTTGCAAATGATGCTAAATGTGTTGCACACAGCTAAGAAGGGCTTGGGCCACGGAAGCTTTGTGGTCGATACGAAGGCGATGATGAATAGTTTTTGTCTTGCATTTGGTACAATGAACGTAGAGGAACAAGCTGCTTTTAGGAACGGGATGGAAATGAGTGCACAGAACGCTGAAGTTTTTGCTGTTTCGGATAGCATGCGTGTGCAAATAGCACGTGGGTCCATGCATGTCTCCGACTTGCGTAGACTTATGAAGGCTTCATTTACATACTATCTTAGTTCTATGGCTCAAGAAATAGACGGGTCACTAGAGCGCCCAGGTACGAATAGCAGCTGATCTTCCATATTATTAGAATTGTTATTAGTTTTTCCTGAGCTCTAGTTGACACTTCTCCGGCGCAGGCGATGGAGCATGTGCCAGATGCCGTGCAGGGTTGGCGCCTAAGGTATCGTCTGTAGTGTTTGGTCTGTCTGCAGGTGCGCATTTTTACTTCATCTTGCATGTATATATTATATGAACACTCATAATGCAGGTTGGCACACTACTCTCCTGGTACAACTCCCCGAAAGGGGCCGCTTCGTTGTCGGAGATGGCCGCTGGAGCAGGAGTGAGTCCTGTGGCTTTTGCGAGAATGTTTGAGGAGTGCCTCCGGAACCCTGATATAATTGCGCGGAATGATGACTTCTCTGCCGGGCAGCTGTTTGAAGCCATGTGGCAGCGGTTATATGCGGACGTCATTGATTATTTCTTCGAGCAGTACATGGACGGGCAAGGCTCAACGCAGGAGAGTTGCCAAGCTGGTGAGAACACTTTAACGGTGCAGGAGCAATTGCTGGCGGACGTGAAGCGGGAGCTTGGTGCTGGTGCGAGCAACGAAGAAGTATCTAAGGTGCGTTTACCTACTACTCTCTTCATTTTTATTTACTCTGCATATTAGAGTTGACTGGACTCAAACTTAGTAAACTTTGACCAAGTTTATAGAAAACAATATAAACATTTATCATAATAAATCTATACGATGTAAAAATACATTCAACAATAAATCTAATGTTGTTGGTTTGTTATAGTATATCTTAATATTTTTGTTAATAAACTTGGTTAAAGTTTGTAAAGCTTGACTTTGACCAAAGCTGATATGCAAACTAAATAAAAACAAAGGGAGTACATTCCTTCTGGTTTATAAGCATCTTTTGTATTTTGTGTCAAATTTTAGCTAGAAATTCAACTAACAAAATATTAGTGCATGTCACAAAAAATTATATCGTTGGATTCGTACTTAAACATAGTTTTCAATTATATTTTTTATGACATGCATTAACATTTTGTTAGTTAAATTTAAGGTCAAATTTTGTCACAGAATATAAAAGGGACTAATAAAACAGGACGGAGGTAGTATCTTTGGTGCTCATGCGAGCAGTTAAGAACTTTCTCTTAACGCATATGATATTTTCTTCGGAAAAGGAGACAACGGAAAAATAATTAAAATTTGCTATGCATGCATTCTCTAATACCTATTGCGCTGTAGCCTGTAGCAACTGATATATAGAAAATCAATTTTGTACCCAATTTTTAGAAAAATCCGTTTTACAATCTATTTTATCAATCACGAGTATATGGTGTGTTTTTATCTACCACGAGTATATGAAAAATTGTGTCTGGGTTAGGAAATCGATAAATTGGTGCTGTACAATTCTTTGTTTGGGTAGGATTTAGCCTATCGTACATCACGCGTGACCTTTTCCGGCATTCCTCGCTAGACCGCCATTGACGAAACTTCCAAGCTCCAGCCTAGAACTCCTCATCACTGCTTCTCCTCACCTTCCTTCTGGCCAACACGACTCCGCATGCAGCCGCCGGCAGGGCGCTTCACCTGGTCGCAGAGGTCGTCGTCCCCGCATAGATCTGCTCAGGCTGCTGGACGTCGGTGAAGCGGTAGTACTTTGCCATCATGGTCTCGTGTGTATCCATTGCACTCAAGCACACGGTGGCGACCACTCCGGGGCTAGACGACGAGCGTCAGGACGTCATGCTCCAGGTTCTTGTGGAAAATGGGCAGCGTCGTGCCGTTGAGGAGGACACGAGGTTTTCGGCAGTGTCCCCGTGCATGGTGCACTCGCCGGTCCACTCGGTGCTGCCGTTCACCGCCACCGCCCATCGTGGCGGCCGTGGTCTAAGAGCATCTTCAGCCGTCGGTTCCACCGGGGCGCGTAAAATCGCCGTCTGGGGCGAGCCGGCGCAAAATAATTGGCCTAGGGTGAGTGGGTTCCCAGCCGCCGACCCTAGGGCCGCCCCTAGACGATGTTTATGTTTATAAAAGGAGTATTTGGCAAAGGTTGGCTAAATTTCGACAAACTGGGTATATATTAGACATGTTCGACATTTTACGTAGCAAATTTATTAAAAAAAGTCGAAACTATAACTACGGGCCGAAGAAGTCGCTGAGCGCGGCGAAGTCGCCGCCATCCTTGCCATCGTCATCGGCGGCCTTCTCCTCCTTGACGCGACCGCCCCTGCTGGACCCCTGCCCAGCGTCGCCTTGGCGGACCAGTGGCCATGGCGGCGCGTTGTCGTCGTCGCTGTCGTCGAGGACGACGACGCCTCCTTCGTCGCAGCCCCGGCGCCGCTGTTCGAAGTGCTCTAGGGCGCGGCGCTGGCGCTCCATCTCCATGTGGAGACAGTCATCGCGCGCCCATTTCAGGGCCGCCGCCTCGTCGTGCTTCCCGGCGTCGTGCTCCGTCTTCACGGCGGGGAGCCCCGGGTCCGTTTTCACGGCCGCGAGCCCCGGGTCCATCTTCGGTTTGACGAAGCGCAGAGGAGCCGAGGAGGAGGCGTGCAGGCCGCCCTTGTTTATGACGATGCCTGCACTATGAGTGCGCGGGCCCAGCGGCGTCTCCGCTGCTGGCTCGGCCTTGACGCCGAACACCGCCGGTGAGCCATAGGAGTGGGAAGAAGAACCGGGGGGTGGGAGGAGTGGGAGGAGGAAGTTGAGGAGGAGACGAACCTCCTGGGCATCCATTGCCCTGCGCTCCAGCGGTGGACCGGGCAGCCGCCGTGTGTACGCTTGGCAGGAGGGGAGGAGTCGCCGCGCCGCCCGTGACACACCGCCCGTGAGGAATCAAAGGCAAGGCTGACCGGCGGCAGCCTTGCCATTGATTCCACGAGGGAAACCGAGGCGTTTCGATGACGACGAGGCGCGCGTCGCTGACTCGGCGGGTCTACGGCTTTTTCGCGTCAAAACCGTTCGCCCCGGCTCCCCCGGGCATCCCCCAGTGCGCCGGGTTCGGCCTGGGTCCGCCGGCGCTAATTTCGGCCCAAGCCAGCGAAAAACGGGCTCCTGGGGCGCGACTGGGCCGTTTTTTCGACGCCGGCGCGAAAAAATCGCCGAGGGGGGTCGTGTTGTGGGTGCGGCTGGAGATGCTCTAAGCGCCCAGCGCTGGCACCGGCATCGGCCTCATGGTGGAAGACATTCTTCTCCATGGAGCTCCAAGCCAGAGCACACACCGTGCCTCAGATATGTTTTTCTAACGTGTTGGTACAAAAATGTCTTGAGCCATTTTTTTTCTAAAAACTCAAATTCAGGGTATTATGAGAACCAAGTTTTTCTTATCCAAGAATAAGTTAGGTTAGCCAAACAAAGTTATACCGCGTCGCCCGATCGGGCGACAAGGAGGGCAAACCCTAGTTGCGCCGCCGAGCTCACCTCCCCCTCAGCTCCCTTCCTCGCCGCCGCCATAGGCAGTCGCCGGGCAAGCCCGGGGCCAAGGATGGTGGCGGTGGGGCCTCGGCTGCCCTGCCTCTGCGTGGGGAGTCCTGGATCTGGAGCGGACGAGGCACGACAGGCTCTGGCGAGCAGTCGTGCGGGCGGTGGATCTGGCGTCCTGGCCGCGCGGGCGGCGGGATCCTTGTGGTCGTTGGTGGCTGGCGGCGGCTTCTGCGGCGGTCGGTGCGCGCGATCTGGCACCCCCCTCCTTCCATGTTCGGCGTGCGGGACAGCCTGGTCGGGCTGCGGTTCCCTTGGTCGCCGGTTCTGTACAGGAGGCGGGGATCTAGTTCGGACGAAATCCCTGGCCGGCCATGACCGGCCGCACCGAAGGCGACGCCTGAGGGCGCCGTTCCCCTCCTTGGAGGTGTCGATACGTATGGACTGGTCTTCTCACTTCCCCTTCCCCAGGTCTCTTGGGCGAAAGCCCTATTTTTGTTGGGCGGCGGCGGCGCTCAAGGCATCGTTCCCTTCTTGAAGGCGCCGCTTTTGGTACCTTGGGGTTGGGTGGCGCTCGTGGGTAGTGGGCGACGGCGGTGGTGCGGCCCTATCCTAGAATGAATCTACATCCGTTGCTTGGAGATGGACTCACGTAGGTGGAGGTCGTCGCTTGTCGTCGTGGTGGTGTCGATGGCGGAGGACCTGGCAAGGTTGACACCTCAATCAGCTCCGAAGATGGACCAGTGGAAGATGGCAGCGACGACACATGCTTGTGCTTCGGACCGGTTTGTGCCCCGGACTAGGCAGATAGCTCGGTCGGGGCCTCCAGCTTTAGATGTTAGGCTTAGGTGAGAGGTCTGGTATGTGGCCCAACTTGCACCCCTTCATCATATGGGTAGAAGTAGCGGCAGATGTTGTCAAGATGGTGGATTCAGGCATATTGTTGTTCTACTTTGTAAGGTCCTCGAGAATAATCAATAAAATAGCCGCATGTATCTCTCAGATGCAGAGGCCGGGGGCCATCCTCCTTTTCTACAAAAAGACTTTAAAACAAATTTATAGCTAACTGATTCTCTAAAAACTAGTTATCCAAACAACCCCATAGCGGTGTATATTCACTTTATATAGGTCCCTATCTAACACACAATTCATCAAATAATGAATTGCTTAGTCTTAAGTTAACTATGTGTAGTAGCGTAGAGACAATAACAAACTTGGTCAATTTGTTCAGTATACATGCATCATTTTGCAATGATATTCTGGGTATTAATGTTGCTTGATCGACCTTGTCTTTAACCACATACACAATTAATTAAGCAGGAAGTATTGCGCAAGAGTTTTCTGGTTGGTGTCGACACGGGCATTGCAAATAGTGGAATGTCTGCAACGGATGCAGCTCTTCATAGGAACAATATGGAGAAGTGCCTGCAGAACCCTGAATTTGTTGCTTGTCTGAAGCCCGGGTCTCACCTCGACTCTTCTCTGTCGGCAAAGGTGATAGCGCAAGAAATTGCGAGGAATATCACAGGGCCACCACAGGACGGGACACCACAGGGCCAAGGTGCACAGATTTTCCATTTTCAGAACGAATGATGTCTCTGTGTGTCTCAGTCTCTCCAGCTGACACGTACCTGTCTTGTCCTCCGCTGTATAAGGTGCAGACGCAGGCACCAATTTACTACTACCAGAAGAAAACTCCGGTGCAAGTGTCAGCCGTGAGCCGCTGCGAAACTTCGAGGTATGCATCAACCAATAAATAATCATGCCAGATCCACGCGTTGCTATTACTAATGCAGATGCTTACTCATGCAGTTGGACAACGACAGCATGCGCTCCTTCCTCAATTCCCCGGAGATGTCCGCTTCGATCTCTCAGATGGGCGCTGCCTGTGGAATGGGTCCTGTCGCTGTTACGAGAATGTTTGAGAAGTGCCTGCGGAACCCTGAGATGGTTGCTATCATGAGCAGCGGCGACTGCTCTGAACACACATTCCTAAATATGTGGCTGAAGCTGGTGCTCACAGAAGTCATTGAATATTTGAACGAGCAGTGCAATATGCCAGCCTCGATGCCATTGTATGGTGGTGTGGCACAGGGTATGGGTGCGCCGCCGACCGACGCCTTCTCCAACATGATTGAGGAACTGTTCTCGCCGACGGCGCAGCAGGCACGTGCAGCTGCTGCCCAGCCTACCTCGAAGGTGAACCATGCATGTTGCACGCTTCACAGAGATACAAACACATGCTTAATTACCGTGCTCGTGTCACTTACGACGCTTGCTTCTCATGCATGCATATGGCACTCCACCAGCCGGAAAATATCGAGGATGAAGAAGGTGCCGCCGGCGGCACGTAGCGGCCCTGGAATCACCCGCGCGAGTGTGCCACCAAGCGGGTCTGTACACCGTCTGCCCGTTCTAGCGCTCCATTTCAATTTAAAATCTATTTCAGCCTTTTGCAACGGACTCACCGTATTTGCGCTGATTATTTACAGGTTGATGATGCTTGGTTGGCCTCCTCGGGGTTTTTGACTGTCAAAAAAAAAACAAAAAAAATATAAAACAAAAAAACTTGAAAAAGGAAAACCAAAAAAAAATTGAAGATCATGAAAAATGTCATATTTTGGGAGGGTGGGTGGGGAACTCTGCCTATGCCATTTTAAGGTAACATGTACTTGTGATTGCGTAGCCGGTCCCAAGCCCGGATAAAAGGAGGAGGGCCCAACCATGTGCTCATTGAGAGAGTAATATTTTGTAAGAACTAAACCATGTTATAGCATACAATAGCAACTTCTCTTAGGAAAAATACAAAAACAAGTAACCGACCATAATTTCTCACAATAATCCCTGGGTAAAAAACTTCTTTGGTTTTTTGTTTTGCATCGCCCGCATGTTGGATGGAGGGTTTCCGGTTAAGCTGAAATCGACACAATAACCGGTACAATTCTCTTTCTCTCTATTAGCATGTAGTATTATATATTAGCAATACAATGACCCCTTCTTTTTGACAGGACACAATACACCCAAAGGACGCAGACGGAGATGTCTCGGGCAAGTGTTGTGCATGATAGGCAACATTGCATAAAACTTGAGGAGAGGAAGTCATGTCGGCAGCGGCACATACCACAATGCGAGCATTCCAGACAAGTCGATGAGTATGCAGACATGGGCATGTGTTCCGGCCGAAATGATGTGTGGGCAGTCGCATGACTCCGCGACATGAGCCCTAGGCTGCTGGTAAAGAGGGAGAGAGGGTGCACACCAGCATGTGACCACGAGCATGAACCCACAAGCAAGGTGGCTTCGCCGCACGGAACCTATTATGTTGTCATTCTCCTCATTCCTCCATCTTCCCAGGTTCTCTTCATACCACGCTGTCCATTTTTGTTCTTTCTTGAATTTGGCTATTTAAACCATTTAGACAAAATAAATTCTTCTGTCACAACCAAGAATTCACATATGAAAAAAAAATTCAAACAAACTAGAGTAAACATGGAAACAGAGAATGCCACTCCACCTTGACAATTTTTTGGTCTTTCTGTCAATCAGTCTACCCTAATATGGACCAAGCAAGCAGTAGAAGATCTAGAGGCAGTCAGGAAGGCTCCATCCAAGATAAAGGCGATGCTTCAAAGATGATAGTGAGAGCATCGAAGTGCTTCACCATCGGTCAGCAAGGGTAATGAGATTATTCCTCCTAGTCCCTGTGAGCAGCAGGAGATGTTTATTCTGCATGAATAAGGACATGAATGTATCTTCACATCCTTGCCATTTGTAAACAATAATGGTAGGACGAGAGATCTTATATGTACAAGCAAAAGATTGATGGATCTTCGTACCAGGCAACCGTCCTGGAGCTTCGGTTTCCTTCCTTCTAGAAGATTTCAGAAACTTTATGAGAATCATTTTTTTTAAATCCCTTAGAAGGGAGCCATGCACAAGCTGAATAATTAAAGACACAAAGCAGTAGGTGCCCCAAAATTCAGTTGTGTCGGCACTTTTGTAGGTAATTTGTGTTCTGTTTTCTTTTGCTTTGGGTACTATGAACAGAAGCAGGTTATAATAAATGGACATGTGGTACTCTTTCAACAACAGATTCAGTAAATTATTAGTTCTTTTTATCAAAGTTTTAGATAGCCTGCTATAGCTTTTGGTAGGTCCTCCCGCTAAAGCTTTGCAACTTTAACCCCAAACGCAGAATGATGCTAATAGCTCGCCAGTTCCCATTATAGCACTAACTTGGAGTCACTTAGGGCTGCTATGCTGCTATTGGGCAAAAAAAATCCGGGCTTTCCAAAATCTGCCACTATAGCACTAAATTTCGAGTCATTTAGCACCCCTATGCTGCTGCTGGGCCAAAAAAAAACTGGGCTTTCCAAAATCTCGTCGGCCCAACTTTTATCCCAGAGTGCACCAAAACAGATTGCAAAAAACAGCCGAAAGCTCCTCTAGTTCTGATATGGACATTTAGCTTTCATCTAAATGGTTGAGGTTACTCAAAAAAAAAATCTAAATGGTTGAAATAACCAATTTCATGGGAAAACAATATTAAAATAGCGCTGATTACACAGAACAAAACCTTGAAAGAAAGATCCGACTATTCTACGATGTTATGTACGACACTCCATATATAACTCTGTTATGTCTTTCGGCAGCTAAACTTCTGCTCCTGTTTAAAAAAACTCTACTAATTTCTTTGATCAATGGTCTCGCACCAACATGCTAGATACTGATGTGCCAGGACTAGATTCACCATCCCCTAGACACTTGATGAGCTTTTTCAAAATCTAACTGAACGGGACACCCTATGTAGGCTGCCTGGTGAGTTTGGCAGGCTGCGTCAATGGACACCCTATGTAGGCTGAATTTGTTTAGGTTTGTGATACCACAGAATCTAGGGGGCAGCTTTAAACAGACATCAGCCATATGAAGAGACTTGACACAAGAGCTATTCGGGCCACTGAGTTTGCACAGCGGGACAATGTACTCGGGATGTTCAAAGCCGTTCTGTCCACTGAGATCAAGGCCAATGTGCTTGGCCATCGACGCGGTGCAAAAGTTAATCCATCTATCAATGTGATGCATTTGATGTCTGCCGAGACCAAATTTGACAACAAACCTATCGAGCGTAGTAGTTGTCGTGGTGGAAGCAGACCACAGCGGGCGTAACACATTGTCCACTCTGGTGATGAATTCAGCAGTCATGGATTTCCGGGTCAGTACTTGTGGTTGTATCGCTGCCAAATATGGTGTCTTTGGTGAACACCGAGTCCAAGTGGCCTGTCCCTAGCCACCTCCACTCACGAGATAGTACGCTCGTCCTCACGACTTGTTTGAGTGATAGCCGTGAGAATATGTCGCGCAGAACGTCCTGTACGTATGAGCAGCGAGTTAAGTCACGGTAGTTTGGTGGCAGTAATTGAATTCAATGCTTGCTTCCTGTTAAGGTTATCATAGCAGAGTAGGTAATAGGTATAAATGGGGTATGGTGATCCTTACAGTCGATAGAAGGTGAAGCTCCATGGCCACCTTCGATCCCACACCATCCTCTTGGAACTGGAAACATCGTTTTTGTTTCTTACAGAGAGTTCTCGACTGTTTGGCTTGTCCATCGGAGCAGAGCAGGGGAGCAGAATCATCTACCATAGGAGTCGGCAAGTCCATCAATTTGCAACAGGGATAAAAAATGGATGACTGAATAAATGGCTTACTGGAAGTAGAAATTAAAGAATACCGGTCGAAGAGGATGGAGTCAGAGGTCCTAGCCAAATATCATGGAAGGCCCTCTAAATACCCTGCATTCCAAATACGTTGTCAGCTTCTTATCTCCCCCAGTCTCTTTCAGTTCTAAACGCTCTTCATTCCAAACAAGTAAACAGGTGATGTAGTTTTGCAGCAGACTAATGCAGGCTGGAGAGGAAAAGCATAAGCTACAAGAATGTACTATATAATCTGATAAAAGGGGGAATTTTGGAGCGTGGATCCCTAGATCGGGTATGGAATCGGATCATACGTTTCATCAAGGCATGATCCTAGGGGAACTGTAACTGCAAGAAGCATTTCTTCGAGAGGGAACCAAGTTCAGCAGGGATTACGAATATATATACCTGTGGATCTCGCAGAAGCACGGAGTCGCCGTCGCAGGTACTAGCCGAGCGGAGGGGCAGCCGCGACAGACTTTCCGGAGGAGAGGGAGACACGTGCCCTAAACCCTTGGAGGCCGCCGCGGCAACCGCTCGCCGGCCGCCTAACCCTGGGAGTCCGGAGGAGGAAGGAAAGCAGAGCAGAGAGGCGGGTGTTGTGTTGAGTTCTTGCGACGACAGAGATCCATCTGCACCGCACGCTCCACATTGTATGTACTCCAATTCCGAACGGAGGGAGTATATATTTGCTAAAAATCCTAACGGCTTCTCGGTTACAAGTTTGCTAAAATCGTAAACTTGGTGAAACAAAACGAACCTAGAACTTCAAATATTTTGAAACAAAGGGAGTGCTTGGCTTCTTTTCTTTATTCTCGTACGATTTCTATCATTCTTGTCATATTGTACCTATAAAAATATACATCCTCTATCTCAAAATATAAGACGTCTTTTTGATTTAGATTTAAGGGACTGGCTAGAAACTAGTCAACTGTAATCTAATTGGGCCAGTCAATTGGCTTCTGCCGTCCAATGAAAAATAGACGGCCAGATGCGTGTCTTGAACCTCCAGCCGTTCCCTTCTTCCTTCGACCCACCAAGCCACCGCAGGCCTAAGAGCATCTCCAACGGCCGCACAAAAATTTCATGCCCAATAAAACTCATAGCGCGCCGCTGTAGCACTTTTAATGCGCCGGGACCAACATTGCTTTAGCAGACGCGCAAAACGCGTGTCCAAAAAGCACACAGTGCAAATTATGAAGTGCGTGCAATCCAGAGCTTAAAATATGCTGCGCGCGATAGCGTTTTTCAGCACGCACCCAAAAAACAATTTTTTAGTGCGTGGAGCTCTTTTAGGGTGCCTGTTGGAGATGCTCTAACCGCCTGCGGTCGGCAGTGCTCCCGCGGCAACCTCGCAACCCCCTTCCCCGGCCATCCCTGGAAAATATATATGGTGTTTTGGTCGATTTATGTGGTCTAAAGAAGTGCAAATCTGAGCTAGGGGCAACCGACAAAGGGTGAGCCAAGAACGAGCTAGAGACAGAGTCACAGAGACGACATACCTAGCTGCGGCTTCGTACATAGAGGCGAGGTGGAGGGTTAATGGTGTGGGTATGGGTGTTTGTGGGGTGTGTGTCGTCGGTGCCCGAGCCGGAGAAGGGGAGGGGCGGCCATGTCGAGATCATAGATTAAAATCGACGGCAAAATTACCGCTAATAGCGGTGATATCACGGTTTAGAATCTTCCGTGCAATTTGCTTGCTTCCCCAAATCATGGGAGATCGTGCAGATTTTGCTGGAGATCGCGCCTTCCTTCCTATAATTTTGCTGCCAATTTTCTTGCTGCTAAACTCCTGCGCTTGCGATTTTAATATATGGTCGAGATGCATGGCACAACAGCAGTAGACTAAACCTGATTTTCTCTATCAACCAACTAGAACATAGGTGCCCTTATTTCAGTCAATTTAAATGATCATTCTCCCCGTCAAAGCATCTTTTCGTATTTTCTCTTCCCTTCTTCCCTCCATTTTCTTGTCAAATTATAGAAATTCCAGATTTTGATAAGAATATCTCGCCCTTTTCTCTAAAAGGTTGAAATAGCAAAGTTCATGGGAAAGGAAAATTAAACCAATGACCTCGCAAATCGCAAGAAAGATCAGACGATTCTACTATATTATCTACAAGGTTCCATAGTTTTGTTGTTTGCCCAAGTTAAACTTATGCTACGTTAATTTTTTCATCAATGATCTCGCCTACAACACGCTAAATACCGACGAATGCATGGCCAATGCATAGCCCTAGGGTGATGCCCCATAGGCCAGTAGGATCGGATGTCAGAAAAAGTAAGTTCGGATGGTGTAGCGGGATACTCGGCAGCAGACGGGTGCTTGGGAAGAAAAATTGTGGTCCGATGCATAAAGTTGAAAAAGTTTAAGTGGACAATAGGGATGCATGTGTGGTGGAAGTCTACTTTCAATTTTTTTTGATGAGGCCCATGAGTAGTAGCTTGCGATTGGGAGAAAAAATCAATATAGATGCCTCGAGCTACTTTTTTTTATAGCGCATATATTTTCATATGCCACCATTGTACATGCCCTTAGTACTATATGAAACCAGTCTTGTAGGAAAGAGAGAGAAAACATATGCTCTGATTTTGGTTCTTAACTAAGAGCAGAAACAGCAAAGATAGGACAGGGAGGAAAGGGGGGAAATGCGTATTGTAAGTAGTGCAAGAAATGTAAGCAATCTTAACTGTATGAAGGAAAGGCGCTGTCTTATTGCATCACACATACAACGAGATAAGATGAATGAATCAGTCAACACTTCCCGCACAAAACTAATAAACTACATGAAATGTAGGGATAATACCGAAATAGGCTTGCGCCCCGCTATATTAATATAGCAACCACCCGATACAGCCAGAAGTTCGACGCTGGGGCAAACAGCACAACCATGCCCAAAAGAAAAACAAGAGAAAAGCAAAAGAAAGAAATGCCGGCAGCACCGGATGAACAAAAGCTGAAGCATCCCGCAACCGTTGCGCCCACCGGAGATATCGACCACGCTCCAATGCCATCGAGTCGCTGCGAACCAAGCAACACCTTCAAGAAGGACTGCGACGACGACGACGCTGCTGCCCGGACGAATCCTAGGATTTCTCCCGGTACACAGAGGGAAGCGGGGGAGAGGTACTCCCGACGCCCTTCAAGAAGGTTGATGGCGCCTGCAGGCGTCACCGCGTCGGTGCCGGGCGGACCCGAGAGGGATTTCGCCCTACCCCTCAAACCCACAACCCAGGACCAACCGGTAGCTCCACCCCGCCAACCGCCCACCACCCTGCGCCACCACAATCACGAGGACACCACCATCGCCTCTCCATCGAAGACACTGCGAGGCCGGCCGAACCAAACGAGGCCACCGTCGATAGGGACCGGGAGCACCACAGCCACGTGGGAGGGGACAACCTCCACTGGCACAAGCAGTAGCAGACCGGACGCAGGCGCGGGAGCACGCCGGACCCCCTGCCCAGCCGGGCCCAGAACAGGCCCGTTAAGCTCCTGCCGCCGCGTTGCAGCCGACGCAGCGCGGAGCCGCCGATCCCAACGACTGCATCCCGACAGCCCAGCCGGAGGAGACCCATCGGAGGCCAGACCAGTCCGCCCTGACCCAGATCAGACCCAAAAGGGCCCAGATCTGGGCTTGCAGGGCTCCGCCGGCCGACCCACGCCGCCAGCCGCCACCGCCGCCAAAGGACCGCGCCGCCGCCGCATCTGCGCCCGATCTACATCGGAGCACCGCCCGCCGAGGTGCACCATCGCCGGAGACCGCCGCCCGAGCCAGGGAACCGCGAGGGGAAGAGGAAGAGGAAGAGGGCCGCCATCGCCGGCCTCGCCACGGCGCTGCGCGGGCAACGCCCGACCACGCCAGCCGGCGGGAGGTGGGCCCTGGTCGCCCCGCTCGGGGGGGGGGGGTGCAGGGAGGGAGGAGGGTCGCACCACTCGTAGGGATAATAATAATGCCCTGGTTTCGTTTGCAAATGAATATTGCATGTCACTTCATTAGTACCAGTATTTGTTCATACTACCAAGAAAAGAAATACCAGGACACACAATGTAGAGTACTTAACCCAGATTGCATACAAAGTGAATAAACAACTAAATTTTGTGTCGTACAAATACTTGTCTTCAGTAATTTAGCTTGTACCTGCCACCTTTCAGGCCAATTTTCACAATGGTGATCGAACAAGCATCCGCTTATATAAATACGACCTCAAGACCAAGCATTGGTGTTCATAAAATGGTGAGGATGTGACGAAATTCCTTTCTGTTAAGGTGTTGTTTTGCAAACTCCCTATCCCGCATCTCCTGCTTAGTAAAACGAGGTCGAGCAAACTCCTGGTAGCTACCGACCTTGCTGACTGAGTAGAGCTGCCTGCTATATGGATATCCATTGTCCATCCATACCACTGGATCTACCACCATACGCTCGAGCACAATAGCATTCCCAAGGATGTAGAGCGACAGCTCGGCTATCCCCACTAGATCACAAAATCCAGTAATGTGGACACTCCTGAGGTGACGATGCAGAGGCCCTGGAACAGCCTTCACTATCCTTGTAGGATCAGGATCAACAAATCTATCATAATTTATCTGCAGATGTATATCCAACCAATCATTAATTTAAATATACATATTGGTTCGACCGAAGAGATCAAACAGATGTTTTTACCGTGATCAATGATTGAATCACTTACATGCAGTTCCAGTTCTTCTAAGCGAGGCGCTGATTCCAAGAGGTAAACAAACCCCGTAACCCAGCTAGCATCCTCTGGATCGTCTATGACATCAATGTTCAGGTTCAGATGGCACAAATTGATGAAAGTTGTGTGTGTTTTACTGAACTTTTTCACGACAACAATGAGTCAATATGAGATGGATCGAGGTGCCAATTCAACAAAAAAGAATGAACTAAGGCACATAGCACACCTGGTAGTCAATAACCAAATGTAGAAAGAGTTTCTGCACATAAGGAAGTGAAGTTGGAAGCTCACGCAAGACATAGTTGAAAGCGTCAGAACAGCAGTTGTACCGCATGTTCTTGAACACAACGGTTGCTTCTGACAACTTTGAAGATTCCCTTAGAACAATTTGTGTCATATGGTCATCGAACTTAAATGCGGTAAGGTTCGGAGCTTGCAACTGTATCATTTGCACCGCACACTTGCGGACGCTCAGGTATTGCAACCGGCAGATCTCCTGACGTATAGTGAAACTTGATAAGGGGCAGCACTCCAAACTTAAACTCTCGAGAAGAACACAACTTAGCAATAGACGTTCGAGATCATGTGCATCGATGGACACCATATTCAGGCTGAGTTTATTCAGGTTTGTGATACCACAGAAACTAGCAGGCAGGTTTACACAGACATAAGCAAGATCAAGAGACTTGACGCAAGAGCCATTCGGACCACTGAGTTTACGAAGTGGGACATCATACATGCCACCTGCAAAGCCGTCTCCTCTGAGATCAAGACCAATATGTTTGGCCTTCGACGCAGTGGAAAAGTCAATCCATCTGTCAATGTGATGCCTATGATATGTGCCGAGGCCATATTTGACAACAAACTTATTCACCGTACTAGCAGTTATCATAGTGGAAGTAGAGCACGACGCCCGCAACACATTGTCCACTCTGGTGATGAATTCACTGTTCATTGATTCCAGGAATTCCGCGGCCATGGATTCCGGGTCGGTAATCGTGGTTTTATTGCTGCCAAATAGGGTCTCTTCAGTGAACACCAAGTCCGGATGGCATATCCCTAGCCGCCTCCAGTCGCGAGAAAGTAGGCTCATCCTCACGGCTTGTTTGAGTGATAGACGCGACAATATGTCGCGCAGAACGTCCTGTACGCATGCAAGAGAATTCATTCATTCAGCCGAGTAGCGGCAGGCAGTCGATCAATATATAGTCAAAGTTCTTGTTACAGTTGAGCAGAGTAAACAAAAAATTGGTATGAATCTCAAGCATGGTGATCCTTACATCATTACATGGGGTAGAAGGTGGAGCTCCACTGCCACCTTCGATCTCATCATCCTGTTGGAAGCATCGCTCTTGACCCTTAGAGTTACAGAGCGTTCTTGGTTGTTTGCCTTGTCCATCACAAGAGACTGAATCGACAGATGTGTATATATCTGCGTGTCACCAAAGAAGTAGGACCTGATCATGGAGGAGCAATGCAATACATCTGACTTAGTAAAAGAAAGGTGACGCTTCAGAGATAAATGGTGAATCACCTACCGAAGTACAGGTCAATCTGTAACAGGGATCTCGCCGGAGCCGGAGGTGCTAGCCGCGCCGGAGGGGAGCGCGGAAACACGTCGGGGTAACAGCACAAAAGGGGTTGCGGCCGGACGCGCCGTAAACCTGGCCTCCTAACCTCTCGATCGGAGGAGCAATGGTCGTCGGTCGGTTGGGATCTTGGCGGATCGGGCCGGGAGAAAGGACGAGATATCAGTTGGGATCTCGTTTCACATCCAACGGTACAACTATTATTGTCCCCTTGGTTTTTCTTTCAGCCCCTGAATGCCTCAGTGTATAACGAATAATGGTGATTTTCTTTAGAGAAAACGAGGTAACCAGTGTACAACGGTACGCCCTAACGAATAATGCGTTCATCCAACTATTATCTTAGTCCACCGGATTAGTGAGTAAGTATGCCACATGTGAACAAAATATCCCGGTCACTTTTACCTATGAAAGCAGCGTATTTGGTTTGTATTTGCATATGTGTTCGTCCAAATTAACTTTCGGCACTCTCTTTCCCTCCTCTGCCAGCCCACCATTTGTGCACAATATCATGCTGGCACAGCTAGCCTCAAATTCTAGCATGCTGATATATACAGATAATAATGATCGCTAAATGATTTTTTGCCTGTTGTCGAATGTGTTTCCACAATTCCACTATCACTACTTTTTTTTAAGAACGACTACTGTCAACTATCACGACTTGGTTTTTTTCTTTGAGACAAACACTATCACAACTCGTAAGCATATGATTGGGTGGACTGGGTTTACTTGAAGCAAGTGATGCAAAAGTTGGGTTTCTCTCAGCGATGGGTTGACTAGATAATGTCATGTGTCACATCGGTGGGTATTCTGTCAAACTAAATGAAACTCTCTTGGATTCATTTGCACCGTCCCAAGGTCTTTGGCAAGGGGACCCACTTTCACCATATCTATTTTTGTTTATGGCGGATGGTCTTTCGGCAATTCTGAAAAATAAAGTGCAGGACGATGTTATCTCACCAATTCGAATTTGTAGAAGGGCGCCAGGTATATCCCACTTATTATTCGCTGACGACACCATGTTATTTTTTGAGGCCTCTAGAGCCCAGGCGAAAAGTGTAAAAGAGGCACTAGATATGTATGGTTCAGCTACAGCCAGTGGCGGAGCCAGCCAACTCAAGGAGCCGGGGTAGAGCCTACATCCAGTGACGTTGTCTAGCATTTGCCCATGTAATTAGTGATATATATTAATCATGGTTTATGTGTACTACTTAGTGGAGAATGGCCGGAGCAGCCCGGGCAGCTGCCCAGGGTCGCCGGGAGGTAGCTCTGCCCCTGGCTACAGGTCAAAGCCTTAATTATAAGGGCATGTACAATGGTGCTATCTTAGGAGTGACAAGAGGTGATCTCTTAGCAAAATATGTTTCATCATATTTTTAGGAATTGCTAGTTATTGAAGATAAGGCTAAGAGATGACCCATTGTAGACAAATTTTTTTGTCATCTCTAAATCAGATGCAAGACTTGAGATAAGACAATCTTATCAACCATTGTGCATGCCCTTAATAGGTGTTCAATTTTCTTTGGTGAGACTTGTCCTGCTGTTGTACAAGAAGAAGTCAGATATGTGTTGAATGTTACCAGCTTGGTCTTCGAGGAAAAATACTTGGGCCTTCCCACACCGGAGGGTCGCATGTCTAAGGGCAAGTTTCAGAATCTTTAAACCAGTCTCACTAAACGACTCGTTCAGTGGGGTGATGGTCACTTAGCCCAGCCAGGAAGAGAGGTTTTGATGAAGTCAGTAGCCCAAGCGTTACCAACGTACATTATGGGCGTGTTCAAACTGCCCTACTCGGTGTGCAATGACCTCACAAGGATGGTAAGGAATTTCTATTGGGGATCAGAAAAAGGCAAAAGGAAAGTTCATTGGAAATGTTGGGATCATTTGTTGCAGCCCAAGGATAAGGGTGGCATGGGTTTTCGGGATTTCTGTCTGTTCAATCAAGCCTTACCAAGCATGGCGATTAATATCCAGACCGGAAAGCCTATGTGCGCAAGTTCTCAAAGCACGGCACTACCGCACGGTAAGCTTGAGGATACTATTTTCACGGGTAACTAGCAGTGTGACCCGCGCATTTGCGCGGCTAGATTAAGTAATGTCACAGTTGTCCTCTCATATTTAGACATGTTGTTCAGTGCATAACTTTGCTCATTATTATTGTATAGATATGCACTTTTGTAGATTACCAAATGGTTGTATCATTTCTAAAATATTTGTGACAAACCAATTATATTATTTACATATATGGACAGATATATTGTCTGCACCTTGTAACATGTATTATTGGACTAAGTCAACTATCTAATAATGGAGATAGTTGTAGACTTTTTTTTTCTTATTTTAATGACATGTGTGATTGCTTGGCTTATATACTGTAATATGCATCGCCTTAGATTTTGAGTTTTTCGGTACATAATTCTAGCCATTATTTTATCTATGAATGTTCGTATAAAAATATTAATGTCAATAAGGCTACGGAAATAATCCATGAAAAATAATACTATATTTTTGTTGATTAATCTAAAAATTTATATTTACTAAATAAAACTATATTTTTGTTGACTAATCTAATTTTTATATTTACTAAAATTGACAATGTTAGTAAAGTTTGAGCACACACATATCAAATTGGATAGTGAAGGCAGATTATTAAAATACTTCCAAAGTATCTTTCTAGGATTTGATAACAAAGAACACAATCTAAACATATGTTTTCTTCCTCACAGGCTCGTGAGCAGTGAAATATTTTGTTTATATTATGGGTTCATCTGAAATATGTGTTATGGCCTGGAAATCTAACATAGTGTTTTACTGGGGCACGCTCATCGAAATTTTCTGAATCATTAAAGCTCCATAAGTCTCGAAACAACTCGAATATTTAATTATCGTGTCCATCCATGGTATTAAATGTTAGTTAAAGTTTGTTGTCACCTGCAGCTTAGAGCATCTCCAGCCGTTGGCACCCCCAAGAATATCACCGAACCAAAAAAGTTGGTGTCTTGGGGGTCATCCGGCGAAATCCGGCGAAATAAAGAGGGCATCTTCCCAGTATGTCACGCCCAATATGTGATACTATCCTAAAGAGACTCGAAGGTCCCACCAAGGATAGAACCGCATATTGATACGCTTTTGCAAGGTGGATATCATTACATCAACATTACATAATAGATGGGGATACATACAGAAGGCATACAATGCCACACGAATACAACATCATCTTACATAAGAGCACTATCTGACTACGGATGAAAACACAAACAGAAACTCAAACGACATCCACCCTGCTAGCCCAGGCTGCCGACCTGGAACCTATCCCCTGATCGAAGAAGAAGCAGAAGAAGAACTCAGCGCAAGCAAGCATCGCTCTCGCGTCATGATCATCGCATAACCTGCACCTGCAACTGTTGTTGTAGTAATCTATGAGCCACGAGGACTCAGCAATCCCATTACCATGGGTATCAAGACTAGCAAAGCTTAATGGGAAAGGAAGGGGTAAAGTGGTGAGGTTGCAGCAGCGACTAAGCATATATGGTGGCTAACATACGCAAATAAGAGCGAGAAGAGAGCAAACGGAACGGTCGTGAAGCTAGCAATGATCAAGAGGTGATCCTAAACTCCTACTTATGTCAAACATAACCCAAAACCGTGTTCACTTCCCGCACTCCGCCGAAAAAAGACCATCACGGCTACACATGCGGTTGATGCATTTTAATTCGGATCTGGTGTCAAGTTATCTACAACCGGACATTAACAAATTCCCATCTGCCACATAACCGCAGGCACGGCTCTCGAAAGTTTATACCCTGCAGGGGTGTCCCAACTTAGCCCATCACAAGCTCTCACGGCCAATGAAGGATATTCCTTCTCCCAGGAAGACCCGACCAGTCTCGGAATCCCGGTTTACAAGATATTTCGACAATGGTAAAACAAGACCAGCAAAGCCGCCCGATGTGCCGACAATCCCGATAGGAGCTGCACATATCTCGTTCTCAGGGCAACACCGGATAGGTCAGCCTACGAGTAAAACCAGCCCTCGAGTTGCCCCGAGGTGGCCCCGCAGTCTGCCCGGTTCGGACCAGCACTTAGAGAAGCACTGGCCCCGGGGGGCTAAAATAAAGATGACCCTCGGGTTGGCCGACCCGAGGGAAGGGTATAGGTGGTGGTGAGGCAAATGGTAAAACCAAGGTTGGGCTTGCTGGAGGAGTTTTATTCAAAGCGAACTGTCAAGGGGGTCCCATAAATCACCCAACCGCGTAAGGAACGCAAAATCCGGGAACATAACACCGGTATGACGGAAACTAGGGCGGCAAGAGTGGAACAAAATACCAGGCATAAGGCCGAGCCTTCCACCCTTTACCAAGTATATAGATGCATTAATTAAATAAGAGATATTGTGATATCCCAACATAATCCTGTCCACCACGGAGCAATCTTCAACTTCACCTACAACTAACAACGCTATAAGAGGGGCTGAGCAACGCGGTAACATAGCCAAACAACGGTTTGCTAGGAAGGGGGAAAAGGTTAGAGGCTGACATGGCAATTTGGGGAGGCTTGAAGAACAATTGATAGGTAGCGCATCATAGCGATAGAACGAAGCAACTAGCATAGCAATGATAGTAATGAGATCCAAGGTAACGGTCATCTTGCCTGAAATCCCGCAAGGAAGAAGAACGAGTCCATGAAGAAGACGAACGGGTGAAGCCGAACCAAGCGTAGACGAACGAATCCTCACGATCGCAACGAAACAGGAACTATCGAGAAGAAGCACACAACATGGTAAACACACCACACATATACATGACATGATGCTCAACCAAGTATGATGCAAGACAAGACTACATGAAGCTACTCATGGCAAGAGATGATGCATACAAGAGCAACACATCAAAACAAGTTTAAATGAGGCCGGGAACAACATATAACAATTCCAGTAAGTCCTCATATGCAAATTTCAAAGTTGGTCCAGATCTGAACAAACATTAAGTTGAAGTTGTTAAACAGCAAGTTAAGATGCACCAAGATGATCTACACGAGATTCTAGCCAAGTTACATATAAAGTTCATTTAATTCGGAGCTACGGCCTAGAAGATATGAGCAAAACAAGTTAAACATGGCATTGGTGCAAAATGCATACAAACATCAAACAAACACTCTCAAACATGGATGCAACATGATAATATGAAACTTCATGCAAAATCAAGCAAGTTTGATATAGAGCACACTCAAAACGGAGCAACGGTTCAACACATACACTCTACAAATTTAAAGGACAAGCTGTCCAAAACAGCAACTAGGCATCTTGCAAGCATCAAAACAACAAGCTACATCACCCCAACATAAGAACAAAAGGCACGGGCATGAAGTACAGGTAAAGAATGATAAAACATGAACAATGAGCTATCTCCAGAAAACACTAGAACATGCTCAAAAGGTCATGGCAAGATTGCAAATAATAACAGTTTCAGACTTAGCAGAAAATAATATAATGTTGCAATGTTTAGAGCTATCAAATAACATGTTACAGGAACTTAACATGGCAAACAAAGGCATGGAATGCTAATACTAAAGACAAATAACAAAACTCCCTTACTGGACTAATTCCAAAGATCAACAGAAAACATGGTAGCATCCATGCAAATATGGCAAATGATATGACAGATTCATACATCGCAGGAACAACAATAACTAGGCATGTTGGTGAGCTTGTATCACTCACCACAGAACAATACATGGCATGACAAAGTAATCAACAGTAAGAATACATGTTTATGGAGCTAAGAATGGCAATAGCATAGTCATAGGGTACATGAATCACTAGCAACACACATGGCAAAACTGAACTTAAAGTTAACAGGCTGACAACAACATTATTTAGCAATTTGAGAGCAAGATTACAACAAGCTACAGCAGGCTATAAATGCAACTCGGGGCATGGATGGATAGATCATGACATGTATAACAAAACATCCTTAGTTAACATCTCCAGATTATGCATATAATGACTTGTAGCAGCAGGTTTACATAGCACCATGATATAGCAGAAACAGTCTAGCAAGACAGTAACAGCAAGTACCCTACTTCACGAGCTCGATGCGCTCACTACAAAACTCACAAAAAATACATGGATTGCTCCACTGTGAAGATGGCATGATGTAGTACAAAACACATGTAGAGCTCATGCTCATAGGATGCACACACAAAATGCAATAAAAAAGACAAAACAGCAAGTTCTGTTAACAGACAGCAGTTAACATCATATAGAACTCTTGCAATAATGATTAGGGCATCAAGATGAAGTCAAACAAGCATGGCACAATGGAATGAAATGAAGAGCATCTCATGATGAACATTTTGATATAACATATGCATGAATCGGAGTTACGAGCATGGAGATATGGCATGTCGAAAAGGGAACCAGAATGTCACAGGGAAAAAGGACGGGCAAAATTTTACCCTCCGGATCTGTTCTAGGGTTTCGGCGCGGCATGGAAACCGAGGATGGCCGGCGTTAGAGGAGGTGGAGGAGTCCGGCGAGGCACGGGGCGGCGAATCCGGCGACGGGGAACCATCCTCCGGCCGGATCTCGCCGGATCCGGCACGGGGTGAGGTGGCAGGGCGAGGGACGGCGCGGACGGCGGCATGCGGAGGCGGGACGACGCAGAGCGGCGCTGCACCGACGTGGTGGAGCGGTGGTGGCGCGGGCGACGGCAGCAGAGGCGAGGCGACGAGGACGGCGACGAACGGGCGCGGAGCTCGGGTGAGGTGCGGCAGGTTTGCCTGGGAGCCGGGCGGCTCATCGCTAGGGCGCGGGAGCGGGCGCCGGGCCGCGCGAGCTGCGGCGGCGCGCCGGACTTCTGCGCTGGCCCGCGATGGGCCTGGCGGGCGGCGGCGCGGGAGGCGATTAGGGGCGGCGATCGGCGGCGGCGCGGCTGGCTGCTGGCACGCCAAGTGGCGGCGGAGGAGCGGGCCGGCGCGGAAAACGATGAGGGCGGCGACTAGTGGTAGGTAGAGGGCTAGGGGTGCCCAAGATGGCAAGGGGGCCTTCTTAAATAGGCAGGGGTCTAGGGTTAGGGGTTTTGGGGGGGTTTGGGCCTCCGATCGTCATCGGACGGCTCCAGTCGAGAGGGGGGGAGGGATGGCGCAGATGGATGAGACCGAAAACGTCCGACGAATAAACCGGCAACGGTGCCGCTACGTAAGACGGTTGGGCTATCAAACGGACTCCGAATGCGAAGAAACTTGACAGGCGCTCTGTCTACACTATACTAAGACCGCTCGCCAAGTTCCATCCCATTCCGAGAACATTTTATGCCACTCACGAAACGAGGTCTGAGAGGGCAACGGGTGCGTGTGAGAGGGTCGGATCGTGAAACGGACAACGGGGAAAATGCTCGGATGCAAGAGACGAACACATATGCAAAATGAGATGCACATGATGACATGACAAAATGCAACACGCAAGCAAACGACATGGCAACGACGGCGAATAGCTGGAAGACACCTGGCGCATCGAATCCGGGGCGTTACACAGTCACACCCCACCCCAAGCAAAAGTTTGTGAGGAGAATGATTAAGTGGGCCAAGAAAAATGACATGTGGTGAGACACGATTCGCCGAAACGTCCGCCGGCGCCCCAAGAGATCCCCAGCGCGCCGGGTTTCGCCTGGGTTTGCCGGCGCTATTTTGACGTCCTGGGGGGCGTTGGGGCTGTGGTTGGGCCGTTTTTCGGCGAAAAGTGCCGTCCGAACCTAAAACCGAGCCTAAAAAGGTGTCCTGGGGAAGCGTCGTGGGGGGGCTAGTGGAGATGCTCTTATGGAGCGGGTCGAACAAACAAACTCAATGGTTCTCTATTTTTGCTTTCTACTCCCTCCGTTCTAAAATAGATGACTTTAGTATAAAGTTGAGTCATCTATTTTGGAACGGAGAGAGTACTTCCGTAGACCAGACCCAATGAAAGAAGAAACATAATAGATGTTCCATTTACTGGATCAGCACATGTAATGTCGTCCGAACTGCTTATCCTTCTTGCCGTGAGTTTCAGAATCCTATCTTTTTCACACGAATATTTTATGATATATTGTCTTTAGGTCGGACCATTATATTTAGTGTCTAGGATATACCTGATGAATGAGATGATTCTAACTAACTGAATACGTAGGCCACCGTAGATATTTCCATTTTATTCTTGTTGGACTTGTGAAAAAGAAACACATCCTTTTTTCAGGATCATGCAAAATAAATACATGCAAAGTTATTTTTATGTGAGTCTTTTTTTTAGTATCATCCATGTATTAAGAGCATGATATTGCCTCTTTTGGGTTAAGATCCGGCATGACTTTTTTTGATAAACAGATCCAGAGTGGCTTTGGTCTAGAAAACTTTTAATTTAGTTACTTGGTTTTATTAAGAGAGATGAATAATTGAATATACTGATGGGCTTTTTAATAAAATACAAAGAAAATGGATCTTATCCATCTGCGCGTGTTCAATTGCAGGGAAAAAAGGATAGTTTTAATACGTGTCAATGTATTCAATTTGAAGAGAAAGGTGATGTAGCAGTGCTTCTAACATATATTCTTTCAACTTTTATCTCAGCAATAATTGCTTCTTTGGTTGCTTGCAGCACGTATACATGGCAACACTTTTTTAATTAGAACTGGCAGCACTTTTTCTCTCTCTTCTTTTCTGTCCGATTAGGACAATCAACGCTGTCACCCGTATATGTGTAGGACTCTAAGTCGTGTATATGTGTCTCTCGGGCTACCTTTTTTTAGAAAAACATAGTTGTAGTTTTCTTTACGTATGTGGCAGCACTTTTTTCTCCCTTCTTTTCTTTCCTATTAGGACATGCAATGCTTCCACCCCATACATGTGCTTGACTCTAACACGTGCATATGCGTGTCTCCGGCAACCTTTTATAGAAAAACATAGTTGTAGTTTTCTTTTTTTTTTTTCCTTTGTTTACAAATTTCTTATTCGTACACGTTGTACGTGTCGGTTCAACCTATATAACTTTTGGGCGTCACGTAATATCTTCAAATCTCAGCCGTAAATATTACTAATCAACGATGTATATTATTTTAGCGTATGTGGAAGAACGTGGTGTCTTATTTGTCTTCTGTATTATGTATATAATTGTAGTTTTCTTTACGTATGTGGCAGCACTTTTTTCTCCCTTCTTTTCTTTCCTATTAGGACATGCAATGCTTCCACCCCATACATGTGCTTGACTCTAGCACGTGCATATGCGTGTCTCCGGCAACCTTTTATAGAAAAACATAGTTGTAGTTTTCTTTTTTTTTCCTTTGTTTACAAATTTCTTATTCATACACGTTGTACGTGTCGGTTCAACCTATATAACTTTTGGGCGTAACGTAATATCTTCAAATCTCAGCCGTAAATATTACTAATCAACGACGTATATTATTTTAGCGTATGTGGAAGAACGTGGTGTCTATAATAGATAGATAGATAGATAGATAGATAGATAGATAGATAATAGATAGATGCCTCCTCCTCATGGCAAGCAATTAGCCATGGTCTGGATTTCGTAAAGAAAGGATTCATATGGCGTGTTGGGAATGACAGAAGTATAAGAGTGTGGTGAGACAATTGGATCCCCCGACCTTTTTCATTTAGGCCCATCTCACAGCAAGGCGTGTGTTGTATTCGTTTCGTCTCTGACTTGTTGAATGATAATGGTTCGTGGAAGATTGAGCTGCTCTCTCAATATTTCGTTGCTGCTGATGTTGAAGAGATCCTAAAGATCAGAGCTTCGCCAAGATTGGATGATGACTTCCGTGCATGGGCACCTGAAAAACATGGAATTTTCACAGTTAGGAGCGCCTACCGTCTGGCGTTTGATGAGCTGCACCGCGGGTCCGCGTCCTCCTCTGGTACAGCGCCGACGGGAGTTAGGAGTTGCCGGAAATTCATTTGGAACTGCGGAGCTCCACCAACGATTGCAAATTTTGCATGGCGAGTGGCAACGGATAGTCTGCCGACCTGGAAAAATAAGTGTAGGATCGGTCTCGAGATCACTAGTATATGCCCAGTGTGTGGGGTTGAGACATAAGACAACTTCCACCCCTTTGTGAAGTGTCAATATGGCCGGGACCTCTACAGATTAATGGCAAAAATATGGAGATTGCCCAATATGGATTCGTTCATACCTACTGGCAAAGAATGGCTGCTACATGTCCTAGCTCACTTGAGCAATTTCAAACGGTGCATGATGTTGATGATCTTCTTGAGATGTTGGTATGTCTGGAATGAGCTAGTACACTCAAAATCTGCCCCACCAATGGACGTATCCATCAGGTTCTTGCTAAGTTACATGGAGTCTTTGGTGGCAGTAAAATCAAACCCGCTTTCTGAACCAGCTAAGGGGAAGTCTGTTATCTCCGTGGGCGGTGCTACTAAATTTACAGGAGAAGATGTGGCCACATTGCCGAGTTGGTCTAGACCAGTGAATGGATGGGTGAAACTTAACATAGGTCTTTTATTTCGAGTGACATAGCCAGAGCAGGGATGATCGTGAGGGGCTTGGATGGAAAGATTATCTTCTCGGCATGCAGGGCTCTGTTCTCCTGCAGAGATGCTTTGGAAGCTGAACTCTGCGCCTACATGGAGGGGCTCTCCTATGCTATACAGCGGTCAGATTTGCCTATTACAGTTGAAATGGATTCACTTGTGGTGATGTCTATGATCACATGTGACGGTTTTGACTGGTCTGCTTATGCTTTTTTAGTAAAGGAGATTATATATCTTCTTAGTCTTCGTCAACCTTGTATTATTCTTGTCTCACAGTCGCAAAATAAGGCCAGCGGCAGTCTAGCTGCTTTTGGTAGAGCTCAAGGTAGAACCATGACTTGGATAGGATCGGCTCCTCCCGATGTGTTAGAACTGGCAGCGATGGATTGTACTGGTGTTAATTGAGTAATACAAGCTTTGCTTGAAAGCTTGCCTCAAATTCTCTGGCTACTTGGGCTAATAAGCACACTAGATCCTTGGAAACTTCTGATATATGTCCATTCTGTGCGATGGAGCGAGAGGACACGTTCCATGTCTTCTGTAGGTGTCCGCAAGCGGTCGCTCTTTGGAAGGCTATGGCGAAACACTGGAAGTTGCCGGATATTGCAGGAGTTTGTCCCACGGGCGTGGAGTGGCTATTTGATGTGCTGCATGAACTTGGAGATGATGATCGCATGCATGTGCTAATGATTTTTTGGCGCACTTGGCATGTACGTAATGAGATAGTACATGATAAGCCACCACCACCAGCGGACGCATCATGCCGATTCTTGCAGAGCTACGCACATTCGCTAATTGGCATCAAGTACGGCCCTGCAACCGATCAGTTAAAAGGAAAGACTCATATTGATGTTGACGGACGCCCACTGGTTTTAATACATGAGAAGGTTGCTACTCAGGCTGCTAGTTGGACTCCTCCTGTACATGGCCGGGTGAAGCTAAATGTAGATGGCGCTTACATCAAGGAGACGGGTGAGGCAGGTGCCGGGATGATCCTCCGCGACAGCACCGGTGGGGTAGTTTTCTCCGCATGCAGAAATCTCCTGAGCTGTGCGAGTCCATTGCAAGCTGAGTTAGCTTCATGCCTAGAGGGGCTCAAGTTTGCACTACAATGGTCAGACTTTCCGATCGATGTTGAGATGGATTGTAAAGTCGCGGTAGATACCATTCAGTCACAGTCCATGGACAGGTCGATGAATGCAATGTTGGTGAATGAAGTGAGGAAACTTCTTGGTGAAAGGGATAGCTCAATTTCTCATATTAGTAGGAACCAAAATGTTGTAAGTCATAGACTAGCTATTTTGGTCTTGTTGAAGCCCGTACGGCTCTCTGGATTAGTTCGGGTCCTGCTAATGTACCACAACTTTGTATGGAGGACCTCCCTCCTAGTTGAGCAATGAAATCCCTTTAACCCCGCAATTTTTTTTTGAGTAATACAAGTTTTGAACCCGTAAAAATAAAAACTCCTAAGCGTCATTCTTTTTTTTTGAGAAATACTCGTAAGCATAATTGATCCAATATTTTTAGGCACGCGAGCAAGTAGACACTAGAACGAGAGCCCAGCTCAACCATCCCAAATAGGGCCAGGCCCAGGCAGGTTAATTTGTTGACGATATTGATATTTGACTGTATTCGAGTAGATGATTTTTCATATAAAAAACTTTTTCATCCGAGTTAGTATGCAAAAGTTATGCTCATATTTACAAATTTCAGAGAGATTTTGCAAATAAAGTCGAAATTCATATTTGCAAATTTTCCCAACAACTAGACCACATATCACATGGGAAACTTATTTTCTTTTATTTTTTTGACATTTCCATCATTTTCTTTTTTTAAAAAAACTGAAAAGGCGATCCAGGGGGGTAGAGTTTGAAAATGGGACCTTTAGTACCGGTTCGTGGCACAAACCGGGACTAAAGGTCTCAACCCCATTAGCAGCGGTTCGTGCCTCAAACCGGGACTAAAGGTCTAATCTTTAGTCCCGGTTTGAGGCATGAACTGAGACTATGGGCATCGATTTTTAGTCCCGGTTTGAGGCACAAACCGGGACTAAAGGGCACAGGTGAACCGGGACTAATGCCTTAGCCGCACAAACCGGGATAAATGCTCACATTAGTCCCGGTTCGTGATTGAACCGGGACTAATGTGAATATTGGCCCGGAACCTTAGCCCTGTTTTCTATTAGTGTTCTCACTCACGCACGGCACCTCTCTCTCTTCTCATTTCTCTCACAAAGCACCGCTGCTCCTTTCTCTCTCACACATAACCTCTCTCCCGCGAGAAAACGTTCTATGCTCTCTCTCTCTCTCAGGAAAACATGTTCTTTCTCTCTCCTCTCTCTCCCTCATAGCACCTCTCTCCTCTTTCACGTCATTTTTTCTTGAAAAAAACATGCTCTCAGAGTTGGAGAGATGAATGCTTTCCTTGACTAAAACTGTTACAATGTACAGGAGATATAAAGGGCAGGTGCTCCTAGAATTGAGGCACGCAGGCCACGAGCACTGCCGATCCTACAATGTAGGGTGGACGCAGCCACCAAACTATAACAGAATACAACGTATACATGTATGGTTTAACACCCCCCCTCAGCCGGAACGCCGTTGGGTAGGACGTTCAGGCTGGCACGAAACTCATGAAAAACCAGTGATGGTAGCCCCTTGGTGAACAGATCCGCGAACTGTGAACTGGAGGGTACATGGAGCACACGAGCCTCGCCCAAGGCAACTCGATCACGGACAAAGTGGAGATCAATCTCAATATGCTTGGTCCTCTGATGCTGCACGGGATTGGAGGCGAGGTAGGAGGCGCTGATGTTGTCACAGTAGATGACGGTAGCACGCATGGGCGGTCGATGGAGCTCATGTAAAAGTTGCCGGAGCCAGCAAGATTCAGCAACGCAATTCGCAATTCTCAGCACTCGATCTGGACACGGTCGCTTGGCGTTTGGAAGACCACGAGATGATGTTGTCGCCAAGAAAGACACAAAAGCCCGAAGTGGACTTACGCGTGTCTGGGCAACCCGCCCAGTCCGCATCTGTATATGCAAGAAGATCAGTGGAGGAGGATTTGTAGAGCTGGATGCCGTAATGCGAAGTGCCTTGGAGATACCGAAGAATCCGTTTAATGAGCTGCATGTGTGTGTCGCGGGGCTCATGCATGAACAAACACACTTGTTGCACGGCATAGGCAATGTCGGGCCGGGTGAGTGTGAGGTATTGGAGAGCACCAGCGATGCTCCGGTAGTATGTGGGATTGGAGAGGGGACGACCATCATGAGAAGATAATTTGGCGGTGGTGTCGATGGGTGTGGACACAGGCTTACAATGAAGCATGTTGGCACGGTCGAGGATCTCCAGGGTGTACTGCTGTTGGTTGAGGAAGAGCCCAGAGTTGTTGGGTGTGACATTAATGCCGAGGAAATGGTGAAGAGAGCCAAGATCCGTCATGGAGAACTCCCATTTGAGAGCATCAATGATGGTAGTGAGGGTGTGGGTGGTGTTGGCAGTGAGAATTATGTCGTCAACATATACGAGCAAGTATGCAAGAGACGTCCCACGACGAAAGATGAACAAGGAGGAGTCACTCTTGGCGGCAGAAAACCCGAGGGAGACTAAAAACGACTGAAAGCGAAGAAACCACGTGCGCGGGGCTTGTTTTAAGCCATAGAGAGATTTGCGCAGAAGGCAAACATGATCAGGACGGTCGGGATCAACAAAGCCAGAAGGTTGAGAGCAGTATACGGTTTCCTTGAGATCGCCATGGAGGAAAGCGTTTTTGACATCCAATTGATGGATGGGCCAGGAGCTGGATGTGGCGAGGGAGAGCACAACGCGAATGGTTGCTGGCTTGACGACGGGGCTAAAAGTCTCATCATAATCGATGCCCTCGCGTTGATTGAAACCGCGGACCACCCAACGTGCTTTGTACCGTGCCAAGGAGCCGTCGGGATGAAACTTGTGCCGGTAAATCCACTTCCCCGTGACAACATTCACACCTGCAGGTTTAGGCACCAAAGACCAAGTAGAATTGGTAATTAAAGCATTAAATTCCTCTTGCATTGCTTGGCGCCAATGTGGGTCTTTGAGGGCAGATTTGTAGGTGGGGTGGAGGGAAGAGATGGGTGGTGTGGAGGAATCAGCAAGAAAGAGTCTTTTGGGCATGCAGTAGCCGCGTTTTGCTCGTGTAAGCATTTTGTGTGGGTTATGTGGGGGTTGGACTGGTTGTGCATGGCGGGGGAGGCGTGGCGGAGTGGTATTGGAGCTGCATGCCTCGGAGGCCGAGGCAGATTCGGTGGAGCCCGCGGCTGGTGGCGCAGAGGGGGCAGGCGCGGAATTAGTGGCGGGGCTGGTAGAGCCGACAGGTGCGGAAGGCGAGGTGGATCGCGACAGAGAGGTGGGAGTGGAGCCAGACGCGGAGGTCGAGGCGGATGTGCCGTGGGAACCGGGCGAAGCAGTGCGCGGGGAGGGGGGACCCGGCGATGTGGGTGGGCTGGTGGTTGGTGGGGCACTGCATGCGGGGGCAGGAGGGGTCCCGGGCCAGTACGAGGCTGGCGGCCGATCCGAGGACGATACGGCTGGGAGGGCGGGGCGCACTGGATCGAGTGTGGAGGAGGTGCGGTGTGGCCATGCAGGTGGTGGGTTATATGGAAAAATGTTCTCGTCATAAATAATGTGGCGTGACACAATAACGCGGCGAGAAGTCGGGTCAAAACAGCGGTAGCCTTTATGCTCTAGAGGATAACCCAAGAAAATGCAGCGTGTGGAGCGAGGGGAGAGTTTGTGGGGCATGGTGGCAGATGTGTTGGGAAAACAGAGGCAGCCAAATACGCGTAGATGGTCATAGGTGGGGTGAAGGCCGTGTAGTAGGAAGAAAGGTGTGTGATCAGCTATGGCGCGAGAGGGTCGTCTGTTGAGAAGATATGTGGCCGTGTGGAGGGCTTCAACCCAAAAGGGGGGAGTGAGGTTGGCTTGGAGAAGTAGTGTGCGAACAATGTCATTTGTTGTACGGATGAGGCGTTCTACTTTGCCGTTTTGGGGAGAAGTGTGAGGACAAGAGAAACGATAAGCAACACCATTTGTGGAGAAGAATGAGCGTTGAGAGGAGTTGATGAACTCGCCACCATTGTCACATTGCATAGCTTTGATGATAACATTATATTGCGTGTGGACAAACGTAAAGAACCGTTGAAGTATGATGACGTGTCGGATTTCTGGCGCATGGGGAAAGTCCAGGAGTAGTGTGTAAAATCATCAAGCACAACTAAATAATATTGAAAACCTGAGAAACTTACAACGGGAGACGTCCACAAGTCGCAATGGATCAAATCAAATGGTGCAAAAGTTTTGCTAAAAGAGGAAGAAAAGGGAAGGCGCGGTTGACGGCCTAATTGGCAAGCATTACATGGAGAATGTGCTGCATTATTACAAGGGCTAAGAAAATCCTTGGCTAAAGTGGAAAGGGAGTGTGCGCCGGGGTGCCCGAGCCGGCGGTGCCACAAGTCCGGCGTGGAGACGGTGAGGGCTGCTGGTGGAGCGCGATTATTTCCAAAGAAGGGGTAAAGGTCGCCGTCGCTAACGGAGATCAGAAGTACCTTCCGAGTGCGAAGATCCTTCACAAGAAAACCACAAGGGTAAAATTCAATAGAGCAAGAGTTTTCTTTAGTAAAACGACGAACGGAAATAAGACTAGTAACGACGTTGGGTGGGACGAGCACGTCAGTGAGCCTAAAATCAGAGGGGGGAAGGGATGTGGAACCAGTGGTGGTGACAGGGATATGATGACCATTGCCGACAAGAATGGAAGAGGGAACATGCTTTAAGGAACCAAACTTGGTAATGTTACCTTGATGACCTGTCACATGTGAAGTGGCGCCACTGTCGAGGTACCACTCGGGTGCGGGGTGGGAGGGGAAGCTGCCATTGCTGTACGCCGCATTGAGCATCGCCGCGTGCTCCCAAGAGGACGGCGGGTTGGAGTAGTAGGGAGCCGGCGCCGGCGGGGCGTGCTGGTACACGGGGTAGGCCTGCGCATGAGAGCCGGGGCGCGGCCCGAGCACGCCGGCGGCGTTGGGTGGCACCCAGCCAGAGCGTGGATGCGGGAGAGCCATGCCGTAGGGGGCGAAATAGCCAGTGAAGGGGGCCAGTGTTGTTGTAGAGGCCGGGCCACGAGGATCGCCGCGGCCACGCCCTCGGCCACGGCCATGGCCACGGCCGCGACCACGATCAGCACCGTCGCCACCACGGTCACCGCCACGGCCAGGGTTGGTGTAGGCCGGCGGCGGTTGACGCTCAAGGCCCGCGGAGCGGTCACCGCGGTCAGAGGAGCGGTCACCACGGCCAGCGCCGCCGGAGGAGCCCCCAGCGCCAGAGGAGCCGCCACCAGAAAGGGCGAACGCCGAGGCGCTCTCTTCGGCCGCGCGCTGTTCCATGGACTCCTCGGCTAAGACGACATGGGAGAGCACGGTGTCGAACGGCATGGAGGAGGCCTGATCACCAAGAACGACCCAGATCGTGTCCAGACGTTTGTCGAGGTCGTGAAGAAATTGGGTGGTGAGATCCACCTCAGTGACCGCGTGATCGATATCCGCGAGGCCGTCGGTGCGAAGCTTCATGCGGCGAACGTATTCGGTGACGGAGAGATCACCTTGTTTGAGATTGCGGTATTGGCGGTTGAGGATCATATAGCGAGCCGCGCGATTTGCGAGGAAAAATTCATGGATCTTCTTCCAGAGGGGTGAAGGTGGTGGTGGCCCCGACGACATGGTCGACGAGGGGATCGGCCAGAGTGGCATAGATCCAGAGAGCAACATGGGCGTCTAGCTCAAGAAGGTGAGCGCTGGCGTTGGGAGGGAGGGGCTGCTCGATGAGGAAGGAAACACCGTATCGGAGAAGAACCATGAGGAAGAAGGACTTCCATTTATGACAATTGTGAGCAGCGGGATCAAGTAAGAACTTGATGTGATTGGTGATATGGTCGTTGAAGATGGGATGGCGAGGGGCAGGCGGTGGCGGCGCCGGCGGGGCAGAGGTGCCAGTGGTGAAGAGTGGGGCAAACTGGGTGCCGGAGGGAGCGGAGATGGAGTTGAGAAGGGTAGGGTTGGTACCGAAGACGAAGGGCGGGGAAGATGCCGCAGATGTGGCCGAGGAGGTGGCGGCGTCAGACGCCGGCGAGGAGAAGGAGCTCGGGGAGGTGCCGGAGGTCGGGACACCGGAGGAGGACGAGTTGGTCTCGGCCATGGGGATGGGCTGGTCGTTGATACCAAGTTGGAGAGATGAATGCTTTTCTTGACTAAAACTGTTACAATGTACAGGAGATATAAAGGGCAGGTGCTCCTAGAATTGAGGCACGCAGGCCACGAGCACTGCCGATCCTACAATGTAGGGTGGACGCAGCCACCAAACTATAACAGAATATAACGTATACATGTATGGTTTAACACTCAGATAACCGTTCTCACTAAAAACTGTTTGTTGTATGCTCTCTTTCTTAAAAAAACACTCTCTGTCCGGAAGTCCTCTTTCTCGGTCTTCTTTCTCTCTCTCATAGCACCTCTCTCCTCTCTCACATCACCTTTTTCTTAGAAAACATGCGCTCTCACCTCCCCTCTTTCACCGACACACGATGAAAAGATGTGTGGGTTCTCTCATTTTCCTCCCATTTCTTCACCTAGGTGTCAGCATTGAAAACCAACCCACGTGACTACAGTGCTGAACAGTAGCATGCACCTGACATACAATTTCAGTCAAATCTGACTAATGACGCTGCACAGGCAGGAGGTGGTCACAAGAAGCACAAATCACGATGCAAATAGACGCCTACGATAGAGGGTACCGTGGAGCTCCAGCTACACTACAACTTTCTGTATTTGACTAGGTTTTGGGTCTCAGCCGTAGGCCAGGGTTAAAAAAAGTAAACTATCGATCGACCTATCGGGATCGAGATCGATCCATGTCTTCGCCGTCGGTTCGCAATCGCCCACCGGCCATTACCGCCGCTGCTGCCAGCTCCGGCGACGTCTCGCCGTGGACGACCCTGCACGGGGATCTGGTGCGCCTTGTTGGACGGCGGGTGCTGGCCGGGGACCTGCTCGACTACGTACGCCTGCGTGCCTATGACCGTATTTTCTTCTTTCTTCCATTAGTTGGAAGTAGAATGGTATGTATATCTAGTAGTGGGAAAACGGAAACAGAATTGCCACTTTATGATGCATGATTTGAGAGTTCAAGTGATAGAAAATTGCAATCCCTTGATGGATCGTGTTGGTCGGCAAGAGCTTAGGTTTGAAGTGGCCTTGACAGCTCACTGAATGGATGGATGGAAATATCTGCACTTTTTTTGTACCGTGTCCTGTTCTTCTATTGGTTATTACTTGTTAGTAAGAAAAGAAGCATCGTTTTTCTTAGTGAAATCCTGTTATTGCTATTAATCTATTATCATCATCTTTATATCACTTCAGTAGTGGCACTTGGTCGCCGGCAGCGGCTGAAGGATGCGTGGCACTTGGTTCCTCGTCTACCATGTCATTCGTCTTGTACATGCATGCCTCCCTTCTTAGTATTATTATAAATATTCATAAAAGCTCACTCCTGATCGATTATTTTTCCACCGCACCCGTATCCATCAATCCTCAACATATATACTCCTGCTTGCAATTCACAAACTTGTGACAATATGTCGGAACTCCTGCTTGCCGAGTTTTTTCTCGGCAAACATCTTATTCTGATCAACATGACACAGACCCCCCTCGATACTACTAGCCTTGCTGCCTGAATAGATATCATTGGTGTGAAGGGTGCCTCCATATGCCACTGGATCTACTACCATATGTTTAAGCATGATAGCATTCCAAAGGATGTAGAGCGCCAACTCAGCTAGCCCCAATACATCACAAAATCTAGAAAAGGGGACATTCTTGAGACCATGATGCAGAGGGACTTGTGCAGCCGCCGCCATCCTCGCAGCAGGAGGACAAAACCTATCACGACCAACATGTACACATATATAAGTTAATTGCAATATACACCTTCAAGCATGGAGAGGTGAAACAGAAACAAAACACAAAATTATCATAATTAATGTGTTTAGAAAAGCACACTGAATGATTGAATTACTTACATGCAGTTCCAATTCTTCTAAGAGAGGTGCTAATTCCAAAAGATTAACAAACCCCATTGCCCAACTATCATCATATGGATCCCATCCGAGCTCAAGGTTCATGTTCATATTCCTCAAATTGATGAAGCTATTCTTGTTTCCACTGAATCTTAGAACCTGGAGCAGAAATAATGCATGGGTGCAATAATAATAATAATTTGAGACCCAATATGGTCATCGTAAAAAATAAAAATAAAATAAAACGAGGCACTTATACAGAATAAACCTGGTCAAAATTCAATAGTAGAAATAGTTTATCCAGCTGAGGAAGAGCGGTTGGAAGCTCGGTGAAGGTCAAGGTGAAGTCAACATCATAATCATCAAACTCTTGAGTCCTCCTGTTCAACACAAAGGTGACCTCTGACAATTTCAAACAATCACTTAGTAAGATTTGGAGCATGCAACGCTGTGATTTCCAGTTTACAACGGTGTACACAGAGGTACTGCAACCGGCACATCTCCTGTCTCATTTTAACGGTTTTGGTGCAAAGAGTTCAAATATAAAAAAAAACATTCAAAAACTAATATATAGTTTAAAAGATATGGATGTTTTAAATTAGCCAAGGCGAAAAAAAGTTGAATTTGTTGTGTGGGAGAAGAGAGGTAGTGGGCCTGTCACATCCTGTCATGCCAGCATGTGAAGGACAATGGTGGGTCATTAAGCTGAAATACGATTATTTATACTCCCTCCTTTCATAAATAAAAGTCTTTTTAGAGGTTTCAATATGGACTACATGCGGATGTATGTAAACATAATTTAGAGTGTATATTCACTCATTTTGTTTTCATGTACAATATTCTGCTTTCGCGTACTACCTTGATATGCTTGAACTCGACTTCACCTGCGCAAGAATCCACCGACGCCGGGTGGCGCGTGTCCAAAGCCAAACAACACATGGACATCTCTTCTGTTGTTCCATAGGCCACGATTGGCAGCTCATCCTCGTGCTTGTACCAAAGCGACGTAGAGGAGGCACACCTCATCGCCAAGTGAAGGGCATCCTCGCGTCCAAAGGCGGAGGAAGGCGATGCGGATAACGTGATCGTTGTCACACGTATGGCCTAGGGGTCCTCCACTTGTTCAGTATCGTGCGAGGCCAACTAAGTTGACGCTGACGTTAAAATTCCGGCCAAGAACTTCTTCCCTTGCAGCACGGTCGTCTCCTTCAGCACCATAGTCTCCTCCGTTTGCTGGAGGTTACTGGACATGCCTGCTCATAACACGCAACAGCATCGATGACCACCGGTGAAATCCACACCGATTGCTCGCGAGGATGCAAACTCTTGGGACTGCTTGAGTACTTTTCGGTTGACTCGTCGGTGGCCGGGGAGATGAAAATAAAAAGAGGAGGGCCACTTCGGTTACTAGCATGAGCGTGGAAGGAGAAATTACACCCCCCTCTCGGCCTAGACCGGAAGAAGGGGTAGAAGTGGCTTGTCAAATCCGATATCGCATCACAGTGCTTCGATCGAACAGCTATGAATACCTAAGGTTATACTCTACACACTAAAGCACGCATGCTTAGCAAAATAGCCATTCAATGACTTGCAGTGCATCCAGTACTCCAGTTTCTTTACATAAGATACATAGATTGGATACGCCCGAGGAAAAAAAGTGATAATGTCTCACTGTCCTCTCCTATGTGCAACAAGCTTCGAGCTTGTTGAGCTAAACTATAAAGTAGTTCTGGCAATCGTTGAATCTCTAACGCATGTCCAATCAGCCACAACCGTTCCACTGAATCTGACATAAGATTTTGATACATCGATAGTAATGTGACATAATATGCTATAAAAACAATACAACTTTCAGTTCCCAAATGTCTAATATAAGATGTGAAGCTATCAAACTGTACGAGAGCTTGCGTGCCTATTCTATAGTACGTGGACAATTTCTTTCTGCTTCTCGAACCAGGACTTGTGACCTAAAAATGATTCAGTAGAACACACCGGCCCAATTCATTCCACATATGCATGCATGCATGCATGCAGAGACTAGCCATGGTTGAAGCGGCCGCCCGGAATCGGCGGGCTTGGCGCCGAACCATGGTGGTCGCCAAGCATCCTCCGGCCATCCACACCGCCGGCGCCCGTGGCGAGTAGCACCGCGGCTATAAGCACCACAAGAAGGACCACCACTCTCCTCGGCAAGGCTACCGCATACATACTGCTCCCCGTCGATCAGGTCGATCTTGTGATTGTCCAACCCATGTATATTTTATAGACACATATACTATGGTTTTTTTATTTTATTTTGGGTGCAGATCGACGACGAGTCTAGTCTCCCCGACGTGTGCTTCCGGGCATACTTATGACTGGAAAATAAGATCAACGGACAACAAACTAGCCGGTTCAGTAGTTCTGTCCCTAAACACACGCTGAATCTTCCAGTCAGTTAGTATTAAATTATTGCCCCCTGACACACGTCCGATTGACTTGTGTCCTTGCTTACCCACATCAACCTTGCAATTGCTTACCCACATCACTTTTCATTTCATAATGATTCTGACTGGTTTCTTCATTTTCCAATTTTATTAACTTATTATGCGGTTATATTTTAGTAACATACATTCTCATATGCTTTCTAGAATATTTATGGTTATTTAATTTCAAGAGATTTTAGACCATTTAAAACTCAAGGTAGTCTTCCAATAATATGAAAATATTACAATGATTTATCATAGAGAAGACGACTACCTCATTTGTGAAAGAGTCTATCCTGCTTTGCATAGTACTTTTATTTATTTATTTCATTATAGCGACGGCTTATAGGTTTAAATATTCCTTTGTACAACTAGATGACACCCCGCATGTTGCTATGGGAATAGATTGTGATATTTTTGAAGAGATTTGATTGTATGAAACATAAATATTTGAATTAATGATATATGAACTAAAACAAATTATATATTGTAGTTTATTATTGTATGGTTGAGAATATTTATTGAATATAAGTGTCATAATACAATGTAAAAAAAAGCATCCATATTGAGTGAATCATTGATGAGATAGCATGTGTGGTGAGATGGAATGTGTGCATGAGATCAACTAATTATGGAAAACTGTTTTTCATGCATGTTGTTGGTTTTCATTGATGAGGTGCCATGTGTGCATGCCAAGATAATAGAAATAGTGGGGATCAACTATAGTGGTTGTTCCTTGGTCTCGGAATCTTATTGTAATTTTTATTATGTTTGAGATGATTTATACTTTCAGTGAACTTTGATAGTATATCTGGATCATTTAAAAAATAAAAGAAATGAAAATTCAGGTGGGCAATCTCACCATTCATAAATGAAAAAAAAACGAATATCCAACTAAGCCACTATTGCACCACTGTATCTGATATAAAATTGTGATGCACCAATAATAGTCATACAATACAAAATAACTTAATGAAACACTAAAGTATAACAGTCAGTTCCCAATGCACTAGTGGAAAACAGGGAACTAGTCCCGGTTCAAGAGGGCCTTTAGTCCCGATTCTGGAACCGGGACAAAAAGGTCGGGACTAAAGCCCATTTAGTCCCGGTTCGCTTACGGACCGGGACAGAAGGGGCTCCATGTGGCCGCTGCGGGGCGCCCAGGCAGGAGGCCCTTTAGTCCCGGTTGGTAACACCAACCGGGACCAAAAGGCATCCACGCGTCAGCAGCTGGTGGTGTTTTTTGGGGGGTAGGGGGTTTTGGAGGGTTAATTTAGGGGTTTCATATTGTGTTAGCTAGCTAATAGAGAGAAGTGACCTCTCTTTCTCCATGCTTGATCGACGCTAGCTACTATACATATAGAGAGAACTCGGCACACTAGCTAGTAAGCAAATGAATGAACCATTAATAACACAAGATCGTCATGAACATAGACAGAGAGAAGTGACCTCTCTTTCTCCGAGAGATTGGTCCAACAATAAGTTTTCGTATCTATCTGACGCTACTAGCTACATATATACAATATAACATCTCTTACAATCCCTAACATCTAATGTCTATATCAATTTCCAGATGGTATTCTCCCTTCTCATTGATGACATGGTCAAGAAAGTATCCCGCCAATTCCTCTTGAATTGCTCGTATGCGATCATGTGGTAGGAGTTCATCCCGCATCTGCCAGATCTAATTTAAAGAAGGGGGGGGGGTCAATTCATATATATGAATGAAACTCAACACAAATGATGGTAATAAAATAAAATTGTGAAAAATATTGTTTACGTACTTCACATTGTCGGTCAGAGTAGCCCCGCTCATAGGTCGAGTGGCGGATGAAGTCGCAAACGTAGTATCCACAAAAATCATTCCCGACTTCCTGCCACAAGCACTTTATACGGGAAATAGATTTCAATCAAACTGATAATCAAGCATGGTAAATGGTATTGATGAAACTAGAGGGAGATGTGCGGAACAAGCTAGTACTACTTACTTTTGGGTGTGTAAATTGCAGCTCCCCCGGCAATCCTGGAGCAATTCCGGTGAACTCTTCCTAAACCCTGCCAGACAAAGAAAATAATTACTTCATATCGGGAAATGAACAAAGTTGCCAATATGGTGTGATAATGATCGATTGAACTTACTTCTAGAGCATTGCAGTCATGTCCGCATAATCCTGGGGATATTTTCGTCTCGAGTCTAAGACAGTTACTACTCCCCGGTCAAGCTTAATCACTAGCAGAATAAAGTGAAATCTGTGCACGCATACATAACTCATCAATTATACATTACTATAATCTTGAGTAAGCGAAACCGAATATGCACAAGACAGTAACACTCACTTGAAGTTGTAAGGAAAGAGTACTTTCCCTTTGTTTTGATTTCAAAGTAAGGATTGTAGCAGGTTTTTCTCAGTATCTTTGACTCTATTTTTAACCGACCATTCATTTATGGTATTTGGGTTACTGAACCCAATGTTATAGATTTGTGCTTTTTTGCATTCGACGATCTTCAATCTGCATAATATAATGAGGATAAATATATATGCATGTAATGAAAGAGCTGAGCTATAGAGACTTAATTACAGAAGTAATACTTACAGACAGTAGTAAGTCATGAGTTGTTTGTCGAGGGCCATTTGATTGTATTACTGGAATAACTCCACAAATTCAATAGGCATCACCTCAGTTCCAACGAGGCCGTGCTCTTTAATTCCCAGCATCAAAGTATCCCTCCTAGACTCCCTGCAAGTGTTTGTTGGGGAACGTTGTCGGTGTCAAAACAAGCAGATTTCGGGTAGGGGGGCCCAAGCTATGCGTATGAGGACCAATGGTAACTATGGAGAAGGGACAAAATGTTTACCCAGGTTCGGGCCCTCTTAATGGAGGTAAAAACCCTACTCCTCCTTGATTATATTCGAGGGTATAAGGGTTACAAGAGTAGATCTACCTCGAGATCGGTTCGCCTAACCCTAGATAGCTAGCCTAGCAATGTTGTGATCCTGCCTCCGATCTAACCCCTGGTTTATATAGACACCGGAGGGGCTTAGGGTTTTACAAAGTTCGTTTTACAGAATGGAATAACATATCCGAACACCAATACTTGCCATCAACGCATGTGAGAGTCCCCACCGGACACGAGCGATAACCTTTTGTCTTGTATCTTGACGGCCCATCAGTCCGGCCCACATCAATAGACCAGACACCCGAGGACCCCTTTATCCAGGACTCCCATAGTAGCTCCTGAACCAGTCTTCAATGATGATATATTCGGCGCTCAGATAGTCTTCGACATTGCAAGGCGGGTTCCTTAAAGAATACACATCGGCTTTCCTCTGTAAAAGAATTGTATCCGACATAATAAACACAACCCTTAGCCGCGAAGGCAGGATCAAAAATAAAAATAATGTCTTTTATTGAAAACTTTTTTCGACGAAGCGTCAAACTTGATTATTCAGCATTTTGAACCGTTTTCACGCCCCGCGTTCCGTATTTCGAGGCCACGCCCCATTGGCATGTCCTGTCAAAATAGAGATCGTGCCCACTTAATACGGGATTGCATATCAATGATATTTGGGTAATCCAACCGTTTGCGGCGCATGCCTTCATTGGGAATAGGCGACATTCAAGGCACAAGTGGGGGGTGTTGGTATTTTTACTGCCTATAAGAGCGCAAGGGACCCCCACTGTCCTCCCCACACCTTCACATCTCCTCAACCTTCCAATCTCCCAAGCTCTCTGCACCCGCAAAGTCTCTGTCTTTCGCTCCACCACCACCACCTACCCCGACCATGGCCGGAGCTGGCTCCAAGGGCAAGTGGGAGGCCTCCTCCGTGACGGAGAAGGACATAACAGATCTCTGGAGTACGGGGTACCTCGTTGCTGATATTAAGCACCGGCTTCCCTCTGAAGGTCAAGTCCTTCCCACTCCAGAGCCCGACGAGCGGGTCGTCTTCCTTCCCTACTTCCTTAGAGGGTTAGGTTTTCCACTCCACCCGTTCGTCTGCGGACTTATGTACTACTACGGGCTAGATTTCCACGATCTAGCCCTGAACTCATTTCTCCACATATCGGCGTTCATAGTCGTGTGTGAGGCTCTCCTCCGCGTCCGCCCACACTTCAGCCTATGGCTCAAGGTCTTCAATGTGAAGCCGAAGTGGTCAACGGGCAACACGCGGACTGCGGCGGAGCTATTATTAGCAAGCTGCAGAACACCACTTGGCCAAAGGGGGCCTTTGTGGAGACCATGAAGATCTGGAAATAGGAGTGGTTCTACATCACCGAGCCACGCTGCCCTAACTAGGGGGGGGGGGCATTCCGTAGTTCAGATCTGGACCCCCATGAGGCTCACCTCCTAGAACGCGAAGGGCCTCGACTAGGGGTCCCAGACGGAGGTGATGACGATGCAGACGCGCATTACCAACGTGTTGGGGAAGAACGTTGGTCTAACCAACGTGGTTCAGATCATGCTCTTCCGCCGCATTCTCCCCTGCTAGCGCCGGGCTTCCCCCATGTGAGAATTCAAGCCGGAGGTTCCGCGGACGATGCAGCACTTCCTCGGCACCATGCATGAGGGAATGCGGAAACTGTTTTCAAGGCGCAGAAGAGCAGCTGGCCCATGGAGACCGAAGACATCGGCATCAACGTCGCGTATCCGGCCTCTCCGAAGACATATCTAGTTATATATAGAGACACACACACACACACACACACACACAGATATATATATATATATATATATATATATATATATATATATATATATATATATATATATATATATATATATTCGTATATGCCGAACTCATCAACCCGTCTTCGTTGCAGGGTTGGACCAAGAAGTTGGAGCGGATCAAGCGTCCGGCTCCACTGCCCGAAAACCCAGTCACTCCTCAGCTGGAGGAGATGCTGGTTCTGGCGCCTTATCAGCTACCAGAAAAGAAGGCCAAGAAAAAGAACAAGGGGCCCAAGAACGGGCCCTGCCGCAAAGGCCCTCCGGAAGCAGTGTCCGGAGAGGCCGAGCCCGTCTCCTCCCGCGAGGGATACGAGGACGAACAAGAGGAGGAGGAGGAGGATGAGGAGGCGGAGAGCGACTCCCCCCTCAAGACGAGGAGGGGGAAAAGGATAGACCCCAAGAACCTGGAGGGGGCGACGCCGAAGAAAGGGCGAGTAATCCGCTCGGATAGTTCGAACACGGAGTCTGAACACAACCCGTAGCGGGTCCAAGGGAGAAGCCCCTAGCCGAGACGTAAGTATTAGAAACTCACTCGTTCAATTATCTCTTTAACCTGCCTTTGTCATGATCAGTTTCCTTTATGCTTTTCAGCCCTCCGCGCGAGGTCTCGATCCCCTCTTCTTTGACGGGGAACTCGTTAGCCCCTGGGGAGGCGGAGAGTGACGGCTCATCTCGTGCCCTCTCTCCCCCTGCCATGGAGGACACCGAGGTGTCATCCCAAAGCCATCTCCTGGCCGGGGAGGGGTGGATGAGACGGTCCGGAAGGCGCCCGAGGACAACACCTCAGACGTTGTAGAGTGGGGCACGACGACCCCCACAACCATCAAGGGTGGAGGACTTCAGCAGTCCGGGCCCTCGCCGAACACCGTCCCGGAGACCAATACGGCACTGGGATCGGATCAACATCCTCTGTCAATCCAGAGGCCGCTGACACTATGCGGGAGGCACTGGAATGTGCCTCCATCGTAGAACCCTTATGGGTGCGGCTATGGAGAAGGTTCAGTCTGTGAAGAGCGGAGTGACCGAAGCCTTCCACATCCTACTGATAGGCTTCGAGGTAAGCGGTGTAATATTCTTCATAAGTATTCTATGTATATATATGTGAGGCGAAGCCCATGTGTAGACAGTAGCCCCTGAGACTCTGTCCGGACTAGAACAAACCGAACAGAGGATCATCAACAACTAGATAATGCACTGTGTTTGTTTTTGACAGGCTTCGAAGCTGGCGGCTACTGCCCAGGCCACAGAAATTGGCGAGCTCAATCGGAAGCTTCGGCTATCCGATGAGGAACTCGACCGTACCAACAAGCGGTTCGACGAAACCCAAGGTATGTGGTATTTCAGTATATCCGAAAATTATATTCTTGTGTAGTCGGTTTGAAACTGACTAAGGATGTTGTGAATATACTCGCAGTTGGCGCAGCCAAGGTTGAGTCCCTCAAGAGCGCCCTTGCCAAATCCAAGAAGGAGGCAAAGGTGAACAAGGTAGCCATGGACAAGGCGGCCAAGGCTCTAGAGGAAGAGCAAACCACCCACCGAAAACACGAGGCGCGGGTGGGAGAAGTAGAACAGGAGCTCAAGGACGCCATCGCAAGGTGCGAGTCCTTGGAGAAGAAGAGTCCGGAGCAAGCCTCCGGACTTGCCAAAGCTCTTGAGAACCTGAAGGAGGCCGGGGTTGATGCCCAGGGCGCTTGCCAGGAGATACAAGAGGAGAAGCACATTGCGGCTAGTAAGGCCTTTATCACGCAGAGTAGATATAGTAGTAAGAGATATATTTTACTGACCCGAGTTTGGAGTTTTCCAGGCGCCTTTGCTGATCTGGCGGGGAGTATTTTGGATGCCGCCGCATTCTTCCGAGACGAAGAGGGGAGTTCGACGGAGAAGTTATTCTGGTCGCACTACCTTGCGCTAGAACTGCCCGTGCCCCTAAGCGACCAACTGAAGTAGTTGTCCGAGCTGCACAGGGTGGCTGGACTGGCTATGAAGGATGTTATAGTCCGCTTGTGGCCGGACGACTCCATCCCTAATAGTCACTTCATACTTGTGATGAGGCTAGTGGAAGCGCTCCCTCGGATCAATGCCCTCAAGCGGTCGTCCTGCATTGAAGGTGCCCGGATGGCCTTTTCCCGTGTCAAGGTGAAGTGGGTAAAGATGAAGGCCACCGAGATTGCTAATGCAGGGCCGCCTGAAGGGAAAGAGCACTGGCGGCCGAAGAAGTACTTTGATGAGGTCCTTGAGGGTGCCCGCATTGTGGAAGTCCAGTGTTCGAAGGACATGAACTTTGAGTAGTTGAGTCCAATTTGTAAGAGTCATGTAATGATTTCATGCTGTATGCTATTTATGATTTAATTTATCCTCCTATTTTGCTGTTTATATGACTGAAAGTTTACCAGTCGTCGGCTTCAGCCCCCACGTAGATATTAAAGGGATGTTCGGGAACGCATGACATCACTTAATCCAACGTCTTGGTCCGATGTAGGAGGCGTCTTGCGGAGTGAACTAGGCAATCAGACTATGTGGCTTTAGTACTTTCACTCCAGTGTGATTGAGCGCGTACAACGGGCCTCCACTCGTGGTATCACACCTTTAAAGGTAGTGTTACTAGGCTTGATTCGTGATGGGTCGATCCCCATCTTACGGACAGTATATTGATAGATCAAGTTGAGACTGCTTCCTCCATCCATAAGAAACTCTAGTGAGGTGGTATCCGTCAATGATTGGATCAAGAACCAGGGCGGCCGAACCCCCGTGACGGATACTGGTTGGGTGGTCCCTATCATCAAAGGAGATCGGACATGCTGACCATGGGTTAAATTTGGGATTGACATGCTCTATGACATAGATGTCCCGTAATGCGCGTTTGCGCTCCCTTTTGGGGATATGAGTGACATATATCATGTTCACTGACTTCACCTCGGGGGGAAACTGTTTCTGCCCCTGATGACCCGCAAGTATAGGGGATCTATCGTAGTCCTTTTGATAAGTAAGAGTGTCGAACCCAACAAGGAGCAGAAGAAAATGACAAGCGGTTTTCAGTAAGGTATTCTCTGCAAGCACTGAAATTGTAGGTAACAAATAGTTTTGTGATAAGATAATTCGTAACGGGTAACAAGGAATGAAAGTAAATAAGGTGCAGCAAGGTGGCCCAATCCTTTTTGTAGCAAAGGACAAGCCTGGACAATTTCTTATAATGAGAAAAGCGCTCCCGAGGACACATGGGAATTATCGTCAAGTTAGTTTCATCACGCTCATATGATTCGCGTTCGTTACTTTGATAATTTGATATGTGGGTGGACCGGTGCTTGGGTACTGCCCTTTCTTGGACAAGCATCCCACTTATGATTAAGGGAAAATTTTGTTTTTGCCACTCTAGATTTTGCCAATTTTCCTTATGCCACTCTTGATTTTGACATTTCACTTTTGCCACTCTTAGTTTTTGACAACTATCACAATTGCCATTCCCGTGGCAAAAACAAAATTTTCAGAGTGGCAATTGTGATAATTGTCAAAAGCTAAGGGTGGCAAAAATGAAATAAAAATATTTTGCTTTTGCCACAGAATGGCGATTGTGATAATTGTCAAAAACTAAGAGTGGCAAAAGTGAAATGTCAAAATCTAGAGTGGCATAAGGAAAATTGGCAAAATCTAGAGTGGAAAAAACAAAATTTTCCCTATGATTAACCACTATCGCAAGCATCTGCAACTACAAAAGAAGTATTAAGGTAAACCTAACCATAGCATGAAACATGTGGATCCAAATCAATCCCTTACAAAGCAACGCATAAACTAGGGCTTAAGCTTCTGTTACTGTAGCAACCCATCATCTACTTATTACTTCCCAAGGCATTCCTCTAGGCCCAAATAATGGTGAAGTGTCATGTAGTCGATGTTCACATAACACCACTAGAGGAGAGAGAACATACATCTCATCAAAATATCGAACGAATACGAAATTCACATGACTACTAATAGCAAGACTTCACCCATGTCCTCAGAAACAAACATAACTACTCACAAAGCATATTCATGTTCATAATCAGAGGAGTATTAATATGCATAATGGATCTGAACATATGATCTTCCACCAAATAAACCAATTAGCATCTACTACAAGGATTAATCAACACTACTAGCAACCCACAGGTACCAATTTGTGGTTTTGGATACAAGATTGGATACAAGAGATGAACTAGGGTTTGAGAGGGGATGGTGCTGGTGAAGATGTTGATGGAGATGGACCCCCTCCCGATGAGAGGATCGTTGGTGATGACGATGAAGATGATTTCCCCCTCCCGTGGGAAGTTTCCCCGGCAGAACAGCTTCGCCGGAGCCCTAGATTGGTTCCGCCAAGGTTCCGCCTCGTGGTGGCGGAGTTTCATCCCGTAAGCTTGCTTATGATTTTTTTCAGGGTAAAAGACCTCATATAGGAGAAGATGGGCACCGGAGGGCCACCAGGGGGCCCACGAGACAGGGGGGCACACCCAGTAGGGGTGGGCGCGCCCCCCACCCTCGTGGCCAGGCTGTGGGCCCCCTCTGGTACTTCTTTGCTCAATAATTCTTATTAAATCCAAAAAATGACTTTCGTGGAGTTGTAGGTCTTTTGGAGCTGTGCAGAATAGGTTTCCAATATTTGCTCCTTTTCCAGCCAGAATCCCCGCAGCCGGCATTCTCCCTCTTCATGATAAACCTTGTAAAATAAGAGAGAATAGCCATAAGTATTGTAACATAACATGTAATAATAGCCCATAATGCAATAAATATTGATATAAAAGCATGATGCAAAATGGACGTATCAACTCCCCCAAGCTTAGACCTCGCTTGTCCTTAAGTGGAAGCCGATATCAAGAAATATATCCACATGTTTAGAGATAGAGGTGTCGATAAAAAAATAAAATACGGACATGAGGGCATCATGATCATTCTTATAACAGCAACATATATAGATTTTGTTATATGATTTCTTATTCTCAAGTAACAATCTATTCACAACGCCAAGTATGGTTCAGAAACTTCATTGCAACCAACAAACTATAATCTCAGTCATTGAAGCAATTGCAATTTATCATAACATCAGAAAGAGTCAAGAATAGAGCTTTTCAGCAAGTCCACATACTCAACTATCATATAGTCTTTTATAATTGCTAACACTCACGCAATATTTATGGTTATGGAGTTTTAATCGGACACTGAGAAAGATAGGGGCTTATAGTGTTGCCTCCCAACATTTTACCTCAAGGGTAATGTCAACAATAATAGTTAATGCTCACGAACATCCAATTGGATATATGTATCAGGATCTTTCCAACACGAGGTGCTTGCCAAAGGATAAAATTAAAAAGGGAAAGGTGTGGGAATCACCTTGACTCTTGCATAAGGTAAAAGACATAAAGTAAAAGATAGGCCCTTCACAGAGGGAAGCAGAGGTTGTCATGTGCTTTTAGGGTTGGATACATAAAATCTTAGTGCAAAAGAACGTTACTTTATATTGCCACTTGTATATGGACCTTTATTATGCAGGCTGTCGCTTTTATTTCTTCCATAACAAGATCGTATAAAGCTTATTTTATCCGCACTAATAAGTCATGCATATTTGGAGAGCAATTTTTATTGCTTGCAACATGACAACTTACTTGAAGGATCTTACTCGATCCATAGGTAGGTATGGTGGACTCTCATAGGAAAACTGGGTTTAAGGATATTTGGAACCACAAGTAGTATCTCTACTTGGTGCAAGGAATTTTTGGCTAGCATGAGGGGGAAAGGCAAGCTCAACATGTTGGACGATCCATGACAATATACTTCAACTGAGATGTGAGAAAACATAAACCATTACGTTGTCTTCCTTGTCCAACATCAACTCTTTAGCATGTCATACTTTAATGAGTGCTCACAATCATAAAAGATGTCCAAGATAGTATATTTATATGTGAAAACCTCTCTTCCTTTATTACTTCCTATTAATTGCATTGATGACCAAAACTATGTTTGCCAACTCTCAACAACTTTTAAGCCTCATACTTTCTATATGTGAAGTCATTACTATCCATAAGATCAATATGAACTCTTTTATTTCTTTTTATTTTCTCAAGATCATGGCAAGATAGCAAAGCCCTTGACTCAACACTAATCTTTATTATATATAACTCACGGACTCGGTTACATAGAAGGATCACAAAGAAAAACTCAAAACTAATTCAACCCAAGACTTCATTCTACTAGATCTAGATATTACCAAAAGGACTGAACTAAGTAAAACGGTAAAGATAGGAGTGTGATGGTGATACGATACCGGGGCACCTGCCCCAAGCTTGGAAGTTGCCAAGGGGAGTGCCCATACCCATGTGATTATGCCTCTTTCTTCAGAGTTGGTGTTGCAATCTTCTTGGCGATGATGCCCCTCAGGATACGATTCTCCTCCTCGAGCTTATTGACTTGTTGCTTGAGGTCCATATTTTCCTTGCGGAGCTTGCCCGTGATGGCTAAAGCTCCTTTTACCCAAGGATGTTGCATAGCTTCGGGAGAACCAGTGACACTCTTTTTCGTATTTTCATAAGAAAGAAATTTAACATTAGAAGGGATGACCGAGTTTGGAGCAGCTGGGCTCTGTAGTCCCCCCATCATGAATCCTGTTTGGAAGTGAGATGTGACTTCTTGATCCTCCTCCATGGCATCTATCCTTTTCAAGTCGGCCTCCATCTCATCCTCCGTTGATGGCCCAAGGTAATAAGCATCGATGTTTACTCCTGGACCTGGCGTCGAGTGGGACACACGACTCTCCCCGACTGACTCTTAAGAAGACATCTTGCTCTAAATCTCTAACAGAAATATCTCGAAACAAAGACAAAGGATTTTCACGTGATACGGTGGTCAAAACCTTCAGGAGATTATATAATGATTTTTTACCGACCAAAATAAGTAACGCGCAAGAAAACGGAGTCCGGGAGGCACACGAGGTGCCCACGAGGCAGGGGGCGCGCCCAGTAAGGGTGGGCGCGCCCTCCACCCTCGTGGAGGCCTCATGCCCTTCCTGGATTACTTCTTGGTTCCATAAATTTTTAAATATTCCAAAACAGAGAGAAATTGCCATTAGAACTGTTTTGGAGTCAGTTTACTTACCGTACCACATACCTATTCCTTTTCGGAGTCTGAAACATTCTGGAAAGTGTCCCTTATGTATTCCTCCGGGGTTACGGTTTCAATAGTATTAGTTTCAACATTTATGGGATTACCTGAGATATAATGTTTGATTCTTTGACCGTTCACCACCCTCGGGCTTGTGCCTTCGAAGATGTTGATTTTTATGGCACCGGAACGATAGACCTCCTCGATAACGTAAGGACCTTCCCATTTAGAGAGAAGTTTTCCTGCAAAAAATCATAAACGAGAGTTGAATAGCAAAACATAATCACCTACGTTTAACTCACGCTTTTGTATCCTTTTGTCATGCCATCTTTTAACTTTTTCTTTGAACAGCTTGGCATTCTCATAGGCTTGGGTTCTCTATTCATCAAGTGAGCTAATGTCAAATAACCTCTTCTCACCGGCAAGATTGAAATCATAGTTGAGCTCTTTAATGGCCCAATATGCCTTATGTTCAAGTTCAAGAGGTAAGTGACACGCTTTTCCATAAACCATCTTATACGGAGACATACCCATAGGATTTTTATATGCAGTTCTATAGGCCCATAATGCATCATCAAGTTTCTTGGACCAATTCTTTCTAGATCTATTAACAGTCTTTTGCAAAATTAATTTGAGCTCTCTATTGCTCAATTCTACTTGACCACTAGACTATGGGTGATAAGGAGATGCAATTCTATGATTAACATCATATTTAGCAAGCATTTTACGGAAAGCACCATGAATAAAATGTGAACCACCATCAGTCATGAGATATCTAGGGACTCCAAACCTCGGAAAAATAACTTCTTTAAGCATCTTAATAGAGGTGTTATGATCAGCACTACTATTTGGAATAGCTTCTACCCACTTAGTAACATAATCAAGATCAACTAAAATATGTGTGTATCCATTGGAGGCAGGAAAAGGTCCCATATAATCAAAGCCCCAAACATCAAATGGTTCAATAACAAGAGAATAATTCATAGGCATTTCTTGACGTCTACTAATATTACCAATTCTTTGTCATTCATCACAAGACAAGACAAACTTACGGGCATCTTTGAAGAGAGTAGGCCAATAAAAACCGGATTGCAATACCTTATGTGCAGTTCTATCTCCAGCGTCGTGTCCTCCGTATGGTTCGGAGTGACACTTGCGTAGGATCCGTTCCTGTTCATGCTCAGGTACACAACGTCTTATAACACCATCTACTCCTTTATAAAGGTATGGGTAATCCCAGAAGTAATGTCTTAAATCATGAAAGAACTTTTTCTTTTGCTGGTATGTGAAACTAGGTGGTGGTATAAGTTTAGCAACAATGTAATTAGCATAATCAGCATACCATGGAGCAGTATGAGAAGCATTAATGACCGCTAATTGTTCATCAGGGAAGCTATCATCTATAGGTAGTGGGTCATCAAGAACATTCTCTAACCTAGACAAGTTGTCTGCAACGGGATTCTCATCTCCCTTTCTATCAATAATATGCAAGTCAAATTCTTGGAGCAAGAAGACCCATCTAATAAGTCTAGGTTTAGCATCTTTCTTTTCCATAAGATATTTAATATCAGCATGACTAGTGTGAATAGTTACTTTAGAATCAACAATATAAGGTCTGAACTTATCACATGCAAATACAACTGCTAAGAATTCTTTTTCAGTAGTAGCATAATTTCTCTGGGTAGTATCAAGAGTTTTACTACCATACTGGATAATATTTAATTTCTTATCAACTCTTTGCCCTAGAACAGCACCTACAGCATAATCGCTAGCATCACACATAATTTCAAAGGGTAAATTCCAATCAGGTGGCTGAACAATAGGTGCAGTGATCAAAGCTTTCTTAAGTATTTCAAATGCTTCTACACAATCATCATCAAAGACAAAAGGAATATCTTTTTGCAATAAATTAGTCAGAGGCCTAGAGATTTTAGAAAAGTCCTTGATGAACCTCCTATAAAAACCGGCATGACCAAGGAAACTTCTTATACCTTTAATGTCCTTGGGACATGGCATCTTTTCAATAGCATCAACTTTAGCTCTATCAACTTCAATACCTTTTTCAAAAATGTTATGCCCCAAGACAATGCCTTCATTAACCATAGAGTGGCACTTTTCCCTATTCAAGACGAGACTAGTGTCTTCACATCTCTGCAAAATTCGATCAAGGTTGCTTAAGAAATCATCAAAAGAGGATCCATAAACGGAGAAGTCATCCATGAATACCTCACAAATCTTTTCACAGAAATCAGAGAATATAGCCATCATGCATCTTTGAAAGGTAGCAGGTGCATTACATAAACCAAAAGGCATACGTCTATAAGCAAAAGTACCGAAAGGGCAAGTAAAAGTAGTGTTTGATTGATCATCCGCTGACACAGGTATTTGAGGGAAACCAGAATAACCATCTAGAATGAAGAAATGTGTATGTTTGGATAGTATTTCTAGCATTTGATCAATAAAAGGTAAAGGGTAATGATATTTCTTAGTAGCTTTATTTAATTTACGGAAATCAATTACCAACCTATAACCTATAATAATTCTTTGCGGAATCAAATCATCTTTATCATTAGGAAAAACAGTAATACCTCCCTTCTTAGGAACGCAATGGACAGGACTTACCCAATCACTATTAGCAACGGGATAAATTATACCTGCCTCAAGAAGCTTTAGTATATCCTTTCCTACCACTTCTTTCATCTTAGGATTTAACCGTCGTTGATGATCTCTAACTGGTTTGGAACCTCCGTCCAATTTAATTTTATGTTTGCAGAGTGGGACTAATGCCCTTAAGATCATCCAGAGTATATCCAATAGCAGCACGGTGCTTCTTCAGAGTTTTCAATAATATTTCCTCTTCTTGCTCTCATAGGTTAGCACTAATAATAACAGGATATATCTTCTTTTCATCAAGAAAAACATATTTAAGATTATTAGGTAAAGGTTTGAGCTCAAACACGGGATCACCCTTGGGTGGAGGGGGATCCCCTAGGATTTCAATAGGCAAGTTGTGTTTCGGAATAGGACCCTGTTGAAGGAATACTTTATCTATCTCCCTTCTTTCATTCATAAACATATCATTTTCATGGTCTAGCAAATATTAGTCTAACAGATCAGTTGGAGGCACGGCAATAGAAGCAAGACCAATAATTTCATCCTTACTAGACGGTTCTTTATCATGTGGTTGTCTATGAAATTTAGCAAAATTAAACACATGAGTCATATCATCCAAGCCAATTGTAACAACATCCTTTTCGCAATCGATCTTAGCATTAACAGTATTCAAGAAGGGTCTACCAAATATTATGGGACAAAAGTCATCTTGGGGGGAACCAAGAACAAGAAAATCAGCAGGATATTTAACTTTCCCACACAAGACTTCAACATCTCTAACAATCCCAACTGGTGAAATAGTATCTCTATTGGCAAGTTTAAATGTAACATCAATATCTTCTAACTCAGCGGGTGCAATATCATGCATAATTTCTTGGTATAAGGAAATAGGTATTGCACTAGCACTAGCACCCATATCACATAAGCCATGATAACAATGATCTCCTATTTTAACAGAAATAATAGGCATGCCTACAACAGGTCTATGTATCTTAGCATTTGGTTTAGCAATATTAGCAGTTTCACCACAGAAGTAAATAACATGCCCATCTATATTATCATCCAAGAGATCTTTAACTATAGCAATACTAGGTTCAACTTTAATTTGCTCATGAGGTGTATATGTTCTAGGATTACTCTTACGAACAACAGTTGAAGCTTTGGCATGATCCTTTATTCTAACAGGAAAAGGTGGTTTCTCAACATAAGTACTAGGAACAATAGGATCATTATAAGTCATAGTATTTTCTTCAACTGTAATAGATGCAACTACTTTTACTTCAATGGGAGGATTATATTTAAACCTCTTCTCCTTAGGGAGATCAACGTGAGTAGCAAAAGATTCACAGAAAGAAGCTACTATCTCAGAGTCAAGTCCATATTTAGTGCTAAATCCACGAAAAGCATCGGTATCCATAAAAGATTTAACACAATCAAACTTAGGTGTCATACCTGACTCCTTACCATCGTCGAAACCCCAATCTTCCGAGTTGCGTTTAATTATTTCCAATAAATCCCACTTGAATTCAGTAGTCTTCAAAATATAAGAACCAGCACAGGAAGTATCGAGCATGGTGCGATCATTGAGAGAAAGCTGAGCATAATTTTTTTGAATAATCATATCTCTTGAGAGCTCATGATTGGGGCATGAATATAACATTGACTTAAGCCTCCCCAAGATTGAGCGATGCTTTTCTCCTTCGCGAGGCCAGAAATTATATATGTAATTATGATCACGATGAACAGGATGCATAGGATAGAACTTCTGGTGAAACTAGATGATACCCCGCGCGTTGCTGCGGAACTTTTAGCTATAAGGTACTTTTTTTGTAAAAATAGAATATTATGATGAATTAGTTAAAAATTCCAAGAACAATGTGATAACAGTGAGTAATTTAGCCACTGGTAGTAGAATAAGTTTTTGAAAAATATGAACATAGTATATATCAGCCATTGATCCTATTGGATTACCAATGCTTGATTACCGAGGAGGTTACCTTTATATAAGAGTACCAGTTGTGTTATGTGACATTACACTGTATAGAAATAGGATAGAATAGAAAAAAGGGGGGATGTTGTGGAATAGTGCCTCATCATATTTGCACTGTTGCATGTCGAAAGTACATATTACCACATGACATTTACAATGCTAAACTAATAACGATGACTTCCGTTTTTTCCTTTCGAATTTCTTGACACCAGCGCACAACCCCCACAAAATGCAGCTTAGAAGCGTTAACTCACAGCCTTGCTCAACATCAGATAAATAAGCTTGAAGAAGCCAAGCCTGAGCATGGATGTTTGGATCTTCATTTCAAGAATAAGCATCGATCTGTAAGCATAAACCAGTAGATAGCTGCTGGTAAAGCCACTTAGAATTCCATTTTTATTATTACCATATATATGATGAGAGCTATGAAACGAAACAATGGATATAAATTATGAATGTTGTGTGATAGATGAAAGTTTTGCACACCAGGCCTACCAGGCTACAACGATCATAATAAGGTAAAGTCAATAGATTAATCATGCATGTTAAGAAAACTGTGCAGTTTTCTTTTATATGTCCCTATAGTTCCTATGATGGACAAAGATAACATAATAAAATGGTGGTACGGTTGATTACCAATGTTCGGCTGCAAAAAGAAAAAACTAACGATGGTAGATTGCCGATTGTACCCAGACTGATATGGAGCGGAAAGGAGCCCGCTCAGCCGTCTCCTGGTAGATTGAGTTTCAGTTCAGGACTGGCCACATTGTGCATTGGTTCAGGCCAGTCAGGAAGAATCTCCTCAAGCACAACAACCCAGAGGAACGTCCTTTCCTTTTCCCCTAAAAAAAGAGATGAATGCCCTTTTCACTGTACTGCATGACACCGTAAGTACATGCCTCTAAAATTCTGAATCAAACCCGAACATGGTTGTGCGGTGATGGCTTGACGACCATGGCGGAGGCGAGGAGGCGGGGGAGTACCAGCGACCTGCTCCTTCCCGAGGCCACCCTGCTGGATGCCACACAAATTGCGGCCGCGACGGGGATGGCCGCGTCCGATGCGTCTGATGCCACCTCCGCGAGGTGGACCTAGAGTGGAGGAACGACAGGAGGGAGCGTCTCTGAACACCGGCGTGGGGAGGCCGGGGCGGAAGGAGGACCCGGAGCGGCTGGAAAAGATTGGGAAGGTTGTTTAGGGTTCTGCGGACGCCGTCTCGACGATGCAGTGAGCGTATGTAGCCCCGGTGAGGATGGAAGCGCAAGAGTGTGGAAAGTGGAGGGGAGGGGAAGCGGAACGGAGGGTGGCCGAGGGAAGAATGAGAAGCGGCGGCCGGCGAGGAGAAGTGGTGAAGGCCAAACCTGCTCTGTTCGTGGCTTATTGAACCGGATGGCTACAATAATGCATGGCTTGAATTTAGGGGAGAGCAATGGTCAGTTCGCACCGAGGAGGTGGCCTTGAGGTGGGCATGCATGGGTGTGATATGGCTTGCTGACGTGTACATGCTGCATGTCAAGATAAATCACTTAGTGGGGATGAACTTCTTAGATATATAGGATTCCAACTTCAATCGTTTATAATTCCAAGATCATGTATCATCACATAGCCTATACCATGTCAATGCGTCTCCCTTCAAAGATAAAGGGAAGACCTTCCTCTTCACAACATCATCGGGAATACCTACAAGCTTAAATAATCCACAAACTTCATCCACAAAGATAAGGTGTAAATCGGGATGCAATGTTCCATCTCCTGCAAAAGGATTAGCTAGCAGTTTCTCCAACATACCCGAAGGAATTTCAAAGTAAATATTTTCATTAGGTTCAGTAGGTTGAGGAGCAACTATTTGCTCTACTGGTCGAGGCAAAGATGCCCCAAACAAACCCCTCAAAGGATTAGTTTCCATAGTAACAAGTGACAGAAAATTTCAGCACACTATATAAATGTTTCCTTACCAAGTTCCACTCACCAAAGGCGCTTCACTCCCTGGCAACGGTGCCAGAAATGAGTCTTGATGACCCACAAGTATAGGGGATCTATCATAGTCCTTTCGATAAGTAAGAGTATTGAACCCAACGAGGAGCAGAAGGAAATGACAAGTGGTTTTCTGTAAGGTATTCTCTGCAAGCACTGAAATTGTAGGTAACAAATAATTTTGTGATAAGATAATTCGTAACGGGTAACAAGCAATGAAAGTAAATAAGGTGCAGCAAGGTGGCCCAATCCTTTTTGTAGCAAAGGACAAGCCTGGACAATTTCTTATAATGAGAAAAGCGCTCCCGAGGACACATGGGAATTATCGTCAAGCTAGTTTCATCACGCTCATATGATTCGCGTTCATTACTTTGATAATTTGATATGTGGGTAGACCGGTGCTTGGGTACTGCCCTTTATTGGACAAGCATCCCACTTATGATTAACCCCTATTGAAAGCATCCGCAACTACAAAAGAAGTATTAAGGTACACCTAACCATAGCATGAAACATGTGGATCAAAATCAGCCCCTTACGAAGCAACGCATAAACTAGGGTTTAAGCTTCTGTCACTCTAGCAACCCATCATCTACTTATTACTTCCCAATGCCTTCATCTAGGCCCAAATAATGGTGAAGTGACATGTAGTCGACGTTCACATAACACCACTAGAGGATAGACAACATATATCTCATCAAAATATCGAACGAATACCAAATTCACATGACTACTAATAGCAAGACTTCACCCATGTCCTCAAGAACAAAGGGAACTATTCACAAAGCATATTCATGTTCATAATCAGAGGAGTATTAATATGCATAATGGATCTGAACATATGATCTTGCACCAAGTAAACCAATAAGTATCAACTACAAGGAGTAATCAACACTACTAGCAACCCACATGTACCAATTTGTGGTTCTGGATACAAGATTGGATACAAGAGATGAACAGGGTTTGAGAGGAGATGGTGCTGGTGAAGATGTTGATGGAGATGGACCCCCTCCCGATGAGAGGATCATTGGTGATGACGATGATGATGATTTCCCCCTCCCGGAGGGAAGTTTCCCTGGCAGAACAGCTCTGCCTGAGCCCTAGATTGGTGCCGCCTCGTGGCAGCGGAGTTTCGTCCCGTAAGGTTGCTTATGATTTTTTTCAGTGTGAAAGACCTCATATAGCAGAAGATGGGCACCGGAGGGCCACCAAGGGGCCCACGAGACAGGGGGCACGCCCAGTAGGGGTGGGCGCGCTCCCACCCTCGTGGCTAGGGTGTGGGCCCCCTCTGGTAGTTTCTTTGCTCAATAATTCTTATAAAATCCAAAAATGACTTTCATGGAGTTGTAGGTCTTTTGGAGCTGTGCGGAATAGGTTTCCAATATTTGCTCCTTTTCCAGCCAGAATCCCCGCTGCCGGCATTCTCCCTCTTCATGATAAACCTTGTAAAATAAGAGATAATAGCTATAAGTATTGTAACATAACGTGTAATAACAGCCCATAATGCAATAAATATTGATATAAAAGCATGATGCAAAATGGACGTATCAGACCCCCGGTATACGGCTGAAGGGGCTCGTCATCGTCTTCGCTTGGAGGCCCTTTTCCCTTGTGTTCGGTATGTAACTTACTGACATGTTTGAAAACCCAACAGTTCCTACTGGTATGATTGGCAGGCTTATCGGATGTGCCATGAATCTGATAGGGCCTCTCAAGGATTTTATCTAAGCTAGATGGCTCATCTTTATTGCCTTTCAAAGGTTTCTTCCGCTGACCGGACTTAGGACCGCTGAATCCGGCATTGACTATCGTATCGTCCGCGTCATCATTGTTGTTGTTCCGATGTTTGTGTTTATTTCGGCGAGGTTTACCATTGCCGTCCCGCACTTTGGGTTGCCTGAGTTGTTGCTTCTACGAGCCAACCAGCTGTCTTCGCCCGCACAGAAGGAGGTCATGAGTGCCGTTAGGCTGCCATGGTCTTCGGTTTTTCCTGTCCAAGGTGTCAGGCGAGCCATTCGTCACAGACACAGTGCTTGAAGGCCGCTTAGGCTTCGGCGTCCGGACAGTCTACAATTTGGTTCTTTTTAGTTAAGAACCTATTCCAAAGCTTGCGAGTTGATTCGCCAGGCTGCTGGATTATGTGACTCAAGTCGTCAGCATCCTATGGCCGAACATAAGTACCCTGAAAGATGGCCCTAAAAGCATCTTCCAAGTCTTCCTAGGTTCCAATGGAGTTTTCTGGGAGGTTGTTTAGCCAGTGCCGTGATGGGCCTTCCAGCTTTAGGGGAAGGTATCTAATGGCATGTAGATCATCTCCTCGGCCATATGAATGTGGAGAAGGAAATCTTCAATCCAGACGGCCGGATCCGTCGTCCCATCATACTGTTCGATGTTTACGGGTTTAGACCCTTCCAGAAATTGGTGTTCCATAACCTCGTCGGTAAAGCATAGGGGTGTGCGGCCCCTCTATACCGCGCAATGTCGTGGGAGAGATCGGCTGGCATCTGAGTTTAGTTCTGACCCCGAGCATAGTAACGATCGTCACGCCGGGCTTCATAGCCATTGTCTCGTGCCGGGGCATGGCCCCTTGATCCGTAGATTGATCTGGTCTGACCAGCTTTATTGGCTAGGTAACCTTGCAAGTTGTACGTGTATCCCGCGGCTGTCGTCTCCCTGCCTCTTCGGCGAGGGGCTGCGGGTTGGTGTTCGGCTTGATATGTTGTTTTGTCCCGTCCACGTGGTGATCGGTCTGGTAGGTTTGCCTGATTATATGTCGACGGTATTGGTTCAAGGACTTCTTCGTCGAATTGAGGCAGCAGCTTGCGCCTAGGGTAACTTTTGACAGGTCGCTCTTGCGGTATTCCTCAGCGGCCAGGACCTTTGTCCACCTTTCATTCAGTGTGTCTTGTTCTTCTTTGAGCTGCTGCTGCTTCTTCTTCTTCAGGCTCCGGGCTGTAGCAATGAGCTTCCTCTTAAAGCGTTCTTGGTGGAGGCGTTCTTCTGGGACAATGAAGTCTTCAGATTCTGGCATGTAGTTGATGTTCTCTGCATCTTCGTTGTCAGCGTGTCCGGAGCTGTATTCACCCTCTTCCCTTTTGTCCTATTCGGACATGGGTTCGATGGGGTATTCGAGATCTTCGTCATCGTCCGGACCCTCATTATCTTCCATGTCGGCATTGCTATCCTTTGCCCTACGCGATCTTGAACGGCGGCACTGACGTCTGTGCTTTGGTGGTTTATCAACGCGTTTGTGCTCATCCGGGCTTGGGCTATCCTCGTCGTTTTTTGGCGTGTCCACCATGTACACGTCATAAGTTGAGGTGGCTGTCCGACGCCCCGTAACGGGTGGGACCTCGCTTGGTTCAGCGTCGGCATCGTCGTCCATGCCGTCGATGTCTTCGGACGCATAGTCCAACATGTCGGTTAAGTCTTCGACAATGGCTATCAAGTGGGTGGTGGGTGGGGCGTAAAATTCCCCTCTCTCAGCCCCTAGTCCGAGCTGGGTACAATTCGAAGGTAAGGCCTCTGTGATGGCGAGAGACTGCATCAAACCCAATCACTACAAAAAATACACTTCCGTGATGATACGTGTTTGTCACAGTAGGTCGCATTTTTTGTCATGCATGTACATCCATGACGATTTTATGACAGAATCAAGATAGTCATACCCGGTTGTCAGAGAAGTGTTCCATGACATTACCAAAATTATCATCACGAAGTGTCCACTTACATGACGATAAATCGCGCGTCACGAAGTGCTTTCGTCAAGGGTGACCGACACGTGGCATCCACCGTAACGGAACGCCGTTAAGCTATCGGGTCGGGTTTTGGATCCGATAACCCGTTAACAGCCCGACCAATGGGGATTTTCCGTGTAAAATCATCATTGGCTGGAGGAAACACGATCGGCTCACCGCTGGGACAGATGTCATCCACTCATTGGATGAAGGCGCCTATGATACGTTGACACGTGGCACAGCCCAACAGAGGCCCATTCTTGTGAAAAGGCCGGCCCGTTTGACTTGGTCAAAAGGTGGCGGGCCGGCCCATGTAAAGCCTATTAACGGCATGTTCGCATATGGCCCATTTACAGCCCGCTAACCCCAGGCCCGTTACGCCCTATCCGAATTAGGCCCAGTAGCGTCATCTGGGCCACCCAATATGATTCCAGCCCGTTTTCACTTCTGGCCCATGTATGGCCCATGACGTCTTTCGGCCCATATGAGGCCCTATGTAACTCTTGGCCTATTAACGGCCCGTGGTGAAACTGGCCCGTAATGAACAGTTTATTACTTTACACCCATTAACGGCCCGTGGTGAAACTGGCCCGTAATGAACAGTTTATTACTTTACACCCATTAACGGCCCGTGGTGAAACTGGCCCGTAATGAACAGTGTATCACTTTATACCCATTAAGGGCCCGTTATTCCGTTGGGCCGTTTCCAGCCCATGTTATCTTTTGGCCTACTCAGAGCCCATTTATTCTTGGGCTTATTTCCAGCATTCGTTTACTTACGTCCCGTTACTGTCATTTTCTGCTTATGGGCCAAATTCAGCCCGTGGTTACAGTCGGCCCGTTTGTGGTCCGTTAACACGTTGGGCCGTTTTCATAGCGTCATGAAATATGACCTATTAACAATGGCCCGTTATGGTTGGCCCGTGAACGGACGATTCCAACTCTAGCCCGTTTACGGCCATAATGCGGCCTGTTATTGGCCCATGTTTGGCCAATCGATCATACTGCCCGTATAAGGCCCATTGATGATACGGCCCGTAGAAGGCCCATTGTTTGTGCGGCCCGTAGAAGGCCCATTGTTTCTACGGCCCGTAGAAGGCCCACTGTTTCTACGGCCCGTAGGAGGCCCAGTGTCACTACAGTAAATATTAGCCCATAGTTATTGTGGCCTAGTTTTAAAAAATAGGTTATTGCAGCCACTAGCAAACCCCGGAAAAAGAACTGCAATGACTACAAGCAAACAAATAAACAAGACAACAAGGAAATAAATAAGCAAGCAACTTACACTAGGCTATCACGGCTATCACACATATTACATCCACTGGGCATCAAAGTTCGCCACCAGTACAAATAAACGTGCCGACAAAAGAATATACAAAACTGAGAGCACTTCAGAAGGCACTAGGCCTGGCCAGGTCGGGCCCTCCAAACAGCTGAAGAAGCTGAGTAGACCTCAGTTGTGTCAACACTAGATGCATCAACACTAGATTTAAGGCATGATGGTGCGCACGGCAGTCCTCTGACATCTTCATTGCATCTTTGACTTCAAGTCGGAGCTGAGCTGAAGCAAGCCTTTCCGCTTTAAGTTGAGACTGAAGAAGTCGAACTGATTGAGGCAGCGACTGCATAGAGGTTGTCTCACACCTGCTGGTGAGTAGCTTCAACTCACTGTCTTCATCAAGACAGGATCTTGGGGTCATCTCGCTGTCCTCAAGATGGTTTGGCTCACTATCTTCCCTAAAGTTCTGCCTGGCGTAAGAGATACGACTCTGAAAGAGAAACAAGGAGACACGTAACAGGTTTCAAAATTATGTAAGCAAATAAATGGATATGTTCTGCATAAGGAACGTGTTTTTACAACTACAATTTGAAACTGGTAGTTGTTGCAAACATCCAATCAGATGTAAACAGCAAAGCAAACAGCAGTGGAGGCAATGATGCCTATCCAAATCTATACTAGAACAAAGTTTGAAGGCTTGAGAAGGATGAACTTACATTACATGTTAACACGGGCTGGACAAAGCCCTTCTCCATGTTGATGGAAGGATAATTCAATAAATTCCCCAAAGAAAATTCTTTATAAGCGTTGCCATTATTCTACATTTTGCAAAGAGTAAATATAGATCAAATAATACTGGAAGAAATAGAGGGTAATGAAGCTCAAAAGTGATCGATGATACATAATCAAATAGCAATTAATTAAGTACAGCGTTACAAGGCAAAAGGGAGAGAGGTACTGACAAGAGCAATGCAGAGCCCATTATTGTTTTGAGATCGTATGATCCTTTGAGCAAGGAGATTCATCTGAAATTAGTTTTCATACAAGAGAGAAGGTAAGGCACAAGCAGAAATTTAGGAGTTCAAATTTTGAATTGATATCATAGACAGTACCTGACGCTGGGCTCCCAGCAGTTCTAATAGGGGTTTGGCCACTGGAGTAGGGGTAAAGTGTGGTACAGTTGGGCCTGTGTTTTCTGTGGCTGCTGATCTATCTGATTTAACAGGTACCACTACCTTTTCCAAATACCTAGTTTGTACTCCTTGAGGATCTGCACTCACCCTCTTCCTTTTGGACATCTATCACGAAAGAACAACATTTGACTGGAAAAACATAGTGTGACGACACATGGAATAGGTACAGAAAATGGATAGTTATGGCATATACTCATATATGATGCTTAAACTAAGCAGATGGTGTAACAAAGTAGAATAAATGCAAGAGGTCAGATGCAAAATATGTGCAACCAATACAACTTTGCAAAGTTAGAGCAAGCACCTTGATGGGTGAATAAGATAGGCCATCCTCCACCATGCCAAGTTTGTTAGCCAGTGGATCGTTCCGCAATATTCCTCTCGTGCGCCCATTCTCATATTCATTTTGATAATGTTCAATATCGACATGCATGAAACCATAAAACAAGTGAGATTTTCTTTGTAATGCGAAGTGATTCTAATCCAATATCGCCTCCTGTAAACCCCTTTGTGCTATCTCTGCAATTCTTTTAAAAGATGCCATGCATGCTGTAATTTGTTGTGTGCATTAATATAATGTGGCCTACTCCTCAAAATATGAGAGCTCCAGAAGTGATGACACTTCGTAGATGATAGCTTCAACATATAGTAAAGAAGAACAAGTCGACCTGACCTGACAGATTCAAAATATACTAAGGGAGAACAACTCGACCTGACCAGTCGACCGCAAGAGAAGAGCATCATCTTAAAGAAGAGCAGAAGAGCAAGCAGATTGAAGATATTACAAGTGTTTCAATACAATGTCGGTTGGCTACCCATGATGAACCAGAGCGCACAGAGAAATACTATTCTTTCCGGTCTCTCCAAATGTGGCTCACATGCATTTCGAAACTAAAGTAGGAACATTTAGCTAACCAATTAAACATCTCTCAGTTTTACTAATATCAGCAATAATATCAGATATGAATTTGTACAACTAAGCTTGTTTAGCTCGATGGGTGGAGCAGTGCTATTACGACACGAACCACGAGGCTGATTGTGGTCATCATAAAATGGGGAAAACATAAGCATGATCAGACAAAGTGTTGACTGTGCGGTGGGATGGCAGATCTAAAGCTGCAAACCGCGAAAAGGGTAGTTAGCAACCGATGTTTGCTTTGAAATAACAACTAAGATTTGGTATGGACAAGAAAGTATGGTCAACAAGTGACAAAGAAATGCAATTATGATGTCTCTCTATATGTCGTGACATGCATTTGGAAACTCAAGTGGGACCTTTAGCTAACCAATTAAATGTGTCGGTTAACTAATATCAGTATCATATCACAATCATATTTGAAAAACTAAGCTTTCGAATTCTGAGTGTTGTGTTGTTTATCTTGAAGGGTGGAGTAATGCTAGTATGACAGAAAGCACCTACAGAGATCATAGTAGAGTAGATAAAAGGGGAAAACCCTAAGCATCAAGAGAAAAATCAGGAAAGTAGAACTAGCTGGACCAGTGGGTGGCGTACATGCTTTTTGATACGAATATAGGAATATTAGGTCACCAATTAAACGCTCTCTGTTTTAGTGATATGAGCATCATATCAGATTCATATTTCAACACGTAAGCTTTGGGTAGAGGTCTTGAGGAGCAGTGCTAGCACGACATGAAGCACCTACGATGATGGTAGTAAATATAAAGGGGGGAAACCATAAGCTTTACGAGTATAGTGCCCATGCCATGGCGGATCTGAAGGTGCAAACCAGACAAAACTACTTCGCAACCAATGTTTGCTTTCAACTAGCCACTACGATTTGGTACGGACAAGAAAAGTACAGTAAACAAATTACGATCTATTTTCCGGGAGAGATCAATAACTTAAGCACACATGGAAGAGTACCACCTCTCTTGCGACGCCGTGTAGGCCTATGCGGATACATTGAGGGTGTTGCGGGTGCGATGGCTGTCGACGGCGGGGAAGAAGACTTTAGATGGTAGACGGCTGGGTCGGGGGATATATCCTGTTGCAGTGGACGAGGCGGTCATAGGAGCGGCAACGGCAAGGTGGACGACGGCGCCGATGAAGCGAGAGGAGGCGATGAAAGGATCCTGGTCCAGCGTCATGGATGAGAGACGTCCATCTCTTGCAGTGGACGACGGGGTAGGGGTAGCGGCTCCGGCAAGGTGGAGGATGGGGTGGCGGACGGAGGAGGCTGGCCGCAGTGCGGAGGTTGTCGTGCCGTCGACGGTGTATGAATGGGGAAATGGAGGGGAGGGGGGTGATCTCAAACTTTGGGACGCGCTTCTCTGAAATGCGGGAAAGTTACGAACTTATCCCCCGTTTAAAATTTCAGACATCACGTCGGTTGGGGATAGGACGGTAATCTCGCATCTCCCAAATATTTGCCGGTAACTATTTCGGGCGAGGAGAGAGTGTTTTGCCGCCCACGGTTGGCGCCCATGGTGTATGAACGGGGCTGACAGGTAGGGCGGTTGTGTCACCTCTGATGGAAGTTAAACATCTGCCCCTATTTAAAATATTAGCCTACATCGATTTCAGACGAGGAGAGTTTGTTTTGCCGCCCACCGTGTATGAATGGGGAAATGGAGGAAGAGACACATGTCTTTCAGACGAGCTTGAATCAAATGTGTTTTGGCGCCCACTTTTGGCGCCCACCGTGTCTGAATGGGCTCAGAGGCCGTCGTGTCACGTCTGATTGAAGTTACTAGTCTACCCCTATCGACATCAGTGTAAATCCGGTCGATAAGGATGTCAAGTGTCAGGGGTAGACAGTAATTTCCATCTCGCAAACACTTGCTTTGGGCAGCCCACAAATTATAGTGGGTGTTTAGCCGCTTCATTCAAAACTTGGGAGAATTAACATTCACGTTTGCCCTGGGACCTGGCAAACTAAATTCAAATCCAGTTTGCATTCGATTACGAATATCCACAGATAATTATACGTTTTGTTATTTATTTCTTCAAAACCACAACAAAGATTTATTCCACCTTTATATATGATTATGATTTAGAAATACCGTGATCTTCGAATTCAGTAGGTTGGATACACGCTGATTCAAACAGTTATTTCATCCAATACTATATGCTCACACGAAAAACAATTCACCTTATGTCAATCATACAAGTACTGAGGATTACCTCGCCTAAAATATTCGGATCATTACAACACATGGACAACATGGAATTCCGGACAACATAGGGGGTCTTGCAACATAATCCATTCAGAGACATGACACAACATGCAAGTACAATAATCTAATGACAATATCAACTGGTATCTAAAGAAGAACCGGGATTACCTTGGGATTCAGATAGCAGAAACAGCAGGACCTCCTCCGTCTTCAAATGCAACATTCTTACTTCCTCCAATTCTTGGGTTGCTTGCATAATGCGTGCCGCTAATTCCGTAATTTCCAGCCTCAAGATAAAGATTACCTCATTCATGGCAGCCACACCATCTCTTTCTGCCTCTAGTAGAGCCTCAAGCACTATAATATCTGTGCTCAGACTGCTCTCCGGCGGTGTTGCCTCTGAACTGCTACCATCTGGTAACATGGATGGCGCACTGCTTCCACAAATAGATTCTGGGGTTGTACATTGTGTCCTAGTGTGAACGGCATCCTGAAAGGTTTCCACTGGACATAAGTAAGAGATAGTTATCGTATGATCCAGGCAGTAAGCTTACATGGTAAACGACAGACGAATTATTGCCGAGCATGGCAAACTATATTTAAATGGTTCGAAGCAGCATCAGCCGAAAAGAAATTAAAATGGTAAGATGAAAGTTGAAAGGGAGTGTACAACCGCTATATTTAAGTTGCCAAGGCATCTAAGCAGTTGAAATAATCTGAGAAAGCACTTAACAGTGTGGCCTCATATAAACTACAAAGACAGTCTTGTGATGAAGTTGAGAGGAAAAGTTAAGGACTCAAATGAAATAGGCATGCATTTCTTTATGATAGTACAACAGGCACTACTGACATATTGGCCAACTCAGGTATAACGTAACAACAAACAAGCATTCGAATCAAGCAATACAGCAAAGCAGACAACTGAACTATTTGTAATTCGGTAGGATTACACGTTGAGGGCACAAGCCAAGAAAGCAGCCCACTCGCATTACATTTAACATGTACTAAAACACACTGGCTTACCATATGTTGCTGTGAAGCCTAGCTGCTGCTGCAATGTTCTTTGAAGATATCGTCAGCATCCCGTGGTTGCAAATCTAGTTGTTGTAGTTTATTCTGCACCATCTATTTAGGTAAAATTAATTTTAATCGCATGCACTGGTCCGAATTGATCATCAATGGTTCATCTAAACTAATGAAAGAAGGGTGTGTGCATACACGACAATATATCTGCTTCCCTCTATTTTTATGCTTGTTCGAGGTGCCAGCACCAAAAGAACAAATATTTTGCTTGATGGGGTTGGCAGCTCCATAATTAATAGAAGCATCAAATTAGTCATGCAACTTGGGAAGATCAAGAACACACAAACAAGTAATGAACAGAGGCTCGGAGCAGTGATGTAATAGCTAGCATCAGAAAATGTAGGGTAAAACAAACAAAAAGCAGCGGAACCACATGCTAGTTTGCTGATGTGTAATTAAGCATAGAGAACATTAAGCAGTCTGATGGAACCAACAGGTGGCATCAGAACAAAACTAAAGCATATTAACTATATGTGCACTGGTATGTAATTTAACACATGTAACATGTTCACTGCCAGAAGTATGGCCCTACAGGTGCAAGCAGAATAACGCGTCTCATGAAAAACTGAATGATGCCCTGAAGAAATTCAAAGGTGCGGTGCTTATGCTAGGAAAGTGAACGTAGGCGCCGGCCGTTGGATAATAGTACCTGATTCTCGGCGGCGTATGGGTATCGTTGTCATACTTGATAGCTAAGGATCGTCGATGGTGCTCGTGTTGCGGTTGAGTTTGGGCCGGCTGTCGCCGTCGCTGAAGCTGCTCCGGTGCTACGGTTGCGGCGCCTGTCGACATACAAGAAAGCTCATCCGTGGTAAGTGAACAGTTGCACGATAAAGAGAAAAACCGAAGGATTACAAATCGAAATAACCTGATGAGGCTGCGGCGTCCGTAAAGCAGGGCCGGTGGAGTTGAATATGGCGTCCGTGGAGCGGGTCCGGTGCAGTGGACGAAGGCTTCGGCGGGCGCGTTGTATAGTGCTTTCGGTGAGGCGGATCTGTTGCGTCGGACGAGGGCTTGTATGAAGGGCCAACGAAGGGGCGGGCGAGGGAGTCAGTGAAGGGCCTACGCTGTGGTGGAGGGCGCCGGTTAAGCAGATCCGGTGCGGTGGACCATGATGGCGGTCAAGGAGATCTGTAGCGGTGGACAAGCCAGTCGCTGAAGCGGCTCCGGTGAAGTGGTGAGTTGGCAGTTGGGGGTTCCAAGGTGTGGAAGGTAGATCCGACGGGGTGTGAGGTCCACCGCTGCGGCGGAGGACTAGATTCGGCGGCTTGCCGTGGTTGGGGGGTCGGGGAGGGGAAGGGGAGGGGCTCTGGGGAAGAATGTTGGGGGCAAAGAGGGGAAAACAATGGAGTTATCAAAGGAGCCCTTTTCCGTTCATGTGGAAGGGGTAAAATAGGAATATCGCAGGGCTAAACTTTCGGGCGCGTGATATTTCGATGTGAGCGGGAAGTTTGAAAGCTTTTGGCCCCTAAAATTATAAGTATTCTGCTCTCGTACGACCGACTATGATATCATGGCCGACAATTTGTTTGTTTTGCATGCAAAAAAAATGTGCAAGTTTTGAAAATCAATGTCTCCAGCTCGAAACTTAGATTGTCCATTCAATTTAAATATGGATCATTGAGCTACTACAAGCAAATACTATCATACGGTCCAATTCAAATGAAATTCCAAATGTGTTTATCCTAAATATGATGGCAAAAGCAAAAATATGTATGTGTATGAATAAAGTGGATGATTATAAAGTTTGAACATGCCCGTATGTGTATATCTCTAGGTTTGATATATGAATTTGAAATCACGAAATCCCGGCTTAAAAAATGTACCTACATTTAAATGAATTACAAAAGCTAACGATGGAGTCGAATTCCAAAATTCCAATCTTAGGTTTGTAATTCTGGTACATCAAGGTATATCACGCATGTTCAAAAGTATTGTTATCTCATAGTACAAACTGTGAAACCAATGGATCAACCATGAGTGCACAATATCTCAATTACGCTAAAGTCCCTCAAATATAGACACCTCACTCTTAATCTTAAGTCAACCCCCCGCCCACCACCACCACATACACACACACACACATAGAGAAGTCGTTCTCTCCCCCAAACACCAACACACGAGCACATTAACACCCCTCCCTCTTGTAAAGTCCGGACCCCAACATAGGTCTCTATCAATTTGTCTCGGGCATGCACACATCTCTTCCCTCACTCTCTAGGTCTCCCGCTATCTCTCTTACCCAAGCACACGACTACGTAGAGTGTATATTTCCCATACACACAAAACGTCAGCCCCAAACGTCTATCTCCCTAGTTATGTGGTTCTCACAAGACTCACCTCACACACCATCCCCACTGCAAACAAGCACACTTTGTCTCCTTGTGCACCACTCTCCTCTTTCTATCTCTCCCACATGCGGACCCGCCCCAGCTCCTTCCCTTCATACATATAGGTCGTGACTCTTTGCATAGCTCCCTAATGTATAATTTTTCTCGATTTCGCACATTGTTCTCTACACCATGTATTCTAGATCTCTCATGAAGTCCCTATCACACACATGATGACTCGCTTCCCTTGCGTCTCCGTTCATAGGCCAATTTCGGACAACATCAACATTGTTTCCCTATCTATACGCCATTTATGGACACAAATGACCCCTCTCGCCCCCTCTCTTCCTCTCTCTCTCTCTCCGTCGCTAGCTCTCTCTTTCTCTCGCTCTCACACCCCTCTCCCACACACACACTCGATCTCTCTTCCAAATAGTCTGCTCCCCCAGCCCACACCCATGCTATTCCGCTACTACACATGTCACACCATTCCCCCTTCCCTTATACTAGGTTTACATCATCAGTGGTCTCTCTACTCCACGTACACTCTCTCCCTCTCACACACATACGCGTGCACAAACACACACAAACACGCACAAACACCCATTTATCTGGATCCTCATCTCTCCCCATGTCCGCATGTGTATCTCACACACTCACTCTCTAATTATGTATATGTGTCTCCACGTTACACAACACAAAGCCCCATGTACATGTCTCTCTCTATCCTCCACACATAGACACAAAGAATCTGTTATCATTGCCTCGGTCTCTAACATATCACACACGCACACTCTCTCTCTCTCGCAAACATGCTCATCAAGGGTTTCCCCGTGAATAACTTACCGTCTATTCATCAACAGTCGTGGCAGTACGGCGAACACGAGACGTGAAAAATAATAAATCTACACGTGCTTAGACCACCTAGTATGACTACTAGGACTAGAGCAAGCCAAAAAACGCGCCGCCGTCACCCCCTCCTTGTCGGCGACGAGAAAATCTTTGTTTTACACAGTCGAGAAGTCATTGTGCTAAGGCCCCACATGCCGAGGCGTTGAATAGAATGTAGATGCTAGTTTACGGAAGCAAGTATCGATAATACGTTTGTATCTCCATACTTATATTTCTTCTCTTACAAAAAACCGAGGTGGTGATGATGGTACGTGTGCCATCTTGCAATATAGACCGTCCGATCTATATCTGACGGATGGAAAATAAACTAAAAGATACCCGCACCCCTCTCCACATTTGCAGACAAGTCCTTCCCTCGTTCATCCCTATCTCTAACAAACCTCATTGTTGAGCAATTAAGAAAAGAAGCCTCTGGAACAAACTGGCCTGGTGGCCGCTGCCGGCGTCGTCAATCCCCATGCCTCCGCTTAGTCCGACCACCAACCACTACCACACCCCACTCCTCTTCACCTTATCTCATATTTCTCGAGATATTATTAGTTTTTACACATGGGATTACTCCCGCAAGGGTCAATCACAACAAGTGTTTTATAAAAAAATGCATCTTGATGTTCCGTGCAATGCACGGATCTTGCTAGTACTCCTACACAAGACTAAGTTGGTGATGCTAGTGTGTCTGCCATCCGTGGTTTCTGACAATTAGATCTACATCTAACAATTGTGAGGTAAGTTGTTGCCTTTTCTCACCAACATCCCACTTGTCTACCAATTTGCATAAAAACCCATAATTAGTATCTTAATACCAACCACATCCCTCCCTGACCTCACCAAAGCAGCCCAAGGAATCTTATATTTACTAATTGGAGGCACCATTAAAGCCTCCTAATTAATCCACATCATTGATATTAATTACACCGTTGGATTGAATAATTTACGGTGGAGATAAAAGGAAAACTTACGTTACACAAGTGGTCCAAAAAAGGCTCCTGACACGTTCAAATAAAGGAAGCATCCATCCTTGCCTTAAAAAAAATCTTTGTTTCATAAAAACTCGAGCGATGTAAAGGAAAAAATATAGATATGTCTGATTAAAAAAAGGAATAGTTATGTTGGTAAGTGAATATTCTTTTCCCTTGATAGATATGATGTAATATGTGATTTTTAAGTACAAATTGATAAGTAAAAAAAAGCAAGTCCATAATGAATGCATGTGTCTGCACGCTAAAAATAGAGTCCATATATGGTACGATTTTCATTCCGCAAAAAAAAAGATATGATAGCAGGTCGTACGTGACTTAAGTCCAACATGGTAGGTTAAAAAGAGTCCATCCATGCTACAAGTCATAACGTGGCTGGAGTCGAACGTGACAAATTTTGTGAAGAAAAAAGTCCAATGCGATAGAACAAACTGTATTACTCATGCACGTATGTTTTTTTTTGCATCAGACTCATGCACGTATGTGTAAAGAGAAATATGTCCATGCATAAATGCATGTCTACAAAAACAATACAAGGGCCCATGACAAAAATAATAAGGGCAACCTGTATACATGGCCGATGACTCCTCTCCTTCAATTCTTCTTTCCAATCTATGGCCATTGGCGGAACTTTTTTAGCGCAGGATATCCCATCACCAAGTGTGCTCTCCCACCTGCATGGCCATCAACGAACCATAGAGGAGCCCAAAGTCAGGTACCGCAAAGGATGATGAGCGATCACAACGTCGATTGATCTTCCTATTTGTCAGGATTGCCACGTCTTCCTCCCTACATCCATAGCCAGCTTCAAATTACACGCACGTTCCTGATCTAACAAAGACCAACTATCGAATCCATCCTTTAAACTTCTCCTTGGCAAACAATCTAATCACAAAATAGTCAAAGCAATGTAGCTTCGTTGGACCCTATGTCCAACCAAGGTACACATGCATCTGTTATAGAAATAATCTACATCAATATATTGCTATTATTGTTTGACATTTCCAATTTCCACAACTATGTTATATTAAATATTAAAAATGCTAGCCCGTGCACATGCACAGGTTGACGACTAGTATATTCTAATGGAAACATATGTATATCAAAATTAGAGTGTTTTGTACCAAGTTTGTGAATAAGTATTATTCTAATTATGATTCGTTGCAACGGACATGAACATTGCTAGTATTTCCAACCATGCATTTTTTTTCCTAGTATTCCATAGTTTCGAGTTTTCCATCAAGCTATTAGTCACTCATGGTTGATATTTACTTTCAATCATGTACACATATGCACTACGTAACTAGCCTTGCTTATTGGCTTCCAAAGCTTAACTTTCACTCCTACTTACAATATGTAGAGTATTTAACAAAAAACTACCACTTTCAACCAGCTCTAGGAGGAATCTATTGTACAAAAATAGCAAAAAATACCCAAAATTTCTTAATCCACGCCAAAAACTACTACCTAGTACTCCTACTGATTAGGTTCGTTTAAACCCATTTAAGACAGGGTTGGCCCACACATCCTTGCTGACGAGGCAGCTTAAACCAACACATTTTGTTTGACTGTTGCCACGAGGGACCCACATCTGACCTTCTATCATGTTATTCCCCCTCAAATCATTATTTTTCCTGAACATTACTTCAAACAGTACTGATGCGTGTTCGTCGGTGGCGCCGGTGATGAGCGAGTTGGCCGCCGCTCCGCCGGACGGGCCGGACGCCGCGCTGGCCTCCGCACGGGTTGGCAGGCTGGCCCGAGCGTGACTCACGAGCGAGCAAGCCGCCGCGCTGGCCTTCGCTCGAGCCAGATGGCTGGCCTGAGCGCGGCGCGCGCGAGCAAGCCGCCGCGCTGCCGTGCCAATCTAGCTAGCAAACCTTGCAGACAAGCAGCTGGACGGAGCTATCTTGGCTAGCTAGCGGCCGCGAGCGCCAGACGGAGCTGGCATCCGGGCTGCCGCAACATGGGCTCCGCACCGCCGGCGGTTTTGACCTCGCCTTCTGCCGGCGGCGGTAGCTGCGTCCCATGGCCGAGGATGACTAGGTGGACGGGCCGGAGGTAGGAGGTCACTCGAGGATTTTTGTTGGTAAGAGCATGTACAATGGTTGATAAGGTAGTCTTATCTTAAGTCTGCCACGTATGCAAGTGGTAGTAGGTTGTTGGCATTTTAGTGGTTTCTTGTATTATTAGGGGTTTCTTGTAAGGAACAATGTACGTACTACTAGCGACAAAAGGCGATTCTAGGTTGCGTTGTACTCCAACGAGTACTACTAGTGGTCGGGGAGTGTATACCTTGTTTTGTGGGTTCGATCCCGGGCGAACGCACGACGGCCTTTAAAAAAAATAGTACTACTACACTTCGCTGCGAGCCATATTTTACACGGATAGTTTGAGTTTTGAAGTCGAACGGACGTGCGGCCCCACAATCTGGGTGCGCTGGACAGCCTAGCCACGTGAACGGGTTTCCTTCCCAGGATCCCGTGGCTCGCGTGCTCGCCCTAGCCGCACCTCGCTTGCAGCTTCCGCATCAGCTAGTAGCATATTTAAACTAGCGCCTCCCAATTAAGCCCGAGGAGCCGGAAAAGACTGGCGGGGCATTGGGAACTATGCAATATGGCTCCGTAGTAAAGTCCTCTACTACTACTCTGTAGCTTGTGGCGTTGCATGCATGCACTTCACTCCATTATCGGCTCTACTGTAAAAGAAATTCCTCTTGACGTGTTTTTTTAAACGGAGGCAAAAGCTTTGCTTCATCTCATTCATAAAGAAGGAACTACTACTAACAAAGTTCAACGAGATCCATTACACCTCCACAAATGGAAGCGAAAAGCCTAGTCTCGCTGTATCAAATAACTCAAATGTTCTGCCCCCGCAGTAACCGTCGCTGATAAACAGGCTGCTAGTGTGTGCGTGAGAGGAGCGGCTGAGTAGGCCAGCTACTCCTACGTGAGAGGAGCGGCTGAATATAGCACCGAGAGTACCCACTAGGCCACTACGCAGGTGTACTTCCCCTGCATTGATAGTACAGCGATGGTTCTAGAGAACAGTATTACCCTCCACTTCCAACTGTAGCTCCTTGGCCTTGAGATTCAAGAGTTCAAAACTGGTGCACTATACTAGACTAGACTAGAAGTACAGTACATCGCACTACTAGTTGAGAAAAGTAGTACTGGTACTGCTACAGTACGAGTACGTACTCCTCCGTCACATAATGTAAGACGTTTTTTGACACTAGTTGGCGTGTACAAAAAATGGCAAAAACATACCCAAAATTTCTTAATCCACGCCAAAAACTACTACCTAGTGCCAAAAATTTCTTACTAGTGCTATTATTTACAGTATAATGCAATCCCATAACGTTCCATAATGCTAGTACTAGTAGTAAATAATAGCCTCACCCCTTCGTTGAGGAACGATCTACAGTTGGAAGGGACGAGGCCCTGCGGTTACTATGATCTTATCTCCTCCTCGCCAGTTCCCCTCCCCCCGAAGAGAAGGCAGTTCGTCGCTGCTCCCATGGATTCGCCAGGTGGTTGTCCTCCTCGTCGGGGCTGGGAGACCTTGGACGACGATCCTCTGGGAGAAATCGCACGCCGCTCCGACGTCCTCACCGCCGCAAGACTCGGTGCATCCTACACCAACTTTTTCAAGACGCTGCTTAAACAGGCTTGGGAAAAGGCCATGCTTGTTGGTCTTCCATGCGTCCTCGAGGAGAAGGTTCTTCTATGGGACAATCCTTCGAACAGTCCACCGCTCCCTGGCCATTGTTGCACGTTGACTCCGCTAGAGTTGCCGACGTTGAGAGGTAGTCGGATTTTGTCCGATGAGCAGGTCAGTAATGGAGTTTGATCATGTAGTACTTAGTTATTCCATTTCCATCCCGTAATTTCTCCGCTGCCCACCATCTTATATATAGGTATGGGTCGGTGCCAACGAAGATTGGCTTGCATACCTCCGGCCGGATACAACCATCATTTTGCACAACATCCACAGCAGTGCGGCCGTTCCGGTAGACCCCTTCTCCACCATTGGGATCGTCCTTCCGGACTGGCTGGGCTTGAATACGTATGACGATGCCTACATGAGATTGAAGAAGATAGAAACTATGGACCCGCCGACAAAGCGACGTGGCTACGACGATTACTATTTCATCGCGGTGTTCGACATAAGGATAGCCATCAATGCAAGACGCAGTAACGGCAGAGGCTGGCGCATGTTGGCGACGGCAGATTTGTACCCCTACACGTTCGAAGACGCCGTGCGCCATCTAGGCCGCATCTTCGCGGTGACAAGCTAGGGGACTTGTTTCATCTGGTTGCCATCCTACGGTACGGGAGATTACAAACGGAATGCACAAACCATCATTTGCATCCCTAACGGTACTCCATTATTTTGCAGGGACCAGTCATCCCCCGATCAAAATAAGATCGCCGATCCTGGATGTGCATTTGCATCCGCGATTCGGTCTAACCTGGAACCTTGTAGCTGACTTTGGCATATTGGGATCAACTATCTTAGCAGTCGTTACCCATGGTACCACTGATGTGCAACATGGTCACACAATCTACCACGATCGGACCGTCACCATCTACCCAGGTATTCCATTTTTTAACCCTCTCGCCTTCTCTTTCATTGTTGTACTAGTAGTATACTTAGTACTACCTCCGTCCTGGTTTATAGGTCCCTTTTGTAGTTTGTGTCAAATTTTGACTAAAGATTTAACTAATAAAATGTTAATGCATGTCAAGAAAAACTATCTCATTGGATTCGTATTTGAACATAGTTTTCAAAAATATAATGTTTGGTGACATGCGTGAACATTTTGTTAGTTTAATCTATGGTCAAAATTTGTCACGAAACACAATGGGGACCAATAAGTCCGGACGGAGGTAGTAGTACTAGTAGGAGTACTTTTTACCTTGGAGGACGCGTATAGCTAGCTAGGCCCTTGAAGACTTGAACCCACTAGCTGCCATCATTTATGTTTTTCCATGTCTTACTATCTCATCCATGTAGCCAAGAGTGGCTATATATAATAAGCCGGTTATTTTACTTCCTCTATACCGGAGTAGTACTATTTGCTGCACAGTATTACTGACTGCCATATTTAAGCACAACATTATTATGCATCGACCTTGACTATGTACGTCACCATGTGTCCAGATCTGGGATGCCGCGTGTACCATATGAACGGCGCCGAGTTCGACCCCCGTGATGTTACGTGGGTGCCGAGGAACACTCTTGGAGAGTACTCGCTTTTCATCGGGAACAGCTACCCCATTGTGAAGCGGATGCCACCTTCCGTGCACGACACGGAAGTCCTTCCGTTCATGAAGCATGGTTGTGTCTTCATTGCGCACCGCCGGATGAACAACATGCTGGGACACGCTATCCCTGATTTATGCCGCTTCAGCTTGGAGTCTCCATCGTGTGGAACTGGACTAGAAAGTTGCGACAATGATTCCCGTTGCCCATCGCTATGGATCGTGCCATCCATGAAGAACACCTGGGACTGGAACATGGAGGAGGACATGCATGTAGCCCATCTATAACATGTAAGTGGAGTACGGTAATTGTGAACGGTAGCGCTGTGAATATATGTAGACTAGTCGTGCACAAATTTATCACATGAATTGGAGATGAACTTGTGTGGCATACTGGCATTTTTCCTTTAGAATTTATTATTAGTAAATGTGTTATGTGTACGTGCAACTTGTGTGGTTGTTGCACGGGCTCCAACACGCTCTTTGAGAAAAAAGGTGGCACATCTTTGGATATACGTGACGTGGCGGCATCATACAGTAACATCGTTCGCTATTGTTTTTTCAGGTCAAGCAAGTTTCAACTGGGCTGCAGACTGCCCAGGGTTGGTTTTGTTTTTAACAGGCCCAGCCCATGACGACAACGGGGCACAAAGATCCAGCAGGTATCTACTGGCCTCTGGCCCGCCAGCGTTAGTTATATTTTGTCTTACAACATCCGAAGGCAATTTTTTTACTGAATCGAACACACAGCCCAATTCTATTTTCTTCTTGAAACTCATGTCCTACATCCGTTTTCTAATCTCTACCTATAGTTTTACTAGTTCATATACACGTATCATTATATTGAAAACACATGAAATTCCCTTTTCATATTTACATCCTTATTTTTGTTGTTTTTTCCCACCCAGCACTGATTTTTCTTACCACTGGTTTTCCCTTAAACCAACTCAATTGTCCCACGTCTTATTTGCTCACAAAAACAAAACGATTTTTTTGGAAAATCAGTAAGTTCTTAAAAAAATGTTTATCATTTCGGGATTACAACAGTTCGGACTCCACCTAAATATGCAAAATAAGGTTGAACTTTTTGACCGTGGTCTTGGGCAGAAAATGGGCTGTAATAAATTACTTAAGAATTAGCAAATGGGCTGTAAATTATAAAAAATAGCAAATGGGCTTTATGTTGTCTGCCACAGATTTGGAGGCTGACTTGTGGGCCTACCAAGTTCATGCGTACACAAGGTTTCGCAAAAAAGAAACTTAGTCAACAATCGACTCTACCAGCGTCAGACCGTTAGATGTCAATCTAACGGCAATCGTGCTTCTTCAGTCTCTGATCTTCCTGCCCCAGCAGCCCAAACCAGGGCCGTCGGAACCGCCTGCTCCCGCCTCCCGTGGCCGGCAGTGCTGCCGGGCAGGCCTCACGGCCCCATCATACTCGCATCCCTGGCCTGTCTATCCCTCTACTCAACCACACCTCCTGTTATTTTCCGGCGACGGCAGCCGAACCAGTCAACCCTCGTACTCTCCACCGCGTGGGCAGCCACTGTCGTGTCTTCCCCGGCTCCGTGTCGTTCCCTTCGTAAGCCTCGCCGTCGTCCACCGCCCTGGTGCTCTCGGCGCGGCGTCGTCAACGATGTCTATCCAACGGCCGTAGTGCTTCTTCAAACTCTGGTCTTCTTGCCCCAGCCGCGCAAAGCAGCGCCGGTCGTGCCGCATGCTCATGCCTCCCGTGGCCGGCTGTTCTGCCGCGGAGGCCTCACCGTCCCCATACTACTCCCACCGCTGGCCAGGCCATCCCTCCACTCACCCACTCCCCCTGTTATTCTGCGGCGACGGCAGCCTCACACCGCAGCCGAACCAGTGAACCCTCGTGCTCCTCTCCGCGTGGGCATCCACTGCCGCGTCTTCCCCGGCTCTGCGTCGTCCCCTTCCTAGGCCTCGCCGTCGTCCACCGCCGTGGTGCTCTCGGCGCGGCGTGGTCAATGTGGTCAACGACCGACTTCCATCAGAAGAGTACTGTACGTGGAGAGGCTGACAGCTGGGTCCAAGGCCACTGCCCAGTTTTTTTGTGATTTGCCAAGTAAGTCGCTTTGTCAGGCCTGTTGGGCTGCAAATCTTTCAAGACGGGGAGAGCTTCATTCGGCTGGCCGAGAAAATGGCCTATCAGTAATGAGAAATGGGTTGTACATTTTTAAAACACATCAAACCGGCAATTAGTTTCAAATATCTATTTTTCATTTCGAGATTTTAAATTACATTAATTTTTATGCGTGGAGAATTTGTTGGATTTTATATTGATATACATTTATTTTTAAAATCAGTTTGAATGTGAGTCAAAATTTCGGGATTAAAAATAGTTCAGACCGCACCGAAATATGCAAAATTTCGTATAATTTTTTAACCGTGGCCATAATATAGGTTGTAATGCTAACAAAAAGAATATGGGCTCCAAAAAAACCTTAAGAAATAGCAAATGGGCTGTAAATTATTAGAACTAATGGCAGATGGGCTGTATGCTGTTTTCCACAGATTTGAGGCTTTCCTAAAAAAAAGTTGACGCACAAGCAGTGACTGTTGGATGTCCATCGAACGGCAGTCGTGCTTCTTCAATCTCTGCTCTTCCTGCTCCAGCCGCTCAAACAAGCGCCGGCGGGACTGCCTGCTCCCTCCTCCCCGTGGCCGGCTGTGCTGCCGCGTAGGCCTCACTGCCCCACCGTACTCCCATCGCTGGCCTAGCCATCCCTCTACTCACCCACACCTGTTGTTATTCTCCGGCGACGGCAGACGAACCAGTAAACCCTCGTACAGTCGTACTCCCCTCCGTGTGGGAAACAACTGCCGAGTCTTCCCTGCCTCCGTGTCGTTCCCTTCCTAGGCCTCGCCGTCGTCCACCGCCCTGGTGCTCTCGGCGCGGCCTGGTCAACGTGGTCAACGACCGACATGCATCTGAAGTGGACTGTACGTGGAGAGGCCGACAGCTGGGTCCACGGCCGCACGCAAGGAAATGCCTCCTTATTACGCGCAAAATAATGATTCCTCCACCTGACATCAGGGACCCACCGAAAGGGCCTCTGTATTTCACAAAAACGTTACCGCCGCTGACAGCTCGGACCCACCAGCTATATCTTCGCACGCAAGGAAGCAAAAAAAATAAATACTCCCCCTGTTAGCTGGGACCCTGTATAGTGGCAGGCTGACTTGTGGGCCTACTAAGTTGAGCGGGACGGAGGGCTTTGTCAACTTAGTCAATATGCACGATTCTAGCTCCAGTGACCGTACGATGTGCATCCAACGGCCGTAGTGCTTCTTCAACCTCTGGTCTTCTTGCTCCAGCCGCCCAAACCAGGGTCGGTCGTGCCTCGTGCTCCTGCCTCCCGTTGCCGGCTGCGAAGCGGCGGAGGCCTCACCGCCCCCTACTACTCCCACCGCTGGCCAGGCCATCCCTCTACTCACCCACACCCCCTGTTATTCTGCGACGATGGCAGCCTCACACCGCAGCGAACCAGTGAACCCTCGTACTCCTCTACGCGTGGGCATCCACTGCCACGTCTTCCCCGGCTCCGTGTCGTCCCCTTCCTAGGCCTCGCCGTCATCCACCGCCCTGGTGCTCTCGGCGCGGCGTGGTCAACGTGGTCAAGGAATGGCTTCCATCGGACGTGGACTGTACGTGGAGAGGCTGACAGCTGGGTCCACGGCCGCAGCAAGGAAGTGCCACCTTATTACGCGCAAAATAATTATTCCTCCACCTGACAGCGGGGACCCATCGGACGGGCCACCGTATTTCGTGAAAAAACGTTTCCCCCTGACTGCTGGGACCCACCAGCTACATCTTCGCACGCAAAGAAGTGTGTCTGGGCAAAAAAAACGATTCGCCCCCCTGACTGCTGGGACCCACCAGCTACATCTTCGCAGGCAAGGAAGTGCCTGACAGTCGGGACCCACCTGGTCGAAGCGTACGTAGGGTTGTCATTCTGGTCGCGAACGTGTACGTACATACTGGTCGTTGTAGAGGCACGCACGTGTCGTAGTAGAGGCGCGCATGTGTCGTAGTAGAGGCGCGCACGTAGCATGTACACGTACATACAGCGGCGAGGGTGCAAGAAAGAAAATACGGCCACGTACGTACATACGGGCAGGGTCTCGAACGCCTACTCGCGCATACGTACATGGCTGGGTCGGAACGGAGAAACATCGTTGTCGTCGGGTTCTTGGGGACCCAACCGCTGGGTCGGAACGGAATGCGTGGTCGTGTTCATCGGGAGGGCTTGGACGGAACAGGCGATGGAAACGAGGCCTGGCGTACCGCACAACGGAGGAAACGGCCTTGTGTTCGACCGACCACGTTCGGAACAGGGTCCTGTTGATCGGGAGGGGTGTGGCATACTGCAAAACGGAGGAAACGGACCTCCTACGGTCGAAACGGGGGTCATATTGATCGGGAGGGGTGTGGCGTACCGCAAAACAAAAGAAGCGGACCTCCCACGATCGAAGCGGGGTCCTGTTGATCGAGAGGGTGTGGCGTGCCGCCAAAACGGAGGAAACGGACCTCCTACGGTCAAACGGGGTCTGTTGATCGGGAGGGTGTGGCGTGCCGCAAAACGGAGAAATAGACCTCCTACGGTCGAAACGGGGTCTGTTGATGGGGAGGGTGTGGCGTCGCAAAGCAGGACTCCACGGGATCCGTTCTCTCCATCATCGACCTCTCCGGCCTCCACGGGCTAACGCCGACCTCCTCCGGCCTCCACGGGCTCCTGTTCATCCAGCCTCCACCGCGCTACTCCACCGCCATTGTTCAACCACCCTCCACCGTCTCATTCATCCTCCCTCCACCGTCTCTGCTCATTCAGCCCTCCACACCACGGGTCTGTTCAACCACCCTCCATGGCCACCCTCCACCGTCTCATCGCTCATCCAGCCCTCCACACCACGGGTCATGTTCATCCGCAGGCAACGCCACCGCCACCGCTCATCCAACCCCCTCCCGCAACGCCATCGCTCATCTAATCGATCGGCTTCAGCGAGAGCGGCGAATCGCTCCATCGGGTTCGATTAACAGCCATCGATCGATCGCTCGGGTTCAGTAACGCGTAGCCTGCAGTGCAATCGCTCGGGTTCACTTAGAGCCCAACGCGTCGCTCGGGTTCAATTAGAGCCAACGCCTCGCACGTGTACGAGAGAAACGCGCATCGCTCGGCCCCCGACCTCCCACCGTAACCGGCAACTCCCCGAAATTTTCCTCCCCCTCGCTTCTACCACGGTTTTTTCCGTCATGGACGGTCCAAAGAATGTCATGCAGCTGCGTCTCCGGCCCGCATAGGACGAAAAGACCATTTTCTGTCATGATTTTTTGTCACAGAACTAGGAGCCCACCACATCTATGATGATACCAGGTTTTGTCACAATTATGGTCATAGAAGTGTCATATGTATGACAGAAAAAAAATTCGTTCGGCCCAAAATGTCACGGATGTGTCTTTTTTTTAGTGAATGTATCGTCTAAGAGCGAAAGTGGGACCGGGAACTGCGGATCTGCTGGGCTGAGTTCAGCATGGGCACCTGGTTGGACCCGCTGAGTGCAGACCTCGGCAGTTCGAGGTGATTGCCCGGAGTCAAGTCTAAGATTGCATCTGGGTCTTCAGTCGAGAGTTCCACAAGGGGAAGAAGTCCGGCGGGGCTCATGCTCCCGTCCTCGGACGATGAGACCTGCCCCGGCTTTAAGGCCAAGGTGGGTACGAGTGCTGACCCTTGGACGGGAGCTAGCAGTGGGCCCAAAGAGTATTCTTGGTGGGGACATGAGGTAGCGACAGAGGCCGCAAACCCATCAAAGACTAGGTCTCCTGGATGTCAGCGACATAATTCAGGTTTCCGAACCTGATCTGGTGACCGGGGCGTAACTATCAACTTGCTCGAGGCGGCCGATCGAGTTGGCACGAAGCACAAAGCCACCGAACACAAAAACATGTCCAGGAAGAAAGATCTCCCTGGACGCTGCGTCATTGTTGACGAAGAGGTGAGCCATCGATCCTTCTGTCGATGATACAACGGAGCTCTCAATGAAAGCAGCAATGTCGGTATCAAAACCGGCAGATCTCGGGTAGGGGGGCCAAAGCTGTGCGTCTAAGGATAAATGGTAACTATGGAGAAGGGACACAGTGTTTACCCAGGTTCGAGCCCTCTTAATGGAGGTAAAACCCTACTCCTGCTTGATTATATTCGAGGTTATAAGGGTTACAAGAGTTGATCTACCTCGAGATCGATTCGGCTAACCCTAGATAGCTAGCCTAGCAATGTTGTGATCCTGCCTCCGATCTAACCCCCGGGTTGATATAGACACCAGAGTGGGCATAGACATGACCTTAAGTGAACCATTTCCAGGGAGCTTAACTAAAGATTGTCATCTTTTGAGATCATGGCATTATAAACCTTGTGCAATAGGAATTTTAAACCCTTTGTGATAACCCAATCTACACGGGTGCCCGTTCAAAGGATATTTTGTTTTGAATTTAGATCCCACAAAAAAAAGCACAAGCGGAACTCCTCCCATCCTTGATCCAATTGTAAATCCCACTCCATCAAAAAAATTGTAAATCTCACAAAAACTTTTTAATATGTGCAAAGTGACGGACATATGCATTGTATCACGGGTCATTAGTAGGGACAATCAGAAGTAAACTTTGCAAGGATGTGATTCTGAAAAAGAACACGTACACTGATTGAGACCAGGAAACTGTAGACAAACAGTACGCGCGCCCCAAGGACGAACTTAACAATCAAGCTGCTAGCCGGAGTGCCCAACACGGCGTGGAAAAAAGGATTACTCCAGCCCACACGATCCCAAGACCCAAGTCTCGTCTGTCCAGCTCAACATCAAAGCTACGGACCAGGGTGCCCAACACCGCGTGGAAATATGGATTACTCCAGCCCACACGCTCCAAAGACCCCAGAGTATCGTCTGCCCAGCCTGGAGAAGAAGGCAACGATGACTCGGGACAGAAGACTTGCGATTTAGACTCGAGTGGTGGTGAAGTACATGGCCAACTGGTGGCGGGAGTGCCCACCACGGCGTGGAGAAAAGGAGTACTCCAGCCCACACGCTCTCGTGTGCATCGTCTAGTCCAGAGGCCGAGGGGTTTAACCTCTTTCTGAAAGAAAAAATATATATAATCAGTACCACTAAAAAAGAATCCTGGAGAGCAGGTTCGAGATACACCAGACGCCCAAAGTCTAACGCTACATCACTGCTGCAAACAAAACTAGACAACAAAGGCTTCCCAGGGAAGCAAAAACAGTGACAGGTTGCTCCGACTTATCATAAAAACAAGCAAAACATATACTCATCCCTCAGGCTGGACGGAGCGAGCGGGCTTTTCGGCCCGCTCGTGGCCCGTTCTGGACCGGACCGATCGGTCCTGGCTCGTTGAAAGAATTGGTCGGTCCGGTTACCAAATATCAGCCCGAAATTTTCTCGGTCCGGTCCGGTCTTTGACCGGTCCGACCGAGCGGACCGAAGGTGCACCTTGTTCCTCGTCATCGCAACCACCGGAGACTTCCCGGCCGTGCCCCGCCTCGCCGCTGATCACCGGCATCAAGTATAATTCAGTCAATTGACATAGGGGCAGAGACAAGAGGTAGAAGAAGACTCATGTCACGCGCTACCATTTTTCCTGAAAATAGCAAGAACGAAAGAAACGGGATTAGATCCGACAGTCACGGCGCCATGCATCCCACGACTAACTCTGCGCTGCCGTTTCCTTCATTTGCGACTAAAAGCTTATTTGATCCGATATTCACGCGTCATCCCAAGCTGCCGTTTCCTTTTATTCAGTCGAAAAAAATTACAGAAGGAAACTCCCATATATTATTCTTACGAAATCTGTACGTGCCATTTCATGTGGATTGAACTGCCCCACTATTTTAGGTAACTGCAATCCAATTCAACTACTAGTACGTACGTAAAGGTTAGTACTCCCTCCTTCCTAAAATATAAGGCGCGATTGACTTTTTACGGTCTTTGATGCACAACTTTGACCACTAATATATATCAAAGTATATGGATTGAACATGTATAAATGACATCGTTGTATTTGTCTTGCAAAGCAATTTTATTTCATATATATGTATAATAATTTTATAGACATATAATACATAAAAAATATAGTCAAAGTTGTGCAACGAAGACCAGAAAAGTCAAACCATGCCTTATATTTTGGGAAGGAGGGAGTATAAAATCGTTCGTTGGAATAGAATACCACTGCTTAAAACAGAAAGAACGAGAGAAACATTCTTCGTTCCGATAATTATGGCGCCATCCCACGACTGATTCCACGTCAGACTTGATCCACTAATCACGGCAATGCCCGCACACAGAAAATCGAGGGGTCATGCACGCTCTACATTACTTGCATGCAAGAGAAAAAACTGATAAGAACAGACATGCACAGTGCCGGCACCCGGGCGGCCGTAGTGCGGTATTATGATGGTGTCATGGGGAGGAGCGCCTGTAGTCAGACCTGGGGATGTAGCCATGATGCTAAACCTTGTTACCCAATCTTGATGTCGTGCTCGTGTGATTTCTTGGTCCTTGAATGATCAACGAAGTGCTTCGGATTTATTCAAACAAAAATAAGTCGTATGATACAAAATAATTTATGAAAAGAGAGCAGCGATTGGATGCCTAGGCTGATCTGCACCCGCATTAAAGAAAAAAAATTCAAAACAAATCACAGAAAAAGTCAAAAATGCATGGTAGATAATTTGGTGCGTGAGGTCCACTCCAAATTTCAGATCATTTAAACATCTGAGTGGTTCTTGGCCAAAAAGATAAATTTGAGGTCTATAAAAAGTTTATTGTTCATGTACTGTTCTGACCCAATTTGCCCTGCATCGGAGGCGCAATTATGACTCGCGTGGAGGCGAGCATGTGGCGATGACAGAGAAGGAGGAGCGCAGGTGGAGGTCTGGCGAGGTTGTCCGGCGACGAGGCACCCCGATGCGGCTTGGAGTGCCTCCGGCCATGGCGAGCACACATGGGGTAGAGCAGAGCGCGAGGACTGAGGGAGGAGGAATGGGAGAAAAGGGGAGGCACGGGGAAAATCCGACATGTTGTGGGATGGCTGCCATCGGGTGGATCGATTCCTTGTGACGGCACGAATGTGCAACTGGACCGACACTGCCGAGCGGCACGGGGGTCGGCAGGGTGACAACAAGTTTCCCGTTGGCGGTTGGGCTACACGCAAGGGGCGGATCTAGTGGGGGTGCCATGGCACACCATCCAAAATTGTGAAATAAATTGTACTATATACTCCCGATATTTCTTTATGTAAGGTGTTTTTTTTACGGTGATCAAGGCAAATAATTATAGGCATGTTAGGACGAAATTGTCCTTGGCAAATTTATTGGTTAGTGGCAAGCAAATTAGTTAGTCCAGAAAAGTAAGAAATACATGCAATCGACGTAGAGATAATTTCCTTTTTTGCTATAAGAAGAGATACAGACAATAAGCAGAGATGTATTTTCTTTTTTCTGGAGGGCTAATAAGGGAATTATGATAAACTAAAAGAAATACACCTTGCATTCTAAAATTTTATCAAAAATTAAATACACTTTATATAAAGGAACGGAGGGAGTACTTAACACTAAAGATTCATCAAATTGTTGCTATTTAATACTATTTGTTGAGATTATGATAATGTTTAGTGTAAACTTTGGACTACGACACCCCAAACATGCGATTCTAGGCCCGCGAGTGCTGCATTTGTATTTTAGGGCAGCCGGTAGGGGTGATGCAAATATGCTTGCGTTAATGTTATGTTTGTCTCATTAATGCATATTACTTTCATTGGAGGGTGGTGTTTCCATATATAGCGAACTGCTTGCAGTGGCGTGATCAATCGAATGAATCGATTCTTCTTTGAAATGAAATTTTCTAACTGCTTGAAGGATTTGGCCCCTTTGAAATGAAAATTCAACTGGGCAATCTGGCCATTCGACAAAAAAATAAAGAATAAGCATGTCCAATTAATTAGGCCAAAATTACACGATTGTATCGTACATAAAATTCTGATACACCAATAACAGTCATATGCTTTCCCGCAAAAAGTAAAAATAATAGTCGTATGCTACAAAAAAAAGTTAAGGAAATGGTGAAGCTACGTATCAGAATGAACAGACAACCTGAAAGAATATAATTTCTTTCTGCTTCTTGAACGATCTAGACACCATGCTTGATGATGTCCTCATTATGGATGAGGCTGTGCGCGGCTGGCGAGCCTGGCGCCGCGCCGCCCAATCCCCATCGGCTTCCGAGCATCCTCCGGCCTTCCATGGCGCCGGCGACCATGGCGACGAGCACCGCAGCTACAACCAGCACCAGCACTCTCAACGCATACATCCTGCTCCCGATAGATCTTCTTCCTCTCTCCACCCATGTAGCTACCGCTGGCTCCATTTATAGACACATCGTGCGTGGTGTACTTGCGCGTAAGCAAAATTCAGTGTTCACGACGTGTGGTTTCCGGGCAAACTTTTGACTGGAAGAGGACCTGTTCGGCAGTCTACCATTCTCCGGAATCCTCAACTCTAGTGCACACCCCATGATTCTTCTAACGATCGCTGCTCTTTGTCTACCCTAGGAATAGCAGCACACGCTCTTATGGTGAAATTGCGCCTAACCAAAGAATGGGAGGGGGTGCGGAGACTGACATACGACGGGCCCTAGTGCGCAAGATAAGAAAAAATTAGGCCTTTGGGCATACCATACAATTGTAGAATCACTTTTGTTTTCTATTTCTGTTACTGAGTTTTTTGACATCAAATCAAAGTACTCTTTATTTTATTTTTTGGAAAAACTTTGGACAACGCTAACCCCCACACGTGTGGTGGAAGCCAAACCTGCCCACACGCCATATAACATACAGACTACGCCATGTCACCGCATGCATGTGCAATTTTTTTTTATTTTCAGTTTTTAAAATGTTTTATCTCTTAAATTAAAAATCCGACTGAAGATTCGTTTTCACCATTAAATCCCTTGTGACGAGATCTTCGAAACTAGATCTCATATCAATATATTTCGACGAAATTTTTTTTTGGGTTAAAAGTTGCCATGTCTATTGCACACGAATTGACATGATGTTTACACTAAAGTTGCCATGTTATGTTTCAGGTATTTTTCTTCTATATTCAAAAAAAAATTGACATATTATAAAACGGAGAATTAAGAAACTAAACTTCCCATGCACCATAAACTAAAATTGCCATGATACATGCACTTAAAATTGGCATGGTTCATGCAAAAAAATATTTTCATGGTCAAAGTACTGGAATTGCCATCATAAAAAACTAAAATTACCATGATCTACAAACTAAAATTGCCACATGGCAACTTTAGTTTAAGCACCATGGCAACCACAGTGTAAACATCATGGCAACTTTTAGGCAGTAAAATGCATCATAAGTCCTAAAACTATCGGAGGTGTGTCAGTTTAGTCCTATAACTTTGAAACTGCACTTTTGGGTCCTAAAACTATCAGAGGTGTGTCAGTTTAGTCCTATAACTTCGAAACTGCACTTTTGGGTCCTAAAACTATCAAAGGTGTGTCAGTTTAGTCCTATAACTTTGAAACAGTAGTTGTGGGTCCCAAAACTATGTAAGTTTCTTCCTCTTAGGTTCTAAGCTTGCATGGTTAGCATTGACCCACCAACGAGTCACTTGGAAATGCTTGGATTGTAGCCACGTTGACCTGACCCAATGGGCCCACCAGGTAAATATGCAAAAAAAACTAGAGCGTTGTCTCGCCTCATTCTCACGCTCGTCTTCTCCCACGCACGAGAATGCTCGAGGCGACAGACAGAGGCCATCGGTGGAATGATGGTTTGAGCTCCAATGAGGAGAGTAGACCGGTCATCTCAGCCTCCCCCAACAGCAGCAGAACGACATGTCGCACAACGTCCAATTGCTACCCACCTATGGCTACTGCCGAGGGAGAGGGATGTCGTCCTTCATGCTGACTAGCTCGGGGTCTCCCCGACGGTCACGCCAAACCTCTCAGGGAGGCTACCGTGCAGCTCATGGCCATGCAGGTGGTGGGCATGCAGGTTGCAGGACACCTGCAACGTGAAGCGTATGTACCACTTTGGGGATATAAACACATACAAAGGGCTCATTTGAAAAAATGCACCATGGATGGTGGCCATGCAAGATTAGGACCTCAGATGAACAAACATACATAGTTTTGAGACCCAAAACTGCAATTTTGAAGTTATCGGACTAAAAATGACACACCTCCAATAGTTTTAGGACCCAAAAGTGCAGTTTCGAAGTTATAGGACTAAACTGACATACTTCCGATAGTTTTAGGACCCAAAAGTGCAGTTTAAAAGTTATAGGACTAAACTGACACACCTATGATAGTTTTAGGACTTGTGATGCATTTTACTCAAAAAAATTCATAAAAACATATCAACATGGGGTCTAGTTTTGAAGATCTCGTCGAGACGGATTTAATGGTGAAAACGAATTTTTAATTCGCTTTTTTAATTAGGAGATAAAACATTTTTAAGCCGAAAACCAAAAGATTTCTGCTGATGTCATATGTTCATACGTGGCAAAATGAGTGGTGATGGAGGCGTGTGGGCGATGTGCAAACGCCCAAACGTGTGGGCGTTAGTTTTTCCGATAACTTTTGATCTATCCATCTTTAATCAGGGTAGTACAACAAACACCAAAAATAATAAAAATTACATCCAGATCAGTAGACCACCTAGCGACGACTACAAGCACTGAAGCTAGCCGAAGACACGCCGCTGTCATCGCCCATCCCTCGCCGGAGCCGCGCAAAACTTGTTGTAGTAAACAATCAGGAGATCGTCGTACTAAGGCCCCATAGAACCAGCGCAACAGAACAGCAACCATCGCCGATGAAGAGTAACATGGATTAGAAGAATCCAGCCTGAAGACGCAAGAACATAGACGAACGACGACCAGATCCGAGCAAATCTACGAAAGACATCTATGCCGGAGACACACCTCCACACGCCCACCGATGATGCTAGAAGCACCACCAGAACATGGTCTAGACGGGGAGAACCATATTCCATCTTCAGGGTGCCGCCGTTGTCTCGCCATCCTGAGCAGGACACAAACCCTAACAAAACTGGAAGAAAGATCTAAAAACGGAGCCCTCCCTTAGACAAGGACCGGGATCCACTCCGCTCCCATGGCCCTAAGGCCACAAGAGACGACTACGACGCCTGCGGAGGCAAAGAAAGGTGATCCTGATAATATTTTTCATAAGAGTATCAACACAATTAGTCTATCTAGGTGATTATATATTTTATAAAAATAATTATACTCTCATGCTTTACTTAAATCTTTTTGAGAGTATTAAATAGGAAGTGGTAATGTGCACGGGTTATGGGACTATCTGATAATGATAGGTATATAAGATTGATATAATAAAAACTTTCATATAGATCACTAAATATGAAACATATGATTTAATTATATTGATGTCGTAATATAAAAGAGTATTGGTTGATGGTCATTGGTTAGTAGAAATATTGATATTAAAGCTTTTTATGATAACTTATTTAAGCGTCAGTCATGACATGACCGCAATGTTGGAGCGTTTTAATTCCTGGTTGAAATCATTTGTGTTGTTTGAGTCGGGGGCGTGCGATGGTTAACTTCTACAAATCTCCTCCCTAAAGGCGTGCGAGTAGTACTTTGCTTCGAGGGCTAATAAAACTTTCACAATAAGAATATGAGTTTTTATGACTAATGTGAGTCCATGGATTATATGCACTCTCACCTTTCCTAGCCTCTCCGGTACCGTGCGTTGCCTTTTCTCACCTCGAGAGTTGGTGCAAACTTCGTTGGCACATCCAAATACCATGATGTGGTATGCTTTATCACACATAAGCATCCTTATATTTTCCTGAAAACAGCCACCATATCTACCTATCATAGCATATTAGGGACCTTTCATACATGCACTCGTACGTGGGCTCTTCTTCCACATGATATTTCCTTATGGTTACTGTGGTCGGAAATTAACTAGGAGGTTCACAGTTTGAGCCCTCGACAGAAAGGGTGTGCGCATGTTTCCTATAACCAGCTCTGAGGTTGTCAAATAGAAGTTGAGCTGATGTTAGGGACCTTTTTCATACTTGGGCTTGCCACCGAATCGTACATGGGTCCGGCCTGGCTTCACGCCAGCAACTACTGTCGACTAGCTTTCTTCCTCGCAAAGACTATATCTCGCTTACAGCGAGTCTTGAGAAACAGGGTAGCAGGGGGGATTGTTCCAGCGATCTCCTACCTGCAACATTGCACTGCTAGCCACTCGGCCACTATCCAGTTTGTGTTTAATTAGTACTTCACCACATGGTTATTAAAAAGGGTCAGCTTTCCACTGGTTTTCTGCAGTTTTATTGTTTTAGTTTTTCTTTTTTCTTTCATCAGTTTTTATTCGTTTCTTTTCTCCATTTTTAAACGGGTCTTTTATTTTCTTTGTTTATATTTTGTTTTTCACTAGATTTTTATTTTATTTCTTTTCTCTTCATATTTCTTAGCTTTTGTTTTTCTCATTTTCTACGTTTTTTCTTTTCTCTCGGGTTTTCATTTTTTCCTATATACATTATCGGTATATATCTAATACATTTTTAGTACACGTCTGATATTACTTAGATACAATTTAATACTTATTGAATTCTGGTCAACATTTTTCAATATGCATTTAAAATTTTCAAATAAGTAAAAGATTAACATTTTTAAATACATGGTCAACATTTTTTCCACATAAATTTAATAATTTTGAAATGCTTGAGTAATATTTTTCAAATACTATTTCTACATTATTTGAATGCATGGTCAACATATTTCTATACAGATTTAAAAATGCTTGAGTATCATTTTTAAAACAGGAGATCTACATTTTCTAGTACATGATCAACAGTTATTCTATACACATTTTACATTTTTAAACGCTTGAGCAAGATTTTATAAATAGCAGTTCTAAATTTTTAATAGATGGTCAATATTGTTTTATACACATTTAAATTTTTTAAAAGCTTGATTAAAATTTTCCACATACAAGTTAATACTTTTTAATACATTGTCAACATTTTTCTATGCAAATTTAACTTTTATCAAATAATTCCTGAAAACTTTCTTCAAATGCAAGGATTTAACTTTTTAAAATACATTATTAACTTTTTCATAAAATTTGTATTTTTTGTATACATTTTCCGTATACATGTAGAGTATTTTTAAAATGTTTGGTTAACAATTTAAAAAAATATGTATAGTATTTTTTGTAATATATTTATTTAGAATATTTGAAGGTATAAACAAAAGTAAAAAAGCGTGAAAAAAATCAAAACAAATGAGGTTCTGGCCTCCATGTGCCTGGGTCGGCCCATCTAGCACCTCACTTTAGCGAGTCATTCCTCGGACTTGCTAGAAGCGAGATATAGACGTGCCCTTCTTCGTGGAGGAGAAGCAACAAACGAATCATCGGGCATTGGATCACGGCGTTGGCGGCTCCCTCGCGTCCCCTATCTTTTTTCCTCCTCTCTTCTCCTAACAATTTGTTCCCTGAACCCCTAGCCGTTAGTCCTGTATCAAGCTTGTAATCTGAATTCATGGCCGAAAGAAGTGAATCAACAGTTGGGACCCTAACAGCCGACCTCCTGCTCAGCCTCCTTAACCTTTTTCTCTTTTTTCCAGACTCTTCTTTTGCTTCAGTGACCTCGAACCGACTCCTCGTCCATAATGCTACCATTGTTCTTTGAGTTGTTCCCTTTAATATGCTAGCTTGACCTAAATCATAACCCTACTTTGGTTTAAGAATCGACAGGATGGGAATGGCAGGTCGGCTCCATGTGACTTGAGTATGCCGACCCACGACCGTAAAACTACGGTGGAAAACATAAACATCGAAGATGGCGTTGCTTCAGTCGCATGTTGCTCTATATCGTGAACCTAACCAATCTCTTTGGTTCTACAACCTTCATCGTCCTCGTGACATTGGTTGATTTTTCTCGTGACCTTAACCACTCTACTTAGCGAGGTTGATCATGTTAGATGTGTATAGTTTATTGTGTACATCCCCATTGTATAAGGGGCTTTTCTTGTATAAGGGGCTTTTCTGCACTTTGCCACACCTGTATATGTACTGGCTTTTGGCCCTCAGTAAAGTTAGTTGCTCACTTATCCAACATGGTATCAGATGCTAGGTTAGCCCCGCTCTCTTGCACGACGCAACTCCGTGCGCTCCCCTCCTAGCTTCCCTCGAATCCTGCCGTTCCAGCCGATTCCATTCTTTGGCTGGCGGATCCGCACTTTCCCTGCCGCTTTGCCGGACCAGGCCCTCCCTCTGCGCCGGAGCTCCTCTTCTCGGGCCGACCTTGCCCACCACACTCCTGGCCCGCTGCCGCGGTGCCCCCCGCTGCTGGCCTTGCTTCCCCATGGCTGCTGCCCGAGCCTTTCGCTGTTCATGAGGACTCGGCCCGGCTCCGGATCGAGCCAGGCCACCTCGCCCGCTCGACTCCCGCTCCAGATCGAGCTCGGCCGCCGGGCCTCTCCGCCTCGCTCGTTCTAGATCGAGCCAGGCCGTCGGCCTCCTGCTTCGGGTCGTGCGAAGCCCAGGCCGCCCGCCCTCGCGCTTCTGATCGAGCGGGGTTGCCTCGCTCGTCCTCCAGCCCGACCTCGATCCGGGTATCTTCAGTGCGTTGACCAAAAAAATCAGGCATAAGCTGAACAGAGAAAGCAACAGAAGATCTTGCTGTGTCTTCTTCGGGCTATGTTGCAGTTCCTAGGTGCTATGTGATCTTCGATGGCACCAATTATGCTGAGTTCGTGGGGTTCATGCGCATCCATATGCGTGGCCTTCTTCTGTGGGGTGTTCTTTCTGGCGAGGTCCCCTGCCCGCCATGCCCTGTTGCGCCCGTGGCCCCAATCCCACCGGTGCCGCCAGTACTTGCTGTTGAGGCTTCTCAGGCTGACCGGGATGCCGCCAAGGCCCTTGATGATGTTGCGGTTGATGCTTATGATCAGCAGGTATCTGCTTATTCCGATGCTCTTTCGGTGTACCGCGATGATCTCTCTGCTTACACTCAGTGGTGCAATGATGATGCTCGTGCTGCTGCTGTTCTCACTGCAAGTGTCCTCCCTCAGTTTGCTTCAGAGTTCATGGGACTTGGCACAGTTGCAGCGATGGTCTTATCTTTGTCAGCGCTATCATCCCTCTGGTGATGCTCTCTACCTATCTGTGGTGCGTCAGGAGCACGCCCTCCAGCAAGGTGATTCCTCTGTTGATGAGTTCTATTCACAGTGCTCTGCCATCTGGCGTCAGCTTGACTCTCTTCGGACAGTTGTTTGTGGCACCTGTCATTGCTGTCAGACTACTCGGTCTGACCTGGAGTTTCAGCGGGTCCATGAGTTCTTATCTGGTCTCCGTGCTGAGTTTGAGCCACGACGTGCTCACTTGCTTGCTCGTGGTCGTGTTCCTATCTCGGAGGTGCTTCCTGAGCTTCATGCTGAAGAGACCCGTCTTCGCTCTGTTGGGTTGCTTCTGGTTCCATCTGTGTTGGCCGCCCGGGCTCCTGTGTCGTCTGCTCGCCTCATTGCTCGGCCGCTCCTGCCTATTCCTCCAGGGAGGGGGGGTGAGCCGTCCTCCTTATGCTGAGAGGGGCACGTCGCGCCGTGACATCGTATGTGGTTACTGCTCTCGGCCAGGTCACCCAGAGCCTGATTGTCGCCAGAAGAAGCGAGACCAGAGGCGCTCCTCCTCCAGTGGGACTCCTGTGTCTTCCTCGACTCCGTCACTCACTGAGCAAGACATTGTTCGTCTCAAGCGCCTTCTTGCCTCCTCAGGCTCCTCGTCGACTGCTGCTGCTGTGACTGCATCCTCTTCCTCACCACCACCGGCATCTACACAGTCAGGTACATCTTCGTGGGTTCTGGATTCTGGAGCCTCCTTTCATATGTCTTCTGATTCTTCCGCGTTGTCCTCTCTCCGCCCTCTTGATTCGTCTGTTAATGATCTTACTGCCGATGGCACATCTCTTCCTGTGGCTAGTCGTGGTATTCTTTCAACTCCATCTTTCTCTGTTTCGAGTGTTTCTCATGTTCCTCGCCTTACCATGAATCTTTTTTTCGCTGCCCAACTTATTGATTCTGGTTATCGTGTCATTCTTGATACCGACTCTTGCTACATTCAGGATCGTTGCACCAAGGCTTTGGTTGGTGCTGGCCCCCGGCGCCGTGAGTCAGAGGGCCTTTGGGAGGTTGACTGGCTTTGTGTTCCTTCCGCTGCCACCACTTCTGCCAGCTCTCATGCTCTTGCTGCCTCTTCGCTCTGCGTCCTTCCAGAAGTGGCATCATCGCCTTGGTCACATCTGTGGCTCTCGCTTGTCTTCTTTAGTTCGTCAGGGCCTCTTAGGGTCTGTATCTGGAGATGTCTCCTTACATTGTAATGGTTGCAGACTTGGCAAACAGACTCGGTTACCTTATCCTACGAGTGAGTCTGTATCTCAGCGCCCTTTTGACTTAGTTCATTCTGATGTCTGGGTCCTGCTCCTTTTGATTCGAAAGGTGGTCATCGCTATTATGTTTTGTTTATTGATGATTTCTCTCATTACACTTGGCTCTACTTCATGAAATCTCGTAGCGAGGTTCTTCCTATATACAAACGTTTTGCTGCCATGGTTCACACCCAGTTTGCCACGCCCATTCGCACTTTTCGTGCTGACTCCGCTGTAGAGTATATCTCTCAGCTGTTGCGTGGTTTTCTCGTGGAACAGGGTACTCTTGCCCAGTTCTCTTGTCCTGGTGCTCATGCTCAGAATGGCGTTGCCGAACGTAAGCATCGTCATTTGCTTGAGACGGCTCATGCACTGATGATTGCTGCTTCCCTTCCACCCCATTTTTGGGCTGAGGCTATTTCCGCATCCACCTATCTCATCAACATTCAGCCATCGACTGCTCTGCAGGGTGGTATTCCTCTGGAGTGTCTCACTGGTCGCTCTCCTGACTACTCAGCTCTTCGTATGTTTGGATGCATTTGCTATGTTCTTCTTGCCCCCCGAGAACGCACCAAACTGACTGCTCAGTCGGTTGAGTGTGTTTTCCTTGGCTACAGTGATGAGCACAAGGGCTATCGATGTTGGGATCCTGTGGGTCGTCGCTTGCGCATCTCGCGTGATGTGACTTTTGACGAGTCTCGTTCTTACTACCCACGTTCTTCTTCCTCGAGTTTCTCTGTGGACGACCTTTCTTGCCTTATCCTTCCCGATACACCCTGCTATGTGCCTCATGTGTCACCTCTTCCTCAGGCACCTCCCATTCCTTCTCATTCACCACCGACCCCGTCTTCTCCATCCTCCTCCTCCAGCTCTCCCCCATCCTCTTCAGTATGTCGCCCTCTCTCACCGTTTCCTCTCCACTATACTCGACGATCTCGTACTGAGGATGTCTCCTCTGATGATCCTTCCACCTCTGGTGCACCTCCTCTCACACCTCCTCCGGTTCATAACCTCCGTGCTCGGCCTCGCTGTGACGCCCCCGATTCAATCGTACACTAATCATGCACGCAAACGTGTACGATCAAGATCAGGGACTCACGGGAAGATATCACAACACAACTCTAAAACATAAGTAAGTCATACAAGCATCATAATACAAGCCGAGGGGCCTCGAGGGCTCGAATACAAGTGCTCGATCATAGACGAAGTCGGCGGAAGCAACAATATCTGAGTACTGTACATAAATTAAACAAGTTGCCATAAGATGGCTAGCACAAACTGGGATCAGATCGAAAGAGGCGCAGCCTCCATGTCAGGATCCTCCTAACTACTCCACGGTCGCCGTGAGCGGGCTGCACGTAGTAGTAGGCGCCTCCAGTGTAGTAGTCGCCATCGACGGTGGCGTCGCGCCTGGGCTCCATCGTGCAGTTGCAGCAACGGGTAAAGAAAAGGGAAAAGGGGGAACAAGGCAACCGTGAGTACTCATCCAAAGTACTGCAGCAAGAAGCTACACTACATATGCATGGATATATGTGTAAAGGGCCATATCGGTGGACTGAGCTGCAGAATGCCGAATAAGAGGGATAGCTAATCCCGTCAAGACTACGCTCGCAGCCTCCGCCTTGCAAGCATGTAGCGTAGAGTAGTAGTGAAGTCCTCCAACTAGCATCGCATAGCAATAATCCTACCCGGCGATCCCCTCCGCATTGCCCTGTTAGAGAGCGACCACCGGGTTGTATCTCGCACTTGGAAGGGTGTGTTTTATTAAGGATCCGGTTCTAGTTGTCATAAGGTCAAGGTACAACTCCAAGTCGTCCATTCATCAAGATCACGGCTATTCGAATAGATTAACTTCCCTGCAGGGTGCACCACATAACCCAAAGACGCTTGATCCCATTTGGCGGACACACTTTTTCGGGTCATGCCCGGTCGCGGAAGATCAACACGCCGCAGCCCCACCTAGGCTGTGAGAGAGGTCAAGACGCCGGTCTAAACCTAAGCGCACGGGGTCCGGGCCCATCGCCCATAGCACACCAAGACGCGAGGGCGGCCGGAAGCGAACTAGCCCCCTTAATACAAGAGTAGGCTTACGTTCCAATCCGGCGCGCGCCGCTCAGTCGCTGACGACACGAAGTGCTTCGGCTGATATCACGCCGTCGAGTGCCCATAACTTTCCCACGTAGTTGGTTAGTGCGTATAGACCAAATGGCCAGACTCAGATCAAATACCAAGATCTCGTTAAGCGTGTTAAGTATCCGCAAACGCCGAACAGGGCCAGGCCTACCTCTCTCCTAGGCGGTCTCAACCTGCCCTGTCGCTCCGCCACAAAGATCCACTCACGGGTACTCCTACGAGCCGACCCATCTTTAGTCACCACATGTATCATGTATAAGTATAAGTATATACCCGTGATCACCTCCCGAGTGATCACGGCCCGATAGTATAGCACAGCAGACGGACAAGAATGTAGGGCTACAGATGGAATACTAGCATCCTATACTAAGCATGTAGGATTGCAAGTAAAGGTAACAATGATGAGTAGCAAGGACGGGCTATGCATCGGGATAGGTATAAATGAAGCAATAACATGCTACACTACTCTAATGCAAGCAGTATAGAGTAGAATAGGCGATATCTGGTGATCAAGGGGGGGGGGCTTGCCTGGTTGCTCTGGCAAAAGAGAGGGGTCGTCAACTCCGTAGTCGAACTGGGCAGCAGCAGCGTCGGTCTCGGTGTCTAGCGGAAGAAGAGGGGGAAGAAATACTGAATATTTAAGTAGACAGATGCATGACGATGCATGACAAAGCAAAGCGTGATGCTAGGCGTGCCCTAAAGCGGTATGTGATGATACCGGTGAAGGGGGGAAACATCCGGGAAAGTATCCCCGGGGTTCCGCGTTTTCGGGCAGAGGAGCCGGAGGGGGAAAGTTGCGAGTTTGATATGTTAAGGGGTGTGTGGCGGATGAACGGGCTGCGTATCCGGGTTCGTCTCGTCGTTCTGAGCAACTTTCATGTTGAAAATATTTTAATCCGAGTTACGGATTAAAAGATATGATTTTCTAAAGATTTTAATAATTTCAGGAATTTAATTAATTCGAAAATAATTTAATGACATCAGCATGATGTCATGCTGACACCAGCAGTCAACAGAGTTGACTGGTCAACCTGACCAGTGGGTCCCACTGGTCAGTGACACATTTTAATTAACAGATTAATTAAACTAATCATAATTAATTAGGGGGAGTGGGCCCCACTGTTATTGTTTAATTAATTAACTAACAGTTAATTAGGTTAATCAAATTGTGATTAATTAACTTAATTAATTCGTTAATTAATTAATTAATTTAATTATTATTATCTATTTATTTTATTTTATTTTATTTTAATTCTTTTTTACTAAACGTTCTGAGGCGGGCCCCTTGTGTCATAAGCGGGGGCTTAGCGGCGCGAGTTATGACAGGCGCGTCGCCATCGGTAATGGCGCTGGGCGCCGATAAGGTTAACCAGGCGGCCTCGGCGAGACCAGCGGCCAGGCTAATCCGGCCGGCGACGGCGACAAAGAACAACCCGGCGAAGGGCAAGGCTTCAGGCGAAGCGGTGGCAGCAGTAGATCGAGGGCGGAGCGGAATGGCGCAAGGGCGCCAGCGCTGTTCGGAACCGCCCGAAGCTGGCATCATGGTCGGCGCCGTCGGTCACGGCCGAGCCGAGCAAGGTGGCGCGGCGAGGTCGATGGCGTGGCAAGTGGGAGCGCTTGTCGGAGCCGAGGCGGGGCTCCAGCGTGGCCACGCTGGGAGGTGATGGCGGGCGTGGCGGACTCGGCAAGTCGCCAAGCGAGGAAGGCTGGTGGCGACGGCGAAGCGGGCTTGGCGCGATGATCATGGGCGGTGGCGAAGCGGGTGAGGTCGGGCGGGTCATGGCGCAAGGCAGCACGCAGGGCCACGTGAGTGCGTGCACGGACGCACGCCGAGGCGAGGAGAGAGAGGAGGCGGGGCCTCACCGGGAAGTAGGGATCGTGGCGGCGGGGTTGAGGAGGAAGACGGCGACGACGTCAGAGAGGAGGCGGTGGGGTGGAGGAAGCGATCCGCGGGGTGGAGCTCAGGCGTCGGCGTCGGCGTCGACATCTGGCGAGGGATCGGGAGTCCTCGATCCAGATCCAGGGGTGGAGTGGTGCAGTGGGGGTGGTTAGGTTAGGGTTTGGGTGAGGAGTGGATAAGGGGAGTGGGTGGCGGTGGGCGGTTTGGGCTGCCAGTTGGGCGGTGGCGAATGGGCGGCCAGTTGGTCGGCTGCCGAGGGGTGGTTTCTTTTCCTTTTCCTCTTTTTTTTGTTTTTCTGTTTTCTTTTATTATTTCTTTCTTTTCTGTTTAAATCATTTTAAACCATTTAGCCATTTTATAAAAAGGTGTTTGTTGCACCATAATTACCCTTGTAATATTCGGCAACCACCGAACATTTTTGTTTTACCAGTTGAAGAAATAATAATTTGACTTTATTTTAACTTTGAATTTGTCGGGTTTGGATCAAAGTGAGGTTTAGCAAATTAACTGCGATGGCATGGCAACATTAGGAGGGGATTACTGTAGCTTAAATACCCGGGCGTCACAAATCTCCTCCACTACAAGAAATCTCGTCCCGAGATTTAAGAGGTAGTGAAAGGGGGAAGGTTTGTTTACGAATCTAGCGGGTCTTCTCATTCTGGCTTGCTCTTCTCGAATAGAACCGGTCAAATACATTGATGTCTTCATTTCTCTACTTCAGGTCCTTATGATGAAGTCGGCATCCTTTCTTCGGGATCTTCATCGTATTTACGAATAGGTAACGGGGTAGATCGGAAACAACAGAATGCTATAAGGGTAATAATCCTGGGATTAACCCATGAATGAGCATATGAGTACCTCTCGAATCGAACAAATAGAACACATCGAGAGTAAAGTTGGAAGGTCCAACAAGAAGTTTCAGGCAGCCAGGCAATCGTTCAATGCCTAGTCGAGGAAGGTGAAAGGGTTTCAAGCAACGGAATAATTATTGTTTCGATGCGAATTGATGATCTCATCGGAAGGTGGCTCATGAATTACATACGAGTCCACGCGGAGGAATAACTTTGGGAGCAGGGGTGTACTGGAGAGTCAGGTTTCGATCCTGGGGAACGGTGGGTTATGGGCCCACCATGTGGTTAAAAGTTGGAAGGGTGGTGACATCTTGCACGATCATGTAAGCAAGGCATGTCAGAGGATAGTCTGTCGGTTATGTTGGCAACAACATCGGTACCAAGGGCGAGGGATGAAGAGAACCATTTTCCTGCTCATTGAACAAGGCGGACCAATAGGTAGAGTTATCATCCATCGGCGGTTACCGGAATGCTATCAACAATAGTAATAGGGTCTTACTAACAACGTGGTACCACAAGGTTCTTACCTAAGCAGGGGATTATCACTGCTTAGTTAAGTCGGATTACCAGAAAGGTTAAACAAAACAATAGAAAGGAGAATACGATTATCATAATAATCAGAACAATGGAAAGGAAAATGTGTTTAAGCACATGTTTCAGGGGTATATCCTTCCGAAGGACAAGTAGAGCAAGATATCCACGACGGGATAGAAAGTAGGTAAGGGGAGAGGAATTTCAAGACATTACCCATACAACGGTGTTTGGATAATTGAGCAAGAAACATTTAGCATTGGGCTTCAAATGCTCTTATTGAAAATCGGAGTACCACAGACATGCTTCGAGATAGCATTGACATGGTCTTCAAGCAAAGATCGGACTTTGGATACAAGAAGGATTCATCAGGAACAACTTGCAGAATAAGTCTTACAGTTTCCCCATGGAAGAATGGGTAACCTTGCTGAAAGGGAAATTATAACAATAGGGCCTCCGACCAGGTGTGCTAGGCATGATATCACCTTACCGGGTCATATTAAGACCAATGTTATAACTCTTGGAAACATGTTCCCACCATCATATCTGACCGAGATTCAGATCTGATTGGTGTCAGGATACCTCAGACTCAGGATGCCTGAGAAGAAAAGGTGCAAAACAAATTGACGAGATGACATTGTAAGTTTCTCGGGAAAAGGATTATGGAAGCGAGTTCCAAAACAAGAGTTCATCATCAAACCAAGGAGAGGTGAGGAGGTGGCTGATTGACTCAGCGACAATTCATTGAGATTTCCGAAAAGACGGATTTCCACAGTTATGTGAAGGAGATAACATTAGCCAGATCAAATGACTTAATGATGTATGCTGGAGGAAAACATACACAATTAAACATTGACTGAAAGGTGCACCCGAAATATGTTGGGTAACGTAGTAATTTCAAAAAAATTCCTACGCACACGCAAGATCATGGTGATGCATGGCAACGAGAGGGGAGAGTGTTGTCTACGTACCCTCGTAGACCGTAGCGGAAGCGATCACAACGTAGAGGAAGTATTCAGACGTTCTCCTCGCGATCCAACCGATCCCAGCGCCGTTACTCCGGCGCCCGAAGTTCTTGACACACGACAGCTCGGTGACGCTCCTCAGCTCGATCCAGAAAGCTCCGGGGAGAGAGTTCACAAGACGACGACGGCGTGGACGATCTTGATGTTCTACGACGCAGGCTTCGCCTAAGCACCGCCACGATATGACCGAGGTGGAATATGGTGGAGGGGGCACCGCACACGGCTAAGGAACGATCTCAAGGATCAACTTGTGTGTTCTAGGGTGCTCCCTGCCCCGTATATAAAGGAGCAAGGGGAGGGCGGCCCGCCCTAGGAGGCGCGCCAAGGGAGGGGGAGTCCTCCTCCTAGTGGGAGTAGGACTCCCTTTCCTAGTCCAACTAGGAAGGAGGAAGGGGAAGGAAAGAGAGGAGAGGGAGGGAAGGGGGGCGCCCCTTCCTTGTCCTATTCGGACTCCCCATGGGGGGCGCCACCTCCTGGTGCGCCCTCTCTCCCTCTTGGCCCAATAAGGCCCATTACTTCCCGGGGTTCCAGAACCCTCCCAAGCACTCCGTTTTCTCCGAACCTTTCCGGTGTCCGAATATAGCCGCCCAATATATCAATCTTTATGTCTCGACCATTTTGAGACTCCTCGTCATGTCCGTGATCACATCCGGACTCCGAACTCCTTCGGTACATCAAAATACACAAACTCATAATATAACCGCCATCGAAACCTTAAGCGTGCGGACCCTACGGTTCGAGAACAATGTAGACATGACCGAGACACGTCTCCAAATAATAACCAATAGCGGGACCTGGATGCCCATATTGGCTCCTACATATTCTACGAAGATCTTTATCGGTCGGACCGCATAACAACATACGTTGTTCCTTTGTCATCGGTATGTTACTTGCCCGAGATTCGATCGTCGGTATCCAATACCTAGTTCAATCTCGTTCATCGCAAGTCTCTTTACTCGTTCCGTAATACATCATCTCACAGCTAACTCATTAGTTGTAATGTTTGCAAGGCTTAGTGATGTGCATTACCGAGAGGGCCAGAGATACCTCTCCGACAATCGGAGTGACAAATCCTAATCTCGAAATACGCCAACCCAACATCTGCCTTTGGAGACACTGTAGTACTCCTTTATAATCACCCGATACGTTGTGACGTTTGGTAGTACCAAAGTGTTCCTCCGTAAACGGAGTTGCATAATCTCATAGTTATAGAAACATGTATAAGTCATGGATAAAAGCAATAGCAACATACTAAACGATCGGGTGCTAAGCTAATGGAATGGGTCATGTCAATCAGATCATTCAACTAATGATGTGACCTTGTTAATCAAATGACAACTCCTTTGTCTATGGTTAGGAAACTTAACCATCTTTGATTAACAAGCTAGTCTAGTAGAGGCATACTAGTGACACTTTGTTTGTCTATGTATTCACACATGTATTATGTTTCCGGTTAATACAATTCTAGCATGAATAATAAACATTTATCATGAAATAAGGAAATAAATAATAACTTTATTATTGCCTCTAGGGCATATTTCCTTCAAAATATGGGTTGGGTTGCACGACCAACGTCGCAATGGCGATTGAGCAACCAACACACTAAATTGGAATTATCATCCAATAACTCTGAAGCAATAGGGTTGCTAGAGATATTAAATTTATGCAATGAGTTCACTCAACACGGGACCAAGAAAAGAATGGTGATGGCGAGAAGCATCACTGCACCACAAATCCTTAAGAGGTGGTGAAATTCTCACAACATTGATGACATAAGAGATGGTAATGTTCCAAGGTAAAGAAGAACAATTGCTGGATAGCAAGGAACTCAAGGTATAACACCAAACACGAACAAGCTTGTGTTGGTGGGAAGGCAATAAAGTGGTCGATGACAACACAAATCAGCGAGGGCAAGGATGGTATTTCTCATCAGGAATTCAAATGATATCCTGGAAGAGCTCATAAGGTTGATGATGATCACGACACATTTGTCGAGAGATTTCATGAAGATGTAATCAATCAGCGATGACATCGAGTCAAAGGAATGATGAAGCGAAAGGTTATTGGAACCATGGGTACGACACAAACTCAAAATCAAGTCTGTTCAATGAGAAATGATATGACGAGGAAGATCACGGAAGATTTGCTTACCATCTAAATCTGTGCTCCAGAAAGAGGGGCCAGGTAGCATAGTTAAAAAGTTGCATGATAATGATATAGCCGATCAGGCTAGCAATGACTTGAAGGATTAATAAACTCATAAGCAATGAAGAATACTTAGAGTTATTGAATCGAAGTGCGGAATTGATTCACTTATCAGTGTTCTCGGTTGACGACAACCCAGAACCCAGGAAATTTGGAATCGGTGAGAAATAACAGTTGATGAAGAACCCATAAGAAGTTATGTAGTTCCATGATATTCTCGCAGATCGGAGGGTATACTCAAGGGTAGAGCGGGATAGAGGTTGGACAAGTGAAATCATTTGCGAAGGCAAGCACTTAAACTTGTCCAAGAAATGGGATCAAAGAAGAACAATATGGTCGAAACCACGGTCGCAAAAGACCAAGCATAGATAAGAGAAGAAGTTATAACAAGGATTATTATTACTACGAGAAGCTTCCATGATAAGTTCCACCTCGGGTCCATGGGCATGAACACAAAGTTCAAGGTCGACTCCCACTTCTCCGAGCATAACCTTACATTCACTTCTCGCTTCGATAATGGCATTAGTGTTGAAAGTTTTACCGGTGAAATACCGGATGAGTATGACCCGTGAAAACTTCCGAGTTCACACATAGTAAGGAAGGCATAGGTTCAACCCATCGTGGCATCTTACTTAACATATACCACAAACTTGGGTAAATAATACAAGCTCGAAAGTAGAGCATTGTTCAAAAGCAGATGATACAATTTACCAAAGGCATTATATACCCATGGAAAGGCTCTCAAGGTTATTCAATATGAAGGACACTGTCGGATAAAATCCAACAAAGGAACCGATGGTCCACAAGGGATCTGATGTGAGCATCGGTACTAAACCAGAGGAAGAAGAATGCACGGGCATCATATTATAGAACATCGGAATAATTTGATGCTTAGATAACAAAAGGAATTTCGATTTCCAAAACAAAGGATCAGAAGCAGTCGCTCTGATCAAGGGTGGATAAGTTGGATATACCAGAGGCACAATTGACGACAAATAGTTTGGTCGAGAACCAGCTCATGTTCAAAAATGATGTCTCGAGCCGGAAAGATAATTTAGAAGGGTTGATAGATGATTGTGCATTCGCACATGCTGAATCAATAGGATCAAAATGACGGTGTGAAAAGATACTAGTGAATATTGCCAGATATATGGGAAGCATCCATAATGCAAGTAGACAAGTATTTGCAGAGCAATAAAGCTGCTAAGGATTATTGGAGGATCGAATAGTATTTTGAAGACCATTGTGAAACACATGAACAACTGGGGGATGAGCGGATACTCGATAAGTGCGAGAATTATCCGTAGGGGTATTCAGGTGACAAAGAACAGCAAGGCAGTAAGCTCAAAAGATTATCGAAACTACGATGAGTATTTCGGGGTATCTTGTAATAACAAGACCAACTGGGGATGAATGTAAGAATAACAACTGCAAGTAGTTATCCATAAGGGTTGACGGTGGAAGGGGAATTGCAAACACGATTGGCACAAGGTCTCAAGAGAATATCGGAAGGTATCTTCAAAATCCTTCGGTGCACCAAGTAATCATCCGGACTGAAGAGGCTCTCCGGGAGAAAGTATTATCGAGAACCTAGAGTCAGAGTTAGTAAAAATCATTTAACCCGAGTAGAAGAGAGTTCAGAGTCCCAGAGTAAAGGTCGAGGAGTAAAAGATCCTAGTACCACCCAATGGCGACGTGGGCCCATGGGCCGCACAGCCATGTTAGTAAAAGTTTTATAAAGTCTAGACTCGATTTCGGCCAAGGAGTTGGAAGGGGGATTCCTACAGGCAGTCGGCTCTGATACCAACTTGTGACGCCCCCGATTCAATCAGACACTAATCATGCATGCAAACGTGTACGATCAAGATCAGGGGCTCACGGGAAGATATCACAACACAATTCTAAAACATAAATAAGTCATCCAAGCATCATAATACAAGCCAGGGGCCTCGAGGGCTCGAATACAAGTGCTCGATCATAGACGAGTCAGCAGAAGCAACAATATCTGAGTACAGACATAAATTAAACAAGTTGCCATAAGATGGCTAGCACAAACTGGGATACAGATCGAAAGAGGCGCAGGCCTCCTGTCTGGGATCCTCCTAACTACTCCTGGTCGTCGTCAGCGGGCTGCACGTAGTAGTAGGCGCCCAAAGTAGTAGTCGTCATCGACGGTGGCGTCGCTCCCGGCTCCATCGTTCGTCGCAGCAACCGCAGAAAGAAAAGGGAAAAAGGGGAATAAGGCAACCGCAGTACTCATCCAAAGTACTCACAAGCAAGGAGCTACACTACAAATGCACGGATATATGTGTAAAGGGCCATATCGGTGGGTGAATCGCAGAATGCCGAATAAGAGGGGATAGCTAATCCGTCGAAGACTACGCTCGCAGCCTCCGCCTTGCAAAGCATGTAGCGAGGAGTAGTCTCAAGTCCTCCGGTAGCATCGCATAGCAATAATCCTACCCGCGATCCCTCCGCATTGCCTCGTTAGAGAGCGACCACCGGGTTGTATCCGCACTTGGAAGGGTGTGTTTTACTAAGGATCCGGTTCTAGTTGTCATAAGGTCAAGGTACAACTCCAAGTCGCCCCCATATCAAGATCACGGCTATTCAATAGATTAACTTCCTGCAGGGTGCACCACATAACCCAACACGCTTGATCCCATTTGGCGGACACACTTTTCGGGTCATGCCCGGCCGTGGAAGATCAACACGCCGCAGCCCCACCTAGGCACAAGAGAGGTCAAGACGCCGGTCTAAACCTAAGCGACAGGGTATGGGCCCATCGCCCATAGCACACCAAGACGTTAGAGGCGGCGGAAGGAGAACTAGCCCCTTAATACAAGAGCAGGCTTACGTTCCAATCCGGTAGCGCGCCGCTCGTCGGCCGACGTCACGAAGTTTTACCGATACCACGACGCCGAGTGCCCATAACTTTCCCACGTAGTTGGTTAGTGCGTATAGACCAAATGGCCAGACTCAGATCAAATACCAAGATCTCGTTAAGCATGTTAAGTATCCGCGAACGCCGAACAGGGCCAGGCCCACCTCCCTCCTAGGCGGTCTCAACCTGCCCTGTCGCGGGTACTCCTACGAGCCGACCCGTCTTTAGTCACCACATGTATCATGTATAAGTATAAGTATATACCCGTGATCACCTCCCGAGTGATCACGACCCGATAGTATAGCACAGCAGACGGACAAGAATGTAGGGCCACAGATGGAATACTAGCATCCTATACTAAGCATGTAGGATTGCGGTAAAGGTAACATGAGAGTAGCAAGGACAAAGGCTATGCATCGGGATAGGTATAATGAAAGCAAGAATATGCTACATCGCTCTAATGCAAGCGAATAGAGTAGAATAGGCGATATCCGGTGATCGGGGGCTTGCCTGGTTGCTCTGGCGGGAGAGAGGGGTCGTCAACTCCGTAGTCGAATCGGGCAAGAACAAAGCGTCGGTCTCGGTGTTCAGCGGAAGAAGAGGGGAAGAAACAATGAATATTTAAGCAAACAGATGCATGATGATGCATGACAAAGCAAAGCGTGATGCTAGGTGTGCCCTAACGCGGTATGTGATGATACCGGTGAAGGGGGGAAACATCCGGGAAAGTATCCCCGGGGTTCCGCGTTTTCGGGCAGAGGAGCCGGAGGGGGAAAGTTGCGAGTTTGATATGTTAGGGGTGTGTGGGGGATGAACGGGCTGCGTATCCGGGTTCGCCTCGTCGCTCTGAGCAACTTTCATGTTGAAAATATTTTAATCCGAGTTACGGATTAAAAGATATGATTTTCTAAAGATTTTAATAATTTCTGGAATTTAATTAATTCGAAAATGATTTAATGACATCAGTATGATGTCATGCTGATAGCAGCAGTCAACAGAGTTGACTGGTCAACCTGACCAGTGGGTCCCACTGGTCAGTGACACATTTTAATTAACAGATTAATTAAACTAATCATAATTAATTAGGGGGAGTGGGCCCCACTGTTATTGTTTGATTAATTAACTAATAGTTAATTAGGTTAATCTAATTGTGATTAATTAACTTAATTAATCTGTTAATTAATTAATTAATTTAATTATTATTATCTATTTATTTGATTTTATTTTTTTAATTCTTTTTTTACTAAACGTTCTGGGGCGGGCCCCCTGTGACATAGGCAGGGGGCTTAGCGGGCGCCGGGTTTGCGAACGGGCGCGGTCGCCACTTGTAACGGCGCTGGGCGCCCGACAGGCTAACCCCGAGGCCGGCCTCGGGAGACGAGCGGCGCTGGCGAGGCTAGTCCGGCCCGGCGACGCGTCTAAAGAAGAAACCCGGCGAGGCGAGGTACAAGGCTTCGGGCGGCGGTGGCAAGTGAGTAGATGCGAGGGCGGAGCGGAACGGCCGCAAGGGCGCCAGCGCTGGTTCGAACGCGGGTCTGGCGCCGGCGGTCACGGCCGTAGCCGGAGCAAGGTGGCGGCGAGGTCGATGGCGAGGGCAAGGGAGCGCCTGTCGGAGGCGAGGCTGGGGCTCCAGCGTGGCACGCTGGGAGGTGATGGCGGCGCGGCGGACTCGGCAGTCGCCAAGGCAGGAAGGCTGGTGGCCATGGCGGCGGGCGGGACCGTGACCATGGCGGTGGCGAACAGGTGAGGTCGGGCGGTGATCGCGAAGCAGGCGTGCACGGGCCACGGAGTGTGTGCACGGACGCGCAGTCGAGGCGAGAGAGAGAGAGGCCGGGCCTCACCGGGAAGTAGGGATCGTGGCGGTGGGGTTGAGGAGGAAGACGGCGACGACGTCGAGAGGAGGCAGCGGTGGGGTGGAGGAAGCATCCGGCGGGGTGGAGCTCGGCGCGGCGTCGGCGTCGACGCAGGCGAGGGATCGGAGTCCTCCGATCCAGATCCAATGAGGGTGGAGTGGTGCGAGTGGGGTGGTTAGGTTAGGGTTTGGGTGAAGGAGTGGATAAGGGGGGAGTGGGTGGCCGGCTGGGTCGGTTTGGGCCTGCCCAGTTGGACCGGTGGCCGAATGGGCCGGCCAGTTGGGTCGGCTGGCCCGGGGGGGTTCTTTTCCTTTTCCTCTTTTTTGTTTATCATTTTCTGTTTTCTTTTATTATTTCTTTCTTTTCCGCTTAAATCATTTTAAACCATTTAGCCATTTTATAAAAGGTGTTTGTTGCACCATAATTACCCTTGTAATATTCGCAACCATTTAACATTTTTGTTTTACGGTTGAAGAAATAATAATTTGACTTTATTTTAACTTTGAATTTGTCGGGTTTGGATCAAAGTGAGGTTTAGCAAATTAACTGCGATGACATGGCAACATTAGGAGGGGATTACTATAGCTTAAATACCCGGGCGTCACGCTCGCCCCCCGCCTGATCGCTACTCCCCTGATCGGTACGGTCTCTCTGTTTTGATTGAGCCCACTTCCTATCGCACTGCCATGACTCAGCCTGAATGGCAGCTTGCGATGGCTGAGGAGCTTGCTGCCCTTGAGCGCTCTGGCACATGTGATCTGGTTTCCCTCCTTTCCGGTGTCCGTCCCATCACCGCAAGTGGGTCTACAAGCTTAAGACTCGCCCGATGGTTCTCTTGAGCGCCACAAAGCTCGCCTTGTGGCCCGTGGCTTTCAGCAGAGCAGGGCACGATTATGATGAGACATTCGCCCTGTGGCCCACATGACCACCGTCCGCACTCTCCTTGCCGTGGCTTCGCATTCGTCGGTGGTCTATCTCTCAACTTGATGTTCGTAACGCTTTTCTCAATGGCGAGTTGCGTGAGGAGGTTTATATGCAGCCACCCCCGGGGTATTATGCTCCTGATGGTATGGTCTGTAGACTTCGACGCTTCCTATATGGTCTCAAACAGGCCCCTCGTGCCTGGTTTGAGCGCTTCGCATCTGTGGTGACCGCCGCTGGTTTCTTGCCCAGTGATCATGATCGTGCGCTGTTTATTCACACGTCTCCTCGTGGTCGGACTCTTCTCCTTCTCTATGTTGATGACATGATCATCACTGGTGACGACTCTGAGTACATTGCCTTTGTTAAGGCTCGCCTTCGAGATCAGTTCCTCGTGACTGATCTTGGTCCTCTTCGCTATTTTCTTCGGATTGAGATCTCCTCGACCCCTGATGGCTTCTACATCTACCAAGAAAAATATATTCAGGATCTTCTTGCTCGCGCTGCTCTTGGTGATGAGCGCACTGTTGTGACTCCTATGGAGCTCAACGTTCAGCTCTGTGCCTCTGATGGTGACCCTCTCCCTAATCCCACTCGCTATCGTCACCTCGTTGGCAGTCTTGTCTATCTTGTTGTTACGCGTCCTGACATCTCCTATCCTGTCCACATCCTGAGTCAGTTTGTTTCAGCCCCCACCTCTGTCCACTATAGTCACCTCCTTCGTGTTCTACGATATCTTCGTGGCACGATCTCTCGGCCTTTTCTTTCCTGCTCCAGCTCTCTTGAGCTCCGGCCTACTCGATGCTACTGGCTAGTGATCCCTCGATGGGCCTTCATTGTCTACTTCATCGTGTCTTTCTTGGTGGCTCTCTTATTGCTCGGAAGACAAAGAAGCAGCTGCATTTCTCGCCGAATACAGAGGCTGAGTTGCGAGCCATGGCTATGTTGTGGTGAGGTGATCTCGTTACGTGGTTACTTGAGGATTTTGGTGTGTCCGCTACTTCCTCAACTCCTCTCTGTCCGACAAGACGGTGCTATCAAGATATATGCGTGACCGGTGAAGCATGAGCTCACCAAGCACATCGGTGTGGATGCCCACTCTCTGCGTCTGCTGTGCAGATCGACTCGCTCTTCACTATGTGCCCTCCGAGTTACAGATTGACCGACTTCTTCACGAAGGCACGACTCAAGCGCAGCATGGTTTTTTCCTCTCCAAACTCAGTGTTGTTGCTCCACCATGAGTTTGAGGGGGGGTGTTAGATGTGTATAGTTCATTGTGTACATCCCCATTGTATAAGGGGCTTTTCTGCACTTTACCACACATGTATATGTACTGGCCTTTGGCCCTCAGTAAAGTTAGTTGCTCACTTATCCAACAGATCACACCCGGGTCATGTACAGGCGTAATCGCAAGGTTGCAAAACGAATCATCAAACATTGGATCACGGCCTATGTGGTGCGTGTAAGCTTTTCAGTGGTCGTTTGTGGCGAAGTGGGGGTTTCTTACAGAGAAAAAAAGTGATGTCGGCAATGACACCAACGTGAAACCTCGACGATGATTTCTTCTCAGCAGTGTGTGTCGTTTATCTTTCCAGTGTACCTTTGTCAGTGGCTTGTGGTTGTTTTCATCCAGTTTTCCGCTAATTAATCGGAACACTATTTTGTTCTGAAGTAATCAAACTGCCAAGTCTTTTTGTGCCTTAGATATTACAGTAGTAATTTCCCTATCACAATTGTATGCAAAATAAGGATGAGCTAGCAATCTCTAGCTGGCCATGCATGTGGAGACTGGAGAGGGAGCATCGTACGTAGCTTGTATAGGAAACTTAATTACTGGTAGGAGAGGATGAATATACTACGTAGAAAAGGAGACAGGCAAGCAAGCAAGCTGGAAAATTAAAGAAAATTAAAGAAGTATACAGCCAGACAGACAGAGTGGAGCTGGGGGGGACGTGGGGTGGAGGGTCACGGGAGGGATGGATCATATGATCTGATGGTGCATGGAGGGGCAGGGAGGGGTCACGGGAGGCTAGCTGCCAACCGGCGGCCAGGTCAAGTGGACATGGATGCTTTGGCGCCGCTCTAGCGTATGGTCGACGGATCCACATCCACCACCGATCCGATCATCTTCAACCTGACGACAAACTCTCCCCGGCCACGAATTTGATCTCTCCTCCCACTCACTCAGGGAGCAACGCATGCAGCCGGGCATCGTCGACCACAAGATAGCCAGCTAGTTTCGAGAGAGAGAGCTAGAATCCTAAAACGGCAGGTACCAAACCTAATACTACTACAGAAAAATTCAAAAAAAAAATACTACTACAGTAGTCAGTACTCCCTCCGTTCCCAAATAATTGTCTTTCTAGCCATCTCAAATGGACTACAACATACGGATATATGTAGACATGTTTTAAAGTGTAGATTCATTCATTTTGCTCCGTATGTAGTCACTTGTTGAAATCTCTAGAAAAACAATTATTTAGGAACGGAGGGAGTAGATGACAATTGACAAATAAACAATGCTCCACCCACGTAGCCATGGATCGATCACAGTGACGTACGTACCGAGGCCGGCCGTACGTACATGTTTTGGTGCCACTGATAATCTTTTGGAGATGGAAAAAGAAAGCTCGAGGCTTGGTTGGTTGGACCCATGCAGCGCATGCAGCAGCCGGGCCTCGCTTGACTTTGCAGTGGGCACACCCACAGGATGCTTGCATGCATGCATGCATGTGCATGGCAAGCCCACTGTGTCTATCATCAGTTGAATAATGCATAGACGGTTGATCCTGCATGCCTTGCGTATCTCCAAGAATATATAGTTAATCATCATTTCAACCTGTCTGTCTCGACTCTATGTGCGTATGTACTGCCATTAACTGGCCAGCCAGCTAGGAGTAGCTAGCAGACGGAGAACTGCATGTGCAGATATTTACGATACATGCACATACATTACATGGTACTACCTCCGTCTAGGTGAATAAGTCATTCGCGTAGTTCTAGGTCATCGATTTGAGCAATTAAATATGTGTTATATGTCATGAAAAGTATATCACTAGATTTCTACACGAATGTAGTTCCTAAATATATATTTTTTGTCACATATAATACATGTTTAGATAGTTAAATTGTCGACCTAGAACTACGCGAGTGACTTATTCACCGAGACGGAGGTAGTACCTTTTTTTTTACCCAATAGCTACATGTGAATCGCCTGATTTTTGAATTTTGGGTCAATCGATTTTGGTTGAAGGAAGAAATAAGCGCGGGGAGGAAGAAACTCGCCGGAGGAGAAGAAGAAGGTCGCTGGGCAGGCTACCCTAGTTTCTATCTTAGGATTTCGGGTGGGGGCGGCGGTGTGGCTTCGCCGGAGAAAAGCTCGTCATGGAGGTCCTAGAGGGCTGGCTGGGGGCGGCGGAAGCACGACGGTGGGTGGCGCTTGAGGGGAGGGCGGGGCGGCCGGTGGTACGTGCGGCGGTTATAGGAAAGAAGATGAACTGTATGTAGTTTGTATTAAAATATCTACAAAGACTTATATTTAGAAATGTAGGGAGTACAAAACTACATGCGTATGATCAAGTAGCTGCGACTAGTCTTTTGTCTTGATCGTTTTACTTTTCTTATACAGTATGATTATTAGTACGGTTTAGCTAGCTAGCTAACAAGTGCCAGCGGCAGCTGCATGCTCCCAAGCATGAGAATGCACGGGGAGGCAGGCAGTAGTTTGTTTTTCCAACCGGGCTATCACCCCTTTCCATTAATTGCTTAACGGAATACAGTTCAGTACACAGGATCAGGTTCAATACCGGAACAGAAAAACACACACCTGAACATGAGAGGAGAGGGGTTTAGCGAGTTGGAGCACTGCCAGAAAACCCGCCGCAGATGCAAAACGGACATTGCGAAAACCTGATAAACACTACTTAAGCACCATAAGCACAAGGTCTAGAAATAAGACCAACCAAAAACAGCCATATCTAATGAGAAACCCCAGCAGGCATCAAACCTCTTTGTGTGTGTGTTGGGGGGGGGGCAAACCTCTGTCTTGATCGTTTAGGCAGTAGTTTGTTAGTGGGTAGAAAGGAGGAAGGTAAAAGAAAGGAACGACGACGACTCACGTGATCCGTCCATCCAGTTCGTACGTACGTACGTACACGGTACACCCAGCCAGAAATACATTGGCATGATTGCATCACACGCCCAGCGAAACTATGAAAAGGACCACCCGGCCGGCATATACATACACACACACACTACGTTAGCTTTCGGACTGCAACGTACGTACAGCTTTGTGCGTGCAGGAGTACATCCATGATCCATCCATCCATGCCATGTCCCTAGCCACCTTTTGCGCTCTCCCAATCAACCTATTTGAGTGGTTTTTCTTCCTTAACAAAACTCTAGCTGCCAGGCCAGATGGAGTGGACATGGATGCTTTGGCACCGTTTTACGTACCTAGCTAGCTACTTTCTCTCACTTCACACACTGTGGACGTCTCAGACGACTCTTGCTGGCCACGAATTCGACTTCTCACACTGTGGAGTTGAGCTGCGCCAAACTCTTCCTGGCCACGAACTAGATCTCTCTCTCTCTCTCTCTCTCCAAGCCAAGAAATCCATGCATGCATGTCTTGGGAGTTGCTACAAAGGTGAAAGCTAGCCATGCAGCATCTGTCGACCACAGGTTTTTAGAGATTGCTTATTATTATTATTATTATTATTCTCCCGATCAGTCTATCGTTAATTAATCTGTGTCTGTTTGCTCACGTTGATCGGATGCACGGCAGTGCCCGGCCGGCCGCGTTGTGTGTATCATATACTGCCACTAATTGGCATGCATGGTAGCAATGCATGCATGCATGAGAGTATTGTACTACTAGCAAAGTACTAGCAAAACATGCATACATACAGCTCTTAGCGAATCGACGGGTGCAGATTTGGGAGCAGGCAGTAGTAGTTTATGGTTGGAGAAATAGAAAGTCAAGCTAGCAAAAAAGAAACAAGATGCATGCATGCAAAAGGGCTTTGGTCGTACAGGTACGGCGGAGAGCTGAAAAGCTGAAACAATAACAACCAGATGTTAAATTTTAAATTTAGTAACAATAACAACCAGAAACTGAACACCATGCATGTATTTTCAAATAGTTGCATCTCCTTTACTTTGAGATATCTGCTGCTGCATGCCTCCAATGGCCAACGCCTCGTGCATGCATGCATGCATGTGACCCGGCCGGCAGATACCCCCAACCAGAAATATATTTGCATGAGCAGCCAACCGAAATCAGGCTGAGGGGAAGGACCACCCGCCAGGGGAGGGACCGTACGTGCATATGTATGTATACTGTACCGCTTTTGCTTGCCGACTGGAACCATCTTGTGTACATCCATCTCTCTGTCTACCTTAGCAAAGAAAAAAAAGTAGTTGAGGGTTAGAAAGACTGATATTTTTAACCCGCTAGAGATTAAACTTGAGACGTTTATAGTGAATTCTTCAATCTTAAAAAAAAAATCTCCTTACCTACCTTCTATCATTATAAACCCAAAATATCCATCACGCGGTTCCAGGGCACAAAACCTTGCCTTGGGTATCGCTACATCATATGTCCATATTTGTTGCGACCTCCTCCCCCCCCCTCTCTGATCTTTCATATGAAGAGAACAACACGACTCTCTTCCAAGCCCCCAACAACTCACAACTCACCCCACACATAGCAACCGAGAATCCCAAATCCATCGTTGACAACATTGTTGACACTGTTATTGCAGAAACTCCGAGATGGACGATCTTTAGGTCATGACTCTTACCTAGGTCCACGACTTCACATCGAAATGTATCAGACCCCAACAAAAAGTTAACATGTGATGCATTGTTCCATTGATGAATACTAAACATGATGCAATTATTCTATGCTAATGTAGCTACCTCAGTTTAGGTGCAATGAACACAAAAATCCATGTGTTTAAGTGATAAGTTTTGTTTTATCCTAAAATGTGTGTAGTTTGTCGATTCAAAATCACTTTATCATTGCGCACAAAAGAGAACCATGTCTTTTGTTTGTTTGAATGCTCAGTAAACCCATAAGGCAGCTGTTTGAAATAGAGAGCCACATGAGCCGAAAGTGGATATATACTACAAGCAAGGGAGTGCATCAGAAGGCCCTGGCATGGTTGTCGCCTGGTGGGTTCGGTCGTTGCCGTTAGTCGAACCCATCAAATGTAGGCGTTCTCGTGGCAATTCACATTGTTGCGATGCTTCTAAAAATTCCTGCGGCAAAGCAGGTTTAATGTTGATGCCGTCTCCTTGGGAATTTCTTTTTTGTTTGAAAATATCACAAAAATGAATTCACAAATCTCTAACATATTGAACGGTATTAGATCACAGATCTGATCACTTTGAGCTTTTTTCCTTACCAGCGCATAACTTTGGTTTTATATTGCTAGTTGTCGGTTTGTTTTCGCAATCATGTTATGTATTTTCTTGATGCTCGATTCTGAGCCAATAAACCTCACCCTTTGTCGAAAAATACATTAAAGTGTGGATAAAAGAAGGTATGAGGTTATACACTTTCATTAGGAAAAATAAACCTGGAGAATACAGTGATAGGGGCATAGTGGTCAAATCGTGAGCCCTGGCTGCCCGCCACCTTCCAAGAAGACCAGCACGTATACATGGTCATGGCATATCATCATGTGCCACTCCACTCCAAGCTCACACTCCCATGGCCATATACACCCACCGAGCAAGCCAAACTAAGCTCAGCCAAGCCCAATCATCCAGGCTTCACTGAGCTCACGCCAACGCAAACGATAAAGCTAGCGACCAGGAAGCTCATCGTCTTCCATGCATCCGGCAGGTGAAGCACCACCTTTACTAGCAACCATCCAGGAAGACGACGAGCTGGCGAGCGAATCCATGAAGAGCGGCGGAGGGGGAGTAGAAAGCGCCAGGTGCGAGGTGGAGGCCGCGGGCATCAACTACCACATCACCGTCTCCGCCCGGCCTCACCCGCTCAAGATATGGAGCAGGCCCGACGACCTCCTCCTCGACGCCACCGGCGACCCTGCTGCGCCTGCGCCTCCCCCGGTCAGCCGCAGCAGCCGGTGCCGCCTCGTGCTCCGCAACGTCAGCTGCCGCGCCCGCCCCGGCGAGCTGCTCGCCATCGTCGGCCCCAGCGGCGCCGGCAAGTCCACGCTGCTCGAGATCCTCTCCGGCCGCCTTGAGCCCAGCTCCTCCCCTCCCACTGACCTCCGCGTCAATGGCTCCCCTGTCGACGCCGCGGCCCTGCGTCGACTCTGCGGTTACGTCACCCAGCGCGATGTACTCTTCCCGCTGCTCACCGTGCGCGAGACGCTCCACTTCAGCGCGCGACTCCGCCTCGGCCCGGACGCGTACGACCCCGCCGCGGTTGATGCGCTCGTCGACGACCTCGCGCTGGCCCGCGTCGCCGACGCCAGGGTCAAGGACCTCTCCGGTGGCGAGCGGCGCCGCGTGTCCATCGGCGTCGAGGCCGTGCGGGACCCCGCCGTGCTCGTGCTCGACGAGCCGACCTCTGGCCTCGACAGCGCGTCCGCGCTCCAGATCGTCGGCGCGCTCCGGGCCATGGCCGAGTCGCGGGGCCGCACCGTCGTGCTCAGCATCCACCAGCCCGGCGCCCGCATCGTCAAGATGTTCGACGCCGTGCTCCTGCTCGCCGCCGGCTCCGTCCTCCACCACGGCTCCGTCGACGAGCTCCACGCGCTGCTCACCGGCGCCGGCCTCTGCCTCCCCCCGCACGTGGACGCCGTCGAGTTCGCCATCGACTCCGTGGACGAGCTCCGCCTCCACCTGCACCTCCAGCAGCAGCAGCGCGACCGCCGGTGCACGCTGCAGCAGCTCCTCCAGCAGCACAAGCTCCAGGCCCAGGCCGACGACGACTCTGCAGCAGGCATGCTCACCGCCGGAGGAAGCAATGGGCAACACCGGTACGCCAACTCGTGGCCGCGAGAGGTGGTCGTGCTGTCGCAGCGCTTCTTCAAGAACGTGGCGCGGACGCGGCAGCTCTTCGCGTGCCGCACCGCGTGCATGCTCGTCGCCGGCCTCGCCCTCGGCTCCATCTTCTACGACCTCGCCGAAGACAAGGTGGCGGAGCGGGTGGGCCTCTTCGCCTTCCTCCTCACCTTCCTTCTCTCGTCCACGACGGAGGCGCTGCCGGTGTTTTTGCAGGAGCGGGAGATCCTGGCCAAGGAGACGTCGTCGGGGGCGTACCGCGTGTCCGCCTACGCCGTGGCGAACGCGCTGGTGTTCCTGCCATTCCAGCTGGTGCTGGCGGCGGTGTTCGCGGCGCCGGCGTACTGGCTGACGGGGCTGCGCCGCACAGCACCGGCCTTCTTCTACTTCCTCCTCCTCATCTGGCTGGTCCTCTACACGGCCAACTCGGTGGTGGCGTGCTTCGCGGCGGCGGCGCCGGACTTCGTGGTGGGGAACGCGGCGGTGCAGGGCGTGATGGGCTCCTTCTTCCTCTTCTCCGGCTACTTCATCAGGCGGTCGGCGATGCCGGCGTACTGGGTGCCGATGCACTACCTGTCGCTCTTCAAGTGGCCGTTCGAGGCGCTGCTGCTGAACGAGTTCGGGGGCAGGTGCGCGGCGAGGGCGATGGGGGTGTGCGTGGCGACCGGCGACGAGGTGCTCCGGCGGGAGGGGATCGAGGAGGAGTGCCGGTGGAGGAACGTGGCCGTGATGGTCGGCTTCGTCGCCTTCTACCGGGTGCTCGGCTACGCCGTGCTCCGCGTCCGCTGCAGCCTCACGCTCAGGGCCGCCGCACGGTCGGCATTGCTGTCTTCCTCCTCGCACTACTCTGCTTGCTTCTCCGCATGTACCACCAAAGCTTAGTCCATTCCTTGCATGTGTTCTATCGATCTTGCTATAATTTTGGTTGTAAATTATGGGACTTGTGATGAGTAAAGGGACTAATTACATTTCGCTTACATCACCCAACATGAATCACACAAGGCATTACCTACATACTATTATTATATGGGAAGCACTTATATTATATACAATGGATTAGCGTTAAATGTAATCTCTAGCAGCTAATGGTTCCATGGCTCTAAAATTATATGGAGGTCAAGATTTAATTCCATTTCTCTACTAGTTATAGTTAAACAGAACGTAAGGTTTCCATTTCACCTTTTCTTTCCACCACCCCTTCGCCCAACCTTTCATGTATATGATAATCAATCACCTAAATTTACTTACCTTCTGAACCAATTTCACTTTAATTTACTTCCCAAGCTTCTAATCAAAATATAAGGCAATTGACGGTCAGAATTTGATGAACATTTATTTACATAATCGCATTATTATTGGCAGGTTAATCACAAGCTAACGTACTAGAATATTCATATCCCATTGCAACGCACAGGCATTGTTCTAGTATATAAAAAAGAGATTAGCATCTCATATAATTGAGAAAAATGTCCTATTAATTAATGGAAATGAAATCTGGTGAACGCTCGCCGGAGGCCAACCCAGGCGAACGCCCAGATTAGTGAAGTCATTCGCTGCAAAGCGTTCCCTAGCGAACGCTCGCTTTTTTTTCTCCCAAAAAACTTTGTGCAAGGTGTGCGATCAGGGAACTCAAACTCCAGACCTCCTATGGGAGACCCGTAGGCTCTACCAGTTGGGCTAAAGCAGGTTTTGCGAATTACATGTACTGAACTTGTTTATATGTATTTGAAGCTAAATTCTTGTAAATTATTCATTTTTTCCTTCAAAAAAATCCGAAAATCCAGAATTTTCCCATTTTTGAAAGAGCAAAAAATTCCCTATTTTATAGAGGGGAATTTATTGAAACTTGCATGTGCATTTTTATTATATGTAGCATGGCAATTTCTAGGTCTTTTTTTGTAATGCCTTACATGGCAAGCTTCTAGGAAATTTTATCACTTATTCAAGGCAATTTCGGAATTGCTATTTTGCTTTCTTACATGGCAATTTTAATTACTAAGTGCATGTCATTTTAATAATTAATAATATGGAATTTTATTATTAATAGGAGGGAAATTTAATTACTAAAGCATGACATTTTAATAATAAAATAATATGATATATTCATTTTAAGAGGATGAAAAATTTATGAGTAAGAGCATGGCCCTTTTATTTATTAACTAGTAAATGTGTACGTGCAATGCACGTTGATATTAGGTAATACATTAATTACACATAAATATTAGGTATGATATTATTTGTGTATTAATTATCTGATTAGTATTGGTATTAATATTTGATATGGTATTAACTGCACAGTAAACGCGTTGAGCACTCACCATTGGAGCAGGATGAGTCGTTGGATTGACCTGATTTGACGGCCGAGATTTGTTGGATCTGCCCTTTTGGGTCTTTTTATATTGGTATAGATAACATGGCATTTTTATTATTAGGGGGATGTCAGTTTTATGATTAACAGTATGGCAGTTTTATTATTGAGAGCCTGAGATTTTTATTATTATTGGCATGTCATTTTTATTATAAACAAAATGGAAGTTTTATTATTTTAGAGGGTGTCAATTTTATTTTTATTGGTATGAAAACTTTTTTACTGACAAGGAAGTTTTAAGATTTTTATTTGTATTGACATTTTATCTTAATCATACCATTTTGTAAATTTATAAATTATCAAGGCTTTCTTATAAAGTAATTTTCATATTTTCATATCATGGAAACTATAAAATTTTATGTTTCTCTCTTTTTTATGAGAAAAATATGTATTTTTTTGTCATGGTTATTTTTATAAAAGAAAATAGTAAACTGGGCCAATGGGGGGTTCGCTCTTGCCCTCCCTAGAGCGAACGGCCTGAAACGTTCGCTGAAGGGCACCTTCATGAACAAACAAATGTTCGTTGAAGGGTAGCCCCCAGCTGACGTGTCCCAAATATTAGGGTCCTAAACTAATTACTAAGAAATCATGCGAACACTACCGATAAGTTCTGACAGCTAGGGCTAACCTTTAGGTACATTTTGCATGTTCAACCAACAAGTAGGGTCAACACTACAGTTCAGGGGTGAGTGACAACAGCTACAAAGTCACCATTCAGTTCTCCCTAGGACCATGTCACTACACACAGCGCTACGTCACATTGGAAAGGAAGGTCTGATAGAATTACATATTAAGGGCATCAGCATAGCTCGACAGCATCATATGGAGCGTTCGACAACTCTGGTGGTCATCGAAGCTCTTTGCCTTGGCTATTGGAGGGATGATCTTGTGAAGGAGAGCATGTATCTCCCAAGTCCCAACAATGTTGCGGATAGGAAGAGGCCCCCTGTCACCACAAGCATCACAATGATTAGTACTAGTAGTTCCCAACCAATTTCTAGGAAAAACAACGGAAATGCAGCCAAATGCATGGACTATCAGTTATAATACGAACCCACCATTTCTCCCATACCCTCCACCTACAAACAAGCGCTCAAAGATCCGAACTGGTACGCCACCATGTGTGATGAATATCGTGCTTTGTTGCAAAACAATACGTGGTCTCTTGTTGCCCGTCCTGCAAGTGCTCACATGGTGACTGGGAAGTGGGTTTTTCGCCACAAGCTTCATCCCGACGGCAGTCTCGCTCGCTAGAAGGCCCGGTGGGTTCTTCGCGGCTTCTCAAATGGTGGAGTTCCGAGGTTGAGGACGGCCTGGGCTGTCGGGGAAGCCATCGCTCGATGGGTTTCTGGCGAGAAGTTTCTGACGAGAGGCTTTCTGACGATGGGTTTTCTGCCGAAAAGTTTCTGTTTCTGTAGCTAGATCGATGGGGGTTCCTGGCGAGAGTTTTTCTGCTTCTGTAGCTAGATCGATGGGAAGAGGTTGACTCTGTATACCATATTAGATTGGAAGCATTCCTACTCTTTGAAGGAGCCGCATCGTGTATATTTATATTATTAGGCGAAGGCTACAAGTTGCAATGGATCTCCTGGATCGATCGGTTACAGGAGTTGGAGTCACGTACGGGAGGAAGTAGAGATGTAGAGATACACAAGGAAGATTGAGATTACAAACGGAGACGTTATATGCTATCTCACATACTCCCTCCGTCCGAAAATACTTGTCATCAAAATAAATAAAAAGGGATGTACCTAGAACTAAAATACGTCTAGATACATTCTTTTTTATTCATTTTGATGATAACTATTTCCGAACGGAGTGAGTATATTCTAACACTGTCAGCCTTGGTCGACCGCTGGAGGCCAGGCCAGGGACGCATGCATACGTTCCACTTCCCGTCGGGCGAGATGATAGTCACACCTGCGTGACGTCCAAACGATCCAATCGCCAGGAATGCAGTTACGGGCGGGGCAACACTGATACAACCACATGTATCCGGCAGACCAAGTTGTTTGTTGTTAGGCGCTTGGCCCTCGGGATGGGTGGAGCGCAAAGCTGCTGCACGGCACATTGTCGAGGAGGAGGCACTGCAGGACAAAGCTGGCTAAGCGAGCGGAGTGCACACGGTGCGGACGGGCGGCATCGGCGTCCGTGCTAGAACATCGCCCCCCAGCAGATCGCCCACTTCCGCCTCACGAATGAAGGCATCCCAGTCGATGGGATCGTCTTTGCTACCGGATCCGGCGTCGCTGCTGTTGCCGGTGCTCGACATTGAGAGGAATGGATGAAGATGGAAGGGGAAGCGATGCAGACCAGAGCGGAGAAAAAGAGTCCGGCTGTAGATGCCCTAAATATGCAAAGTTTGCATGGTTGAAAGACTGCTTTTACACACACGTCTTACATCTATATCACTCCACCCAACTGATGTATGCATGCATGCACTCACATATGTGCTACGTATATCTCGCCGTTTAAGGCAGCCTAGGCTTGTTAACTACTTCTATTTTGCATCGGCCTCGGCTTGTTATTGGACGAAAGAAATTTACTTTAAGTGTTGCCATATACAGTACGTACTAGTACAACAACGTCCACAACCTTTGCTTGCTTGACTTATGGGTAGCTTCTGAAGTCCCATGCATGCATGCACTAAGGTAGATATAACATGATGGATGTGACTCCCACTGTTTAATTTTGAGATGGCGACCAGCAAGTTTAGCAGATGCATGGCGCCCTGCGTGAAAGCGTTGTGCTTCTATGCATGACGCCCTTGCCCACGGCGTCATGCCTCCAGCCCGGTCCGACGTTGCAGGTCTTCTCTGATCATATGACGCCTTTGACCAGGGCGTCATGCAGTCCCGTATGGCGCCCCGAGGCCGGGCATCATGAAAAGGGGTCATTTTATGAAATTTTTAAAATTTGGGTTCATTTTGTGCTTAAGTTCTTGAAAAGGGCCATTTTTATAGCTTTTTTTTTGCGAACTATTTCACCTGGTGTGACACCGGTAAAATTAGTCAATGGACACCCGCCAGAGCCAGCAAAACGGTGTACGAGCAGGCCCATCTCATAGCCCATGCGGCGGCGATGCGGTCACTCACATAATGCAAGTTTTTTTTTTTTGGGGAAAACTCACGTAATGCAAGTACTTTGGGTATTAGAGGTTTGTGTACGTGGGTCTCCAACCTGCTGGCTTCTCGCGTGTTCACGTTATTTCCTCACAAGCTCTATCGCTGCCCACCTCTCTGCGCAATAGTGTCGCCTTGCCAGACTCGCCTAGATCACCCGAAAGGAAAAAGGTACGGCAAGAGAATCCCTCGATCTATTTCAAGTGCGTGTCTCTATTTCTCACAATTTTTGTTTCCCAAACACCGAAACACCGAACAATAGTTTCAAACCATAAGGATGTTACAATTACGTATTCGATTGGATTACTGCGTTTTTTTCGGGAGATGTCCACGTCTGTTTGAGAATAGGACTACCGGGATATTTCAATTTTTATGCCGATACAAATTTGTTTGAGAATTGAATTATTTTGAGTTTCCAAAATTTGGGAGTGCATGTCATTTTTGCCGATCATCCTTGTTTTCATTGTTTGGAGTTTTTATGCTTTACTGTTTGAGACCACGGTTTTTAATCCCATGACAATGAATATTTTAGTTTATGAAACCATCAGTTTCTAAAGCTACTGCAAAAATGGTGACGTGTTTGGCAATCAAAGTAGTGATCTAAACACTCTTATATTTCTTTACGGAGGGAGTATGTAGTAATGTATTTGACCACCAATAGAGTCATTTGCTGTTTTTCTCAGTTTTTAAAACAAATGTCCTGATCTTTTTTTAATACAGCAAAAATACCATAGTTTTGTGGATACTATGGCCTATAATACTACAAAAAAAGTTGCACTGATTTTTTTTTCGGGGAAATACTGCAATCTTAACTAGAGGCAATCATCTCAAAGTATTTGAAACCATAGTTTTTCAAAATAGTATTCTTGAAATACATTGCAACCAAGCACACCCTAAGTTTGTTATTTTTATGTATAGCATTATATGTGGCGGAGCTTGACAAGAATCTATGGGGGGGCAATGACCAAAAAAAAATTAACCAACCGCAACAAAATTTAACCAGCGCCAGTGGCGACCATAGTTGGGGAAAGAGGGTAAATCACTCAAGTCCGGAGGACTGGCAGGCTCGTGTAGTCGTGTTTGTGTGATAATCCTGGTGATGGGCTTCTGGCCTTGTATGTGTATGTGGATATGGGACGGTTACTTACCTAGTAAAACAAATTGCAATTGGGCTAGGGGGCCATGGCCCCCTCATAGTTCTACATAGCTTCGCCGATGTATATGTTCCTATGCATATGTGATGTACATGTGGACACCGGGTCATTTTTGTCCTGGGTCCGCCCCTGCATACGCCATCGTATTTGAAGAGGCGCCGTGCATGATAGGCAACCAACATGATCTATACATGCACTACTCAGACATGTTACGACATGCTCATAAGGTAAGATTTCCTGCATCGCTTCAGTGATGCTGTTTGTTGTATGATGCTTAGATACCTCACATCAGAACGTTTTCAGGTAATGTGGCAACCGTACTCGATATTCTGCCAGCCATCGTTTACTGCTCACCTTAACCCGGGCTGTGTATCCGATGACGAGCATTGGCTATGCCCGTATCCTCTTATTAACTTCCACATCGTCGAATACTACAGTCCGGAGAGGGTCTGTCATCAGTTTGATGTGCTGCAGGAATATATTGTTGAAATCAGCAGAAAGACGGAGCGAGATCTGCACAAGTAAGTCATAAAACTGGTTCAGAGATCTGCACAAGTAAGTCACAAACTGGTTCATGGACTTACTGGTCATCTTTCATGTTTAGACGGACCCGTGACTAAATAGGTCATGATTCATGGCCGTCTCATCTTTCAGGGTAGACCGGCGGACGTGCAAACAAACAGATTGGGCGGATTTCCATAGAGTCCATATAGACGCCTGGATATGCATTGGCGAAGCTGTTTTATTACCCGTCATGTAATTTTCCCTACAGTTATTTGTTTTGTTATGAAATACAAAATCATAGTCAAGAAAATGAAAATCGGTATGAGATTGATACACTCTGTTTATTATAGCCAGACCTAACCAGGTTAGGTTGCATGTGCAGCTATCAGAAGTAGAACACATGCTAGATGGCAACTTACTACTTTTATTTTAATTACCAAGAAGTCTCTTAACATGTGTCTTACTCAATGTAGGTGGTCGCCACCAATAACTAATATCACATTGGTGCTTTTTGGTTTGGACTGGGCATCATTCATGATGTTATGCCATTGTTTGCCTAGATAGTTGGCGTGCTATCAAATTAGGACTATTTATTGTTTTCCCTTATTGTCTTCCAATTGACAGATTTGTTGCATTAGTACACGAAACATCGAAAAGCATCGTGATTCTGTGAAAAAGGGTACGTTTTCTTCATACTGTATCTATATATATTTGCCCTTTTTTATGTTGTTTGCTGAATTTTCATACTTTGGCTTCTCTTGCAACACCATTGCCACAGTTCCATAACGAGATACATATAAACAAAGATCTTTAGGAGATTGTGTTGTCTACTTTAGTAAGTCTATTACTCTTAAATATATGCAGTTTCTTTACTGAATATAAGATAGTGTACAAGCTCTAGCGGTAGTTGCCCACCGAGTAAGTTAATACAAAAGAGAACAAATGCATTATTTGTTCTGACCAACCTGGGTTCAAACACAACAATTTGAAAGCAAAAAATAAACGGACGTTTACCACTGGCCAAGATCCAACAAGTTCTATATTACCATTTTTTTCCTATGAGTTACTTCCTGTCATTAAGCCTGTCTTAGCAGCTCAACTTTTGCTCCACCTCATGTCTTTATGCATACCAATATGATTCTACACGGAAAATTATAAGAATGTTTAAAGTTCTTTATGAATGTTAGGCGGTCTGACTCGATCTAAATCAGCAGTTGCACCAGCTACTTCTGTCGGAGTAATTAGCCACAGGTAGCCTCATCAACTCCCCATGGCATTTCAAGACATTGGGGCCGGCTGCGCCCCTCAGGAATCAAAGACCAAAGCGCCGCCTTCTCGCCGCCGGCTGGTCCAGCCGGCCGCCTGCCAAAAGACGGCAAAGCCTAGAAGACGGCCTCAAAGTGGACCGACTCCTAGCAGGCGGCCTCTAGAGAGGCCGGCTCCTAGCAGGCGGCCCCAAGCGTCCTCAGAGTCTGCATCCACATAAATGCGATGAGACAGGGCGTGGCTACAACACGCCTCGCCACCCCCAAATCTAGGGCCAAGCATGGCCCCGGTCCATCGTACCAGACGAAGAGCTCCCGTCCGGCGCGGCATTGTTGCCACGCTGCCCATGACATCACCCCTGTCAGAGGGAGCCATGCTCCCACGACGGGCTGTCGGTACGGCCCGCAGGCGGCGGGCCCCACCTAACGGCGAGAAGCTAGAGAACGGCCATTCATGGCCAGTCAGCTCAAGGGAGGCCGACTGATGACCAGGCGGCCCTCCCCTCCTGGGGATTTGTGTGCCATTAACCAGAAGAGACGGGGAGTGGCTACAGTGAACGCCCGCCAGGCAGCGGTACTGTAGCCACGCCTCCCCCGACAAAGCATGCACCATTAGTAGCACGACTACAGTGCTGAGCAGCCGGCAAGACCCGCGGGCGGCGGATGCGGCTTGTCGGCCAGATACGAAACAACCCGCTGGGCCCACCAGGCGGCGGGCCCCAGCGGTCGGCGGAGAAGCCGGCGACCATAGACACTGACGGCCGGGTCCTATGCCAGGCCAGATTACCTTTATACCCCTAGGGGGTAGGCCTATATAAACCCCCCAGAGCACCCTTGCAAAGAGTTCAGACCCTTGTTCTCACACACACCCATATAGAGAGGGGAAGCTAGGGCTAGCCTTGTTCTTCTTCCTCCTCTAAAGAAACAGCTCAAGGAGCAAGCTTGTAGCCACCATTGTTGCTGGAGTGATTATGCGGAGATCCCGCAGAGCAGGACTAGGGTGTTATCTCCTAGGAGAACCCCGAACCTGGGTAAAGTGCGCCAGCGTTCGTGTCTATGCCTTATCCCGTTTTCGGGCACCGGCGACGTCTTACTAGCTCCCACCATGATAAGCCATCCTTTGGCATATGTCGCCCCAAAACCCCGACAGCTTCTCACTGTTTAGCATCTGGCCTGTATCTGCAGGTGATACCTTTGTTAGTAATTAATCCAATAATTTCATGCTTGGAAATGGGAAATTTCAAGGCCAAAAACACTCTGTCAGTCAGATGGCTGAAAAGATTTTGCCTCTATGACATGATTAGAGTTTTGTGCAAATGTGGTACCACAAGTGTTGGCTGCACATGGGTTTTGAAGGTTGGAAAATGGCAGTTCTCAAAGTTGTGTGTGAAATAATATACTGAATTAATGGTGTACCACTCCAGGTTTTGTAAAATGTAGTACGAAGCAACTGTTAATTCTGCTTGAGACTACATGCATGTACCATATTATTATTACATAAAAAATAATTAATATTCAGTGTACAGGCTAGCAGTTGCCTAAATCTCATCGTTCACTTTCATTTCGAATTGAGAGTAAAAAAAGAGCATGGAATTGTAATGGTACTCATGGTCAGTTGTGTGCTCTCATCTAACACATCAAGCATGTTTTTTTGTGTGCTCAATTCTAACATTGCAATACACGATTTTGCTAGCTAGACTGTTTCTCTTCGATGATTACCTTGACAAATCTATGCACAATTAATAATAGTGCAACGCAAATGGAAATCTTACCCAGCGGCACATGCATGCATGTTGCGACCGCCGTCGGATCGATGTGCATTGAGCGCGTAAGGTCTCCGATCCAGCGCGGAATTGGTGGTGGTGCTTGATTTGGTCAGCTCGCTCGCTCTAACTTGTAGTAGGATCATCCTTGCCACTTTAACCCCGCGTTACTCATCCCGTCCAGTCCATTCCATGAGGGCACACACAAGTCGAGGTCAACGCATGTGCTTTTCTTCGTGACTACTCCTTCCTTCCTATATGTAGTACTGTATGTAGGCAGGCCGTGGAACAAGGAGGGCCAAGAAGAAGAGAAATGCATGCCGTTCGGCCGATTGTGCTAGTGGTGGTCGCGGTGAGCCTGCTTGCCGTGCTCTTCATGGCCACGCGGGTCTCGCCCGGATGCCGTCCACTCTTAAAACCTGGTACGTACGTACACTGACAGGAATTGGCAGTACCAAGTCAAGTACGTACTAATCGACATGCTTCAACTACATATATGTAGTGTACCAACAAGGCCTAGGCCCCTCCGTGACGGCCGATCCGCTCCTCGGCGGCCTCCTCTCGCCGGACTTCGACGACCGCCCCTGCCTCAGCCGCTACCGCGCCTCGCTCTACCGCCAGCCGTCGCTCCACAACCTGTCATCGCACCTCGTCTCGCGCCTCCGACGCTACGAGTCCCTCCACCAGCTCTGCGGGCCTGGCACACCGGCGTACTCGCGCGCCGTCGCCCGCCTGCGCGAGGCCATGGATGGGCATGCGCCAGCGGCATCGAACAGTACGAGCAGCTCCGACCCCGAGTGCAGCTGCAGCTACATCATCTGGACCCCCGTAGAGGGGCTCGGCAACCGCATCCTCTCCACCGCCTCCGCTTTCCTCTACGCGCTGCTCACTGACCGTGTCCTCCTTGTCCACCACCCCGCCGACGACCTCAACGACATGTTCTGCGAGCCGTTCCCGGGCTCCAACACCACCACTTGGGTGCTCCCGGAGGAAGGCTTTCCCATCCAGGGCATCAAGGGGCTCAACGTCCGCACCCGGGAGAGCCTCGGCAACGCGTTGGGCCGTGGCGAGGGGTCCAGGGACCCGTGGCTGTACGTGCACCTACAGACCAACTACAAGCCGGACGATCGGCGCTTCTTCTGCGACGACGGACAGGACACGGTGCGTGGCGTGCGATGGCTGGTGCTCCGCTCCGACAACTACTTCGTGCCGGGCCTCTTCTTCCTCCGGCGGTACGAGGAAGAGCTGGTCCGGCTGTTCCCGCGCCGCGACACCGTGTTCCACCACCTCGGGCGGTACCTGTTCCACCCGAGCAACACGGTGTGGGGCATGGCGACGCGGTACTACAGCTCGTACCTCGCCCCGGCGGAGGAGCGGGTGGGCGTCCAGGTGCGCGAGTTCAAGTACGCGCGCATCTCCGCCGACGAACGCTACAAGCAGATCATCTCGTGCGCGAGGCGCGAGAGCCTCCTGCCCGCCGCCGTCGACAACGCTACCCTCCCGAGCTCCTCTGACCACCACCACCAGCAGGAGCAGGAGCAGACGAAACGCAAGGCCGTGCTCGTGGTGTCGCTCAACGGGGACTACTACGACAAGCTGAGCAGCCTGTACTACGAGCACGGCGGCGCGGCGGGAGTGACAGTGAGCGTGTTCCAGGCTCCAGCCGACGCACCTGGGCATGCAGCAGTCGGAGAAGCGGCAGCACAACCAGAAGGCGTTGGCTGAGATAGTGTTGCTCAGCTTTTCGGACGTGGTGGTCACGTCCGCCCAATCCACCTTCGGCTACGTGAGCCAGGGGCTGGCCGGGCTGAGGCCCTGGGTGCTCATGCTCCCCGTCGACGGGAAGGTCCCCGATCCGCCGTGTCGTCTCGCCTCCACCATCGAGCCCTGCTTCATGAGGCCGCCGCACTATGACTGCCGGACGAGGGGAGACAGCGACAACGGCAAGGTGGTCCCCTACATCCGGCAGTGCGAGGATGTATCGTATGGCGTTCAGTTGGTGGAGTAACTCAGCTCAGCTGGCCTTCCTTCAATCAATTTGGCAGCATCATCGACTTGTTCAATCAATCATGGCCTCTTTGGGCCTTTGGGGGCAATTAATCGTCGTAGTTTGGTACTATCTGATTTGCCTAGCTAGTTCGTCCACCGATGGGTCGTATAAGATTTTTCTCTATGTTTGTTTTGCCTATGTAAACGCTTTTATATATCTTTACGGAGAGAGTAGTTTGGCTACTTGTCGGGTAAAAATAATGAAGTGACTAGTTCTCGATTGATTGAGGATTAGTTACTTCTCAATTAGTTGCAACTCTCATCAAGTAAGAATCACGACGCAGATCTAATGGATTTCATCAATTTTAAATAACTGTAACTGAAAAAACAAAGTTGCCATTCACTGCAACTTACATTGTGTACCAATCATGATGCAAAGACTGAGCTGTAAACTAATTTCCTGTTCTATCTAAACCATGAAATAAGGATGCTGATAACGTCCACATGTGTGGTGGGAGCGACATTCATCCACACGCCGTATAACACATAGACTGCGCCACGTCACCGCATGCATGCATGTTTTTAAAAGGTTTTATCTCTTAAATGAAAAATCCGATTGAAGATCCGATTTCACCATTAAATCCATCGCGACGAGATTTTCGATACTATATCTCATATCAATATGTTTTGATGACTTTTTTTGGGTTAAAAGTTGTCATATATATTGCACATGAATTGCCATGGTGTTTGCACTGAAGTCACGGGTCAAATTGCCATTTTCTGTGTATCTAGTTACAGGGATCGAGTCGGTGCGAGTGCGATTTGTTCAGGGTCGAATAGCATAGCCAGTTGTAGGTCTAAGAGCATCTCCAACAGCCGCGCTTCGCGCCGCGCACAAAAAACTAGTTTGTCGCGCGCGCTTCGGCTGGTTTAGCGCGGCCGCCAGCGCTGGCTCCAACAGCCGCGCTAAAATGCAGCACGCGTGTGCCGCTCTAGCAGCGCGCGACTCGCCGGGCATTGCATATATGGCGTTTTGGACACAAAATGAGCTTGAAACATTCAAAATGCAATGAACATGACATATAAAATTTCACACAAACAAGTTGATGAATAAAAGTTCATGCCCACAAGTTCAAAATCATGCCCACAAGTTCATCCAACCAAGTTCAAAATGCAAATCAAGTTCAAGACACAAATGAAATACACATCAATCCTCTTCCTCGTCTTCGTCCTCATCTTCCGAAGACGATTCTTCCGCCTCCGAAGATGAATCTTCCTCCCTCTCCTCATCACGCACCGCATCACGTGAAGCTCTCACGGTGTTGGCAAGATCTTCAACGGCATCTTCATGGGAATGTGTGTGAGGAGGCACATCGAAAGACATTCCGCCCATGGCGGCCGGAGGTGCACCCATGCCTCCCATGAGAGAAACAAAACTCATGCCTCCCACGGCAGCCATAGCGTCGAGGGGTGCTCCAAAGCCACCCATGCCTCCCATGGCGGCCGGAGATGCACCCATGCCTCCCATGGCACCGTGGTCGTCCGCGGCGGCAAGAAGAGGCTGCGCGCGTGGCCTCGCCACCGCCGGAGGGTTTCCGGCGGCGGCGGCGGCGGGGGAGGGGTCGCGGCTGTACAATGGGGTGAGTGTGGTGCCGGCCCATGCGTCCATGGGTGCAGTTCGCCGGTGCCGGCGCACACGGGGCGTAGGAGGCGGAGAGGAGAGAGTGCGGCGCGAGCGCAAGAGTGTGCCGCGCGCGCAAGCGGGCGCCCCAAATACACCGCGCGAGATAGCGAATCCGACCGCGCCCCCAACTCCTTATAGCGCGCGCGCGGTTATTGCACGCCCGCTGGAGCCACACGCCGGGTTGCGCGCGCGCTAAAATGGCCTAATTTGTGGCGCGACGCTTGTTTAGCGCGGTTGTTGGAGATGCTCTAACTAGATACGTGCACTTGGACGTTTTTGCAGGTGTTGTTGTGCGTAGCGGCATCTCACGTGAGGGTGTTACGTAATTAAAGGCACGGAGGGAGTAGACGATTCTTGAGGGCCTTTGAGTATATCCTTGCCGGCTTCTGCCTGGGGTTGAGCGAGTGCGACGGGGTGTTATCTGTCTCGATTGGCTTTAGCGCGTGGTGGTTATCATTGCGGGCAAGATTGTTATCTTGCTCGGTTATGCCTGAGGATCGATTCGTGCAGTGGTTGCTACGCGGCTCTGTCTTCGGCCCGAGTCTCTGCCTCTTGCCCCACGCGCAAAAGGATGCATGCTGAAAGGATTTTAGTTAGAGGCTACAGGATTGCTGACGCCGACGAAGACGATCACCGACCTCGATTGTGATAGCTCTACCAATTGAGCCGGTGACGGGCACTCGGCCCGGACAAATGGAGCCGATACCTTTAAGTCGCAGGACAGCCACAAACATCGGGGAGGCTGACCCAGGCACAGGGAGGCGCTCCCAACGATCGATATCGTCGGAAGCCGGCTGGAAAGACCCGACACAGTCCCTACCGGCCCTGTCGGCGAGGCCACTACGCCCGCGCCACGTCGTTCCTCGCGCATCATGCGTGCTCTGAGAGATGGCTTTTCTTTGTGTTCGGACGCTATTTGTCCGTGGAGTTAATGTAGATTGCCCTATTGTTCCCTTGAGAAGAAAAAATATTGCCCTGCTTTTGCGTGTGGGTGATGTTTTTTGTGTTGGTCATTGTGGCTCTTGCACTTGTGCTTCGGTGATGTGGCCGCCGTCTTAGCATGCTTCAATGGCTGCCTTATACTACCTCCGTAAAGAAATATAAAAGTGTTTAAATAACTAAATAAATGATCTATACGTTCTTATATTAATTTACAGAGGAAGTAGTATTTGTGTTTATTTACGACACGTCGTCGGTGCGATTTCAGGTTGTGGTAAAACTGTGGATGTGGTTTGCGTTTATTTGGTTTGGGCGCTATTTGTCCGTGGAACCTTTTTTTCCCCCTGCTGTTGGTGTGAGTGGTGTTTTTGTGTTCGTCGGCGTGGCTCTCGCACGCGTTCCCGCGATGTTGCCGGCGGCTTGGCTGGCATGCTGCAGTGGCCGCCGTATAGTATTTGTGCTCATCTACTACCTCCGTCCGGGATTTTTAGTCCCCTCAGCAGCTTAGGCTCGTCCGCAATTAAAAGGCCGCATGCAAAGCGTCCTCATCTTACTATTGGCTCGTACACTGGTAATTATTGCAAACATAACCATGCAGCAAGGTGAGCGAGTAGTAGACTGCATGCAACCAATGCATGCTTGTTCTTTATTCAGCCGGCCGAGCGCAGAGCAGACAGAGAATTAATAGGACACAAAGGCTGACGAGTTTTACGCTCTATGGTTGGTTACTCTTTCTAGGATTACTACACGCACAGATGTCTTGGTACCTGCGTTTTGGCCGGGCGGCCTTTTAAACCCGGACGGAGGTAGTACGAATCTACGAGCGTTGTTGGGGCGGTGTGTACTCGGGCCGTCTCGCTGAGTCTACCGCCGAGTCTACGGGCGTGTTCCTTCACCGTTGAGACATGCACCTCAATCAAACAATGATGGAAACAGAGTAAAAAAACAGGCGGACCACATCCTAGTACGCCACCCACTAGGGCGACTCGAGCGGCACCCAAACCCTAGCCGCCGGGCTAAGTCTAGGGGCCGACGGTGGTGGCGGGGGATTCCCTCTCTCCCGCGTCTTAGGGCTGGTGCGGGGCTCTCAAACATGTGGTGGCGCTGCCGATCCAATCTATGCGACACGGCGGCGTGGTGGCGGGCCCTGTCTCGGGCAGCGGCGGCTGCAGGCGCACCGTGGCCCTGTACCAGGAATGGCGGCGACTGCGGTCGGTGTCGGGGGATGAACCCTGGGCAGGCAATGGAACCTGGATCCTTTTCAAAAACATCGGGGTCGGCGTCGCCTCTCAATCCGGCTCGCACTTGGCCGGGTTCCTCAACCCGGCCAAGACTTCGATACGGCCAGGCCTGCTGGCGCATGCCGGCGGAACTCGACAAGCTAGCACCCTCATGGCGTCTTCCTCAACCCGGCCACGGGTCAGCTCCCGTCCCATCTAAGGCGTATGACGGAACAAGTCCCCGTAAAGAAGATGAGCGTCGCTACAGTGGCCCACCAACTCCGCTAACCGGGGAGAGCGTCGCAACAGTGCCCCATCTACCTCGCTGACCGGGGCCAGCATGGCAACAGTGTAATCCAGTCCTACTAACGCAAGCCGATGGCGACCAGGCGACACGCCACTGTAGCCGAGCCCGTCCAACCACTCCGTGACACACAACAAGACAGAGAATAGTGCCCCCTGGCGCACGGGCCGGGTTCCTCAACCCGGCCAAGACTTCGATACGGCCAGGCCTGCTGGCGCATGCCGGCGGAACTCGACAAGCCAGCGCCCTCATGGCGTCTTCCTCAACCCGGCCACGGGTCAGCTCCCGTCCCATCTAAGGCGTATGACGGAACAAGTCCCCGTAAAGAAGATGAGCGTCGCTACAGTGGCCCACCAACTCCGCTAACCGGGGAGAGCGTCGCAACAGTGCCCCATCTACCTCGCTGACCGGGGCCGGCATGGCAACAGTGTAATCCAGTCCTACTAACGCAAGCCGATGGCGACCAGGCGACACGCCACTGTAGCCGAGCCCGCCCAACCACTCCGTGACACACGACAAGACAGAGAATAGTGCCCCCTGGCGCACGGGGCCCGCGCCCGGAGAACCCGGCAAATTCTGGCACCCGACGGGTTCCAGCTCCAGCTTCCCACACGCTGACATCCCGGGCCCATGACCATGAAACTTTACCGTTGTAGCCCAGGGGTTGTCCCCCCCAAGGAGGCCTCCATGCACCGGGGTGAGAACACACCCGATCAGATCATTCTAGTAGAACACACACCCACCAGGAGAAGGAGCAGCCTAAGCCTTGGCCTGCCTTCCTTCCTCCTCCAAACAGCTTCAGGAGCAACTTTGTACTGTTGCGTGCATCCATACATAAACCACTCTCAGCAGGACTAGGGGTATTATCTCCGAACTCCACACATAAACCACTCTCAGCAGGACTAGGGGTATTATCTCTTCGGAGATCCCCGAACCTGGGTATGTCTTACGTCCCTCGCTCGCTCATGCCGACCTCGCCTCTGGAGCCCACCGGTGCCCTCGAGCATGTCCCTCTCTTTAGTCATCCCTTGGCATCTGCCGCGCGCCCACCACGACAATCATTCACGCCGTAGGGTTACGAAAATAGGGTCCAAGGCTAAAAAAGACTCCCACTTCCATTTCTGTATACATTCATTGGGTCTAATACACAGTAGCATCAATTGTCTACACAATGATGTGTGTTGCGCATTGCTGCAGACAGTGACAATGTGGAAAATACACGCCTGAGCACATGGTATAACCAAGGTGATGTATTTACAGAGTATTACATAGTGGATCAACAGTTCCTGAATCTGAAATATTGCATTTCATCCTACACTCTACATTCATCCACAGCCAGAATGCAATTGATGTGTGTTACTGTACTGTATATATCACCCAGGGAAACATGAGGAAACAACTGGCACTGAAAGAAAACTGCAGTGATCCCAGGCATCAAAACTAGTAAGCATCTTCCACATTCACTCACAGGTCCACACGCTGGGAACCTTCCTCCTCGCCGGCAAACGACTCGATATGAGGCTCAGGTGCCGTTGCCGCCGAGAGCCCAGCTCGTAACCCGAGAGGCAGCCTCGAGATGATGAGCCTTGCCACATTCTCCGCCGCGACGGCGCCCGTCTCCATGGCACTCGCGGCGCTCTCAAAGGTGTTCACGTAGTACAGGTGCCTGCCGTCCAGTATGATCGGTGCAAAATCCTCTGGGGCCTGGTAGTGGGGGTAAGCGGGCCAGTCTATCCGGATGGTCTCCCCCCTTGTGCTGTTGTACATTGTGCATTGCCACAGATAAGATAACAACTCTTTTTTTTTTTTTGCGTAAAAAAGATAACAGCTCTTCAATGAAGAAGATATCATGCTGGCACCAAAATAGCCTAGCCATGGCTACTTTAACCACTAAATGGAAAATTTGTTTATATTCAAGCTCTTACCTGAACATCTGATCCAACAAAGCATCCTCCAGCTTCGCACGTGAGAAAATCTTGTAAGTCATGTCATGTTCGCCATGCTTCTTCCGAACTGAGATGCACGAGAAGGGGATATCAGGGAGCTCCATGGTTCCTATTAGCTCTGGAATGTCGGACACTGAGCTCAGACCAAAGAATTTCTACATCAAAACATAACAGATAGCACAAGGTAAGTGGTTTCTCTTTCTCGTGGTAACCAACCAAGACTAGACAAGTTTAGTGCTTCAAAAAAACATGCTACAGGAAGGAACAAAGTGCAAACAACACTTACAGGGTCCAAGAGGCCTCTGACAAAGGTTGTATGGGTATGCTGCATCTTCCTTGGTGGAATAGAGATCGGAGGGATAAACGTAATGTTCACCTCATCGAGGGGCGTTGCAACAACCGTCACCGTGCAGTTATACTCATGACCTTTATTCGATTTCAGAACATAGTAATCCCCTGCATCAGAGATTGACTCTATGCCTTCTTGGAGATGCAGAGTGGCGTTAGCAGTCTTGAGCAACCCAGCAGCTAGCTGCCAGTTGCCTCCTTTGATAGACCACAGTCCAGACTCGGAGCCAGCTAAAGACACAGCGCCCGCTAGACCACTTATGCTCGTGCTTTGTCCATAGTTGATCCTTGTTATTACCTGTCCGGGGCCGACAAGGGGGCATAACATCAGGAACATAGTTATCAGCAGGAGACTGAGGTTTTTTCAGAAGCTACTGAATTAAGATTTTCCAACTGTAATGGTATATGCTAGATCTTCCAGCCACATATCAGCAAATTAGTCCTGACCAATATACGTACCATTTACAATATGTTTTGCTAGTAAGGTCTTCTGAAGATAATAATAGTCTTGAAGCCAAATAGATATACAGGATGAAAGTGGAAAGGTGGTTATTAACTGAAATTCGGGTTAACATATATTAGTTCTTCATTAGTCCTAGAGTGCTACAGCCTATATTTAAGATAATAGTCTTGAAGCCAAACAGATATACAGAAAAAAAGTGGAAGGTGGATATCACCGAAATGTGGGTTAACATATATTCCAGTAAACACAACTATTGGAGCATAGAAAGGACAGACCCAGTGCATAGAAGCTCCCACACAAGGTGGGGTCTGGGGAGGGATTATAGGAACCTAGTCTTACCCCTGCAAAGTGCAATGCAGAGAGGCTGATTATTTAGAATAGCTCAGAAATATTGCTAACATAGAAAACTGTGAGTTGTCAGTTTAGATGAAAGAAGGAAAAAAAAACAAAAATAAATGAAGCATACAGTGACAAGCTCTGATATGGTTTGAGTATTCAGCCCGGCATCAATGAGCTCCTCCTCTAGGGTCCTGCGAGTGAGCCCATAGAGGCCTGACCATTTGAGCATCTCCTCAACATTGTCGAACACAGGCCGGGACTCGAATCCGTTGTAGTAAAGCATAAACTTTTGCAACATTTCCTGCATAGCAATGTGTGAGTATTAATTCAATGCACTTCACCATATGATTACTGAAATCTACAGAACATGCGCACCGTTTCATCCCAACTGAGAAAGAGGTAAAATGAAAAGCAGAGCCAGTTTATTATAAGGTAAAGGACGCAATCATGTCCACATAAAGATAACACTAAAACTACAAGTCAAACTATCAAGCAGACTAGAATTGTTTGCTGAGATCTCAAAGGGCCGCAGTAATCAAGTTTAACTGAACTTGTACCACAAATTCCCAGAACAGAAGGCCGATAATCTAATTTGCCAAGGTGAAGTTTTTGCTAGAACAGATAGATAATCACTAATGGAGTAGTAGTAGTAGTAGGAAGAGGGTGAACGAACCTGCACGAAGCTGTCCATCCTGAGCAGAGAGAGGCCATATCGCCTGAGCAGCAGGAGCGAGTTGGCGAGGCCGTGGAGCTTGCGGCGCAGCCAGGAGCTCCCCGGCGGGGGCGGGCGGAGAGTCTTGAAGACGAAGCGGGCGCCGTCCCAGATCCCGAGCCAGTCCTCGTCGTCGTCGCCGCCGGTCTTGGCGGCGAGGCCGAGGAGGTCGGCGAAGCGGCGCACGTGGAGGTTGCGCGGGTGGATGATGGAGCCGCCGGCCTCCAAGACCTCGCCGGCGACGGTGACGGTGGCGAGGCGGCCGCCGACCCTGTCGCGGCGCTCGAAGACGCGGAGCTGCGGGGCCGGGTCGGGGGCGGTGTAGTTGGTGAGGAAGAAGGCCGTGGAGGCGCCCGAGATGCCGCTGCCGACGATGCAGATGTCCTCGGCAGCGGCGGCGGCGGCGGCGGCCTGCGGGGAGGGGGGAAGCACGAGGAGGAGGACGGGGAGGAGGAGGAGGAGGAAAAGGGGCGGCATCGCCGGAGTCAACGGGTGGTGGTGGTGTTGATTCGCCGCGCCGGAGTCGGTCGCCGCCGTTCACTCTTTTCTTCTGCGCGTGTGCTACACTCTCTTTTCCTGTTAATTAATAATAACAGTGTCAAAAATAAATCAGGTTCGATACGACTGATGAAGGCAGTACTCAAAAGTAAACTTGGGCAAACGTCGGGCCGGGCCGGGCCGGGCTCGTAAAAGCCCGACCTTTCTACATCAAGCCCAAGCCCGGCCCAAAGCCCGAAATACACTCTCTTTTCAAGCCCGAACCTAGGCTGAAATCAAGGTGAAAGCCCGTCCTAAACGCATTTTTTATTGTATATGCACGTGCAAGCCCAACCTGAATATACAGAAAAAGCGAAGCCCGAGAGCAGCACAAACTACCTTCCGGGCTGCAAAAAAGGGCCCGACTTGACCTGACTCGGGTTTTCCTGGTCAGGCTCGGGTCGGGTTGCCAATGCTCAGGTCTACTCATAGGGATGTAAACGGTCCCGTTTAAACCTACCAATGGTCTAATAGTTCAATACAAAATCCAGGGGAAATAAATTATTAAGCTAGCTAAGCTAACTAAAGTTAAAACTATCTGCATACAAGGCTAAGAGACAATTCTTTTCGGCTACTGTCATCAATAGTTTTCGGTGCCTTCACTTTCATCATCTACACCATCCATGTGTAAACATTTTAATCTATACCAAAATTCTAAGCCATCAATCTATACCAATACAAAATTTGTACTAAGCGGCCATCAATCATACAACTTGTACTCCACACAAAACAATCATCCAAACATTTCACTAGCACACATCAAATTAGCATACAAATACCAATCATCAAGCATACGAGATCAGAGAAAGAGAGAAGCAAGGAGATAGAGACAGCAGGCGAGTATGAGAGGGGACAAAGCGAGGGGAAGAGAAGACGAGACAGAGAGAGGGACACAGAGGATTTGGGCAACGATCTGTGGCGCTTGTGTTTAATTAATCTTTTTAGAGTTTTTTTTAATTAAACTTTTTAGAGTTTGGGTTTTGTAAGCCCATATTCTAAGTTGTAGGTTGCCCTTTTTTGAATTTTGTTTTTCTGTCAAATATATAATATATAACAACCTAAAGCATCATAGCTCAATTTCAACTATATGAAGTTGCTTCCATTTAACTCTCTCCTAAAGACTAAAGTAACTAAACTAAAAAAAGAACAAAATAAAAACCAACGACAACTACCAAGCGAACCTGCAATAATCTGGCGGTGCTTGTATTTAATTAATCTTTTTAGGGTTTAGGTTTTGTAAGCCCATATTCTAAGTTGTAGATTGTCCTTTTTAGGATTTTGTTCTCTATTAAATACTCCCTTCGTTACATAATGTAGTGCCTATAGATTTTTACAAAAGTCAAACATTACGAACTTTGACCATGTTTATAGAGAAAAGTAGGTACATCTAGAATACCAAATGCACATCATTGGATACATCGTGAGTTATATTTTCAGAATGTACATGTTTGGTATTATAGATATAGACAGTTTTCTTTACACACTTGGTCAAAGTTGGTAAAGTTTGACTTTCACAAAAATCTATAGGCACTACATTGTGGAATGGAGGGAGTATATAATATATAACAACTTAAAGCATCATAGTTCAATTTCAAGTGTATGAAGTTGCTTCCATTTAACTCTCTCCTAAAGGATTAAAGTAACTAAATTCAATGAAGAACAAAATAAAAACCAACGACAACTACCAAGCGAACCTGCAATGATGCAACAAAGAGGTGGCAGTGCATGTTTTTTAATTAATCTTCTTAGGGTTGGGTTTTGTAAACGCATATTCTGAGCTGTAGATTGTCCATTTTTTTGGATTCTGTTTTCTATCAAATATAATATATATATAACAGCCTAAAAGCATCATAGCTCAATTTCAACTATATGAAGTTGCTTCATTTAACTCTCCCCTAAAGGACTAAAGTAACTAAATTCAACGAAGGACAAAATAGAAACCAACCACAACTACCAAGCGAACCTGCAACGATGCAACAAAGAGCCGGCGACTGGATAAGAGCTATACGACCATTAATGGAACCATAGATGAGAATCGATCAATAATTTCCATGCACTTTTTGTCTACATAAAAGAGATCATAATTCCCGAACTCCATTAACGAAAGAGTACACATATCAGTTCATCCTGAAGGAAATATGCCCTGGAGGCAATAATAAAGTTATTATTTATTTCCTCATATCATGATAAATGTTTATTATTCATGCTAGAATTGTATTACCCGGAAACATGATACATGTGTGAATACATAGACAAACATAATGTCACTAGTATGCCTCTACTTGACTAGCTCATTAATCAAAGATGGTTATGTTTCCTAACCATAGACATGTGTTGTCATTTGATTAACGGGATCACATCATTAGGAGAATGATGTGATTGACTTGACCCATTCCGTTAGCCTAGCACTTGATCATTTAGTATGTTGCTATTGCTTTCTTCATGACTTATACAAAGTTCCTACAACTATGAGATTATGCAACTCCGTTTACCCTAGGAACACTTTGTGTGCTACCAAGCGTCACATCGTAATCGGGTGATTATAAAGGTGCTCTCTGGTGTCTTGAAGGTACATGTTGGGTTGGCGATTTCGAGATTAGGTTTTGTCACTCCGATTGTCGGAGAGGTATCTCTGGCCCTCTCGGTAATACACATCACTTGAGCCTTGCAAGCATTGTAACTAATGAGTTAGTTACGGGATGATGTATTACTGAAGCGAGTAAAGAGACTTGCTGGTAGCGAGATTGAACTAGGTATTGGATACCGACGATCGAATCTCGGGCAAGTAACATACCGATGACAAAGGAACAACGTATGTTGTTATGCGGTTTGACCGATAAAGATCTTCGTAGAATATGTAGGAACCAATATGAACATCCGGTACCACTATTGGTTATTGACGAAACAGTTCTAGGTCATGTCTACATAGTTCTCGAACCCGTAGGGTCCGCACGCTTAACGTTACGATGGCAGTTTTATTATGAGTTTATAAGTTTTGATGTACGAAGGTTGTTGAAGTCCCGGATGTGATCACGGACATGACGAGGAGTCTCGAAATGGTCGAGACATAAAGATCGATATATTGGACGACTATATTCGGACACCGGAAGTGTTTCGGGTGATTTCGGAGAAAACCGGAGTGCGGGAGGGGTTACCGGAACCCAACGGGGAAGTATTGGGCCTTAGTGGGCCTGAGGGGAGAGAGCGGGCAGCAGCCCAGGAGGTGGCGCCCCCCCCCATGGGGAGTCCGAATTGGACTAGGGAGGGGGGGCGCGACCCCTCTTTCCCTCTCCCTCTCTTTCCTTCCCCCTCTCTCTTCCTAGTTGGACTAGGAAAGGGGAGTCCTACTCCCACTAGGAGGAGTACTCCCCCCTCCTTGGCGCGCCCCTAGGGCCGGCCGGCCTTCCCCCTTGCTCCTTTATATACGGGGGCAGGGGGCACCCTAGAACACACAAGTTGATCTTTGTGATCGTTCCTTAGCCGTGTGCGGTGCCCCCTCCATCATATTCCACCTCGGTCATATCGTTGCGGTGCTTAGGAGAAGCCCTGCGTCGGTAGAACATCATCATCGTCACCACGCCGTCGTGCTGACGGAACTCATCCCCGACACCCTGCTGGATCGGAGTCCGGGGATCGTCATCGAGTTGAACGTGTGCAGAACACGGAGGTGCCGTACGTTCGGTGCTTGGATCGGTCGGATTGTGAAGACGTACGGCTACATCAACCGCGTTGTCATAACGCTTCCGCTTTCGGTCTACGAGGGTACGTGGACACACTCTCCCCTCTCGTTGCTATGCATCACCATGATCTTGCGTGTGCGTAGGAAATTTTTTAAAATTACTACGTTCCCCAACACATCCGTACGTGCTTATGTTCATAGTACCAAAGCCAAAAAGAACAAAATCCAGATCACACCCAAAAGTGCTGCTGCAGCTGAATTTTAGTGCACCTACCAACTGCTTGTGTTTCTAATCATTCAGCTTGTAGTACATGCGTCCCTTCTGACTAGTTCTTATATACTCCTTCCGTCCACAATTAAACGTATCTAGACATATTTCAGTTCTAAATACATTCATTTTTATCCATTTCTGTGACAAGTAATTCTGGACAGAAGGAGTATTCCTGAAGGCATCCAAAAGGAAGGAGGCTGAAGCTCGCGAGTGCTGCTTCTGCATCACTCTTAATCGATTCACTTCATACATACTGACATCTATACGCATACTAGATGAGACGGGTGATCAATGAACAGATCAATCCATTTCACGCGTAGTTTTTGGTTTAATAAATAGAAACGGACAATAACAATCACAGAATTTCAGAAAGGAAAAAAGACAGTTCATTACTAGTACCCGCCTGACCTGGCCATGGGCAGCCCGGCCCGGATGGCCCGACCCGACCTGGCCCGAAAATCCCGGGCCGGGCTGAGCCCGAACATGCCATCGGGCCGGGCTCGGGCCTGAGAATCAAGGCCGACAAGCAGATCGGGCCGGGCTCGGGCCTGTGAAAAGTTGATTTTTAGCTGTGGTCGGGGCGGGCCGAGCGGGCTGTGTCGGGCTTTTCCAGGTTCGGGCCGGGCTTGGGCCTGATTTACACTAGTAGAAAACAGGGCATTTGTCCCGGTTCGTAAGGGCCTTTAGTCCCGGTTCTTGAACCGGAACTAATAGGTCGTTATTAATGCCTCCCCTCTTTAGTCCCGGTTCTTACACGAACCGGGACAGATGGGCATCCACGTGGCCGCTGCGGGCAGCCCAGGATAACATTAGCGTGGGCCATTTGATCTACAAGACATATTGTAAAGATTTTTGACTAAGTTCATGATAATTAAGTTCATCTAATCAAATTATTTAATGAACTCCCACTTAGATAGACATCCCTCTAGTCATCTAAGTGATACATGATCCGAGTCAACTAGGCCGTGTCCGAGCATCACGTGAGACGGACTAGTCATCATCGGCGAACAACCTCATGTTGATCGTATCTTCTATACGACTCATGTTCGACCTTTTGGTCTCTTGTGTTCTGAGGCCATGTCTGTACATGCTAGGCTCGTCAAGTCAACCTAAGTGTTTTTGCATGTGTAAATCTGGCTTACACCCGTTGTATGTGAACGTTAGAATCTATCACACCCGATCATCACGTGGTGCTTCGAAACAACGAACTTTTGCAACGACGCACAGTTAGGGGGAACACTTTCTTGAAATTATTATGAGGGATCATCTTATTTATGCTACCATCGTTGTAAGCAAATAAGATGCAAAAACATAATAAACATCACATGCAATCAAATAGTGACATGATATGGCCAATATCATTTTGCTCCTTTTGATCTCCATCTTCGGGGCGCCATGATCATCATCGTCACCGGCATGACACCATGATCTCCATCATCATGATCTCCGTCATCGTGTCTTCATGAAGTTGTCTCGCCAACTATTACTTCTACTACTATGGCTAATGCTTTAGCAATAAAGTAAAGTAATTACATGACGTTATTCAATGACGCGCAGGTCATACAATAAATTAAGACAACTCCTATGGCTCCTGCCGGTTGTCATACTCATCGACATGCAAGTCGTGATTCCTATTACAAGAACATGATCAATCTCATACATCACATATATATCATTCATCACATCCTTTTGGCCATATCACATCACACGGCACATGCTGCAAAAACAAGTTAGACGTCCTCTAACTGTTGTTGGAAGTTTTTACGTAGCTGTTATGGGTTTCTAGCAAGAACGTTTTCTTTCCTACGCCAAAACCACAACGTGATATGCCAATTACTATTTACCCTTCATAAGGACCCTTTTCATCGAACCCGATCCGACTAAAGTGGGAGAGACAGACACCCGCTAGCCCCCTTATGCAACTAGTGCATGTTAGTCGGTGGAACCTGTCTTACGTAAGCGTACGTGTAAGGTCGGTCCGGGCCGCTTCATCCCACGATGCCGCCGAAACAAGATAAGACTAGTAGTGGCAAGTAAATTGACAAAATCGACGCCCAGAACAAACTTGTGTTCTACTCGTGCATAGAAACTACTCATAGACCTAGCTCATGATGCCACTGTTGGGGATCGTTGCAGAAATTAAAAAAAATTCTACGCATCACCAAGATCAATCTATGGAGTAACTAGAAACGAGAGAGAGGGGAGTGCATCTTCATACCCTTGAAGATCGCGAGTCGGAAGCGTTGCAAGAACGCGGTTGGAGGGGTCGTACACGTAGCGATTCAGATCGCGGCCGAATCCGATCTAAGCACCGTACAACGGTGCCTCCGCGTTCAACACACGTGCAGCCCGGTGACGTCTCCCGTGCCTTGATCCTGCAAGGAGGAGGGAGAGGTTGAGGAAGAGGGCTCCAGCAGTAGCACAACAGCGTTGTGGTGATACAGCAGCAATTCTCCGGCAGGGCTTCGCCAAGCTCTTGCGGAGGAGGAGAGGTGTTGGGGAGGGGAGGCGCTGCGACTTGGATGTGGTGTTGCAGCCCTCCCCTCGCCCCTCTATTTATTGGGAGAAGGGGGAAGGGGGTCAGCCCCCTCTAGATGAGATCTAGAGGGGGGCAAGGGGGGCTTGCCCCCCAAGCAAGGGGGGCGCCCCCTTTAGGGTCCCCCCCAACCATAGGTGCATGGGCCCTAGGGGGGTGGCGCCCAGCCCTCCAAGGGGCTGGTTCCCTTCCCTCTACAGCCCATGAGGCCCTCTGGGACAGGTGGCCCCTCCCTGTGGACCCCCGGAACCCCTCCGGTGGCCCCGGTACAATACGGTATGCCCCCGAATATTTCCGGTGACCGTATGACAACTTTCCATATATAAATCTTCACGTCTGGACCATTCCGGAACTCCTCATGACGTCTGGGATCTCATCCGGGACTCCGAAAAACATTCGGTAATCAAATACAAATCTTCCTAATAACCCTAACGTCATCGAACCTTAAGTGTGTAGACCCTACGGGTTCAGGAATCACACAGACATGACCGAGACAGCTCTCCGGCCAATAACCAACAGCGGGATCTGGATACCCATGTTGGCTCCCACATGTTCCACGATGATCTCATCGGATGAACCACGATGTCAAGGATTCAAGCAATCCCGTATACAATTCTCTTTGTCAATCGGTACGTTACTTGCCCGAGATTCGATCGTCGGTATCCCAATACCTCGTTCAATCTCGTTACCGGCAAGTCACTTTACTCGTTCTGTAATGCATGATCCCGTGACCAACCACTTGGTCACATTGAGCTCATTATGATGATGCATTACCGAGTGGGCCCAGAGATACCTCTCCGTCATACGGAGTGACAAATCCCAGTCTCGATTCGTGCCAACCCAACAGACACTTTCGGAGATACCTGTAGAGCACCTTTATAGTCACCCAGTTACGTTGTGATGTTTGGTACACCAAAAGCACTCCTACGGTATCCGGGAGTTACACAATCTCATGGTCTAAGGAAATGATACTTGACATTAGAAAAGCTCTAGCAAACGAACTACACGACTTGTGCTATGCTTAGGATTGGGTCTTGTCCATCACATCATTCTCCTAATGATGTGATCCCGTTATCTATGACATCCAATGTCCATGACCATCTGTTGATCAACGAGCTAGTCAACTAGAGGCTTACTAGGGACATGGTGTGGTCTATGTATTCACACATGTATTGCGGTTTCCGATCAATACAATTATAGCATGAACAATAGATAATTATCATGAACAAGGAAGTATAATAATAACCATTTTATTATTGCCTCTAGAGCATATTTCCAACAGTCTCCCTGAGGGAGTCCTGGATTAGGGGGTGTCCGGATAGCCGAACTATCACCGTTGGCCGGACTCCTGGACTATGAAGATGCAAGATTGAAGACTTTGTCCCGTGTCCGGATGGGACTTTCCTTGGCGTGGAAGGCAAGCTTGGTGATACGTATATGTAGATCTCCTACCATTGTAACCGACTCTGTGTAACCCTAACCCTATCCGGTGTCTATATAAACCGGAGGGTTTTAGTCCGTAGGACGAAAAACAATCATACCATAGGCTAGCTTCTAGGGTTTAGCCTCTCTGATCTCGTGGTAGATCCACTCTTGTACTACCCATATCATCAATATTAATCAAGCAGAGATGCGGTATTACCTCCATCGAGAGGGCCCGAACCTGGGTAAAAACATCGTGTCCCTTGTCTCTGTTACCATCCGCCTAGACGCACGATTCGGGACCCCCTACCGAGATCCGCGGTTTGACACCAACATTGGTGCTTTCATTGAGAGTTCCTCGTGTCGTCATCCTTAGGCCCGATGGCTCCTTCGATCATCAACAACAGCGCAGTCGGTGAGACTTTTCTCCCGGACAGATCTTCGTATTCGGCGGCTTCGCACTGCGGGCCAACTCAATTGGCCATCTGGAGCAGATCGAAAGCTACGCCCCTAGCCATCAGGTCAGATTTGGGAGTTTGAACTACACGGCCGACATCCGCGGAGACTTGATCTTCGACGAATTCGAGCCACAGCCAAGCATGCCGCACTGTCTCGATGGGCATGATCTAGCTCTGCTGCCGAACAGTGCCTTGGAGGCCGCACCAGCGTCTGCTCCGACCCTTAGCTCGGAGCCGACTCCCCCTATCGAGGACGAGTGGTTGGACACCGCCTCGGGGGCTACGATTTTTACGGTGATTGAGCCGAACTCCATCCCTGTCCTTTGCGAAGACCGTGACTCCAAGGTGCCGGACTCCTCTCCGAACTCCGAACCCTCCGTGCCCCTGCCAATCGAATCCAATTGGGCGCCGGTTATGGAGTTCACTGCCACGGACATCTTCGATATTTCGCCCTTTGGCGACATCCTGAATTCATGAAGTCTCTCTCTTTATCGGAGAGCCTGGCGGACTATGGTCAGGAAGGTTGAGATGCGGACGACGAAGAAATTCAATGCCCACCCACCGCCCACTTTGTAGCCACTGTCGAAAGCTTAAACGACGTGCTCGATTTTGACTCCGAAGACATCGATGGTATGGACGATGATGTAGGAGACAACCATGAACCAGCACCTATAGGATACTGGACAGCCACCTCATCCCACGATGTATACATGGTGGACACACCTAAAGGAAACGACGACGAGGAACAACGGGACACTACGAAGGATAAATCCCTCGAAAAGCAGTCAAAACGGCAACGTAAACGCCGCACCAAGTCCCGCCTCGACAAAGACCCAGCCATAGAGCGAGGCGAGCGGTGGGCGGCGAACATGCTATCGAGCAACCGTCCGAACAGGACAACTTGGATAAACAACCCGTCCCCGGCGAAGATAACAGTCCGGACGATCTCACACCGGACAAATTGTTGGAACAGAAGAACCTCCACAAAAGGCTCGTCGCCCCGTGCGTAGCCTGAAAAAGCGAAGCGGAAGCTGAAAACAGCGAAGACGCACTCAAAATCAGATGGAGGAAAGTACTCAACACCGAGAAAAATGGCGGCGATCGCCAAACAAAAACTACCGAGCGTAAATTACTGCCCGAGTTCGATGAGGAGGCCTTAAAGCCCCACAATCAAAGAACAAAGAGGCCGCCCGGTCGGATAGACGACCACATGGCAAACACGGAGCGGCAAGCGGCGCCGCACACAAGCCTGCACGCGATCCGCATAAGGATTCACATCAAAGGATGGCCCGATTAGGTCCATCTATGGGCCGAAAGCAAGCTCTTCTAAGCAATGCAACCGCCAAATATCCGAACACCACGGCACACCCAAATATAGGGCGCCGCACCCCTGTGTTTCACCGATGAGGTTTGGATCACGAATTCCCAGTGGGATTCAAACCCGTAAACATAGAGACATACGACGGAACCACAGACCCCGGAGTCTGGATTGAGGATTACATCCTCCACATACACATGGCTAGTGGAGATGATATCCATGCCATAAAATACTTACCCCTCAAGCTCAAAGGGCCAGCTCGGCATTGGCTCAAAAGCCTCCCTGAAAATACCATTGGTAGTTGGGAAGAGCTCGAGGATGCTTTTCGGGCAAATTTTCAAGGGACTTATGTCCGTCCTCGGATCTGAGCGATTTAAGTCATATAACTCAACAACCGGAGAGTCAGCCGCAAATTTGGAACAGGTTCCTTACCAAAAAGAACCAAATAGTCGATTGTCCGGACCTTGAAGCCTTAGCAGCTTTCAAACACAGCGTCCGAGGCGAATGGCTCGCCGGACACCTCGGCCGGAGAAGCTGAGAACTATGGCTGCATTAACAAGCCTCATGACCCGCTTTTGCGCGGGAGAGGATAGTTGGCTGGCAAGATGCAGTACCAGCGACCCAAGTACATTCGAAGTCAGGGATGGAAATGGAAAACCACGACACAGCAAGGACCAGCGCCGGACAAAGGGAAACAACCCGAAGAGCACGACAGTCAATGCCGGATTCAGAAGCTCCCGGCAGAATCATAAAAAACTGCCCCTCAAGGACATCAGCGATGAGCTATCCAACTTAAACAAAATCTTGGACAAAATAAGCCAAATCCACAGTACTCCCGGGAATCCTGCAAACCATACCCACAGAGATTGTTGGGTCTTCAAGCAGTCCGGCAAACTCAATGCCGAACACAAGGGGCTCGACGCACCAAGCGAGGGCGATGGCGAACCCCACAAGCGAGCACCGGAAAACAAAAGAATTTCCCACAAAAATCAAAAGCAGTGAACTCACTTCAAGTGACAAAGGGAAAAACAGATGGCGCCCATAGAAACACATGCCGCACGGTCTATCCCAGCAGAGTCCCAACGATGGTTGTCAAAACCAATCACCTTCGATCATCAGGACTATTCCGGAAGTATCCGGAACGCAGGATGGACTGCCTTGATATTAGATCCTATAATCGACGGACTCCAATTTACACAAGTCCTAATGGACGGAGGTAGCAATCTAAACTTGCTATATCAGGACACAATTCGCAAAATGGGGATAGACCCAACCAAAATTCGCCATAGCGACACCTCCTTCAAAGGGGTAATGCCAGGCCTATATGCCCATTGTACGGGCTCCCTACTGCTAGAAGTTGTGTTCGGCTCACCCGACAACTTCCGCCGTGAAAAGTTAACCTTCCACATCGCCCCATTCGAAAGTAGCTATCAAGCACTACTGGGGCGTGAAGCTTTCACCCGCTTTAACGCAATACCGCATTATGCATCTCTTACACTTAAAATGCCCGGTCCACGCGGCATCATCTCATTAAAAGGGAGTATTAAGTGTCACTCGAGCACGGAAGAACATGAGACTGCCTTAACAGCCCCACACCAATCCGGTTCTGCTAATCAAAGCACCTGAATAGGTCATTCGAACCCCGGACATGGCTAGACGAGTCCGGCGCCTACTAGCGGCATACCCCCATACTAGTGGCTGCACGCATGTACAAAAAGAGACAATAAAGCTCAATTTTATTCACTTTTCGAACCGTACTCTGTTTATTTAATATAAAGTACATTTTTCGCACGATCTTTTTTTCTTTTCAACTAAGTTCTTCTCTTTTACAGATGAACAACGTACTCGCCCGTCCGAGGATACGGCACAACGGAGACACAAAGCAGAGGCGTGCAAGAGGGACCTGTTGCAAGGATTCTTTTAGATTAAGACCCTCGTAAACCTTTTTACTGTCTCTTGTTGATACATCCCCGGTTTCTTGCTATAACCAAGGAGGAGGCTGGTGTTTTGGCATCGGCGCTCCAGAATCTTCTTGCTTTTTGGACACGGGGCTTAGGGAATATTTTGCCTGTTTTCATAAAGACCGAATACCTTAGGGAGTGTTCGGCGTCTCGAGTTAGGCCTTATATGCATCAGCTCGAATCATGTCTTTGGTCAAATGTTGGGTTTGCCCGTCTCCCATGTTTTGGTACCTTACGCTCCGTTATATCGGCTAAGGTAGCTTTGGGAGAACCACTTGACTGTGCCCGGTTGAGCTGGGTTGAGCACCTCGGTGAGAAAGCTAAAACTGACTGTCATGATATAGCGTGAGACTGGTCAACCACTCGATGACCCAGCGGAATGTTTAGAATTCCCCCGCATTGACGAAGGGCCGTTTCCCGGTCAGGCACATACGCGCCCCGAATTCGGGAGAGCGCGGTGCCCCTAGGGGCTATATAGTAGCCCCACCATCGAACTCCTATGGCTAAGTGAAAGTGATAAAGCATTATAGTTCGGTTGCCTAGTTTGCTACGCTATCACCTCCTTTACAATACCAAGACGTTGGATTAAGTGTGAAAATGCGCCTTTTTGCCAACACCCCCGCACTATGTGCATGGGGACTGAAGCCGAAGACTGCCATCTTTCAGGTTATATACACATATACATCAACGGCCGCACAGGAGGTGTTTTAATACTTGAACGCACAAGTATAAAAAGCTCTTATATTATACTGAAACATTGTTTTCACAAATCATACATGTCATTTAAACATAATATCCTTCAAGCACCGCGTCTCTATTAAACGAGCGCCCTGCAGGACTTCCTCAAAATAGTGCTCGGCAGGTACTCAGCTTTTGTCCGAATCTTGGGATGCAACGTCGGTGGCCTTCATCTCCGCCCAGTATGTCTTGACACGGCCAAGAGCCATCCGCGCACCCTCTATGCATGCTGACCGCTTCATTGCATCGATATGCGGCACCGCACCAAGGAACTGTTGCACCAAGCCAAAATAACTCTTCGCCTTGGGGCTTTTCGGCCACAAATGAGTCACGATAGCCTTCATGGCAAGTCCGGACAACCTATTCAGCTCAGCCCATTCGGCCAAACGATCGGTCAACGAAAGTGGACGCTCCGGACTATGGAAATGCGACCAAAAAAGCTCTTCCATTCCGTGATCCTTTTGACCTCGGAAGTGTTCGGCCACGTCTGCGGCACTCGCCGCCAAATCCAGATAAGCATCCTCCGCACCCCACAGCCGGTCCAATTGAGCGTACTTAGGATCAGTGAATTTCCTCCGCAGCAGAAAGGGCTTTCCAGCAATCTTCGGCCTGACGTAGCTCCTCCTTCATAGCTCTCATTGCAGAAGAGCATCCTTGGCCTCGGTGGTGGCCTTTTTCAGGTCCTCTTGTTTCGCTCGATCTTCTTTTTCAAGAAGCTCGCAACGGTCAGTAGCATTCTTCAATTTCACGGCCATCTCGGCCACTTCTTTCTTGCTTCGGCAGTGAGCAGCCTGTTCGGCTTTTAGTTCTTCGGCCGCCTTTAAGGCCGCCGTATCACTTTTTCTGGCTTGCTCCTTGGCTCGGGCGAGCTCCGCCCGAAGGTTCTCCATAGCAGCAGCACCATCTGCATTAAGCATACATGTTGTAAGGCATGGGTGTCAAGCTCCCTTACCAGGTGTCCGCGGAGAAGTTGCATACCTTGTGACTCGTCAAGCCGCTTATTAACATGCTTGATGTCTGCATCCGCCTTGTCAAGTTGCCGCTTCAGTTCGGCAAATTCATCGATCGGCTAGCCACGGGCAACCGCCACCTACATAGGAAGAGCTCATATTATACCTGGGTTATGATCCTCGGGCGCCGTCATTTCGACACCGCACCAAGTCTCGGGGCTACTATCTATGCAGGGCGCATTTTATATGCAGAACTGTCAGAAGGTACATCATTTTGCGTACCTCAAAACCCGTCAGTAAACTTACGACGGCTTCATGCAATCCGCTCTCAGCGGATGAAATCCTTTCAATCACCGTACCCATTAACGTCGGTGATCTTCGAATAAACGCTTCGCCCAAGCAGATCCTTCAGCTCCTCCGACCGTACACCCGTTGGTGTCGGACTCGTCCGATGGCCTTTTGAAGGCGGACACGGAGGACTTTGAGGGACATACGACGCCTTCGGCTCCACGGATTCGAGAAGCCCTCGCGGCGACACCTCAGCGTCGTCCACCTTGCATCTTGATACGACAGGCGGAGGCGTTTCGCTCTCCATCATCTCCGGATCAAGATCCCCTGAAGACGAGCTCTGCTGTGAAGGGCTGAGATCCGAACTACAAGGTAAATTTCGGTTAACCTTAAGAAATAAAACAGGGATGTCTCTCTTTTAAACGCCCCCCTTTACTTACGGCTCATTGGAGGCTGATCTCCTTGGGGAAATAGTGCGGACGGGGCATCTCCGCCGCTTGAGGACCCTTTGGTGAAGATTTCTTCCCCCGCTTCGAGGCTTTGGCCTCCGTATCTTCAGAAGCGGTCCTCTTCTCCCCTTGGAGGGAGGGATTCTCGATCCCCCCTTTCTCGATAGCCTCCTTCATGGAGGTAGTAGTTCCCTTGTTCCCCCCTTCGCCTTCTTCAAAAGGCACGGCCTCTAGCATCCTGGTTAATACAGGATCCGGCGTGGTGTTGGGGAACGTAGCAGAAATTCAAATTTTTCTACGCATCACCAAGATCAATCTATGGAGATTCTAGCAACAAGAGAGGGAGAGGATGAGCATCTTCATACCCTTGAAGATCGCTAAGCGGAAGCGTTACAACAACGCGGATGAAGGAGTCGTACTGCAGCGATTTAGATCGCGGTTGATTCGATCTAAGCACCGAACAATGGTGCCTCGCGTTCAACACACGTACAGCCGGGGCGTCTCCTCCTTCTTGATCCAGCAAGGGAGAGGAGAAGTTGAGGAGAACTCCGACAACACGACGGCATGGTGGTGATGGAGCTCGTGGTTCTCGGCGGGGCCGCCAAGCACTACGGAGGAGGAGGAGGTGTTGGAGGAGGAGAGGGCTGCGCCAGGGGAGGTGCGGCTGACCTCTCTCTCTCTCACTATATATAGGGGAAGGGAGGAGGGGGGCGCTAGGGTTCCCTAGGGAGGCGGCGGCCATGGGGAAACCCTAGATGGGTTTGGCGCCCCACCCCTAGGAAACTTGCCCCCAAGCCGGGAGGGTGGCTGCCCTAGGGGTGGCGCCCCACCTCTCAAGTTACGTGAGATGGGGTGGGAGGGGCGCTCAGCCCCTTAGTGGGCTGATGTGCCCTCTCCCCTTGGCCCATAAGGCCCCCAAAGCTTGCCGGGGCCTCCGAAACCCCTTTCGGACACGCTGGTCATCACCTGGTACCCCCGGAACAATTCGGACTCCAATACCCTTCGTCCAATATACCGATCTTCACCTCCGGACCATTTCGGAGCTCCTCGTCATGTCCGGGATCTCATCCGGGACTCCGAACAACCTTCGGTAACCACATACTATTTCCCATAACAACTCTAGCGTCACCGAACCTTAAGTGTGTAGACCCTACGGGTTCGGGAACCATGCAGACATGACCGAGACGTTCTCCGGTCAATAACCAACAACGGGATCTGGATACCCATGTTGGCTCCCACATGTTCCACGATGATCTCATCGGATGAACCACGATGTCAAGGATTCAAGCAATCCCGTATGCAATTCCCTTTGTCTACCGGTATAGTACTTGCCCGAGATTCGATCGTCGGTATCCCGATACCTTGTTCAATCTCGTTACCGGCAAGTCTCTTTACTCGTTTCGTAACATATCATCCGTGATCAACCCCTTGGTCACATTGTGCACATTATGATGATGTCCTACCGATTGGGCCCAGAGATACCTCTCCGTCTGCGGAATGACAAATCCCAGTCTCGATTCGTGCCAACCCAAGCAGACACTTTCGGAGATACCGTAGTGCACCTTTATAGCCACCCAGTTACGTAGTGACGTTTGGTACACCAAAGCATCCCTACGGTATCCCGGAGTTGCACAATCTCATGGTCTAAGGAAATGATACTTGACATTAGAAAAGCTTTAGCATACGAACTACACGATCTTTGTGCTAGGCTTAGGATTGGGTCTTGTCCATCACATCATTCTCCTAATGATGTGATCCCGTTATCAACGACATCCAATGTCCATGGTCAGGAAACTGTAACCATCTATTGATCAACGAGCTAGTCAATTAGAGGCTTACTAGGGACATGGTGTTGTCTATGTACCCACACATGTATCTAAGTTTCCTGTCAATACAATTATAGCATGGATAATAAACGATTATCATGAACAAGGAAATATAATAATAATAACTAATTTATTATTGCCTCTAGGGCATATTTCCAACAGTCTCAGGGAGGGGGGCCGGACACCTGATCAGTTTTGCTTTCGCTATCCACTCCTGCTTAAAGGATAGCTCTTTTAAGGGCAAGTTTATGATAAATGTGTGGATAGCATGTCCGGGTACAGGACTACTTACTTGAGTATCTGGGCTATTGCAGCTCAAACCTGCGACCTCGGTCAAGTCCGGACACATTGCTTGTGATCCGAAGAACAATTGATACATCTCCACGGGCGTTACGCCCATAAAATGTTGGAGAGCTCGTGGTCCCTCCGGATTAAACTCCCACAGGCGGAGGGGGCGACGTTTGCAGGGCAAGGTGCGACGAATCAACATGACCTGCGCTACTACGACCAGATTGATCTCTCTCTCTCTAGGAGGTCTCGAATCGGCCCACCTGTGAGGTACATCCTTGGGCGGTCCCAGTCGAGCCCTTTATTAACCCATGACGCCAGCCGCAGTGGAGGACCCGAGCGGAAGGCAGGTGGCGCCGCCCATTTGGAGCCCCTGGGAGCGGTGATATAAAACCACTCCTGCTGCCATAAATTAAGCTCCTCTTGAAAAGAGCCCTCGGGCCATGGGGCATCAGCATTCCTGCTTATAACAGCCCTCTCGCACTCTGCCTGATGCCCCTTGATCATCTTCGGCTCCACTTTGAAGGTCTTGAGCCACAATCCGAAGTGAGGGGTAATGCGGAGGAAGGCTTCACATACAACAATGAATGACGAGATGTGGAGGATGGACTCCGGATCCAAGTCATGGAATTCCAGCCCATAATAAAACATGAGCCCCCTCACGAAAGGGTCCGTCGGGAAGCCTAAACCCCGAAGGAAGTGAGACACGAATACCACGCTCTCACCAGGCTCGGGAGTGGGAATAACCTGCCCTTGGGCAGGCAGCCTATGCGAAATTTTGCCGGTAAGATACCTGGCGTCTCTCAGCTTTAGCACGTCTTCTTCCGTGACGGAGGAAGACATCCACCGGCCGTGCAGGTCGGAGCCGGACATCGTCGAAGGTCCGAAGCGCCTAAATCTGGAGCTTTGGGTGTTGGAACTCGGCGTAGGGAGGATTCGATTGAGATTGAAAAGAAGGCGGGCCTTGGTCTCATTATAAAGAGGTTGAATACCAAGAGCCCTCCCGTGACCGTTCGGGACTCGCCGATGGATGGAGGCGTGCCAGCGAACGCGGTTGGGTTACCTACGTCCGTATGGCGAGGATCCCGGAATAAGGGGCATGATCTCGCTTTGATAAGGCGTGCCAAAGAAACCGCCCGCTAAATCGCTGAGGTGGAACAGAAAAACGATTGAATAAAGGCTTGGCGTGGTGTGATGTCACGCCGCGGGATCGTCAGCAGATCTGTGCAAAAGTTATTCTCTACGGTAGTACATGGAACTTGTTTTGCGAGCGGACACTATCCTTGTGTTCAAAATCTTCTATGAAGTATTCGGAGGAGGAACCCGCCTTGCAATGCGAAGACAATATCGCGCGCAGACTCGTCGTCATTGAAGCCTGGTTCAGGGCTCTTGAGGAGTCTGGATTAGGGGGTGTCCGGATAACCGAACTATCACCGTTGGGCGGACTCCTGGACTATGAAGATGCAAGATTGAAGACTTCGTCCCGTGTCCAGATGGGACTTTCCTTGGCGTGGAAGGCAATCTTGGCGATACAGATATGTAGATCTCCTACCATTGTAACCGACTCTGTGTAACCCTAACCCTTTCCGATGTCTATATAAACCGGAGGGTTTTAGTCCGTAGGACGAAAAACAATCATACCATAGGCTAGCTTCTAGGGTTTAGCCTCTCTGATCTCGTGGTAGATCCACTCTTGTACTACCCATATCATCAATATTAATCAAGCAGGAGTAGGGTATTACCTCCATCGAGAGGGCCCGAACCTGGGTAAAAACATCTTGTCCCTTGTCTCTTGTTACCATCCGCCTAGACGCACAGTTCGGGACCCCCTACCCGAGATCCGCCGGTTTTGACACCGACACTCCCACTTGCACTAGAGTCAATAATCTAGTTACATTGTGATGAATCGAACATCCATAGAGTTTTGGTGTTGATCACGTTTTTCTCGCGGAAGAGGTTTAGTCAACGGATCTGCGACATTCTGATCCGTATGCACATATCTATATCTTCATCTTGAACTTTTTCACGAATGGAGTTGAAGCGACGCTTGATGTGTCTGGTCTTCTTGTGAAACCTGGGCTCCTTGGCAAGGGCAATAGCTCCAGTGTTGTCCCAGAAGAGAGTCATCGGGCCCGACGCATTGGGAATAACTCCTAGGTCGGTAATGAACTCCTTTATCCAGATTGCTTCATGTGCTGCCTCCGAGGCTTCCATGTACTCCGCTTCACATGTAGATCCCGCCATGACGCTTTGCTTGCAACTGCACCAGCTTACTGCCCCACCATTCAAAACATACACGTATCCGGTTTGTGACTTGGAGTCATCCAGATCTATGTCAAAGCTAGCATCGACGTAACCCTTTACGACGAGCTCTTCGTTACCTCCATAAACGAGAAACATATCCTTAGTCATTTTCAGGTACTTCAGGATATTCTTGACCGCTGTCCAGTGTTCCATGCCGGGATTACTTTGGTACCTTCCTACCAAACTTACGGCAAGGTTTACATCAGGTCTGGTACACAACATGGCATACATAATAGACCCTATGGCTGAGGCATAGGGGATGACACTCATCTTTTCTCTATCTTCTGCCGTGGTCGGGCTTTGAGATGAGCTCAATTTCACACCTTGCAATACAGGCAAGAACCATTTCTTGGACTGATCCATATTGAACTTCTTCATATCTTATCAAGGTATGTGCTTTGTGAAAGACCTATGAGGCGTCTCGATCTATCTCTATAGATCTTGATGCCTAATATGTAAGCAGCTTCTCCAAGGTTCTTCATTGAAAAACACTTATTCAAGTAGGCCTTTATGCTCTCCAAGAGTTCTATATCATTTCCCATCAACAGTATGTCATCTAGATATAATATGAGAAATGCTACACAGCTCCCACTCACTTTCTTGTAAACGCAGGCTTCTCCATAAGTTTGCATAAACCCAAACGCTTTGATCATTTCATCAAAGCGAATGTTCCAACTCCGAGATGCTCGCACCAGCCCATAGATGGAGCACTGGAGCTTGCATACCTTGTTAGCATTCTTAGGATCGACAAAACCTTCCGGCTGCATCATATACAATTCTTCCTTAAGAAAGTCGTTAAGGAATGCCGTTTTGACGTCCATTTGCCATATTTCATAATCGTAGAATGCGGCAATTGCTAACATGATTTAGACGGACTTAAGCTTTGCTACGGGTGAGAAGGTCTCATCGTTGTCGACCCCTTGAACTTGTCGATAACCCTTAGCGACAAGTCGAGCTTTATAGATGGTAACATTACCATCCGCGTTCGTCTTCTTCTTAAAGATCCATTTATTTTCTATCTCTCGCCGATCATCGGGCAAGTCTGTCAAAGTCCATACTTTTTTTCATACATGGATCCTATCTCGGATTGCATGGCTTCAAGTCATTTGTTGGAATCTGGGCCCACCATCGCTTCTTCATAGTTTGAAGGTTCATCGTTGTCTAACAACACGATTTCCAAGATAGGGTTGCCATACCATTCTGGTGTGGAACTTGTCCTTGTGGACCTACGAAGTTCAGTAGCAACTTGATCCAAAGTACCTTGATCATCCTCATTAACTTCCTCTCTAGTCGGTGCAGGCACCACAGGAACATCTTCCTGAGCTGCGCTACTTTCCGCTTCAAGAGGCAGTACTTCATCAAGTTGTACTTTCCTCCCACTTACTTCTTTCGAGAGAAACTCTTTCTCCAGAAAGGACCCGTTCTTGGCAATAAAGATCTTGCCTTCGGATCTGAGGTAGAAGGTATACCCAATGGTTTCCTTAGGGTATCCTATGAAGACGCATTTTTCCGACTTGGGTTCGAGCTTTTTAGGTTGAAGTTTCTTCACATAAGCATCACATCCCCAAACTTTTAGAAACGACAACTTAGGTTTCTTTCCAAACCATAATTCATACGGTTTCGTCTCAACGGATTTCGACGGAGCCCTATTTAAAGTGAATGCGGCAGTCTCTAAATCATAGCCCCAAAATGAGAGCGGAAGATCGGTAAGAGACATCATAGATCGCACCATATCCAATAGGGTGCGATTACGACGTTCGGACACACCATTAGGCTGAGTTGTTCCAGGCGGCGTGAGTTGTGAAACGATTCCACATTTCCTTAAGTGTGTGCCAAATTCGTGACTCAAATATTCCCCTCCACGATCTGATCGTAAGAACTTTATTTTTCTGTCATGTTGATTTTCAACCTCACTCTGAAATTCCTTGAACTTTTCAAAGGTCTCAGACTTGTGTTTCATCAAGTAGACATACCCATATCTACTTAAGTCATCAGTGAGGGTGAGAACATAACGATAGCCACCGCGAGCCTCAACGCTTATTGGACCACACACATCAGTATGTATGATTTCCAATAAGTTGGTTGCTCGCTCCATTGTTCCGGAGAACGGAGTCTTGGTCATTTTCCCCATGCGGCATGGTTCGCACGTGTCAAATGATTCATAATCAAGAGACTCCAAAAGTCCATCTGCATGGAGCTTCTTCATGCGTCTGACACCAATGTGACCAAGGCGGCAGTGCCACAAGTATGTGGGACTATCGTTATCATCCTTACATCTTTTGGTATTCACACTATGAATATGTGTAACATCACGTTCGAGTTTCATTAAGAATAAACCATTGGCCAGCGGGGCATGACCATAAAACATATCTCTGATATAAATAGAACAACCATTATTCTCGGATTTAAATGAGTAGCCATCTCGTATTAAACGAGATCCAGATACAATGTTCATGCTCAAAGCTGGCACTAAATAACAATTATTGAGGTTTAAAACTAATCCTGTAGGTAAATGTAGAGGTAGCGTGCCGACGGCGATCACATCGACCTTGGAACCATTCCCGACGCGCATCATCACCTCGTCCTTCGCCAGTCTCCGCTTATTCCGCGGCTCCTATTTTGAGTTACAAATATGAGCAACCACACCGGTATCAAATACCAAGGAGCTACTACGAGTATTGGTAAGGTACACATCAATAACATGTATATCACATATACCTTTGGTGTTGCTGGCCTTCTTGTCCGCTAAATACTTGGGGCAGTTCCGCTTCCAGTGACCACTTCCCTTGCAATAAAAACACTCAGTCTCAGGCTTGGGTCCATTCTTTGGCATCTTCCCGGCAGCTTGCTTACCAGGTGCGGAAACTCCCTTGCCGTCTTTCTTGAAGCCCTTTTTACCCTTGCCTTTCTTGAACTTAGTGGTTTTATTCACCATCAACACTTGATGTTCCTTTTTGATTTCCACCTCCGCTGATTTCAGCATTGAATATACCTCAGGAATGTTTTTCTCCATCCCCTGCATATTGAAGTTCATCACAAAGCTCTTGTATCTTGGTGGAAGCGACTGAAGGATTATGTCAACGACCGCGTCATCTGGGAGATTAACTCCCAGCTGAGACAAGCGGTTGTGCAACCCAGACATTTTGAGTATGTGCTCGCTGATGGAACTATTCTCCTCCATCTTACAACTGTAGAACTTGTCGGAGACTTCATATCTCTTGACCCGGGAATGAGCTTGGAAAACCATTTTCAGCTCTTGGAACATCTCATATGCTCTGTGCTGCTCAAAACGCTTTTGGAGCCCTGGTTCTAAGCTGTAAAGCATGCCGCACTGAACCCGGGAGTAATCATCAACACATGACTGCCAAGCGTTCATAACGTCTTGGTTCGCTGGGACAGGTGCTTCACCCTAGCGGTGCTTCAAGGACATATGCTTTCTTGGCAGCTATGTGGATGATCCTCAAGTTCCAGATCCAATCCGTATAGTTGCTACCATCATATTTCAGCTTGGTTTTCTCTAGGAATGATTTGAAGTTGAGGACAACATTAGCGTGGGCCATTGTTGGGGAACGTAGCAGAAATTCAAAATTTTCCTACGTGTCACCTAGATCTATCTATGGAGAAACCAGCAACGAGGGAAGGAGAGTGCATCTACATACCCTTGTAGATCGCTAAGCGGAAGCGTTCAAGAGAACGGGGTTGAAGGAGTCGTACTCGTCGTGATCCAAATCACGGAGATCCTAGTGCCGAGCAGACGACACCTCCGCGTTCAACACACGTACAGCCGGTGGCGTCTCCCACGCCTTGATCCAGCAAGGAGAGAGGAGAGGTTGAGGAAGACTCCGTCCAGCAGCAGCACAACGGCGTGGTGGTGATGGAGGGCGTGGCATCCAGCAGGGCCGCCAAGCACCACAAGAGAGGAGAAGGGAGAGAGGTAGGGCTGCGCCAAGGGAGAGGTTCTCATGTGTGGCAGCCCCAAAACCTCAAGTATATATAGGGGGAAGGGGCTGCCTTTAGGGTTTCCCACCCCAAGGGGTGCGGCCAGCCCTAGATCCCATCTAGGGGGCGGCCAAGGGGGGAGAGAGGGGGCGCCCACTAGGTGGGCCTTAAGGCCCATCTGGACCTAGGATTTGCCCCTCCCCACTCTTCCCACGCCTTGGGACTTGGTGGGGGGCGCCCCAGCCCACCTAGGGCTGGTCCCTTCCCACACTTGGCCCATGCAGCCTTCTGGGGTTGGTGGCCCCACTTGGTGGACCCCCGGGACCCTCCCGGTGGTCCCGGTACGTTACCGGAAAAACCCGAAACTTTTCCGGTGACCAAAACAGGACTTCCCATATATAAATCTTTACCTCCGGACCATTCCGGAACTCCTCGTGACATCCGGGATCTCATCCGGGACTCCGAACAACATTCGGTAACCACATACAAACTTCCTTTATAACCCTAGCGTCATCGGACCTTAAGTGTGTAGACCCTACGGGTTCGGGAGACATGTAGACATGACCGAGACGTTCTCCGGTCAACAACCAACAGCGGGATCTGGATACCCATGTTGGCTCCCACACGTTCCACGATGATCTCATCGGATGAACCACGATGTCAAGGACTCAATCGATCCCGTATACAATTCCCTTTGTCTAGCGGTATTGCACTTGCCCGAGATTCGACCGTCGGTATCCCGATACCTTGTTCAATCTCGTTACTGGCAAGTCTCTTTACTCGTTCCGTAACACATCATCCCGCGATCAACTCTTTGATCACATTGTGCACATTATGATGATGTCCTACCGAGTGGGCCCAGAGATACCTCTCCATCACACGGAGTGACAAATCCCAGTCTCGATTCGTGCCAACCCAACAGACACTTTCGGAGATACCTGTAGTGCACCTTTATAGCCACCCAGTTACGTTGTGACGTTTGGTACACCCAAAGCATTCCTACGGTATCCGGGAGTTGCACAATCTCATGGTCTAAAGAAATGATACTTGACATTAGAAAAGCTTTAGCATATGAACTACGATCTTTGTGCTAGGCTTAGGATTGGGTCTTGTCCATCACATGATGCTGCTAATGATGTGATCCCGTTATCAACGACATCCAATGTCCATGGTCAGGAAACCGTAACCATCTATTGATTAACGAGCTAGTCAACTAGAGGCTCACTAGGGACATGGTGTTGTTTATGTACCCACACATGTATCTGAGTTTCCTATCAATACAATTATAGCATGGATAATAAACGATTATCATGAACAAGGAAATATAATAATAACTAATTTATTATTGCCTCTAGGGCATATTTCCAACAGTCTCCCACTTGCACTAGAGTCAATAATCTATTTCACATCGCCATGTGATCAACACTGATAGGTCACATCGCCATGTGACCAACATCCAAAGAGTCTACTAGTGTCTTAAACTAGTTCACATCACCATGTGATTAAGTCTCAATGAGTTCTAGGGTTTGATCATGTTTTGCTTGTAAGAGAAGTTTTAGTCAACGGGTCTGCAACATTGAGATCCATATGTACTTCGCAAATCTCTATGTCATAATGTAAATGCTGCTTCCACGCTCCACTTAGAGCTATTGCTCCACTATACGTATCCGGTTTGCTACTCAGAGTCATTCGGATAGGTGTTAAGCTTGCATCGACGCAACTCTTTACGTCGAACTCTTTATCACCTCCATAACCGAGAAACATATCCTTATTCCTCTAAGGATAATTTTGACCGCTATCCGGTGATCCACTCCTTGATCACCTTTGTACCCTCTTGCGGATGTGTAGCAAGGCACACATCGGTCTTGATACTTAGCATAGCATCTTTGTAGAGCCTACGTCTAAAGCATAGGGACGACCTTCGTCCTTTCTCTCTTTTCTGCCGTGGTCGAGCTTTAAGTCTTAACTTCGTACCTTACAACTCAGGCAAGAAATCCTTCTTTGACTGATCCATCTTGAACACTTTCAAGATCATGTTAAGGTACGTGCTGATTTGAAAGTATTGTTAAGCATTTTGATCTATCCTTATAGTTCTCGATGCTCAAGTAGCTTAATCCAGGTTTTCTATTGAAAAACACCTTTCAAATAACCCTGTATGCTTTCCAGAAATTCTACATCATTTCTGATCATCAATATGTCAACAACATATACTCATCAGAAATTCTATAGTGCTCCCACTCACTTCTTTGGAAATACAAGTTTCTCATAAACTTTGTATAAACCCAAAATATTTGATCATCTCATCAAAGCGCACATTCCAACTCCGAGATGCTTACTCCAGTCCTTAGAAAGGATCGCTGGAGCCAGCATACCTTTTAGCATCCTTAGGATCGACAAAACTTTCGATTGTATCACATACAACCTTTCCTTACTTAAGACCGGTAAGGAAACTCGTTTTGACATCCATCTGCCAGATTTCATAAATGCAGCTTATGCTAACATGATTCCGACGGACTTAAGCATCGCTACGGATGAGAAAATCTCATCGTAGTCAACTCCTTGAACTTGTGAAAACTTTTTGCCACAAGTCGAGCTTCATAGACGGTGATATTGCCGTCCACGTCCGTCTTCTTCTTAAAGATCCATTTATCTCAATGGCTTGCCGATCATCGGGCAAGTCCACCAAAGTCATGGATCCTTTCTCGGATTTTATGGCCTTGAGCCATTCGTCGGAATCCGGGCCCACCATCGCTTCTCCATAGCTCGTAGGTTCATTGTTGTCTAGCAACATGACCTCTAAGACAAGATTGCGTACCACTCAAGTAGTATGCATCCTTGTCACCCCACGAGGTACGGTAGTGACTTGATCCAAACTTCATGATCACTATCATAAGCTTCTACTTCAATTGGTGTAGGCGCCACAGAACAACTTCCCGTGCCCTGCTACACACTAGTTGAAGTGACGGTTCAATAACCTCATCAAGTCTCCACCATCCTCCCACTCCACTTTTCGAGACAAACTTTTCCTCGAGAAAAGACCCGATTCAAGAAACAATCTCTATTGCTTTCGGATCTGAATTAGGAGGTATACCCAACTGTTTTGGGTGTCCTATGAAGATGCATTTTATCCGCTTTGGGTTCGAGCTTATCAACTTGAAACTTTTTCACATAAGCGTCGTAGCCCCAAACTTTTAAGAAACGACAACTTATGTTTCTCCAAACCATATTTCAAACGGTGTCGTCTCAACGGAATTACGCGGTGCCCTATTAAAGTGAATGTGGTTGTCTCTAATGCCTAACCCATGAACGATAGTGGTAATTCGATAAGAGACATCATGGTACACACCATATCTAATAGGGTGCAACTATGATGTTCGGACACACCATCACACTATGGTGTTCCAGGCGGTATTAATTGTGAAACAATTTCCACAATGTCTTAATAGCGTGCCAAAGCTCGTAACTCAGATACTCATCTCTATGATCATATCATAGACATTTTATCCTCTTGTCACGATGATCTTTAACTTCACTCTGAAATTACTTGAACCATTCAATAATTCAGACTTGTGTTTCATCAAGTAAATATACTCAGTATCTACTCAAATCATCTGTGAAGTAAGAACATACGATATCCACTTGCGTGCCTCAGCACTCATTGGACTGCACACATCAAAATGTGTTACTTCCAACAAGTTGCTATCTTGTTCCATCTTACTGAAACGAGGTTTTTCAGTCATCTTGTCCATGTGGTATGATTTGCATATCTCAAGTGATTCAAAATCAAGTGAGTCCAAATGATCCATCTGCATGGAGTTTCATCATGCGTATACACCAATAGACATGGTTCGCATGTCTCAAACTTTTCAAAAACGAGTGAGTCCAAAGATCCATCAACATGGAGCTTCTTCATGCGTTTTACACCAATATGACTTTCATGGCAGTGCCACAAGTAAGTGGTACTATCATTACTATCTTATATCTTTTGGCATAAAAATGTGTATCACTACGATCGAGATTCAATAAACCATTCCTTTAGGTGCAAGACCATTGAAGGTATTATTCAAATAAATAGAGTAACCATTATTCTCCTTAAATGAATAACCGTATTGCGATAGACATAATCCAAACATGTCTATGCTCAACGCAAACACCAAATGACAATTATTCTGGTTCAATACTAATCTTGATGGTAGAGGGAGCGTGCGATGTTTGATCACATCAAACTTGGAAACACTTCCAACACATATCGTCAGATCACCTTTAGCTAGTCTCCGTTTATTCTGTAGCTTTTATTTCGAGTTACTAACACTTAGCAACCGAACTGGTATTTAATACCCTGGTGCTACTAGGAGTACTAGTAAAGTACACATTAACATAATGTATATCCAATCGACCTTGCCAGCCTTCTTATCTACCAAGTATCTAGGGTGGTTCCGCTTCTGTGTCCGTTCCTCTCATTACAGAAGCACTTAGTCTCGGGTTTGGGTTCAACCTTGGGTTTCTTCACTAGAGCAGCAACTGTTTTGCCATTTCATGAAGTATCCCTTGTTGCCATTGCCTTCTTGAAACTAGTGGTTTTACCAACCATCAACAATTGATGCTCCTACTTGATTTCTACTTTCGCGGTGTCAAACATCGCGAACACTTCAAGGATCATCATATCTATCCCTGATATGTTATAGTTCATCACGAAGCTCTAGTAGCTTGGTGGCAATGTCTTTGGAGAAACATCACTATCTTATCTGGAAGATTAATTCCCACTCGATTCAAGTGATTGTTGTACCCAGACAATCTGAGTACAAGCTCAACGATTGAGATCTTCTCCCTTAGTTTATAGGCTAGAAAACTTGTCGGAGGTCTCATACCTCTTGACGTGAGCACGAGCCTGAAATCCCAATTTCAGCCCTCAGAACATCTCACATGTTCCGTGACGCTTCAAAACGTCTTTGGTGCCTTAATTCTAAGCCGTTTAACATTACCGAACTATCACGTAGTCATCAAAGCGTGTGTCGATGTTCGCAACATCCACAGACCACGCTCGAGGTCCAGACACCGGCGGTGCATTAAGGACATAAGCTTTCTACTGACCGCATAATTGCTACTGTCAACTATCAACTATATTTTCTCTAGGAACATATCTAAACAGTAGAACTAAAGCGTGAGCTATGACATAATTTGCAAAGGGTTTTTGACTATGTTTAGGATAATTAAGTTCATCTTATGAACTCTCACTCAGATAGACATCCCTCTAGTCATCTAAGCGATTACATGATCCGAGTCAACTAGGCCGTGTCCGATCATCACGTGAGACGGACTAGTCATCATCGGTGAACATCTTCATGTTGATCGTATCTACTATACTACTCATGCTCGACCTTTCGGTCTCTGTGTTCCGAGGCCATGTCTGTACATGCTAGGCTCGTCAAGTTAACCCTAAGTGTTTCGCGTGTGTAAATCTGTCTTACACCCGTTGTATGTGAACGTAAGAATCCATCACACCCGATCATCACGTGGTGCTTAGAAGCGACGAACTTTAGCAACGGTCACAGTTAGGGGAGAACACTTCTTGAAATTGTTGTAAGGGATCATCTTATTTACTACCGTCGTTCTAAGTAAACAAGATGCACAAACATAATAAACATCACATGCAATTATATAGTAGTGACATGATATGGCCAATATCATATAGCTCCATCGATCTCCATCTTCAGGGCTCCATGATCATCATCGTCACGGGCATGACACCATGATCTCCATCATCATGATCTCCATCATCGTGTCTTCATGAAGTTGTCTCGCCAACTATTACTTCTACTACTATGGCTACCGGTTAGCAATAAAGTAAAGTAATTACATGGCGTTGTTTAATGACACGCAGGTCATACAATAAATAAAGACAACTCCTATGGCTCCTGCCGGTTGTCATACTCATCGACATGCAAGTCGTGATTCCTATTACAAGAACATGATCAATCTCATACATCACATATCATTCATCACATTCTTCTTGGCCATATCACATCACATAGCATACCCTGCAAAAACAAGTTAGACGTCCTCTAATTGTTGTTTGCATGCTTTACGTGGCTGCTATGGGTTTCTAGCAAGAACGCTTGTACCTACGCAAAACCACAACGTGATATGTCAATTGCTATTTACCCTTCATAAGGACCCTTTTCATCGAATCCGTTCCGACTAAAGTGGAGAGGCGGCACCGCTAGCCACCTTATGCACCAAGTGCATGTCACCGGTGGAACCTGTCTCACGTAAGAGTACGTGTAAGGTCGGTCCGGGCCGCTTCATCCCACAATATCGTCGAAACAAGATTGGACTAGTAACGGTAAACATATTGAACATCATCAACGCCCACAACTACTTTGTGTTCTACTCGTGCAAAGAATCTACGCAATAGACCTAGCTGATGATGCCACTGTTGGGGAACGTAGCAGAAATTCAAAATTTTCCTACGTGTCACCAAGATCTATCTATGGAGAAACCAGCAACGAGGGAAGGAGAGTGCATCTACATACCCTTGTAGATCGCTAAGCGGAAGCTTTCAAGAGAACGGGGTTGAAGGAGTCGATTGTCGTGATCCAAATCACCGGAGATCCTAGTGCCGAACGGACGGCACCTCCGCGCTCAACACACGTACAGCCGGTGACGCGTCCCACGCCTTGATCCAGCAAGGAGAGAGGGAGAGGTTAAGGAAGACTCCGTCCAGCAGCAGCACAACGGCGTGGTGGTGATGGAGGAGCGTGGCAATCCAGCAGGGCTTCGCCAAGCATCGCAAGAGAGGAGAAGGGAGAGAGGTAGGGCTGCGCCAAGGGGAGAGGATCTCCTGTGTATGGCAGCCCCAAAACCTCAAGTATATATAGGGGGGAAGGGGGCTGCGCCCCCTTTAGGGTTTCCACCCCAGGGGTGCGGCCAGCCCTAGATCCCATCTAGGGGCGGCCAAGGGGGGAGAGAGGGGGCGCCCACTAGGTGGGCCTTAAGGCCCATCTGGACCTAGGGTTTGCCCCTCCCCACTCTTCCCACGCCTTGGGCCTTGGTGGGGCGCCCAGCCCACCTAGGGCTGGTCCTTCCCACACTCGCCCACGCAGCCTTCGGGGTTGGTGGCCCCACTTGGTGGACCCGGGACCCTCCGGTGGTCCCGTGACGATACGGAAAAACCCAAACTTTTCCGGTGACCAAAACAGACTTCCATATATAAATCTTTACCTCCGGACCATTCCGAACTCCTCGTGACGTCCGGGATCTCATCCGGGACTCGAACAACATTCGGTAACCACATACAAACTTCCTTTATAACCCTAGCGCCATCGGACCTTATGTGTAGACCCTACGGGTTCGGGAGACATGTAGACATGACCGAGACGTTCTCGGTCAATAACCAACAGCGGATCTGGATACCCATGTTGGCTCCTACATGTTCCACGATGATCTCATCGGATGAACCACGATGTCAAGGACTCAATCGATCCCGTATACAATTCCCTTTGTCTAGCGGTATTGCACTTGCCCGAGATTCGATCGTCGGTATCCCGATACCTTGTTCAATCTCGTTACCGGCAAGTCTCTTTACTCGTTCCGTAACACATCATCCCGCGATCAACTCTTTGATCACATTGTGCACATTATGATGATGTCCTACCGAGTGGGCCCAGAGATACCTCTCCGTCACACGGAGTGACAAATCCGATCTCGATTCGTGCCAACCCAAGACACTTTCGGAGATACCTGTAGTGCACCTTTATAGCCACCCAGTTACGTTGTGACGTTTGGTACACCCAAAGCATTCCTACGGTATCCGGGAGTTGCACAATCTCATGGTCTAAGGAAATGATACTTGACATTAGAAAAGCTTTAGCATATGAACTACGATCTTTGTGCTAGGCTTAGGATTGGGTCTTGTCCATCACATCATTCTGCTAATGATGTGATCCCGTTATCAACGACATCCAATGTCCATGGTCAGGAAACCGTAACCATCTATTGATCAACGAGCTAGTCAACTAGAGGCTCACTAGGGACATGGTGTTGTTTATGTACCCACACATGTATCTGAGTTTCCTATCAATACAATTATAGCATGGATAATAAACGATTATCATGAACAAGGAAATATAATAATAACTAATTTATTATTGCCTCTAGGGCATATTTCCAACAGCCATTTGATCTACAAGACATATTGTAAAGATTTTAGACTAAGTTCATGATAATTAAGTTCATCTCAAATTATTTAATGGACTCCCACTCAGATAGACATCCCTCTAGTCATCTAAGTGATACATGATCCGAGTCAACTACGCCGTGTCCGATCATCACGTGAGACGGACTTGTCATCATCGGTGAACATCTTCATGTTGATCGTGTCTTCTATACGACTCATGTTCGACCTTTCGGTCTCTTGTGTTCCGAGGACATGTCTGTACATGCTAGGCTCGTCAAGTCAACCTAAGTGTTTTTGCATGTGTAAATCTGGCATACACCCGTTGTATGTGAACGTTAGAATCTATCACACCCGATCATCACGTGGTGCTTCGAAACAACGAACTTTTGCAACGGCACACAGTTAGGGGGAACACTTTCTTGAAATTATTATGAGGGATCATCTTATTTATGCTACCGTCGTTCTAAGCAAATAAGATGCAAAAACATGATAAACATCACATGCAATCAAATAGTGACATGATATGGCCAATATCATTTTGCTCCTTTTGATCTCCATCTTCGGGGCGCCATGATCATCATCTTCACCGGCATGACACCATGTAACATCCCAAATTTTCCTATTTGGAATGTTTTACAATTATAGCTAAGCATCCTATGCATCCTGTTTAAATTTGAATGCCATTTGAAGTTTCAGAGTTATTTGAATTTGAATTCCAAACTTTGGCATGTGGGAGACAATTCAAAAACTAAGCCTGATAAATACTTGATCAAAAGTATGAGAGGAGCAAACATGACACTCCAAAAATATCAGAGGAAACATTTCCAAAAGAATTGGAATTCAAATCTGAATTTTGTTTGAATTTGAAAAAAAAATGGATTTTTATAAAGTTTGGATTTTGCCTTTGGAAAAATGTTCAAATGAAAGGGAATATTCCCCTGATCATTTTGGTATATATATACCCTATATAAAATATTTATAGTTTAGGTTTTATTTTGTTTTTGTTTTAATTAAAAAAATAAAGGAAAAACCCTTCGGGCGCCAGCCAGGCCACCCAGGCCCAGCCAGCGCCACCTCACCCCTCCGCACCTGCACCTGGCCCAGCCAAGCCGGCCCACCAGGGCCAGCCCAGCCGAGCGAGCCAGCCCAGCTCCACCGACCGGCCTCGCCGCTCGCCCGATTCCCCTAGGCTTCGGCCACCCGCCCGAAAACTCCCCCTCTCCCTCTCGCTGACCCGTGGCCCCCACCCCGTCGTCTTCCCCCTCGCCCAAGCAACGAAGCTCGCCGGAGATCCACCGGATCCCGAAGGATCCGGGATCCCCGATCGCCCCCGATGCCTTTCCGCCCCTCGCCCGACCCCTGGCTATAAAGCCGAGGCTCCGCACCCATTCCCCCCTAGCGACGCGAACCCCTCTCCTTCTCCCTCCCGAGCTCACCGAGCACCGAACCCCTCCCGCCAAAGTCGCCACGACGCCGCCACTGGTGCACCCGACCTCCCAACACCACGAACCCTCCCGTGCTCGTGCGCGTCTCCCGACGACTTCTTGAAGCTCGCCGACGCCCCGACGCCTCGGAGCACTCTCGCCGCCGCCGCCGCCGTCGCCGGAGTCCGGTGAGTCCCCGGAAAACACCTCCCCCGTCCGATCCCAATCGTGTGGCCACGATTAGAACCCCCGAAGGGGTATGTTTTTATTAGAAAACCGGCCGGCCCGATCGGTTTATTTTTAGTTAGGTTTATTTGTTTAGGCCGGTTCGTTTTAGTTAACCCTAGGCCCGTTTAGACTAAACTACGCCTAGTGCATGTATAGGCCCATTGGGCTTTTTCTTTTATTTTGATTTTCTGTTTTAGCGATTTGTTTCAAATTTCAAAATGTATATCTTTTATTCTGTTTAATATTTTTGAGTGATTCTTTTTTGTTGGATTGCAAATTTTATGTAGTTTCTGAAAAACATATATTTAGCTATGTTAAAAATAATTAAAAATGCTTTAATATTGTTTTAGTCAGAATAGCAAATCTGCTATAGTTTTAGTTAGAAAAATTATTTTTGCATGATTCTTTTTGCCATCACTTTATTTTGATATTGCCAAACCCTAGAAATTAACTTTGGTATTTTAGGATTAATAAATAATTAATTCTAGGCAGAATCCTATTAATCCTAATTAATTGATTAGTTCCTGTTTTCCTAATTAATTAATTAGTAAATTAATTTATTTTAACTTGTGATTAGTTATTCTAGGTTAGTTTCTGTCACTCCATTAGATGAACTTTTATTTATAATTAATAAAAGTTTTAAATTAATTTTCTTAATAGAAATTGGAATAGGCCTAAAATGAGTTTTATAATAGCTATTTAATTGATTCTTTTTGCTCCTAGCTGCTTAGTTAATCCTTTTCTGTTAAGTTAACCTAAAACCATGATTAGGTTATATTAGGAATTTTGTTATATAAAACTATTTTTGCTATTGTTTGGATTAGGGAAAACTTTGAATTGGTTTCTTTGAGTTTTCTTTTGGATTTGGTTTTGATTGCTTTGTTGTGCTATGTTATCATTGTTATCTTGTGTGATCCTCTTGCTTTATGCTTATTGTGTTATTGTTTGTCTCGGTAGAGTTTCCGGAGTGCTAAGCTTGCTACTCGACTTTTTAGCTTACGAGGATCATCAGCAAGGCAAGTTTTGATCATGTTATTTCTATACCTATGTTTTGTGCATTAGTAGTTGTCACCACCCCACCATTGCATGCAGTAGTGAAATCTTGAAGTCATTAAACTTGAGTAGTATCATGTGGTAGGATGAACCAACCCCTTGTTACCATGACCCCGGGACGTAGTAGTTATTTTGCTATGCTCGAGACGGATTTGGGATGAGTGAAATTCATAAGCAAGATGTGAGAGTCAATGATGATGACAACCCATGGACTACAATGATCAAGATGGACTTCGGAAAATCACTACTGGGTGGAGGACGGTTGACGGGCACCCTGGAGCACCCAGTGGTGGCCGGGATGCATGGAGAAGCGCCATGACATCTCTGGAAAGCTTCACCCAGCCACAAAGAGAAGGATGGATGCCCCACGACCGGAAGCTTACCTGTGCAGCCGCAAGCCATTATGGGCTCTGGCTGGGTTGACCCTTGTAGTGAAGCTGGCTGGACGGTACTACGAGAAGTAGACGAACGGTAGGATTGGATGGGTACCGGCAAAGGGCGTAAGAACTCTTTGGAAGACCTGTTTCATTCGTCCGCCTTCAAACACCATGAAGTGCGAAGACTTTAAAGGAGGGAATGATTCTTATGGGAAAGTGCGCAAACCTCTGCAGAGTGTTATAACCTAATCGATTAGCCGTGTCCCCGGTTACGGACAATTGAGCCTCTGGACCTTGGAAGTATTCGGATATCTCAACACTAAAATTAATGGATTAATTTGATGGGTTTATGACTTAATAATAATTTGGGAACGAGATATTGGTTGGCGGAACCATCTCAATAACTACCAACAATTTGTAGTAATTTGCAAATAAGTCCACTGTAGTAGGATAAAATTGGCTTTACGCAAAAATGATGAAACTTAGAGCTCCACAGCCAAAATGCATATAGAGTTAGTAACTTTATTATTGTTATTCTTCATGACTTGCCAGCTTATTCCAAAAGCTGATTACATGGCTGCAACGTATTATGTTGCAGAGATATATTCGATCGGGAGTGAGGCTACGCTCCGCGCTTGGCGATTGCCCTTTGAGTCGGATGGACTCGCTTACCTTCGACGCTTCCGCAGCATTTTAGTTTATTTCTCATGAGTTGGCCTTGAGCGAATTTATTCCCTTGTAATAAAGACTCTATATGAGAATCGTTTAATGATATTCAGGTGTGATTGAACTTTGATTACTTTATCGATGTCTCGTGAGTACCAAAGATGATCTTGGGATGGTATGCATACGTAGATTTGACCGATTTTGGGTCAGGTCGCTCTGAGATGGTATCGAGCACACGCTGACCGTAGGATCGTAACCCCTAGGATCGGAAAGCCATAAGCGAGACCATTTACTTTGAACCCTTTTTCATTCTATAATTCTTCCCCGATCTATTCTCGACTCTTCTCCCTTTGCAACATTCTAGATGGCGTCGAGTTCACCCCAGTTTTGCTACCGGAGTTCTGCCAGCCCGATGAGACGATGCCCTTTGGAAGGAAGCTGGTCCAGATGGTGAAGCTGCTGAAGATTGCTCTGCCCTCGATCACCGGGAAACCCACTAATGCACTTCCGACGGACACCCGCTTCTGGATTGAGGTGCATATCCTGGGAGGACCTTTGGAGGACGCCGGAGCCTATCAACTTTGAGTTCACCGAGTTCAACTGGATCATCGGAAGGGACGTGGCGATCTACCGAGCACTTGGACATCTCCGAGAGGAGTACAGGCCGAGCTCGATCACTCAGACTCGCCATGGTTTCTCGCAGGGCAAGGAATGGAGATATCATCCGTACCATCGAGGACGATTCCACTCTCTTACATCCAGATTTGGAATGTCTTCTCGTGACACGGAGATTCAGGCTCGCCAGAACTCAAGACACACCGGAAGCTTTTGTTCCATGAATCGGCTGGAGGAGAAAGCATCGCAGACTTCCTTGGCCATGAGGAAGAAATCACGGACTTCATGGAGATAGTCGACGACCGAAGATGAAGCTTGCGCGATTGAGGAAAAGATGGACTTGGGTGAGGACCTTTACCCGAGTGGAGATGAAGCACCCTCGTGAGCAATGATCAGGACTTTGAAGGAGTACCACCAAGGAAACCCCAAGAGGAGGCGCCAGCGATGAAGACTTTTAGTCGACCACCATGTTATCTTTTACTTTTAAATCGATCAGTTAGGCCGATGTTTTCCTTCGATTAGTCATGAGCTTTTGTAATCGAGTTTGAACCATGTTTGAGTGGAATGAATAAATGTTTGGTGTGTTATGATTGTGCATTCATATGGGTAGTGTATTTCTCATAGACCCTTGTTCTATTCTAATTTTCTCACCCACTCCAAAAACACCAGATGCCTCCGAGACGTGACTTTGGTTTCCCGCCGAGCTCACCCAGCTGCTCCAAAGAAGAATGCATCGATGCAGCTCCCGATTCGTAACGTAACAACACCGCCAACAATCCACCGCCACCACCACCACCCACTGTGGACAACTTGACTCGATTTCTGAGGTTGAATCCGCCAGTGTTCTCTAGTAGCACTGAGCCGATTGTGGCTGACGACTGGCTCCGCAAGATTGGAAGGGAGCTGGTCACCGTTGGATGCACTGATGCTGAGAAGGTGCGCTTTGCCGCGCATCAACTGGATGGACCTGCAGCTTCTTGGTGGGAGAATTACACCGCCACTTTTCCCTTGGGTGGCATCACTTGGGATCAATTCCAGCAGGCCTTTCGCACTGCTCATGTCTCATCTGGAGCCATGAGTGCAAGAAGCGTGAGTTCCGCAACTTACGCCAGGAAATCGTCATCGTGGCACAAGACGTGGAGGAATTCAGCAAGCTTGCTCACTATGCCCCTGATGATGTGGCCACTGATGCCGCCAAGCAGGAGAAGTTCCTTGAGGGACTCAATGATGAATTGAGCATGCAGCTTATTGTGGCAACTTTCAACAACTACCAGGAGCTGGTAGACAAGGCCACCATCCTGGAAGGCAAGCAGCAGCAGATAGAAAGCCGCAAGCGGAAGTATATCCAGGGGGAGCACAATTCAGGAGCTCAGCAGAAGCCCCGCTATGCACCGTACTCAGGAGGGCACACCCATCATAACCATGGAGTTCATAACCATGGAGGAAATGGAAACAACCGCAGCCAGGACAACAAGTCAGGCCATGGCAATGGCAATGGCAATGGTAATGGCAATCAGCACCGTTCTGCCCCGGCTCCGAAGGATCTGAGCCACATCACCTGCTTCAAGTGCCAGAAGACAGGGCACTACGCCACCGACTGCCCGGAGGCCAAGCAGAGGAACGGGAATGGCAATGGAGGATCAGCGAAGAAGCCCAATCCTTTCCTCGTGCTCAAGTGAATCACATCGACGTGGAGAACGCCTATGATCAGCCGGATAATCGTGGTTGGTAAGTTTTATTGAATTCACGCTCAGTTTTGGTTCTGTTTGATTCGGTGCAACGATTCATTCATATCAAGGGTAGTTGTGGATAAGTACGGGTTACGACTAGAACCCTTAGAAGCCCCTCGCGCCGGTTCGCAGAGGAGAAATGATGGCAGGTTTAAGCTGTCCTGCAAACCTCAACATCGGGAACCACAAATTTCCCGTAGAACTCATAGTGTTGGAAACTCAGACCTTGGATGTAATCCTAGGCATGGATTGGTTGTCCAAGTATGAAGGGAACATTGACTGTGCCAGCAAGTCTATTCTGCTCACCACCCCGGAGCAGAAGAGGATCAAGTATGTGGCCCGGCACAGCCAGATGAAGAATCAGGTGCATTCCCTCACGGGAGTTGTTCAGGAGGAAGTGCCAGTAGTGCAAGAATTTCCCGATGTGTTCCCGGAGGAATTACCAGGAATGCCACCGGACAGAGACATTGAGTTTCTGATTGAGTTATTGCCCGGCACAGCCCCAATATCCAAGAGACCTTATCGGATGCCACCGAATGAGTTGAAAGAAATCAAGGAGCAAATAAATGAGTTATTGGAGAAAGGATATATTCGTCCAAGCTCATCACCTTGGGGAGCCCCAGTTCTTTTGGTAGAGAAGAAGGATGGAAGCTTGAGGATGGTTGTGGATTATCGTGCATTGAACGAAGTAACCATCAAGAACAAGTACCCTCTGCCGATGATAAATGACTTGTTTGATCAGCTTGTTGGAGCCAAGGTATTCTCTAAGATCGATCTTGATCGTGGTATCACCATTGAAAATTCGTGAAAAGGATATACCCAAAACAGCATTCACTACGTGTATGGTTTATACGAGTATACCGTCATGTCATTTGGATTGACTAATGCTCCTGCATACTTCATGAATTTGATGAACAAGGTGTTCATGGAGTATTTGGACAAGTTTGTCGTGGTGTTCATCGATGACATATTGATATTCTCCAAGAGCGAGGAAGAGCATAAGGAACATTTGCGTCTAGTTCTGGAGAAACTTCGAGAACATCAGCTATATGCCAAATTCAGCAAATGTGAATTTTGGTTGAAGGAAGTTGGATTCCTCGGACATGTTATTTCAGGAGAAGGAATAGCAGTTGATCCCGCCAAGGTTGAATCAGTCACCGATTGGCAGTCACCCACCTCAGTCAAGGAGATCCGCAGTTTTCTCGGACTCGCAGGATATTATCGGAGGTTCATTGAGAACTTCTCGAAGATTGCCAAGCCCATGACTGAGCTGTTGAAGAAGGAAGCCAAGTACGTTTGGACCGAGGAATGTGAAGCCAGTTTTCAGGAATTGAAGAAACGGTTGGTCACAGCTCCAGTGTTGATATTGCCGGACATACATAAGGAATACCAGGTCTATTGTGACGCTTCTCGTCAAGGACTCGGAGGAGTATTGATGCAGGAAGGTAAGGTTGTAGCTTATGCCTCCGCATAGCCACGGCCTCATGAGATGAATTATGCCACGCATGATTTGGAGTTAGCAGCTGTAGTGCATGCACTCAAGACCTGGAGACATTTCCTCATCGGAAACCGTTGTGATGTCTATACAGATCACAAGAGTTTGAAATATATCTTCACGCAGAAGGAATTGAACCTCAGGCAGAGGAGATGGCTAGAGTTGATAAAGGACTACGACATGAGGCTGCATTACCACCCCGGTAAAGCCAATGTTGTAGCAGATGCTTTAAGCCGTAAGAGTTATGTGAACACTCTTACCGCAGGAGGATTACCCCAGGAGTTGGTCGATGACCTCAGAGATCTCCGACTGGAGATAGTTCCGAAAGGATTTGTCGCAACTCTGGAGGTTCAGTCCACCTTGACCGAAAGGATTCGTGAAGCCCAGAAGACGGACAAGGAAATCGATGAGATTAAGCAAAAGATGGAGGAAGGAAAAGCTAAAGGATTCCGAAAGGATGAACATGGAACTATTTGGTTTGAGGATCGATTTATGTGCCCAATGATCCCGAGCTCAGAAGCTAATTCTTCAGAGGCTCATGATTCATCACTCGATTCACCCCGCAACACCAAGATGTACCGGATTTGAAGCAAAGTTTCGTGGACCGGTATGAAGAAGGACATTGCCGAGCACGAGTCAGATGCGATGTTTGCCAACGTAAAGGCAGAACATCGAAGCCGTGAGGGTTACTTCAACCTTTGCCGATTCCCGATTGGAAATGGGAGAAACTTGGTATGGATTTCATCACAGGATTACCCAGACCCGCTCAGGTTATGATTCTATCTGGGTAGTAGTTGATCGTTTGACTAAGGTAGCTCACTTCATTCCCGTGAAGACTACCTATACCAGTGCCAAGTTGGCCAAGATATACATGACCAGGATCGTATGTCTGCATGGAGTTCCGAGGAAAATCGTGTTAGATAGAGGAACGCAGTTTACCTCAAAGTTTTGGAAGCAATTGCATGAAACTTTGGGTACGAGGCTGGAATTCAGTACAGCCTTTCATCCACAGACAGATGGACAGACCGAGAGAGTCAATCAGATTCTGGAGGACATGTTGAGAGCTTGTGTGCTAGACTATGGGTCTAGCTGGGATGACAATTTGCCGTACGCAGAGTTCTCGTACAACAACAGTTATCAATCCAGTTTGAAGATGGCCCCTTTCGAAGCTCTATACGGAAGGAGGTGCGAACACCATTCTTTGTGGGATAGTGTTGAGATCGATCACTTTTCGTTCCGATCTTATCAAGGATTCCAAGAGAAAGTCAAGCTAATTCGAGACCGGCTCAAGATAGCACAATCGAGACGTAAGAGTTATGCCGACAAGAAGCTTAAGGAGGTGACTTACGAAGTGGGAGACCGAGCATATCTTCGTGTGTCTCCACTTCGTGGAATCAAGAGGTTTGGAGTCAAGGGAAAGTTAGCACCCCGATTCATTGGCCCCTACAAAATCCTCGAACGTCGTGGAGAAGTTGCATACAAGTTGGAATTGCCGGAAGGATTGTCCGGAGTTCATGATGTCTTTCACGTTTCTCAGTTGAAGAAGTGCCATGCCGACATGGCCGATGTTCCGTTGAGAGACACAGTGCCCCTAGAGGCCATACAGCTTGACAGTGATTTGACTTACAAGGAGAAACCCGTCAAAATTCTCGAGACTGCAAGCAGAGTCACCCGCAGCAAAGTCATCAAGTTTTGCAAGGTGCTGTGGAGTCACCACACCGAGGAAGAAGCCACCTGGGAACGCGAAGAAGATCTTCGTCGAGACCATCCGCACCTATTTGTTAGTTAACCCGAATCTCGAGGGCTAGATTCATCTTAAGGTGGGTAGGTTTGTAACATCCCAAATTTTCCTATTTGGAATGTTTTACAATTATAGCTAAGCATCCTATGCATCCTGTTTAAATTTGAATGCCATTTGAAGTTTCAGAGTTATTTGAATTTGAATTCCAAACTTTGGCATGTGGGAGACAATTCAAAACTAAGCTCGATAAATACTTGATCAAAAGTATGAGAGGAGCAAACATGACACTCCAAAAATATCAGAGGAAACATTTCCAAAAGAATTGGAATTCAAATCTGAATTTTGTTTGAATTTGAAAAAATGGATTTTTATAAAGTTTGATTTTGCCTTTGGAAAAATGTTCAAATGAAAGGAATATTCCCTGATCATTTTGGTATATATATACCCTATATAAAATATTTATAGTTTAGGTTTTATTTTGTTTTTGTTTTAATTAAAAAATAAAGGAAAAACCCTTAAGCGCCACCAGCCAGCCACCCAGCCCAGCCAGCGCCACCTCACCCTCCGCACCTCTGGCTTGCCCAGCCAAGCCGGCCCACCAGGGCCAGCCCAGCCGAGCGAGCCAGCCCAGCTCCACCGACCCCCTCGCCGCCGCCCGATTCCCTAGGCTTCGCCACCGCCAAAACTCCCCTCTCCTCTCGCTGACCCGTGGCCCCACCCCTCGTCTTCCCCTCGCCCAAGCAACGGCTCATGGGAGATCCACCGGATCCCAAGGATCCGGATCCCGATCGCCCCGATGCCTTTCCGCCTCGCCTGACCCCTGGCTATAAAGCCGAGGCTCCGCACCCCATTCCCCTAGCGACGCCAACCCCTCTCCTTCTCCTCCCGAGCTCACCGAGCACCGAACCACTCCGCCGCCAAAGTCGCCACCGACGCCGCCTGGTGCACCCGACCTCCCAACACCATCGAACCCTCCCCGTGCTCGTCGCTGTCTCCCGACGACTACTTGAAGCTCGCTGACGCCTGACGCCTCGGAGCACTCTCGCCGCCGCCGCCGTCGCCGAGTCCGTGAGTCCTCGAAAACACCTCCCCGTCCGATCCCAATCGTGTGGCTACGATTAGAACCCCAAGGGGTATGTTTTATTAGAAAACCGCCGCCCGATCGGTTTATTTTAGTTAGGTTTATTTGTTTAGGCCGGTTCGTTTTAGTTAACCCTAGGCCCGCTTAGACTAAACTACGCCTAGTGCATGATATAGGCCCATTGGGCTTTTTCTTTTTATTTTGATTTTCTGTTTTAGCCGATTTGTTTCAAATTTCAAAAATGTATATCTTTTATTCTGTTTAATATTTTTGAGTGATTCTTTTTTTGTTGGATTGCAAATTTTATGTAGTTTCTGAAAACATATATTTAGCTATGTTAAAATAATTAAAAATGCTTTAATATTGTTTTAGTCAGAATAGCAAATCTGCTATAGTTTTAGTTAGAAAAATTATTTTTGCATGATTCTTTTTGCCATCACTTTATTTTGATATTGCCAAACCCTAGAAATTAACTTTGGTATTTTAGGATTAATAAATAATTAATTCTAGGCAGAATCCTATTAATCCTAATTAATTGATTAGTTCCTGTTTTCCTAATTAATTAATTAGTAAATTAATTTATTTTTAACTTGTGATTAGTTATTCTAGGTTAGTTTCTGTCACTCCATTAGATGAACTTTTATTTATAATTAATAAAAGTTTTTAAATTAATTTTCTTAATAGAAATTGGAATAGGCCTAAAATGAGTTTTATAATAGCTATTTAATTGATTCTTTTTGCTCCTAGCTGCTTAGTTAATCCTTTTCTGTTAAGTTAACCTAAAACCATGATTAGGTTATATTAGGGAATTTTTGTTATATAAAAACTATTTTTGCTATTGTTTGGATTAGGGAAAAACTTTGAATTGGTTTCTTTGAGTTTTTCTTTTGGATTTGGTTTTGATTGCTTTGTTGTGCTATGTTATCATTGTTATCTTGTGTGATCCTCTTGCTTTATGCTTATTGTGTTATTGTTTGTCTCGGTAGAGTTTCCGGAGTGCGAAGCTTGCTACTACGACTCTTTAGCTTACGAGGATCATCAGCAAGGCAAGTTTTGATCATGTTATTTCTATACCTATGTTTTGTGCATTAGTAGTTGTCACCACCCCACCATTGCATGCAGTAGTGAAATCTTGAAGTCATTAAACTTGAGTAGTATCATGTGGTAGGATGAACCAACCCCTTGTTACCATGACCCCGGACGTAGTAGTTATTTTGCTATGCTCAGAGACGGATTTGGGATGAGTGAAATTCATAAGCAAGATGTGAGAGTCAATGATGATGACAACCCATGGACTACAATGATCAAGATGGACTTCGGAAAATCACTACTGGGTGGAGGACGGTTGACGGGCACCCTGGAGCACCCAGTGGTGGCCGGGATGCATGGAGAAGCGCCATGACATCCTGCGGAAAGCTTCACCCAGCCACAAAGAGAAGGATGGATGCCCCACGACCGGAAGCTTACCTGTGCAGCCGCAAGCCATTATGGGCTCTGGCTGGGTTGACCCTTGTAGTGAAGCTGGCTGGACGGTACTACGAGAAGTAGACGAACGGTAGGATTGGATGGGTACCGCGGTGGCGGAAGAACTCTTTGGAAGACCCTGTTTCATTCGTCCGCCTTCAAACACCATGAAGTGCTAAGACTTTAAAGGAGGGAATGATTCTTGCGGGGAAAGTGCGCAAACCTCTGCAGAGTGTTATAACCTAATCGATTAGCCGTGTCCCCGGTTACGGACAATTGAGCCTCTGGACTGAAGGAAATATGCCCTAGAGGCAATAATAATGTTATTATTTATTTCCTTATATCATGATAAATGTTTATTATTCATGCTAGAATTGTATTAACCGGAAACATAATACATGTGTGAATACATAAACCTACAGAGTGTCACTAGTATGCCTCTACTTGACTAGCTCGTTAATCAAAGATGGTTATGTTTCCTAGCCATGAACAAGGAGTTGTTATTTGATTAACGGGATCACATCATTGGTTGAATGATCTGATTGACATGACCCATTCCATTAGCATAGCACCTGATCGTATAGTTTGTTGCTAGTGCTTTTCTTCATGACTTATACATGTTCCTATGACTATGAGATTATGCAACTCCGCTTGCCCGAGGAACACTTTGGTGCTACCAAACGCCACAACGAATCGGGTGATTATAAAGGTACATTACAGGTGTCTCCGAAGGTACATGTTGGGTTGGCATATTTCGAGATTAGGATTTGTCACTCCGATTGTCGGAGAGGTATCTCTGGGCCCTCTCGGTAATGCACATCACATAAGCCTTGCAAGCATTGCAACTAAATGTGTTAGTTGTGAGATGATGTATTACGGAACGAGAAAAGAGACTTGCCAAGAACTAGATTGAACTAGGTATTGGATACCGACGATCGAATCTCGGGCAAGTAACATACCGATGACAAAGGGAACAACGATGTTGTTATGCGGTCTCGACCGATAAAGATCTTCGAGAATATGTAGGAGCCAATATGGGCATCCAGGTCCCGCTATTGGTTATTGACCAGAGAGGTGTCTCGGTCATGTCTACATAGTTCTCGAACCCGTAGGGTCCGCACGCTTAACGCTTCGATGGCGGTCATAATGAGTTTATAAGTATTGATGCACCAAGGTTGTTCGAGTCCCGGATGTGATCACGGATATGACGAGGAGTCTCAAATGGTCGAGACATAAAGATTGATATATTGAAGCCTACATTTGGACATCGGAAAGGTTCCGAGTGAAATCGAATTTCTCGAGTACCGGAGGTTACCGAACCCCGGAACTACATGGGCCCATAGTGGGCCTTGGAGGAAAGGAGAAGGGCCAGCCCTAGGTGGGCGCGCCCCTTCCCCTAGTCCTATTAGGACTAGGAAAGGTGGGCCGCCCCTCTCTCTCTCTCCTCCGGGAATCCTATTCCAACTAGGATTGGGGGAGTCCTACTCCCGGAGGAGTAGGACTCCTTGTGCGCCTCCTCCTCTTGGCGGCCACCTCCCCTTGGCTCCTTTATATACGGGGCAGGGAGCACCCCAAAACACACAAGTTGATTTCCTTAGCTGTGCGGTGCCCCTTCCACCATATTCCACTTGGTCATATCGTCATGAGCTTAGGCGAAGCCCGCTGGAGAAGTCATATCGTCATGAGCTTAGGCGAAGCCCCGCGCCGGTGGAGCATCATCATCGCCACCACGCCGTCAGATCGACGGAACTCATCCCGACACTTTGCTGGATCGGAGTCCGGGATCGCCATCGGGCTGAACGTGTGCAGAACTCGGAGGTGCCGACGCTCGGTGCTTGGATCGGTCGGGTCGTGAAGACGCACGACTACATCAACCGCGTTGTTATAACGCTTCGCTTTCGGTCTCACGAGGGTACGTGGACGGACACTCTTCTCGCTCGTTGCTATGCCATCACCATGGTCTTGCGTGATCGTAGGAAAATTTTTGAAATTACTACGTTCCCCAACAAAGTGGTATCGAGCCTGGTTTTATGCGTTGATGTCATGTGCACGAGTAGAACACAAGTGAGTTGTGGACGATACAAGTCATACTGCCTACCAGCATGTCATACTTTGGTTCAGCGGTATTGTGAGATGAAGCGGCCCGGACCGACATTACGCCAGACGCTTACGCGAGACTGGTTTCACCGCTGTGAGCACTCGTTGCTTAAAGGTGACCGGCGGTGTCTGCTCTCTCACTTTAGTTGAACTGAGTGTGGCTACGCCCGTCCTTGAGAAGGTTAAAACGGAGTCTATTTGACGAAGTATCGCTGTGGTTTTGATGCGAGGTAAGAACGGTTCTTGCTTAGCCCGTAGCAGCCACGTAAAACTTGCAACAACAAAGTAGAGGACGCCTAACTTGTTTTTGCAGGGCATGTTGTGATGTGATATGGTCAAGACGTGATGCTATATTTTATTGTATGAGATGATCATGTTTTGTAACCGAAGTTATCGGCAATCTGGCAGGAGCCATATGGTTGTCGCTTATTGTATGAAATGCAACGCCATGTAATTGCTTTACTTTATCACTAAGCAGTAGCGATAGTCGAGAAGCAATAGTTGGCTAGACGACAACGATGCTACGATGGAGATCAAGGTGTCGCTACCGGTGACGATGGTGATCATGACGGTGCTTGGCGATGGAGATCACAAGCACAAGATGATGATGACCATATCATATCACTTATATTGATTGCATGTGATGTTAATCCTTTATGCATCTTATTTTGCTTTGATTGACGGTAGCATTATAAGATGATCCCTTACTAAATTATCAAGAAGTGTTCTCCCGAGTATGCACCGCTATGAAAGTTCTTCGTGCTGAGACACCACGTGATGATCGGGTGTGATAGGTTCTACGCTCAAATACAACGGTGCAAAACAGTTGCACACGCGAATACTCAGGTTATACTTGACGAGCTATGCATATAAGATATGACCTCGAACACGGAGACCGAAGGTCGAGCGTGAATCATATAGTAGATATGATCAACATATTGATGTTCACCATTGAAACTACTCCATCACACGTGATGATCGGTCATGGAGTAGTTGATATGGATCACGCAATCACTTAGAGAATTGGAGGGATATTTATCTAAGTGGGAGTTCTTAAGTAATATGATTAATTGAACTTAAATTTATCATGAACTTAGTCCTGGTAGTATTTTGCAAATTATGTTGTAGATCAATAGCTCGCGTTGTTGCTTCCCTATGTTTTTATATGTGTTCCTAGAGAAAATTGTATTGAAAGATGTTAGTAGCAATGATGCGGATAGGATCCGTGATCTGAGGTTTATCCTCATTGCTGCGCAGAAGAATTATGTCCTTGATGCACCGCTAGGTGACATACCTATTGCAGGAGCAGATGCAGACGTTATGAACGTTTGGCTAGCTCAAAATGATGACTACTTGATAGTATAGTGCACCATGCTTAACGGCTTAGAATCGGGACTTCAAAGACGTTTTGAACGTCATGGACCATATGAGATGTTCCAGGAATTGAAGTTAATATTTCAAGCAAATACCCGAGTTGAGAGATATGAAGTCTCCAACAAGTTCTATAGCTAAAAGATGGAGGAGAATCGCTCAACTAGTGAGCATGTGCTCAGATTGTCTGAGTACTTCAATCGCTTGAATCAAGTGGGAGTTAATCTTCCAGATAAGATAGTGATTGACAGAATTTCTAGTCACCATCACTAAGTTAGTAGAACTTCGTGATGAACTATAGTATGCAAGGGATGACGAAAAAGATTCTCGAGCTCTTCGCGATGCTAAAATCGCGAAGGTAGAAATCAAGAAAACATCAAGTGTTGATGGTTGACAAGACCACTAGTCTCAAGTAAAATGGCAAAGGGAAGAAGGGAACTTCAAAAGGAACGGCAAGCAAGTTGCTGCTCGAGTGAAGAAACCCAAGTCTAGACCTAAGCCCGAGACCGAGTACTTTTGCTGCAATGGAACTGGTCACCGAAGCGGAACTACCCTGAATATTTGGTGGATAATAAGGATGGCAAAGTGAACAAGGTTATATTTGATATACAGATTATTGATGTGTATTTTACTAGTGTTCATAGCAACCCCTCAGTATTTGATACTGGTTCAGTTGCTAAGAGTAGTAACTCAAACGGAGTTGCGAATGAACAGAAACTAGTTAAAGGGAAGTGACGATGAGTGTTGGAAGTAGTTCCAAGATTGATATGATCATCATCGCACACTCCCTATACTTTCGGGATTAGTGTGGAACCTAAATAAGTGTTATTTGGTGTTGAGCATAAATATGATTTGATCATGTTTATTGCAATACGGTTATTCATTTAAGTAAGAGAATAAATTGTTGTTCGCTTACATGAATAAAACCTTATATGGTTACACACCCAATGAAAATGGTTCATTGGATCTCGATCATAGTGATACACATATTCATAATATTGAAACCAAAAGATGCAAAGTTAATAATGATAGTGCAACTTATTTGTGGCAATCGCCGCTTAGGTCATATTGGTGTAAAGCGATGAAGAAAACTCCATGCTGATGGGCTTTTGGAATCACTTGATTATGAATCATTTGATGCTTGCGAACCGTGCCTTTTGGGCAAGATGACCAAAACTCCGTTCTCGGAACAATGGAACAAGCTACGACTTATTGGGAATAATACATACCGATGTATGCGATCCAATGAGTGTTGATGCTCGTGGCAAGTATCGTTATTTTCCGACCTTCACAAGATGATTTGAGCAGATATGGGTATATCTACTTGATGAAACATAAGTCTGAAATAGTTGAAAGGTTCAAAGAATTTCAGAGTGAAGTGGAAAATCATCGTAACAAGAAAATAAAGTTTCTACGATATGATCGCAGAGGAAAAATATTTGAGTTACGAGTTTGGTCTTCATTAAAACAATGTGAAATAGTTTCACTACTCACGCCACCGGAACACCACAGCGTTATGGTGTGTCCGAACGTCAGAATCGTATTTTATTTTGATATGGTGCGATCTATGATGTATCTTACCGATTTACCACTATCGCTTTGGGGTTATGCATTAAAGACAGCTGCATTCACGCTTAATAGGGCACCATCTAAACCGCTGAGATGACACCGTATGAACTATGGTTTAGCAAGAAACCTAAGCTGTCGTTTCTTAAAGTTTGAGTTGTGATGCTTATGTGAAAAATTTTCACCGATAAGCTCGAACCCAAATCGAGAAATGCGCCTTCATAGGATACCCAAAGGAGACAGTTGGGTACACCTTCTATCACAGATCCGAAGGCAAGATTTTTGTTGCTAAATTGGAAACTTTTGGAGAAAGAGTTTCTCACGAAAGAAGTGAGTGGGAGGAAAGTAGAACTTGATGAGATAATCTGTATCTACTCCCTTATTGAGAAGTAGTACATCACGAAAACAGTTTCGTGACACCTACACCAAATAGGAGGAAGCTAATGATGATGATCATGAAACTTCAGATCAAGTTTCTACAGAACCTCAGAGATCAACCAGAACAAGATCCGCACTGCAGTGGTACGGTAATCCTGTTTTGGAAGTCATGTTCTAGAACATGATGAACCCACGAACTATGAGGAAGCGATGATGAGCCCAGATTCCATGAAATGGTTTGAGACCATGAAATCTGAGATGGGATCCATGTATGAGAACAAAGTATGGACTTTGGTTGACTTGTTCGATGATCGGCAAGCCATTGAGAATAAATGGATCTTCAAGAGGAAGACGGACACTGATAGTAGTGTTACTATCTACAAAGCTCGACTTGTCGCAAAAGGGTTTTGACAAGTTCAAGATGTTGACTACAATGAGATTTTCTCAATTGTAGCGATGCTTAAGTCTGTCCGAATCATGTTAGCAATTGCCGATTTTATGATTATGAAATTTGGCAAATGGATGTTAAAACTGCATTCCTGAATGGATTTACGGAAGAAGAGTTGTATATGATGCAACCAGAAGGTTTTGTCGATCCAAAGGAGCTAACAAAGTGTGCAAGCTCCAGCGATCCATTTATGGACTGGTGCAAGCCTCTCGGAGTTGGAATAAACGCTTTGATAGTGTGATCAAAGATATGGTTTTATACAGACTTTTGGAGAAGCCTGATTTACAAAAGGTGAGTGGGAGCACTACAGATTTCGATAAGTATATGTGAATGACATATTGTTGATCGAAATAATGTAGAATTATTCGCAAAGCATAAAGGAGTGTTTGAAAGGAGTTTTTCAAAGAAAGACCTCGGTGAAGCTGCTTACATATTGAGCATCAAGATCTATAGAGATAGATCAAGACGCTTGATAAAGTTTTTCAATGAATACATACCTTGACAAGATTTTGAAGTAGTTCAAAATGAAACAGTCAAAGAAAGAGTTCTTGCCTGTGTTACAAGGTGTGAGATTGAGTAAGACTCAAAACCCGACCACGGCAGAAGATAGAAAGAGAATGAAAGTCATTCCCTATGCATCAGCCATAGGTTCTATAAAGTATGTCATGCTGTGTACCAGATCTGTTGCATACCCTACCACTAAGATTGGCAAGGGAGTGCAATAGAGATCTAGGAGTAGATCAATGGACAGCGGTCAAAATTATCCTTAGTAGAATAAGGATATGTTTCTCGATTATGGAAGTGAAAAGGGTTCACGAAAAGGTTACGCCGATGCAAGTTTTAACACTAATCTAGATGACTCTGAGTCTCAATCTAGATACATATTGAAAGTGGGAGCAATTAGCTAGAGTAGCTCCGTGCAGAGCATTGTAGACATAGAAATTTGCAAAATACTTACGGCTCTGAATGTGACAGACCCTGCTGACTAAAATTATCTCACAAGCAAAACATGATCACACCTTAGTACTCTTTGGGTGTTAATCACATAGCGATGTGAACTAGATTACTGACTCTAGTAAACCCTTTGGGTGTTGGTCACATGTCGATGTGAACTATGGGTGTTAACCACATATAGATGTGAACTATTGATGTTAAATCACATGGCGATGTGAACTAGATTATTGACTCTAGTGCAAGTGGGAGACTCAAGGAAATATGCCCTAGAGGCAATAATAATGTTATTATTTATTTCCTTATATCATGATAAATGTTTATTATTCATGCTAGAATTGTATTAACCGAAACATAATACATGTGTGAATACATAAACCTACAGAGTGTCACTAGTATGCCTCTACTTGACTAGCTCGTTAATCAAAGATGGTTATGTTTCCTAGCCATGAACAAGGAGTTGTTATTTGATTAACGGGATCACATCATTGGTTGAATGATCTGATTGACATGACCCATTCCATTAGCATAGCACCTGATCGTATAGTTTGTTGCTAGTGCTTTTCTTCATGACTTATACATGTTCCTATGACTATGAGATTATGCAACTCCCGCTTGCCCGAGGAACACTTTGGTGCTACCAAACGTCACAACGAATCGGGTGATTATAAAGGTACATTACAGGTGTCTCCGAAGGTACATGTTGGGTTGGCATATTTCGAGATTAGGATTTGTCACTCCGATTGTCGGAGAGGTATCTCTGGGCCCTCTCGGTAATGCACATCACATAAGCCTTGCAAGCATTGCAACTAAATGTGTTAGTTGTGAGATGATGTATTACGGAACGAGAAAAGAGACTTGCAAGAACGAGATTGAACTAGGTATTGATACCGACGATCGAATCTCGGCAAGTAACATACCGATGACAAAGGGAACAACGATGTTGTTATGCGGTCTGACCGATAAAGATCTTCGAGAATATGTAGGAGCCAATATGGGCATCCAGGTCCCGCTATTGGTTATTGACCGAGAGGTGTCTCGGTCATGTCTACATAGTTCTCGAACCCGTAGGGTCCGCACGCTTAACGCTTCGATGACGGTCATAATGAGTTTATAAGTATTGATGCACCAAGGTTGTTCGAGTCCCGGATGTGATCACGGATATGACGAGGAGTCTCAAATGGTCGAGACATAAAGATTGATATATTGAAGCCTACATTTGGACATCGGAAAGGTTCCGAGTGAAATCGAATTTATCGAGTACCGGAGGTTACCGAACCCCGGGAACTACATGGGCCCATAGTGGGCCTTGGAGGAAAGGAGAAGGGCCAGCCCTAGGTGGCCGCGCCGCTTCTTCCCTAGTCCTATTAGGACTAGGAAAGGTGGGCCGGCCCCCCTCTCTCTCTCTCCTCCGGGAATCCTATTCCAACTAGGATTGGGGGGGGAGTCCTACTCCCGGAGGGAGTAGGACTCCCTGTGCGCGCCTCCTCTTGGCCGCCACCTCCCCTTGGCTCCTTTATATACGGGGCAGGGAGCACCCCAAAACACACAAGTTGATTTCTTAGCCGCAGCGGTGCCCCTTCCACCATATTCCACTTCGGTCATATCGTCATGAGCTTAGGCGAAGCCCCCGCGGAGAAGTCATATCGTCATGAGCTTAGGCGAAGCCCCGCGCCGGTGGAGCATCATCATCGCCACCACGCCGTCAGATCGACGGAACTCATCCCCGACACTTTGCTGGATCGGAGTCCGGGATCGCCATCGGCTGAACGTGTGCAGAACTCGGAGGTGCCGTACGTTCGGTGCTTGGATCGGTCGGGTCGTGAAGACGTACGACTACATCAACCGCGTTGTTATAACGCTTCCGCTTTCGGTCTACGAGGGTACGTGGACGGACACTCTTCCCGCTCGTTGCTATGCCATCACCATGGTCTTGCGTGATCGTAGGAAAATTTTTGAAATTACTACGTTCCCCAACATGGACCTTGGAAGTATTCGGATATCTCAACACTAAAATTAATGGATTAATTTGATGGGTTTATGACTTAATAATAATTTGGGAACGAGATATTGGTTGGCGGAACCATCTCAATAACTACCAACAATTTGTAGTAATTTGCAAATAAGTCCACTGTAGTAGGATAAAATTGGCTTTACGCAAAAATGATGAAACTTAGAGCTCCACAGCCAAAATGCATATAGAGTTAGTAACTTTATTATTGTTATTCTTCATGACTTGCCAGCTTATTCCAAAAGCTGACCTACATGGCTGCAACGTATTATGTTGCAGAGATATATTCCGATCAGGAGTGAGGCTACGCTCCGCGCTTGGCGATTGCCCTTTGGAGTCGGATGGACTCGCTTACCTTCGACGCTTCCGCAGCATTTTAGTTTATTTCTCATGAGTTGGCCTTGAGCCGAATTTATTCCCTTGTAATAAAGACTCTATATGAGAATCGTTTAATGATATTCAGGTGTGATTGAACTTTGATTACTTTATCGATGTCTCGTGAGTACCAAAGATGATCTTGGGATGGTATGTATACGTAGATTTGACCGATTTTGGGTCAGGTCGCTACACACCATGATCTCCATCATCGTGTCTTCATGAAGTTGTCTCGCCAACTATTACTTCTATTACTATGGCTAACACTTTAGCAATAAAGTAAAGAAATTACATGGTGTTATTCAATGACACGCAGGTCATACAATAAATTAAGACAACTCCTATGGCTCCAGCCGGTTGTCATACTCATCGACATGCAAGTCGTGATTCCTATTACAAGAACATGATCAATCTCATACATCACATATATATCATTCATCACATACTTTTGGCCATATCACATCACACGGCACATGCTCCAAAAAGAAGTTAGACGTCCTCTAATTGTTGTTGCAAGTTTTTACGTGGCTGTTATAGGTTTCTAGCAAGAACGTTTCTTTCCTACGCCAAAACCACAACGTGATATGCCAATTACTATTTACCCTTCATAAGGACCCTTTTCATCGAATACAATCCGACTAAAGTGGGAGAGACAGACACCCGCTAGCCACCTTATGCAACTAGTGCATGTTAGTCGGTGGAACCTGTCTTACGTAAGCGTACGCGTAAGGTCGGTCCGGGCCGCTTCATCCCACGATTCCACTGAAACAAGATAAGACTAGTAGTGGCAAGTAAATTGACAAAATCGACGCCCACAACAAACTTGTGTTCTACTCGTGCATAGAAACTACTCATAGACCTAGCTCATGATGCCACTGTTGGGGATCGTTGCAGAAATTAAAAAAAGCCTACGCATCACTAAGATCAATCTATGGAGTAACTAGCAACGAGAGAGTGGGGAGTGCATCTTCATACCCTTGAAGATCGCGAGTCAGAAGCGTTGCAAGAACGCGGTTGGAGGAGTCGTACACGTAGTGATTCAGATCGCGGCCGAATCCGATCTAAGCACCGAACAACGGTGCCTCCGCGTTCAACACATGTGCAGCCCGGTGACGTCTCCCGTGCCTTGATCCAGCAAGGAGGAGGGAGAGGTTGAGGAAGAGGGCTCTAGCAGCAGCACGACGGCATGGTGGTGATGGAGCGGCCACTACTAGGAAAACGGCTATAGATGAAATGGACACTAATGGCGCACCACATGTGTGGTGCGCTATTAGTATATAGCAATGGTGCACCACATACAGGTGCGCCATTAGTAATATATTACTAATGGCGCACCTGGTGTGTAGCGCGCCATTAGAAGTTTTGGAAAAAAAATTTGTTACTAATGGCGCACCGTAGGATGGTGCGCCATTACTAGTTGACATAATAATGGCGCACCACACCCGCCGTGCGCCATTAGTAGTTTTGAAACAAAATAAAAAAAATAAAAAAATTTGTTAGTAATGGCGCACCTGTGGACAGTGCGCACTGTCCACTGGTGCGCCACTACTAAGTTTTTTTAAAAAAAAATTCAGAAAAAATTTCAAATTTTTTAATTTTTTTTCAAAACTAGTAATGGCGCACCATGGGTGTGGTGCGCAATTACTAGTTTAACTAGTAATGGCGCACCACCCCACGATGCGCCATTACTAACTTGGCCCAACACCGAATGCACCCCCCATGTGGACCGCCTTTTCAGTTTTAAAAAAATAAAAGAAAATGATGGAAATGTCAAAAAAATAAAAGAAAATAAGTTTCCCATGTGATATGTGGTCTAGTTGTTGGGAAAATTTACAAATATGAATTTCGACTTTATTTGCAAAATCTCTCTCGAAATTAGTAAAATGGGCATAATTTTTGCATACGAACTCGGATTAAAAAGTTTTTTATATGAAAAATCATCTACTCAAAAAGTTACATCTGAATTTAACGGGGGTACCCCGTTAAACATTTTCAAAATCCCCAAAAACCTAACAGAAAAAGTTACGGGGCTTTCAAGATCTAGAGGCAAAAAAATTCAAAAAATTTCAAACTTTCTAGTGACGCACCAAATATTTTTCAAAATTTCATCATAGTCATGAACATGAACAAAGTCCTAGACATCAACAAGGTATAATAGGATTGATATGCTAGATATATGAACAGGTGCCTGTGAAGTGAGCTGTTGCTGGGGTTGGATAAAACTCTGAAGTTAAGCGTGCTTGGGCTGGAGTGGTGTGAGGATGGGTGACCTTTCGGGAAGTTTGACCACGGAGTGCGATTTGACCTGAGATTAAGCAATAGTGACTTGAGATTAAGAAAAAAACGAAAAATATTTGAAAAAATTTGAAAAAAAATTCTGAATTTTTTTTTGAAAAAAAATCGTTACTAATGGCGCACTTCTATGTGGTGTGCCATTAGTATACCAGATACTAATGGCCCTCTGGGAGGAATTCTAATGGCGCAGTATGGGCAATACTAATGGCGCAGTACGTGGTGCGCCATTAGAACACCAGATACTAATGGCGCACCAGTGGTGCGCCATTAGAATTTAATTCCAATGGCGTGATGCTAGTGGCGCACCAGTAGTGCGCCATTAGAAGGCAAAACGGGTGCGCCACTAGCATGCCTTTTCCTAGTAGTGGGCAGTTCTTCGGCAGGGCTTCGCCAAGCTCTTGGAGGAGGAGAGGTGTTGGGAGGGCGGCGCGCCTTGGATGTGGTGTTGCAGCCTCCCTCGCCTCTATTTATAGGGAGAAGTGGAAGGGGCGGCCCCTCTAGATGAGATCTAGAGGGGGCGGCGGCCAAGGGAGGGCTTGCCTCGAAGCAAGGGGCGCCTTAGGGTTCCCCCAACCCTAGGCACATGGGCCCTAGGGGTGCCGCCCAAGACTCCAAGGGGCTGGATCCTTCCTCTACAGCCCATGAGGCCCTCCGGGACAGGTGGCCCCTCCCGTGGACCCCGAACCCTCCGTGGCTCCGCACAATACCGTATGCCCTCAATATTTTCGATGACCGTATGACAACTTCCCATATATAAATCTTCACCTCCGGACCATTCCAGAACTCCTCGTGACGTCCGGGATCTTATCCGGGACTCCGAACAACATTCGGTAATCAAATACAAATCTTCCTATTAACCCTAGTGTCATCGAACCTTAAGTGTGTAGACCCTACGGGTTCGGGAATCACGCAGACCTGACCGAGACAGCTCTCCGGCCAATAACCAACAACTGGATCTGGATACCCATGTTGGCTTCCACATGTTCCACGATGATCTCATCGGATGAACCATGATGTCGAGGATTCAAGCAATCCCGTATACAATTCCCTTTGTCAATCGGTACGTTACTTGCCCGAGATTCGATCGTCGGTATCCCAATACCTCGTTCAATCTCAAGCACGCAAGTCACATTACTCGCTCCGTAATGCATGACCCCGTGACCAACCACTTGGTCACATTGAGCTCATTATGATGATGCATTACCGAGTGGGCCCAGAGATACCTCTCTGTCATACGGAGTGACAAATCCCAGTCTCGATTTGTGCCAACCCAACAGACACTTTTGGAGATACTTGTAGAGCACCTTTATAGTCACCCAGTTACATTGTGATGTTTGGTACACCCAAAGCACTCCTACGGTATCCGGGAGTTACACAATCTCATGGTCTAAGGAAATGATACTTGACATTAGAAAAGCTCTAGCAAATGAATTACACGATCTTGTGCTATGCTTAGGATTGGGTCTTGTCCGTCACATCATTCTCCTAATGATGTTATCCCGTTATCAATGACATCCAATGTCCATGACCATCTGTTGATCAACGAGCTAGTCAACTAGAGGCTTACTAGGGACATGGTGTGGTATATGTATTCACACATGTATTACGGTTTCCGATCAATACAATTATAGCATGAACAATAGACAATTATCATGAACAAGGAAATATAATAATAACAATTTTATTATTGCCTCTAGGGCATATTTCCAGCAGTCTCCCACTTGCACTAGAGTCAATAATCTAGTTACATTGTGATGAATCAAACACCCATAGAGTTCTGGTGTTGATCATGTTTTGCTTGCGGAAGAGGTTTAGTCAACGGATCTGCGACATTCAGATCCGTATGCACTTTACAAATATCTATGTCTCCATCTTGAACTTTTTCACGAATGGAGTTGAAGCGACGCTTGATGTGTCTGGTCATCTTATGAAACCTGGGCTCCTTGGCAAGGGAAATAGCTCCAGTGTTGTCCCAGAAGAGAGTCATCGGGCCCGACGCATTGAGAATAACTCCAAGTTCGGTAATGAACTCCTTTATCCAGATTGCTTCATGTGCTACCTTCGAGGCTGCCATGTACTCCGCTTCACATGTAGATCCCGCCACAATGCTTTGCTTGCAACTGCACTAGCTTACTGCCCCACCATTCAAAATATACACGTATCCGGTTTGTGACTTTGAGTCATCCAGATCTGTGTCGAAGCTAGCATCGACGTAACCCTTTACGACGAGCTCTTGGTCACCTCCATAAACGAGAAACATATCCTTAGTCCTTTTCAGGTATTTTAGGATATTCTTGACCGCTGTACAGTATTCCATGCCGGGATTACTTTGGTACCTTCCTACCAAACTTACGGCAAGGTTTACATCAGGTCTGGTACACAGCATGGCATACATAATAGACGCTATGGCTGAGGCATAGGGGATGACACTCATCTTTTCTCTATCTTCTGCCATGGTCGGGCTTTGAGCTGAGCTCAATTTCACACCTTGCAATACAGGCAGGAACCCTTTCTTGGACTGATCCATATTGAACTTCTTCATATCTTATCAAGGTATGTGCTTTGTGAAAGACCTATGAGGCATCTCAATCTATCTCTATAAATCTTGATGCCTAATATGTAAGCAGCTTCTCCAAGGTCCTTCATTGAAAAACACTTATTCAAGTAGGCCTTTATGCTCTCCAAGAGTTCTGTATCATTTCCCATCAACAATATGTCATCTACATATAATTAATATGAGAAATGCTACAGAGCTCCCACTCACTTTCTTGTAAACGCAGGCTTCTCCATAAGTCTGCATAAACCCAAACGCTTTGATCATTTCATCAAAGCGAATGTTCCAACTCCGAGATGCTCGCACCAGCCCATAGATGGAGCACTGGAGCTTGCATACCTTGTTAGCATTCTTAGGATCGACAAAACCTTCCGGCTGCATCATATACAATTCTTCCTTAAGAAAGCCGTTAAGGAATCCCGTTTTGACGTCTATTTGCCATATTTCATAATCGTAGAATGCAGCAATTGCTAACATGATTCGGACGGACTTAAGCTTTGCTACGGGTGAGAAGGTCTCATCGTTGTCGACCCCTTGAACTTGTCGATAACCTTTAGCGACAAGTCGAGCTTTATAGATGGTAACATTACCATCCGCGTCCGTCTTCTTCTTAAAGATCCATTTATTTTCTATCGCTCGCCGATCACCGGGCAAGTCTGTCAAAGTCCATACTTTTTTTCATACATGGATCCTATCTTGGATTGCATGGCTTCAAGCCATTTGTTGGAATCTGGGCCCACCATCGCTTCTTCAAATTTTGAAGGTTCACCGTTGTCTAACAACATGATTTCCAAGACAGGGTTGCCATACCATTCTGGTGTGGAACGTGTCCTTGTGAACCTACGAAGTTCAGTAGCAACTTGATCAAAAGTAACTTGATCATCATCATTAACTTCCTCTCTAGTCGGTGCAGGCACCACAGGAACATCTTCCTGAGCTGCGCTACTTTCCGCTTCAAGAGGCAGTACTTCATCAAGTTGCACTTTCCTCCCACTTACTTCTTTCGAGAGAAACTCTTTCTCCAGAAAGGACCCGTTCTTGGCAACAAAGATCTTGCCTTCGGATCTGAGGTAGAAGGTATACCCAATGGTTTCTTTAGGGTATCCTATGAAGACGCATTTTTCCGACTTGGGTTCGAGCTTTTTAGGTTGAAGTTTCTTCACATAAGCATCGCATCCCCAAACTTTTAGAAATGACGGCTTAGGTTTCTTTCCAAACCATAATTCATACGATGTTGTCTCAACGGATTTCGACGGAGCCCTATTTAAAGTGAATGAGGCAGTCTATAAATCATAGCCCCAAAATCAGAGCGGTAGATAGGTAAGAGACATCATAGATCGCACCATATCCAATAGGGTGCGATTACAACGTTCGGACACACCATTACACTGAGGTGTTCCAGGCGGCGTGAGTTGTGAAACGATTCCACATTTCCTTAAGTGTGTGCCAAATTCGTGACTCAAATATTCCCCTCCACGATCTGATCGTACGAACTTTATTTTTCTGTCACGTTGATTTCAACCTCACTATGAAATTCCTTGAACTTTTCAAAGGTCTCAGACTTGTGTTTCATCAAGTAGACATACCCATATCTACTTAAGTCATCAGTGAGGGTGAGAACATAACGATAGCCACCGCGAGCCTCAACGCTCATTGGACCACACACATCAGTATGTATGATTTCCAATAAGTTGGTTGCTCGTTCCATTGTTCCGGAGAACGGAGTCTTGGTCATTTTCCCCATGAGGCATGGTTCGCACGTGTCAAATGATTCATAATCAAGAGACTCCAAAAGTCCATCTGCATGGAGCTTCTTCATGTGTCTGACACCAATGTTACCAAGGCGGCAGTGCCACAAGTATGTGGGACTATCATTATCAACCTTACATCTTTTGGTATTCACACTATGAATATGTGTAACATCATGTTCGAGATTCATTAAGAATCAACCATTGAACAGCGGGGCATGACCATAAAATATATCTCTCATATAAATAGAACAACCATTATTCTCGGACTTAAATGAGTAGCCATCTCGTATTAAACGAGATCCAGATACAATGTTCATGCTCAAAGCTGGCACTAAATAACAATTATTGAGGTTTAAAACTAATCCCGAGGTAAATGTAGAGGTAGCGTGTCGACGGCGCATCACATCGACCTTGGAACCATTCCTTCGCACATCGTCACCTCGCCCTTCGCCATCTCCGCTTATTCCGCAGCTCCTGTTTTGAGTTACAAATATGAGAAGCCGCACCAGATCAAATACCAGGAGCTACTACTTAGTATGGTAAGGTACACATCAATAACATGTATATCACATATACCTTTGGTGTTGCCGGCCTTCTTGTCCGCTAAGTACTTGGGGTAGTTCCGCTCAAAGGACCACTTCCCTTGCAATAAAAACACTCAGTCTCAGGCTTGGGTCCATTCTTTGGCTTCTTCCCGGCAGCTTGCTTACCAGGCGCGGCAACTCCCGTGCGGTCTTTCTTGATGCCCTTATTACCCTTGCCTTTCTTGATTTTAGTCGTTTTATTCACCATCAACACTTGATGTTCCTTTTTGATTTCCACCTCCGCTGATTTCAGCATTGAATATACCTCAGGAATGGTTTTCTCCATCCCCTGCATATTTAAGTTCATCACAAAGCTCTTGTAGCTTGGTGGAAGCGACTGAAGGATTCTGTCAACGACCACATCATCCGGGAGATTAACTCCCAGTTGAGACAAGCGGTTGTGCAACCCAGACATTTTGAGTATGTGCTCGCTGACGGAACTATTCTCCTCCATCTTACAACTGTAGAACTTGTCGGAGACTTCATATCTCTCGACCCGGGCATGAGCTTGGAAAACCATTTTCAGCTCTTGAAACATCTCATATGCTCCGTGCTGCTCGAAACGCTTTTGGAGCCCCGGTTCTAAGCTGTAAAGCATGCCGCACTGAACCAGGGAGTAATCATCAACACACGACTGCCAAGCATTCATAACGTCTTGGTTCGCCCCAGCAGGTGCCTCACCTAGCGGTGCTTCAAGGACATATGCTTTCTTGGCAGCTATGAGGATGATCCTCAAGTTCCTGACCTAGTCCATATAGTTGCTACCATCGTCTTTCAGCTTGGTTTTCTCTAGGAACGCGTTGAAGTTGAGGACAACATTAGCGTGGGCCATTTGATCTACAATACATATTGTAAAGATTTTAGACTAAGTTCATGATAATTAAGTTCATCTAATCAAATTATTTAATGAACTTCCACTCAGATAGACATCCCTCTAGTCATCCAAGTGATACATGATCTGAGTCAACTAGGCCGTGTCTGATCATCACGTGAGACGGACTAGTCATCATCGGTGAACATCTTCATGTTGATCGTATCTTCTATACGACTCATGTTCGACCTTTCGGTCTCTTGTTTTCCGAGGCCATGTCTGTACATGCTAGGCTCGTCAGGTCAACCTAAGTGTTTTTGCATATGTGAATCTGGCTTACACCCGTTGTACGTGAACGTTAGAATCTATCACACCCGATCATCACGTGGTGCTTCGAAACAACGAACTTTCGCAACGGCTCACAGTTAGGGGAACACTTTCTTGAAATTATTATGAGGGATCATCTTATTTATGCTACCGTCGTTCTAAGCAAATAAGATGCAAAAACATGATAAACATCACATGCAATCAAATAGTGACATGATATGGCCAATATCATTTTGCTCCTTTTGATCTCCATCTTCGGGGCGCCATGATCATCATCGTCACCGGCATGACACCATGATCTCCATCATCGTGTCTTCATGAAGTTGTCTCGCCAACTATTATTTCTGCTACTATGGCTAACGCTTTAGCAATAAAGTAAAGTAATTACATGGCATTATTCAATGACACGCAGGTCATAGAATAAATTAAGACACCTCCTATGGCTCCAGCCGGTTGTCATACTCATCGACATGCAAGTCGTGATTCCTATTACAAGAACATGATCAATCTCATACATCACATATATATCATTCATCACATCCTTTTGGCCATATCACATCACACGGCACATGCTGCAAAAACAAGTTAGACGTCTTCTAATTGTTGTTGCAAGTTTTTATGTGGCTGTTATAGGTTTCTAGCAAGAACGTTTCTTTCCTACGCCAAAACCACAACGTGATATGCCAATTACTATTTACCCTTCATAAGGACCCTTTTCATCAAATCCGATCCGACTAAAGTGGGAGAGAGAGACACCCGCTAGCCACCTTATGCAACTAGTGCATGTCAGTCGGTGGAACCTGTCTTACGTAAGCGTACGTGTAAGGTCGGTCCGGGCCGCTTCATCCCACGATGCCGCTGAAACAAGATAAGACTACTAGTGGCAAGTAAATTGACAAAATCGACGCCGACAACAAACTTGTGTTCTACTCAGGCATAGAAACTACTCATAGACCTAGCTCATGATGCCACTGTTGGGGATCGTTGCAGAAATAAAAAAAAATTCTACGCATCACCAAGATCAATCTATGGAGTAACTAGCAACGAGAGAGAGGGGAGTGCATCTTCATAGCCTTGAAGATCGTGAGTCGGAAGCGTTGCAAGAACGCGGTTGGAGGAGTCGTACATGTAGCGATTCAGATCGCGGCCGAATCCGATCTAAGCACCGAACAACGGTGCCTCCGCGTTCAACACACGTGCAGCCCGGTGACGTCTCCCGTGCCTTGATCCAGCAAGGAGGAGGGAGAGGTTGAGGAAGAGGGCTCCAGCAGCAGCACGACGGCGTGGTGGTGATGGAGCGGCAGTTCTCCGGCAGGGCTTCACCAAGCTCTTGCGGAGGAGGAGGAGAGGTGTTGGGAAGGGGAGGCGCTGCGCCTTGTATGTGGTGTTGCAGCCCTCCCCTCGCCCCTCTATTTATAGGGAGAAGGGGGAAGGGGGACGGCCCCCTCTAGATGTGATCTAGAGGGGGGCGGCAGCCAAGGGGAGGGGGCTTGCCCCCCCAAGCAAGGGGGGCGCCCCCTTTAGGGTTTCACCCCCCCAACCCTAGGCACATGGGCCCTAGGGGGGGTGGTGCCCAGCCCTCCAAGGGGCTGGTTCCCTTCCCTCTACAGCCCATGAGGCCCTCCGGGACAGGTGGCCCCTCCCGGTGGACCCCCGGAACCCCTCCGGTGTCCCTGGTACAATACCGGTATGCCCCCGAATATTTTCGGTGACTGTATGACAACTTCCCATATATAAATCTTCACCTCCGGACCATTCTGGAACTCCTCGTGACATCCGGGATCTCATCCGGGACTCCGAACAACATTCGGTAATCAAATACAAATCTTACTATTAACCCTAGCGTCATCGAACCTTAAGTGTGTAGACCCTACGGGTTCGGGAATCACGCAGACATGACCGAGACAGCTCTCCGGCCAATAACCAACAGCGGGATCTGGATACCCATGTTGGCTCCCACATGTTCCACGATGATCTCATCGGATGAACCACGATGTCGAGGATTCAAGCAATCCCGTATACAATTCCCTTTGTCAATCGGTACGTTACTTGCCCGAGCTTCGATCGTCGGTATCCCAATACCTCGTTCAATATCATTACCGGCAAGTCACTTTACTCGTTCCGTAATGCATGATCCCGTGACCAACCACTTGGTCACATTGAGCTCATTATGATGATGCATTACCGAGTGGGCCCAGAGATACCTCTCCATCATACGGAGTGACAAATCCGAGTCTTGATTCGTGCCAACCCAACAGACACTTTCAGAGATACCTGTAGAGCACCTTTATAGTCACCCAGTTATGTTGTGACGTTTGGTACACCCAAAGCACTCCTACGGTATCCGGGAGTTAGACAATCTCATGGTCTAAGGAAATGATACTTGACATTAGAAAAGCTCTAGCAAACGAACTACACGATCTTGTGCTATGCTTAGGATTGGGTCTTGTCCATCACATCATTCTCCTAATGATGTGATCCCGTTATCAATGACATCCAATGTCCATGATCATCTGTTGATCAAGGAGCTAGTCAACTAGACGCTTACTAGGGACATGATGTGGTCTATGTATTCACACATGTATTACGGTTTTCGATCAATACAGTTATAGCATGAACAATAGACAATTATCATGAACATGGAAATATAATAATAACCATTTTATTATTGCCTCTAGGGCATATTTCCAACAGAATCCTATGCTAATTGAATTGTGGCTCAAAGATCTTGTATTGCTTATGTTTCTCCCATCTTTCTCTGACAAAAATTAGGATTAGATGGGCACTTTCGCAAGTACCCGCCCTCTCTCTCTATCTTTCTTTCTCCGCCTGCCAGATCAAAAAGCAACGGAAAACAATCTCACCCTTCCTCTCATCCCCCTCATGTCCCGTTCCTGTAGCCAACCAAGAACAAATATGAGACGCACCTGACAGAGAGAAGAGTTGGAGCTGGATAGAGGAAGGCAGTAAAACATCCTTTCGTCCATGCAAATTAACCAAGTCAGCACAAAAAGTGAACCAAATCAAGCCGAGAAGCAACCCGCGGGAGGGAGGGGGGATTCGTCCTACCACCTCGTAGGAATAGATTGAGCCGTCACCGCACAACCCTAGAGGATGCACCGGTGGAGATGAAAGTCGCCACCTGCCGGAGGTTCGTCATTGGCGGCACAGCGGCGAAGGCCACATACCTCCCGTGCCTAGCAGCAGCATAAACCATCGGCGCCGCAAAGGCATGGGGGACAGCCGAGCAGGTGTTGTTTTGCCAACTTGCCATCAGCGGACACCGGACGGGTGACGGCGGCACCGAGGAGGAGGTGTTGTTTTTCGGTGTCCGGGGCGTTCACGCAGTAGTGCGGAAGTGGGAGAGAAGATCTGGGGCTTCGTCAACAAAAGTGGAAGAGTTCATCGTTGTGGAGGCACGGGGAGAGGAAGTGGGAGAGGAGATCAGCGGCTTCAGTCTGGACGCCGGCTGCTTCTAGGAAGACGAGGGAAGTGGGAGAGAAGGACGTGCGTGGGGGGCTTCGTACGAATCGATCATGGGCAGAAGAAGGGCGTACACGAACGTGAAAAAAGCCGTGATGCGTGGGAGGCATATCGGTACGGGAGAAAACCGCGTGAGAGAGAGGGGACGTGCATACGTGGATCGAGGTGCAGGGGTGGTCGAACCATCACGACGACGGCAGATTGCCCTTTAGTAGTAGAGATGTATTGATCCCCTTCTTTAAATTAGTTGTGACAGATGCGGGATGAACTCCTACCACATGATCGCATACGAGCAATTCAAGAGGAATTTTCGGGATTCTTTCTTGACTACGTCATACTTAAAGCCGGAGAATACCATGTGGAAGTTGAAACCGATTGTATATGTTAGGGATTGTAAGACATGTTATATTGTATATATGTAGTAGCGTTGGATAGATATACGAAAACTTGCTGTTCGGACAATCTCTCAGAGAAAGAGAGGTCTCACTTCTCTCTCTATATATATGTTCATGACAATCTTCTGTAATTAATGGTTCCTTCATTTTACTAGCTAGCGTGTCGAGTTCTCTCTATACGTATAGTAGTTAGCGTCGACCAAGCACGGAGAAAGAGAGGTCACTTCTCTCTATTAGATAACTAACACAATATGATCAAACCCCTAAATTAACCCTCGAAAACCCCCTAACCCCCCCTTTCAAAAATAAACAAAAATTCCAGCTCTTGCCAGCTGCTGACGCATGGAGGCCTTTTGGTCCCGGTTGGTATTACCAACCGGGACTAAAGGTCCTCCTGTCTAGGCGCCCCGCAGTGGCCACGTGGAGCTCCTTCTGTCCCGGTTCGTAAGAGAACCGGGACTAAAGGTTTTGGGCCCTAGTCCCGACCCTTTAGTCCCGGTTCCAGAACCAGGGCTAAAAGGTCTATGAAACCGGGATAAATGGCCCGTTTTCTACTAGTGTGTTGACGTATAAATGTATTGCTTAGTCTTTTCTATCAGATCGGTTTAAAACTTCTACATGGTATCGAAGTCAAGAGGTCTTGAGTTTAATAAGACCCAGCTCACTTTCGGTCCATATTTAGTTCCGAGAGAGCCACACATAAGAGGAAATATTGACGTATAAATGTATTTCTTTTTTTGCTTGCAGTGCCTAGAGCATGCACTTCTAACACTTCAGAAAGAAGAAGTTTTCATTTCATCTATCTCATTACTTTACCGAAGGATGGGCGCGCGACGATCGAAGAGCCACGACCTTTTGGGTAAGAACGCGCACGCGTTCACGTCCATGACTGGCCTGGAGTAACAGTATACTACTACTCGTAATATAGTAATGGCACGGTACAGTGTGCACCACGTTCCTGGTCCTGCAAGGGTGCAAGTGGCAAGTAGCTTTGCATGCGTCCTCCGAGAGATAAGACGCCACCTTTGTCGATCCCCAACTAACCACGCCTCTAAAGCTTAGCTAATGACTCAGCTCGTAGCTAGGCGCCGTGCAAAACGATTCCATATCCGTTAAGCAGATCCAGCTTGGATCGACGCCGGAGGTAGCGTGATCCGTAAATCATGCCGCTGCCAGATTAATAAGTCCCTACTCGGTACTCCATGCATGGAACCAGTCCAGCGATGTGCCTTTTGCCTTACATATATAGTATACTATGTGTCTAGTGGGTTGTCAGCGGCAAATGCATATACAAACTAGGATGCAGGCAAGTTGGTGGAAGTGGTACGTGCCGAGGCACCGGTAACCATTGCCATTGCCTAGCTGCATCAATCGCGCGCCACCATTCGATTTTTCCGACCTTGGTCCATGCGACCTGCACATGCACCTTGTCGTTCCACTTTGGTAACGAGTCTCCCTCTCTCTTCAACTAGTCGATCGTGTGGATCACACTCACATTGAGCTAGGAGGTAACTGGCCGCTCGGCTTATAAATAACGAGGGGTGGTGGGTATCTTGTGCAAGCCACACGACCTTCGTACGAAGGTGCAACGAGCTCAGCTGCGCCCACAGATCGAGCTAGCAGCTAGCAATGGCGTCCAGAGCAGCAGCGGCCGCCGTGGTCGTCCTGGCCTTGGTCTGTGCCGCGCAGTCGTCCCTCTCGGCGGCGGTGACCGCCGGGGGTCTGTCGCCTGACTTCCACGCGACGACGTGCCCGTCCCTGGAGCAAATCGTGGCGTTCCACGTGGGGGAGGCATTCAAGAACGACTCCGGCGTCGCCCCGGCGCTCATCCGCATCCTCTTCCACGACTGCTTCCCGCAGGTGCGTATCCATGTCGAAAATGTGTATGTATGTATGTATCAAAATGCATGACATATCTTACCCTAATAATAATGTTGCAGGGCTGCGACGCGTCGGTGCTCATCGAAGGCCCCGGCACCGAGCAGGACGAGATCCCCAACAAGACGCTCCGCAGGGTGGCGCTGGACCTCATTGACCGCATCCGTATGCGCGTGCACAGCGCCTGTAGCCGCACGGTCTCGTGCGCCGACATCACCGTGCTCGCCACCCGCGAGTCGCTCGTCCTGGCCGGCGGGCCACGCTTCGAGGTCGCCCTCGGCCGGCGCGACTCCTTCTTCCCGGCGTCCAAGGACCAGGTCGGCCTGCTGCCGGCGCCCTTCCACCCCGTGGACAAGCTCATCAAGTCCTTCGGCGACCGCGGCCTCAACGTGACGGACCTGGTGTCCCTCTCCGGCGCGCACACCTTCGGCGTCGCCCACTGCCCGGCCTTCGACGACCGGTTCAAGGACGGCATCGACATGAACCCGGCCATCGACCGCACGTTCGCGACCATGCTGCGGAACAAGTGCGACAAGGACAAGCCCCGCGGCACCCTCAAGCAGAACCTCGACGTGCGCACGCCGGACGTCTTCGACAACAAGTACTACTTCGACCTGATCGCTAGGCAGGGGCTGTTCAAGTCGGACCAGGGCCTCTTCGACCACCCCACCACCAAGCGCATGGCCACACGATTCTCCCTCAACCAGGACGCCTTCTTCGAGCAGTTCGCCAAGTCCATGGCGAAGATGGTCAACATGGACCTGCTCACCGGCGACAAGGGCGAGATCCGGGCCAGATGCGCCGTCCGCGGCACTCCCCCACGCATCCAGGCCGCCGCCGCCGGCGACGACGAGGGGATCGCCGCCGACATGTAAGAGTTGTTCGTCGATGTAATTTAGAGTTCATGGGCGAACTGTGTGACGCACACACGGTGGTCAAATAGATGTGTTTGTTTGAGTGTGATGTGCTATCTAGTCAATAAGATGAGTGGTCAATCCGTATGCTTCCTAGCATAGGATTGATCGAGGTAGGTTCTTTTTGGACACCCGTTTAAGATCTTCAGTAACATCGTAATGTTTTTTTTTTTATTTTAGATTTCCCACATCACTAAGTTTCTGATTAATTTCTAAGTCTCCCTAGGTTATTGGCAGGTTGCTGATATAGTCTATTTTGTGGTTTGGATGGCCAGCTGGGGATAGCCTGGCTGGGTTCATCTACAAATCATGCATCGTTGTGTTTGTTTTTCCTTAGTTTTGCTGTTGGTAGTTTGTTCTACCATGAAGGAGAAATAAATCAGAAGAAAAATGACTAACCTTCTCTATTTCTTATAGGTATATCTTAGCAACGTTATCAATGACAACATATTTAAATGCATCCATGTAAACACCATATTTAGATATATAGATAAATTTAGCTACTAGAGTAGAGATAAGACTAAGAAACACCTTATTATACATCATATTTTTATTTTCATTTGCCTACGCATGATAGAGCTATTTTATCACCATGGTACACACTCTAACTGACGTGTAATAATTTTGAAGACATATCGCTACGAGTTGAGTCATAAGGTAAGCTAACTGAGTAGTTGGGAATCAATCAATCAAGTGTCGTCCTTTCTCTCGAACGATGCGTGCAAATATACCACTTGCACTCTTGCAGGATAAAAGCTGCTGAAAGTTTGCAGCCCGGGAACATGCTACACACTGTACCACGACACTACTATATTAGTAGTAGGACTGTGCTAACGACCAGTGGACTGGTCGTTAGCGACAGATTCGCACGACCGTAACCCAGCTTCCTCTCGCGACCCGTACGCTCGATTCCACCGATTTTTCTTCTTCTCTCGAAAACCGTATACGCCAATAGTAAATCGCCAGCGGTTTTTCTGGTTTTTTGGCTACATACATAATATGAAAAGAAAATAAAAGTGCTGGAAAGGGGACTTGAACCCAGGTCAATTCATTAGAGTTTGAGCCCAATAACCAACTCAGCCACCCTTAGTTGTTATCTATCGAATATAAACAAGGTTATTTTAACCTTTCTTTTTTTCTGTCATATCAGCGATAATAATTGTTTTTGCTTGGTAACTTTGGCATGACCAGTGTGATAACTATGATTTGAGCAACATGATAACTATACTATAATAAGCCTGATAACTATAATATGAGAAGGTTAATGACTATACGATGAGAAGCACGATAACTTTAGCATGTGGTAGTTGTAACTTCACACTGGGGTATGTTTCGACAACAAAAAGTTACCGGGACATGTTTCAGTAACGTTTTTCACATGGGTAAAGAGTTATCAAATGTGTTGCATGTAAGTTATCAGTTGTCTGGTGCATAAATTACCATGCTATTTGCACTAGGTTATCAGGGCATATTTCTAGAACTTTTCGCCCAAGGATCATGCACCACAGATCTGATAACTCACGCACCGCTGTAAAGAACATGATAATTTATACGCACGAACCTGATAACTCACGCACAAACACCGTGATAACACACGCACAACAAATATTTTCGCCCAAGTAAAAGTTACTAACACTTAACAGATCTGTAGTAGAAGAGTCTGCCTCAACATGAAGGTATGAAAAATATCTAACATGAATCAAATCACAACATAGAGTTTGTTTAGGTGGTTGCTGGTAGATTTCTAATACTGCTGGATCTGTTAGATCCCAGGTTCGACTTCCCTTGCCCTCCTATTTTTTTTACCGAAATTAAAAATAAGAGGTGCGGGAATTCTGGATCGGGAGCGGGCGGGAGCGGGAGCGATCGTAAATACCGATCGAAGGAAAAAAAACAGACGAGAGCGATCGTACATGCCTATCGCTAACCACCAGTCGACTGGTGGTTAGATTTCTCGTTAGTAGTATACTATTAGCTACGTTGGATCTCAGGTCAGCGATAGACGTGCGTTCATGCGTGCATTCTTACCCAAATAGTCATTGGCTCTTCGATCAATCGTCGCCCATACTTGATCAAAATAATCAGATGGATGAAATGAAAACATGCTCTTCACTCCATGCACGGCAGATGCGCCGTCCGCGGCACTCCCCCACGCATCCAGGCTGCCGCCACCGGGCGACGAGGAGGGGATCGCCGCCGACGGGTAAGAGATGTTAGATGTAACGTAGTGTTCGTGAGTGATCTGTATGATGCACGCACTGAAGTTTAGTTGGTGTGTTTTGTGTGAGTGATGTGCTGTCTAGTTAATAATGATGAGTGATCGGTTCATATGCTTCCTAGCATACTTAGGTTCCTTTTGGACGACAGTGCAAGATATTCAGTAACATCGTAATGTCTTTTTAGATTTCCAACATCACTAAGCTGCAAGACCTGAAATGGTGCCGTATCACTGCCAGAACACTGTGATGCTTCGATGTCATCACAACATCACTAAGCCGGTTGATTTTGGAATCACTGTGCAAACGATGGTTGGTGGACGAATATTGCACGACACTCGCGATCAACGTTTGTAGCCCACTAAACAAATGGGATAGAGGGCTGGAATCTTGTGTCATGTGGAAATCAGCCATAAATATCGTCAATGTAGCAGTGCTCGGTTGATTTATGTTAGAGTCTTCCAATTCATGTCAAGCCGCACTGCAACAACATGCTTTTTTTTATGATGAGAGGTGCTTCGGTACATCCCCCCTATGAAATTTGAAAATGGCATTCTCGTTCTCGTCCATCTATGTAAATCATTAGGTTAATTCTCAAATTTGTTGGGTAGTTCACTATGCTCCACCGGCACTCTAATCCTTGCTCCGATCCTCTTCTTCTTCCTTCTTGCCGCCGGAGAGTGAGCCATCTCATGGTACAACCAATGGCCTATCTGCACAAATAGTGGCAGGAGAGATCGATGCATAAAGAAGAATGGGGGGAGCGTCTAAAATGTGTAGGAAAGAGACCGGCTAAGAAACAGGAAACGATTTTGTTGCGCCCGGGTGAACGATTCCTATTGTACGACAGGGTGGGTAATCCTAGCTTGATATCGCAAACAATGGCATGGTACTTGCTTTGTGCACTACTTCCTAGCTTGATATCGCAAACTATGGCATGGTACTTGTTTTGTGCACTACTATACTACGACACGGTTAAACTGAGCTCGAGAGCTTAGAAAAGCACCTTCACTGCTGCTGCTGCTGCTGCTTCCACTACTGTTTGTTCATCAAATAGTTTTGATGTTCAAATATATACTTATACCACTGCCAATTGTTTTGATAAATTTATGTGTAGATACATCAACATGTATACATCATAGTACATTGATTTTATATTAGGAGCTTAATATCATCTTTCGGTTCATTACTAGCTTGAGTAGTCGTCATGTTAACGTCTCCAATGATAAACAAACCAAATTCAACTTATAGCCGTCTGTCGGTGTCAAAACCGGCGGATCTCGGGTAGGGGGTCCCGAACTGTGCCTCTAGGCGAATGGTAACAGGAGACAAGGGACACGATGTTTTTACCCAGGTTCGGGCCCTCTTGATGGAGGTAAAACCCTACTCCTGCTTGATTAATATTGAGGATATGGGTAGTACAAGAGTAGATCTATCACGAGATCAGAAAGGCTAAACCCTAGAAGCTAGCCTATGGTATGATTGTTGTTCGTCCTACGGACTAAAACCCTCCAGTTTATATAGACACCGGGAGGGCTAGGGTTACACAGAGTCGGTTACAATGGGAGGAGATCTACATATCCGTATCGCCAAGCTTGCCTTCCACGCCAAGGAAAGTCCCATCCGGACACGGGACGAAGTCTTCAATCTTGTATCTTCATAGTCCAGAGTCCGCCAAAGTTATAGTCCGCCATCCGACACCCCTAATCCAGACTCCTCAAGAGCCCCTGAACCAGGCTTCAATGACGACGAGCCCGACGCGCAGATTGTCTTCGACATTGCAAGGCGGATTCCTCCTCCGAATACTTCATAGAAGATTTTGAACACAAGGATAGTGTCCGGCTCTGCAAAATAAGTTCCACATACCACCGTAGAGAGAATAATATTTACACAAATCTAATCTGCTGACGTATTCCGCAGCGTGACATCACACCACGGCCAAGCCTTTATTCGAATCGTTTTTACTGTCCCACCTCAGCGCACTTAGCGAGGCGGTTTCCTTGGCACGTCTTGTCAAAGCAGAGATCGTGTCCCCTTATTTCAGGATTCTCATCAATACGGGCGTGAGTAACCCAACCGTGCCATTAATTACGGCGCTTGGGAGATAAGCAAGTTTTACCAGGCGGGTGGGGACGTGCAGTCTCGTCCGCCCATATAAGGGGGTAAGGATCCACCTTTTTCATCTACGTCTTCTTCCTCCTTTACTTATCCATTTTCGCGCACTCGAGCTCCAGCGCCCAAGTCCGCACATCCCACCTCAACCTTCTCCAGCCATGTCTGGAGCGGGAGGCAAGTGGATGGTCTCCTCCGTCACGGAGGGACACATCAAGAAGCTGAAGGAAGCCAGATACTTGTCCAATGACGCGCAGACCGCTCCCGGATAAGGGCAGCTCATCCCCACCCCCAGGCCCCATGAGAGGGTGGTGTTCCTCACCCATTTCCTCCGCGGACTAGGTTTCCCACTTCACCCATTTGTCCAGGGGCTCATGCTACTACGGCTGGATTTCCACGATCTAGCCCCGAACTTCATCCTCAACATCTCGGCGTTCATCGTCGTGTGCGAGGCCTTCCTCTGCATCCAGCCCCACTTCGCTTATGGCTGAAGACCTTCAATGTCAAGCCAAGGTAGTGGGCGGCTGCTGCCGGAGTGCGGAGGTGCCATGGTGGGCAAGATGCCCAACGCCCTATGGCTCGAGGGCTCCTTCAGAGAGACCATAAAGGGGTGGCAATCGGGGTGGTTCTACATCACCGAGCCGCGTGACCCTGAATGGGCAGCGGCCCCCGAATTCCGATCTGGCATCCCCACGCGGCTCACTTCTTGGAAAGAGAAGGGCCTGTCATGGGGTACTTCGGAAGAGCTGACCGGACTCCAAACCTGCGTCCAAAACCTGGTGAGCAAGAAGCTCAAACTCGTCAACGTAGTCCAGGTCATGCTCATCCGTCGGATCCTCCCATGCCAACAATGGTCTTTCAGCTTGTGGGAGTTTAATCCGACACAACACCGAACCCTGAGCCGGCTCTTCGACACTACGTACGAAGATGCCTGGAAGGTGCTGTTCAAGGGCGCCGAGGCTCCCGCATCCGCTACCGAGGATCGCGGATTCAGCGTGCAGCATCAAGCCAACGCGGTAAGCTGTTTTACCCTTTACGGGATACTTGTTTCTCATAGTTTGACCCTATGCGGGATCTAAACTCGATCCCTTACCTTTGACAGATTGGCGTAAGACGCGGGCAGATTGACCGTCTGCCTTGCCCGAAGACCAGCGGGCGCCCGCTGACGGGTTGCTGGTTCCGCACCTTACGTGGTGCCGTGAAGAAGGCTAAGAAGAAGGCCACGGAACTCGAAGAGTTCCCGGCGCCGGTGGTGTCGGACTCATCGTCCGATGACTCGAGGCGGACTCTCCCACCAAAAACGAGGAGGAGGAAGAGGGGTCTCCCAGCCGGGAGAGAAGAAAAGGAAGGCCGCCCCAATCGGGGGCCGGAGGGTCCAAGAAGGAAGGACCTTCCTCTCGACTACTCCACCAACGCCGACGATGGCGAAGAGGAGGGCCATCCAGGCCAAGCCCCGGCAAGATCGTAAGTATCCGGATACCGTAATAACTCATGGCGTTCCTTTGTTGCACAATATCTTCTGACGCCGAATATAATCATGCAGTCCGCCCCGAGCCCAGGTCGGCGTGTCGTCGAGCGGCTCCTTAAGCTCGTCGGACGTGAATAGCACTTCACTTCCGGCCGCCTCCTCCCCTCGCGCCGCGGATGATGCCGAGGTGGAGTCCCAAAAGGGTCCAAGCCAGGAGAAGGTGGTCCTGGAGGCGCCACAAGGCGACCTCCCGGACTCCAGGCGCAAAGGGGACAAAACCCCCAAGGGCTCCAAGTCCGGCCCTGGGCCGGACACCGCACAGGAACCTTCAGTGGTTCCGGAGTCCGGCTGGCGCCCCCTAGTAAGAAGGGCAAGCCTACGACGCCGGTGACCTCCGTCCAACCGGAGGCATCGGATAATCTGCTGGAGGTGCTTAACGGCGCCTCCATCAACGAGGAGCACCGCACTATTATGAGTGTGGTGATCCAGAAGGTTCAGTCCGCCAAGAGCGGGCTGACTGAAGCCTGTGCCAGCCTTCTAACAGGCTTTGAGGTATGTATTTAAGATATGTAAAAATATTACCGCATAGACAGTAGCCCTTGATGCTCAGTTTGGTGTTCGGAAAGAAAAGCCGAACTGAGGATCAAAAAGATATACGCAGGAGTCTAACATAAGTATGTCAATATGGGAATGCAGGTTGCGTTGCTGACCTCTACCGCACTGACTGCGGAGGTCGATGCATTGAAGCAGAGCCTCAAGCGGTCCGTGAACGAGCTCGGCCTTGCCAAGAAGCAGCTCGAGGACAAGGAAGGTAAGTAATACCTTATGTAAGTATATAAAAAAGATGAGGTTGCAAAAAATGACAGGACCAACGTGAGTATTACAGGGGCCACAACCCAGGTGGCAACCCTGAAGGAAGCGCTGTCCAAGGCCGAAGAAAATGCGGCCGTGGAGCGTATCGAGCGAGAAAAGCAGGAGGCGCGGGTGGCGGAGGTGCAGCAAGAGCTACAGGCTCTCGTGAAGAAACACGAGAGTTTGGAGCTTGACTCAAAGACTCGAGAGTCCGAGCTTGCCTCTGCCCTTGAGAGCGCCAAATCTGCCAAGGCCGAAGCCCAAAAAGCCCTCCAGGAAATTGAGGCGATGAAGAATATAGCGGCGGGTAAGGCATTCTTTATGCAAAGCAAGCACGTGAAAGTGAATTACTTGTTACTTACCCGAGTCCGGAGCTCTCCAGGAGCGTTCACAGATCTGCCCCGCAGTGTGTCCGATGCTGCCGCCTGCTACCGGGCCGAGGAGGGGAGCTCGACGGAGAAGGTGTTCTGGTCTCAGTATGCTGAGGCCGACACCAGTGTTTTGAGCGACCAGTGAAGCAGCTGGTCGAGCTCCATAAGGTGGCCGAACATGCCATGAAGGGCCTTATAGTCTGGCTATGGCCTGGGGAGGTCATGCCTGGGAGCTACTTTGGGCTGGTGAGGCGGCTGGCAGATGCCTGTCCACGACTTGAAGTCATCAAGCGCTCCGTATGCATCGAAGGCGCCCGTAGGGCCCTTGCCCGTGTTAAAGTGCACTGGGGCAAGATGGATGCTGAGAAGCTGGTGACAGATAGGCCACCGCATGGCAAGGAGCATCGCAAGCCCGAGATGTATTATGAGGGCGTCCTGAAGGGTGCCCGCCTTGTGGAGGATGAATGTTCCAAGGATGTAATTTATGAGTAAACTCGCTCGTGTTATCCTGTGCGCTGAAAACTTGTTCATATGCGCTAAGCAACACTTTTTGAATTTAAAATATTACCTTCTGTGCGGCTGTTTATTAAATCTGAGAGATGGCGAGTCGTCGGCTTCTGCCCCCATGCCACGAGTGCTGGGGTGTTCGGGATAAACCTAAGCGCTCTTGTTCCCATTCTTGGGTCCTTCGAGGGAGGCGCTCAGCACAACGAACAAGGCAATCGGACTATAATGCTTTATCACTCTCACTTAGCCATAGAATTCTATAATTTTAAATTTCGGCGAAGCCCCTAGTATTCGGAAGACCGAGTTCGGATCGCTATCCACGCCTAGGCCGGACAAAGACGGCTCCTCGCTCTAAGCGGCATAAGTCTTTAGGGACTCGAAACCTCTCGAACAGCGACCAGCTCTCGCCCTATCATGACGGTCAGTTTTAGCTTTCTCTGCTGAGGTGCTTAACCCAGCTCAACCGGGGCACAATCGCAGTAGTTCTCCTAGCGCTACCTTAGCCGATATAACGGAACATAAGGTACCAAAACATAGGAGCCGGGCAAACCCAACTATTGACCCAAGACATGATTCGGAGCTGATGCATATAATGCTATAAGTTCGGGGTGCCGCACTCGTGAGAGTGTTCGGACTTCTCACACCATATTCTGGGGTACTTAAGCCCCTGGTGTATTGGCCGTACCAAAGTGTACGGTTGCATAATGTCATAACTGAACATATTTACATAAAAAGGAATGCAATAATAGACAAAAGCTATGTATTGTTTATTTCAAAAGGCTGCGGTAAAAGCAGAACGATACAAATAGTGCGATAAGCGAGAGATGGGACTATTTGACATGTCCCCCTCCAGGGGCGAGCTGCGGGATGGTATGTAAGACAAGTATACTGCTCGTTAAAGAGACCACCTGGACACTCGACATAGCTTTCTGCCTCCCTGGCTGTTGTATCGTGTGTTCGACGATTGTACTGCCGGACAGGCCTTCCGGAGAGTGAAGTCCTGAAAGTAAGGAAAAAAAAGAATGACAAAATCGGGAGCCCCTAGTGCGGTTGAGCCGCATTTTGGGCACGCCATGGTCGTGCCCCTCCCCCTATGCCCATGGTATTTACAGAGCGTAATTATGTACGCATAGTACTGGTTTCGCAATTTCGCGAGGGCTGGTGAGGGAGTCCTGGATTAGGGGGTGTCCGGATAGCCGGACTACCATCATCAGCCGAACTATCATTTGCCGGACTATCATCATCGACCGGACTCCAAGACTATGAAGATACAAGATTGAAGACTTCTCCCCGTGTCCGGATGGGACTTTCCTTGGCGTGGAAGGCAAGCTTGGCGATACGGATATGTAGATCTCCTACCATTGTAACCGACTCTATGTAACCCTAGCCCTCTCCGTTGTCTATATAAACCGGATGGCTCTAGTCCAGGGACAACATCAACAACCCTTACAATCATACCATAGGCTAGCTTCTAGGGTTTAGCCTCCTTGATCTCGTGGTAGATCCACTCTTGTAAACATCCACAATATCAATATCAATCGAGCAGGACGAGGGTTTTACCTCCATCAAGAGGGCCCGAACCGGGTAAAACCGTGTCCCTTGTCTCCTGTTACCATCCGCCTAGACGCACATTCGGGACCCCCTACCGAGATCCGCCGGTTTTGACACCGACATTGGTGCTTTCATTGAGAGTTCCTCGTATGTCGCCACCGATAGGCTTGATGGCCTCTTCAATCAACAACGACGCAGTCCTGGGTGAGACTTTTCTCCCGGACAGATCTTCGATTCGGGCGGCTTTGCATCGCGGGCCAACTCGCTTGGCCATCCGGAGCAGATCGAAGCTACGCCCCTGGCCGTCGGTCAGGTTTCGCCTAAAGTTCATGGCCGATATCGCGGGACTTGATCTTCGATGGATCTAAGCCACAGCCGAAGCGTGCGTGCTGTCACGATGGGCATGACCTAACTCTCGCCGCGGACAGCACCTTTGAGGTCAGACACGAATCCGCTCCGACCCATAGTCCGGAGCCGATCGCTCGGATCGAGGACGGATGGCTGGACACCGCCTCGGGAGCTGCAACTTCTACGGCGATGGAGCTGAATACTTACCTTGTCCCGCATAAAGCTCATGACTCCGAGTTGCCGGACTCCGAACCTCCCGCGCCCCTGCCAGTCGAATCCGATTGGGCGCCGATCATGGAATTCACCGCTGCGGACATCTTTCAGCACTCGCCCTTCGGCGATATCATAAATTCACTGAAGCATCTCTCGCTATCCGGAGAGCCTGGCCGAACTACGGCCAGGATGGTTGGGATGCGGACGACGAAGAAATTCAGAGCCCACCAACCACCCACTTCGTAGCCACCGTCGACGATTTAACCGACATACTCAACTATGACTCCGAAGACATCGACGGCATGGACGACGATGCCGGAGACTACCAAGAACCAGTGCCTATAGGACACTGGAAGACCACCTCGTCATACGACATATACATGGTGGACACCCCAAAGGGAAGCTATAACGAGGAACAACGGGACGCGGCAGAGGATAATCTCGCCGATAAAGAGCCAAAATGGCGACGAGACGCCGCCCTAAGTCCCGCCGATCAAAGTAGCCTTCCTAACGACCCAGCGATAGAGCAGGCAAACCAGCGGATTTATTTAACAGGACGAGCCGGATAATCAACCCCTTCACGGAGCAATCAACAGTCCGGAAACAACACCGAGCATAAGAACATACACAAAAAACTCGCCGCCACCGCAAGAAGTTTGAAGAAGGCGAAACGAAGCTCAAAACAGCGAAGACACGCCGAATGAAGTGGAGCAAAGAATTCAAGACTGCAGACAAATATGGCAATGGCCATCAAACTAAGAGCTACCCAAAGCGCAAGTTGCTGCCAGAATTTGACGAGGAAGCCATAGAGCCTTCACGGTCAAAAATAAAGAGGCCGCCTGGCGGATAGACGCCGATGACAGGCCCAAAGCGACAAGCGGGCTGCACACAAGCTAATTATCATCACAGGAAAACGGACGGCCCAACTAGGTCCATCTACGGGCCAAAAAGAGGACCCCAGGAAGTAACACACCACGACAAGTGTTCAAGACAGCGGCACACCCAATATAGGGCGCCGCACACCCGCTTATGTTTTATCGATGAGGTGCTGGATCATGAATTTCCAGCAGGGTTCAAACCCATAAACATAGAGGCATACGACGCACAACAGACCCGGAGTCTGGATAGAAGATTACATACTACACATACACATGGCTAGAGGAGATGATCTCCACGCCATAAAATACCTACCCCTCAAGCTCAAAGGGCCAGCTCGGCATTGGCTCAAAAGCCTCCCAGAAAATACTGTTGGAAGTTGGGAAGAGCTTGAGGACGCGTTTAGAGCAAATTTTCAAGGGACTTATGTCCGCCCTCCGGATGCAGACGATCTGAGTCATATAACCCAACAGCCCGGAGAGTCAGCGCGCAAATTCTGGAACAGGTTCCTTACCAAAAAGAACCAAATAGTCGACTGTCCGGACGCAGAAGCCCTAGCAGCTTTTAAATACAACGTCCGAGACGAATGGCTCGCCAGACACCTCGGCCAAGAGAAGCCAAGAACAATGGCCGCGCTAACAAGCCTCATGACGCGCTTTTGCGCAGGAGAAGACAGCTGGCTAGCAAGATGCAGCACCAGCGACCCGAGTACATCCGAGATCAGAGATGGAAACGGACAGTCACGGTGCAGGAAAGACCAGCGCCGGAATAAAGAAAAAAGCCCAAAGGGCACGGCGGTCAACGCCGGATTCAAAAGCTCGCGGCCAAACAATACAACACGGCCTCTTAAGGAGAACAGAGACGAGCTATCAAATTTAAACAAAATTTTAGATCGGATATGTCAAATCCACAAGACCTCGGAAGGCTCGCAAACCATACCAACCGAAATTGTTGGGTTTTCAAACAGTCCGCAGACTCAACGCCGGACACAAGGGCTCGATGTGCCAAGCGAGGACGATGACGAACCCCACCAGCAGAGCACCGGAAGTCAAAAGACTTTCCCACAAGAAGTCAAAACAGTAAACTCGCTTCACGTAATAGTACGGAAAGCCAACACGGCACTCGCTAAGACAAGTGTCGCACGATCCACCCCAGTGGACCGAGATTGGACGTCAAAACCAATCACTTTCGACCATCTGGATTAGTCCAGAAGTATCCGGAACGCAGGATAGACTGCCCTGATATTGGATCCCATAATAGACGGACTGCAATTAACGCAGGTTTTGATGGACGGCGGCAGTGACTAGAACCTGCTATTTTCGGACACAATCCGCAAGTTGGGATAGACCCTACTACAATTTGGCATAGCCGTACTTCCTTCAAAGGAGTGGCGCCAGGCCCTTAAGCCAGGTGCACAGTTTCATTATTACTAGAAGTTGTGTTCGGGTCACCTGACAACTTCCGACGAGAAAAGCTAACCTTTCATGTCACCCCATTTAAAAGTAGCTATCAAGCATCACTGGGACGGGAAGCTTTCGTCCGCTTCAATGCAATACCACATTACGCGTCTCTTACGCTTAAAATGCCCGGTCCACGTGGCATCATTTCATTATAAGGTCGCCTGAGACCCCGGATACGGCTGGACGAGTCCGGAATAAATAAGCTAGGGGCTACCTAGCCGCACATCCCTTAACAAGGGTTTGCACATATAAGCCATAATGAGCTAGCATAGGCTCAGCTTTCTTAATCTATATTTCAATTTTTTATACACTTTCTCGCACGATTTCTTTTCCAACCAAGTTCCTCTCTTTTACAGATGAACAGCGCACACCTGTCCAGGATACGCACAACGGAGATACAAAGCAGAGGCGTGCAGTAGGAACCCGCTGTAAGGACTCTTTTCAGACTAAGACCCACGTAAACCTTTCTTCTGTCTCTTGTTGCTATAGTCCCTGGTTTATCATTATAACCAGAGTGGAGATCTGGCGTTTTGGCATCGGCCGCGCTGTAAGAACCTGCCGTGCACGGACACAAGGGGCTTAGGGCTTTATTTTGCCCGCTACTATAAAGACCGAAAACCTTCGGAGTGTTCGGCTCTCGAGTTAGGGCTTATATGCATCAGCTCCGAATCATGTCTTTGGTCAAATGTTGGGTTTGCCCGGCTCCTTTGTTTTGCTGCCTTACGCTCAGATCATCGGCTAACGCGGCTCCGGAGAACTACTGCGATTGTGCCCCAGTTCGGCTCGGCGAGCACCTCAAGAGAGAAAGCGAAAACTGACTGTCATGATATAGCGAGACTGGTCAACCACTCGATCGACCTTGGGAATGTTTAGGATTCCTCCGCTTTGTGAAGGGCCGCTTCGGCCAGGCACATACGGCGCTCGAATTCGAGAGCGCGGTGCCCCTGTGGGCTATGTCGTAGCCCCACCCTCGAACTCCATGGCTAAGTGAAAGTGATAAAGCATTATAGTCCGTTGCCTCGTTTGCTACACTACCACCTCCTTTACAGGACCGAGACATCGGATTAAGTGTGAAAACGCGCTATTTTTTGCGAACACCCCCGCACCTTGTGCGTGGGGGCTGAAGCCGACGACTGCCATCTTTCAGGTTATACACACGTATACATGAACGGCCGCATAGGAGATATTCTATTACTTGAACGCACAAGTATAAAAGGCGCTTACATCATAAATATCGTTTTACATCATATAAACGTTCATTCGAACGTCACATTTTTTGAGCACTGTGACTCTATTACACGAGCACCGCGAGACTTCGCCAAAATAGTGCTCGACGGGTAACCGTTATCATCCGAACCCGGGTCGCAACAGCGGTGGCATCCATCTCGTCCAATGTGTCTTCACATCGGCGAGCGCCATCCGCGCACCTCTATGCAGGCCGACCGCTTATCGCTTTGATATGCGGCACCGCCCAAAGAAATTGCTGCAATAAGCCAAAATAACTCTTCGGTGGGTCCTATCCGCCGGATATGAGTCACTATATCCGCTATAGCAAGCCCGACAACCTATTTAGCTCAGCCCACTCAGCCAAACGGTCGGTCAGCGGAAGTGAACGCTCCGGACTATGGAATTGAGACCAAAACAGCTCTTCCGTCTCGTGATCCTTCTGACTTCGAAAATGCACAACGGCATCCGCCGCACTCGCTGCTAAGTCCATATAAGGGTCCTCGGAACCCCACAATTGGCCCAGCTGAGCATATTTTGGATCCGTAAACCTTCGGCGCAGCAGAAAAGGCTTGCCAGCTACAATATCCCCGGCCTGGCGCAGCTCTTCCTTCATAGCCCGCATTGCAGAGCGGGCATTCTTGGCTTCTGCGGTGGCCTTCCGCAGGTCTTCTTGCCCCGCTAGGTGCTCCTTCCCAAGAGCCTCATTGCGGTTGGTAGCATCTTTTAACTTCACGGCCATTTCGGCTATCTCTTCCCTGCTCCGGCAGTGTGCGGCCCTTTCGCCGCTTAACTCTCGGCCAACCTCGAGGTCGCCAGATTACTCCTTCCGCCTGCTCCTTGGCTTGAGCAAGTTCGGCCCGAAGGCTCTCCACGGCAGCGGCACTATCTGCATTTCACGCACATGTTGTAAGGAGATGGCTTCGGCTCCCTTACCAAGTGACCGCGCAGTAACACTTACCTTGCGACTCATCAAGTCGCCTGTTGATCAGCGTGATGTCCGCATCCGCAGCATCGAGTTGCCGCTTTAGTTCAGCAACTCCATCAGTCCGGCTGGCCCCCGGACGACCCGCCACCTGCATCGGCACGACGGGAATTTAAACCTGCGATTTTGATCCTCGGCACGCTGTCGATTTTGACAACCTACCGAGTCTCAGGGGCTACTATCTATACAGGGCGCATTCTATATGCAAAACTGTTAAAAGGTGTGTCATTTTTACGTACCTCAAACCCGTCAAGCAAACTCCCCGACGGCATCGGTAACCGCCTTGGCGGATTTAAATCCTTTCAATCACCATGCTCATCAATGCGTGGTGATCTTCCGAGATAGACGCCTTCTCAAGCAGATCCTCCAGCCGTACACCCGCTTGGCGCGAACTATCCGGCTTTGCCAAACCCGGGCTCCTCCGTGATTTACACTTCAGGCTCGTCCGCCCTATCCGACGGCGCCCGGACGGAGGCGTCTCGCTCTCCATCATCTCCGGAAGAAGGTCCCCCGAAGACGAGCTCATTTGCGAAGGACGGAGATCCGAACTACAAGGTAAAAACTTTAATTATCCTCAGAAGCACAAATCGGGATGTCCCTTATTATAATACTCCTTTCTTTCTACTTACGGCTCGTTGGAGGGCTGACTCATTAAGGGAGATTGTGCGGCCGGGGCCTCCCCGGACGCAGGACCCTCTGGCGAAGATTTCTTCCCCCGTTTAGGGGCTTTTGCCCCCGGGTCCTCGGAGGCAGTCCTCTTCTCCCCTTGGGGGGAAGGATTCTCGATCCCTCCTCTTTCAAGAGCCTCCTTAGGCGAGGCAGTAGCTTCCTTGTTTTCCCTTCGCCTTCCTCTCAAGGCGCAACCTCAACATCCGGACCAGCACGGATCCGCGCGGTCTCGGGAGGGGGCTGACACCAGATCAATTTTGCTTCCGCTATCCACTCCTGTGTAGAAGGAAATAGGTCATAAGGCTAATCATCGAAAGGCAAACAAACGGTATGTCCGGACTCGAACTACTTACTTGAGTATCCGGCGATTGCAGCTTAGTCCAGCATCCTCGGTCAATTCCGGACGCACCTCTTGCGATCCAAGAATAATTTGTACATCTCCGGGGTGTCAAGCCCATGAAGTGTTGAAGAATCCGTGGACCCTCCGGATTGAACTCCCATAGCCGGAGAGGGCGGCGTTTGTAGGGCAGGAGATGCCTAATCAGCATAACCTGCATCCCCACCACCATATCGATCTCCCTCGCTTGGAGATCTCGAATCCGCCTCGCAGAGGGGCACGCCCTTTGACGGCCCCAGTTGAGCCCTTGGTTGACCCACGACATCAACCGTCATGGAGGTCCCGGGCAGAATAAGGGCGGCGGCTTTTGTCTGCGGCCCCTCGGAATGGTAATATAGAACCACTCTTGCTGCCACAGGCCGAGCTCCTCTTGGAAGGAGCCAGCGGGCCACGGGGCATCGGCCCTCTTACTTATGGCCGCCCCGCCACACTCCGCTTGACGCCCCCCGATCATCTTCAGCGCCACATTAAAGGTCTTCAGCCACAGGCCGAAGTGAGGGGTGACGCGGACGAAGGCTTCGCAGACGACTATAAATGCGGAAATATGGAGGATGGACTCCGGAGCCAAATCGTGGAATTCCAACCCATAATAAAACATGAGCCCTCTCACAAAAGGATCCATCGGAAGCCTAAACCCCGACGGAGGTGGGATCTAAACGACATACTCGCCGGGCTCGGGGTGGGATGGCCTGCCCTTCGGCAGCAACCCAGCTGAAATCTCGAAGACAGGTACTTGGCCTCCCGCAACTTTAGCACGCCCTCCTCCGTGATGGAGGAGGGCATCCACCGCCCCGAGGTCGGAACCGACATCGTTGAAGTCCGAAGCGCCAATCTGGAGCTCTAGGTGCTGGAACTTGGAGCGGGAGAGGATTCGATGAAGGGTTGAAGAAAAAGAAACGAGCCTTGGTCCCGTTATAAAGAGGAGAATACCAAGAGCCATCTCCGTGACCGCTTGGGACTCGCCGATAGAGGCGTGTATAACAGGCGCGGTTGGGTTACCCACGCCCGTATTGATGAGAATCCGGATTAAGGGAAACACGATCTCTGCTTCGACAAGACGTGCCAAGGAAACCACTTCGCTAAATGCGCTAAGGTGGTAAAGTAAAAAACAATTCGAGTAATGGCTTGGTAGTGGTGTGACGTCATGCCACAAAAAACGTCAGCAGATTGAACTTGTGTATATATTATTATTCTCTCTATGGTGGAACATGGAATTTATTTTGCAGAGCCGGACACTATCCTGGTGTTCACAATCTTCTATCATCCGGAGGAGGAACCCGCCTTGCAATGCCAAGCAATATACGCGCCGGACTTATCGTCATTGAAGCCTGGTTCAGGGGCTACTGAGGGAGTCCTGGATTAGGGGGTGTCCGGATAGCCGGACTACCATCATCAGCCGAACTATCATTTGCCGGACTATCATCATCGACCGGACTCCAAGACTATGAAGATACAAGATTGAAGACTTCTCCCCGTGTCCGGATGGGACTTTCCTTGGCGTGGAAGGCAAGCTTGGCGATACAAATATGTAGATCTCCTACCATTGTAACCGACTCTATGTAACCCTAGCCCTCTCCGGTGTCTATATAAACCGGATGGCTCTAGTCCGTAGGACAACATCAACAACCCTTACAATCATACCATAGGCTAGCTTCTAGGGTTTAGCCTCCTTGATCTCGTGGTAGATCCACTCTTGTAAACATCCAGAATATCAATATCAATCGAGCAGTACGTAGGGTTTTACCTCCATCAAGAGGGCCCGAACCTGGGTAAAACATCGTGTCCCTTGTCTCCTATTACCATCCGCCTAGACGCACAGTTCGGGACCCCCTACCGAGATCCGCCGTTTTGACACCGACACTGGGGTTAGCCACATTGCTACGCTGTGTTCGGAACATGCCAGCGATCTTGTTGTAGGCTACTCCGCGCTGCTTGACGGTGTCCGGACGCTTAATAGCCGGATCGAGAATTGCCTTGAGAGGCTACTTTGTACTTCCGCCGCGAGGGTCAGCCAGATGCTCCTCCGCTCGGAGAGAGCGCTCGTGTTTCCATTGACCGTAATGACTCCTCGAGGTCCTGGCATCTTGAGCTTGAGGTATGCGTGAGGCGGCACCGCATTGAACTTTGCAATGCGGTTCACCCGAGCAAGGCGTGATAGCCATGCGGAACGGGATTATGTCAAGATTAACTCCTCGCTCGAAATTATCCGCGGATCGAAGACCACCTCAAGTGTAACTGAGCCTGTACAGCTTGGCTTTACACCTGGTATGACGCCTTTAAAGGTCGTCTTTGTGGGTTTAACTTGAGGGATCTATGCCCATTTTTCGACTGATCCTCGATAAAGCAGGTTCAGCTGCTGCCGCCGTCCATAAGGACTCTAGTGAGGTGAAATCCGTCAATGATTGGGTCTAGGACCAATGCGGCGAATCCGCCAAGGCGGATGCTAGTGGGGTGGTCCCTTCGATCAAAGGTGATCGGGCAGGAGGACCATGGGTTGAACTTTGGGGCGACTGGCTCCAACGCATATATGTCCCTGAGTGCATGCTTCCGCTCCCTTTTGGGTATGTGGGTTGCGTATATGATGTGCACCGTCCGCACTTGTGGGGGGAAGCCCTTCTGTCCCCTATTGCTCGGCGGCCGGGGCTCCTCCTCGTCATCGCTTTGCAGCCCCTTGTCTATGTTTTCGGCACTTAACTTGCCTGCCTGCTTGAACACCCAACAATCCCTGTTGGTGTGATTGGCTGGTTTTTCGGGGGTGCCATGTATCTAGCACGAGCGATCGAGTATTCGGTCCAAACTGGACGGGCCCGGAGTATTTCTTTTAAATGGCTTTTTCCGCTGACCGGATTTAGAGCCTCTGAATCCGGCATTAACTGCCGTGTCCTCAGCATTATCGCCGTTAATGCGGCGCTTGTGCTTGTTGCGACGCGACATGCCATTGCTGTCCTTGGTATCCGATTTACCAGGGCTCTTGGTCATGTTATTACTACGAGCTAGCCAGCTATCTTCTCCCGCGCAAAAGCGGGTCATGAGTGTTGTGAGGGCTGCCATGGATTTCGGCTTTTCCTGTCCTAGGTGCCGGGCAAGCCATTCGTCACGGATGTTATGTTTGAAGGCTGCGAGGGCCTCTACGTCCGGACAGTCGACTATTTGATTTTTCTTAGTGAGGAAGCGTGTCCAGAATTGTCTGGCCGATTCCTCTGGCTGCTGAATTATGTGGCTTAGGTCATCGGCGTCTGGTGGTCGCACATAGGTGCCCTGGAAATTGTCGAGGAATGCGGCTTCCAGGTCCTCCCAACAACCAATTGACTCTGCTGGCAAGCTGTTAAGCCAATGCCGAGCTGGTCCTTTAAGCTTGAGTCGGAGGTATTTGATGGCGTGTAGATCATCACCGCGGGCCATGTGGATCTGAAGGAGATAATCTTCGATCCATACCGCAGGATCTGTTGTGCCATCGTATGATTCGATGTTTACGGGTTTGAAACCCTCGGGGATTTGATGATACATTACTTCATCTGTGAAGCATAGTGGGTGTGCGGCGCCTCTGTACTGGGCTATATCACAACGTAGCTCAAATGACCTTTGTTTACTGTGTTCGGCCCGGCCGGAATTGCCTTATCCGGCATGACAGTTATCATCACGTGTCGTGGGGCGCCCACGCGATCCGTAGATCGATCTTGTTTGCCTTGCCTTGTCCTCCTATATATCTCGCAGGTCTGGCGCATTTCCTCGTGCCTTGGTATTTTTGGAGCGACGCCGGGGTGCGGCTTGAGTGGAGGGCCGAGAGGCCTCTCTGTCGCGGACATGAGGTGGTCGGTCGGCCGCGTCATGCGCTGGTGATGTAGGTTTAGGTGCTTCCTGCTCTAATCGGGGTAGCAGCCTGCGCTTTGGGTAGCTCTTGGAGGAGCGTTCGAGTTCGTACTCTTCGGCCGCAAGGACTTCAGTCCATCTGTCGTCTAGCAAGTCTTGGTCAGCTCTAAGCTGTTGCTGTTTTTTCTTGAGGCTGCTCGCTGTGGCCATAAGCCTGTGTTTGAAACGCTCTTGTTCGACGGGATCCTCAGGCACGTCAAATTCATCGTCGTCGAGGCTTGCCTCGTCTTCGGAGGGAGGCATGTAATTATCGTCCTCTACCTCTTTGTCCGCCGCTCTCATGAGGGCTGGCTTCTCCATCCTCCTATGTTGAATCCTGCTGGAGGGGTTGTCTTCGACCGTCTGTGGTGTTATTATCTCCGTGCCGGAATCACCGTTTTTGCTTTGGCGGGATTTAGAGCGGCGCCGCTGACGCCGGCGCTTAGGCTGCTTCTTGGAGGGGTCATCCTCCGTTGTTCCATCGCCATTCCCTTCTTTTGGGGTGTCCACCATGTATATGTCGTATGAGGAGGTGGCCTTCCAGTGCCCTGTAGGCACTGGTTCTTGGTCGTCTCCTGCATCGGCGTCCATACCATCGATGTCTTCGGAGTCGAAGTCGAGCATGTCGGTTAAATCATCGACAGTGGCTACGAAGTGGGTGGTGGGTGTTCTTTGAATTTCTTCGTCGTCCGCATCCGACCCTTGCTGACCATAGTCCGGCCAGGGCTCTCCTGATAAAGAGAGAGACTTTAGCGAATTCAGGATGTCGCCGAAGGGCAAGTGCTGAAAGATGTCCGCGGCGGCAAACTCCATGATCGGTGCCCAATCGGGTTCGATTGGCAGGGGCGCGGAAGGTTCGGAGTCCGGGGAGGAGTCCGACACCTTGGAGTCACGAGCTTCGCAAAGGACAAGGCTGGTGTTCGGCTTGATCGCCGTAGAGATTGCAGCCCCCGAGGCGGTGTCCAGCCACCCGTCCTCGACGCAGTCGGCCCGAGCTAAGGGTCGGAGCGGACATCGTGCGACCTCGTGGCACTGCTCGATGGCGAGCTAGATCATGCCCATCGTGACGGTGTGGTGGCGCTTGGATGTGGCTCGAACTCGTCGAAGATCAAGTCTCCGCGGACGTCAGCCGTGTAGTTCAAACTTCCAAATCTGACCTGATGGCCAGGGGCGTAGCTTTCGATCTGCTCCAGATGGCCAAGCGAATTGGCCCGCAGTGCAAAGCCGCTGAATACAAAGCTCTGTCCGGGGAGAAAAGTCTCACCCTGGACCGCATCGTTGTTGATGATCGGAGGAGCCATCGGGCCTAAAGATGACGACACAGAGGAACTCTCAATGAAAGCACCAATGTCGGTGTCAAAACCGCCGGATCTCGGGTAGGTGGTCCCGAACTGTGCGTCTAGGCGGATGGTAACAGGAGACAAGGGACACGATGCTTTTACCCAGGTTCGGGCCCTCTTGATGGAGGTAAAACCCTACGTCCTGCTCGATTGATATTGATATTGTGGATGTTTACAAGAGTGGATCTACCACGAGATCAAGGAGGCTAAAGCTATGGGCCTTATGGGCCAAGAGAGGGAACACACCAGCCCACAAGGGGCTGGTGCGCCCCTATAGTGGCCGGCCCTATGAGGAGGAGAAGGAAAGAGGGGAGGGAAAGGAAAGTGTGGAGTAGGACTCCCCCTTCCTTCCCTCTCCCCCACTCTTACCTTCCCCCTTGGTCATACAAGGAAAGGGGGGGGGGCAGGAGGGCAGGAGCCCTAGGGCCGGCGGCCAGCCCCTTGGTGAAGGAAGTATGCCCTAGAGGCAATAAGAAAGTTATTATTTACTTCCTTATATCATGATAAATGTTTATTATTCATGCTATTGTATTAACAAAAACATAATACTTGTGTGAATACATAGACAAACAGAGTGTCACTAGTATGCCTCTACTTGACTAGCTCGTTGATCAAAGATGGTTATGTTTCCTAGCCATAGACATGAGTTGTCATTTGATTAACGGGATCACATCATTAGGAGAATGATGTGATTGACTTGACCCATTCCGTTAGCTTAGCACACGATAGTTTAGTATTCTGCTATTACTTTCTTCATGACTTATACATGTTCCTATGACTATGAGATTATGCAACTCCTGTTTACCGGAGGAACACTTTGTGTGCTACAAAACGTCACAACGTAACTGGGTGATTATAAAGGTGCTCTCAAGGTGTCTCCAAAGGTACTTGTTGGGTTGGCGTCTTTCGAGATTAGGATTTGTCACTCCGATTGTCGGAGAGGTATCTCTGGGCCCACTCGGTAATGCACATCACTTAAGCCTTGCAAGCATTGCAACTAATGAATTAGTTGCGGGATGATGTATTACGGAACGAGTAAAGAGACTTGCCGGTAACGAGATTGAACTAGGTATTGAGATACCGACGATCGAATCTCGGGCAAGTAACATACCGATGACAAAGGGAACAACATATGTTGTTATGCGGTTTGGCCGATAAAGATCTTCGTAGAATATGTGGGAGCCAATATGAGCATCCAGGTTCCGCTATTGGTTATTGGCTGGAGACGTGTCTCGGTCATGTCTACATAGTTCTCGAACCCGTAGGGTCCGCAGGCTTAAAGTTTCGATGACAATTACATTATGAGTTTATATGTTTTGATGTACCGAAGGTAGTTCGGAGTCCTGGATGTGATCACGAACATGACAAGGAGTCTCGAAATGGTCGAGACATGAAAATTGATATATTGAACGACTATATTCGGACACCGGAATGGTTCTGGGGGTTATCAGATATATACTGGAGTACGGGAGGTTACCGGAACCCCCCGGGGGTTTAATGGGCCTACATAGGCCTTAGTGGAGAAGAGGAGAGGCGGCTAGGGCAGGCCGCGCGCCCCCTCCCCGTCTAGTCTGAATTGGACAAGGAGGGGGGGGGGGGGCGCCCCCCTTTCCTTCCTCTCTCTCCTCTTTCCCCCTTCTCCTAATCCAAAAAGGAAGGGAGGGAGAGTAGGACTCCTCCTGGCGCGCCCCTCTCCTGGCCGGCCTCCTCTCCCCCCCCTTACTCCTTTATATACGGGGGCAGGGGGCACCCCAAAGACACAACAATTGATCATTGATATTTTAGCCGTGTGCGGTGCCCATCTCCACCATAGTCCACCTCTATAATATTGTAGAGGTGCTTAGGCGAAGCCCTGCGTCGGTAGAACATCATCATCGTCACCACGCCGTCGTACTGACGAAACTCTCCCTCAACACTCGGCTGGATCGGAGTTCGAGGGACGTCATCGGGTTGAACCTGTGCTGAACTCGGAGGTGTCGTGCGTTCGGTACTTGATCGGTCGGATCGTGAAGACGTTCGACTACATCAACCGCGTTGTGCTAACGCTTCTGCTTTCGGTCTACGAGGGTACGTGGACACACTCTCCCCTCTCATTGCTATGCATCACCATGATCTTGCGTGTGCGTAGGAATTTTTTTAAAATTACTACGTTCCCCAACAGTGGTATCAGAGCCTGATTTTATGCATAGATGTCATATGCACGAGTAGAACACAAGTGAGTTGTGGGCGATAGTCATACAGCTTACCAGCATGTCATACTTTGGTTCGACGGTATTGTTGGATGAAGCGGCCCAGACCGACATTACGCTTACGCGACACTGGTTTTACCGCCGTGCTATGCACACAGGTGACTTGCGGGTGTCAGTTTCTCCAACTTTAGTTGAACCGAGTGTGGCTACGCCAGGTCCTTGTGAAGGTTAAAACAACACCAACTTAATACACTATCGTTGTGGTTTTGATGTGTAGGTAAGAACGGTTCTTGCTCAGCCCTTAGCAACCACGTAAAATTTGCAACAACAAAGTAGAAGACGTCTAACTTGTTTTTGCAGGGTGTGTTGTGATGTGATATGGTCAAGGCATGATGCTAAATTTTATTGTATGAGATGATCATGTTTTGTAACCGAGTTATCGGCAACTCACAGGAGCCATATGGTTGTTGCTTTATTGTATGCAATGCAATCGCCCTGTAATGCTTTACTTTATCACTAAGCGGTAGCGATAGTCGTAGAAGCATAAGATTGGTGAGACGACAATGATGCTACAATGGAGATCAAGGTGCCGCGCCGGTGACGATGGTGATCATGACGGTGCTTCGGAGATGGAGATCACAAGCACAAGATGATGATGACCATATCATATCACTTATATTGATTGCATGTGATGTTTATCTTTTATGCATCTTATCTTGCTTTGATTGACGGTAGCATTATAAGATGATCTCTCACTAAATTATCAAAGTATAAATTTTCTCCTTGAGTATGCACCGTTGCGAAAGTTCTTCGTGCTGAGACACCATGTGATGATCGGGTGTGATAGGCTCTACGTTCAAATACAACGGGTGCAAAACAGTTGCACACACGGAATACTCTGGTTAAACTTGACAAGCCTAGCATATAACAAATATGGCCTTGGAACACGGAGACCGAAAGGTCGAGCGTGAATCATATAGTAGATATGATCAACATAGTGATGTTCACCATTGAAACTACTCCATCTCATGTGATGATCGGACATGGTTTAGTTGATTTGGATCACGTGATCACTTAGAGTATTAGAGGGATGTCTATCTAAGTGGGAGTTCTTAAGTCATATGATTAATTGAACTTAAATTTATCATGAACTTAGTACCTGATAGTATTTTTCTTGTCTATGTTGATTGTAGATAGATGGCCCGTGCTGTTGTTCCGTTGAATTTTAATGCGTTCCTTGAGAAAGCAAAATTGAAAGATGATGGTAGCAATTACACGGACTGAGTCCGTAAATTGAGGATTATCCTCATTGCTGCACAGAAGAATCACGTCCTGGAAGCACCGCTAGGTGCCAGACCTGCTGCAGGAGCAACACCAGAGGTTATGAACGTCTGGCAGAGCAAAGTTGATGCCTACTCAATAGTTCAGTGTGCCATGCTTTACGGCTTAGAACCGGGACTTCAACGACGTTTTGAACGTCACGGAGCATATGAGATGTTCCAGGAGTTGAAGTTAGTATTTCAAGCAAATGCCCGGATTGAGAGATATGAAGTCTCCAATAAGTTCTACAGCTGTAAGATGGAGGAGAATAGTTCTGTCAGTGAGCATATACTCAAAATGTCTGGGGTATAACAATCACTTGATTCAACTGGGAGTTAATCTTCCGGATGATAGCGTCATTGACAAAATTCTTCAATCACTGCTACCAAGGTACAAGAGCTTCGTGATGAACTATAACATGCAAGGGATGGATAAGACAATTCCCGAGCTCTTCGCAATGCTAAAGGCTATGGAGGTAGAAATCAAGAAGGAGCATCAAGTGTTGATGGTCAACAAGACCACCAGTTTCAAGAAAAAGGGTAAAGGGAAGAAGAAGGGGAACTTTAAGAAGAACAACAAACAAGTTGCTGCTCAGAGAAGAAACCTAAGTCTGGACCTAAGCACGAGATCGAGTGCTTTACCGCAAAGCAGACAGTCCTTTGAAGCGGAACTGCCCCAAGTATTTGGCGGATAAGAAGGATGGCAAGGTGAACAAAGGTATATGTGATATACATGTTATTGATGTGTACCTTACTAATGCTCGCAGTAGCACCTGGGTATTTGATACTGGTTCTGTTGCTAATATTTGCAACTCGAAACAGGGACTACGGATTAAGAGAAGGTTGGCTAAGGACAAGGGGACGATGTGCGTGGGAAATGGTTCCAATGTCGATGTGATCGCGGTCGGCATGCTACCTCTACATCTACCTTCGGGATTAGTTTAGACCTAAATAATTGTTATTTGGTACCAGCGTTGAGCATGAATGTTATATCTGGATATTGTTTGATGCGAGACGGTTATTCATTTAAATCAGAGAATAATGGTTGTTCTATTTATATGAGTAATATCTTTTATGGTCATGCACCCTTGAAGAGTGGTCTATTTTTGTTGAATCTCGATAGTAGTGATACACATATTCATAATATTGAAGCCAAAAGATGTAGAGTTGATAATGATAGTGCAACTTATTTGTGGCACTGCCGTTTAGGTCATATCGGTGTAAAGCGCATGAAGAAACTCCATACTGATGGACTTTTGGAACCACTTGATTATGAATCACTTACTACTTGCGAACCGTGCCTTATGAGCAAGATGACTAAAAAACCGTTCTCCGGAACTATGGAGCGAGCAATAAATTTGTTGGAAATCATACATACAGATGTATGTGGCCCGATGAATGTTGAGGCTCGCGGCGGGTATCGTTATTTTCTCACCTTCACAGATGATTTAAGCAGATATGGGTATATCTACTTAATGAAACATAAGTCTGAAACATTTGAAAAGTTCAAAGAATTACAGATTGAAGTTGAAAATCATCGTAACAAGAAAATAAAGTTTCTACGATCTGATCATGGAGGAGAATATTTGAGTTACGAGTTTGGTCTTCATTTGAAACAATGCGGAATAGTTTCGCAACTCACGCCATCCGGAACACCACAGCGAAATGGTGTGTCCGAACGTTGTAATCGTACTTTACTAGATATGGTGCGATCTATGATGTCTCTTACTGATTTACCGCTATCGTTTTGGGGATATGCTTTAGAGACGGCTGCATTCACGTTAAAATAGGACACCATCGAAATCCGTTGAGATGACGCCTTATGAACTGTGGTCTGGCAAGAAACCAAAGTTGTCGTTTCTTAAAGTTTGGGGTTGCGATGCTTATGTGAAAAAGCTTCAACCTGATAAGCTCGAACCCAAATCGGAAAAATGTGTCTTCATAGGATACCCAAGAGAGACTGTTGGGTACACCTTCTATCACAGATCCGAAGACAAGGCTTTTGTTGCTAAATTTGTAATCTTTCTAGAGAAGGAGTTTCTCTCAAAAGAAGTGAGTGGGAGGAAAGTAGAACTTGATGAGGTAACTGTACCTGCTCCCTTATTGAAAATTAGTTCATCACAGAAACCGGTTTCTGTGACACCTACACCAATTAGTGAGGAAGTTAATGATGATGATCATGAAACTTCAGATCAAGTTGTTACTGAACCTCGTAGATCAACCAGAGTAAGATCCGCACCAGTGTGGTACGGTAATCCTGTTTTGGAAGTCATGTTACTAGACCATGATGAACCTACAAACTATGAAGAAGCGATGGTGAGCCCAGATTCCGCGAAATGGCTTGAGGCCATGATATCTGAGATGGATCGATGTATGAGAACAAAGTGTGGATTTTGGTTGACTTGCCCAATGATCGGCAAGCCATTTAGAATAAATGGATCTTCAAGAAGAAGACTGACGCTGACGGTAATGTTACTGTCTATAAAGCTCGACTTGTTACGAAAGGTTTTCGACAAGTTCAAGGGATTGACTACGATGAGACTTTCTCACCCGTAGCGATGCTTAAGTCTGTCCGAATCATGTTAGCAATTGCCGCATTTTATGATTATGAAATTTGGCAAATGGATGTAAAAACTGCATTCCTGAATGGATTTCTGGAAGAAGAGTTGTACATGATGCAACCGGAAGGTTTTGTCGATCCAAAAGGAGCTAACAAAGTGTGCAAGCTCCAGCGATCCATTTATGGACTGGTGCAAGCCTCTCGGAGTTGGAATAAACGTTTTGATAGCATGATCAAAGCATTCGGTTTTATATAGACTTTTGGAGAAGCTTGTATTTACAAGAAAGTGAGTGGGAGCTCTGTAGCATTTCTGATATTATATGTGGATGACATATTACTGATTGGAAATGATATAGAATTTCTGGATAGCATAAAGGGATACTTGAATAAGAGTTTTTCAATGAAAGACCTCAGTGAAGCTGCTTATATATTGGGCATCAAGATCTATAGAGATAGGTCAAGACGCTTAATTGGACTTTCACAAAGCACATACCATGACAAAGTTTTGAATAAGTTCAAAATGGATCAAGCAAAGAAAGGGTTCTTGCCTGTGTTACAAGGTGTGAAGTTGAGTAAGACTCAATGCCCGACCACTGCAGAAGATAGAGAGAAGATGAAAGATGTTTCCTATGCTTCAGCCATAGGCTCTATCATGTATGCAATGCTGTGTAACAGACCTGATGTGTGCCTTGCTATAAGTTTAGCAGGGAGGTACCAAAGTAATCCAGGAGTGGATCACTAGACAGCGGTCAAGAACATCCTGAAATACTTGAAAAGGACTAAGGATATGTTTCTCGTTTATGGAGGTGACAAAGAGCTAATCGTAAATGGTTACGTCGATGCAAGCTTTGACACTGATCCGGACGATTCTAAATCGCAAACCGGATACGTGTTTACATTGAACGGTGGAGCTGTCAGTTGGTGCAGTTCTAACCAAAGCATTGTGGCGGGATCTACATGTGAAGCGGAGTACATAGCTGCTTCGGAAGCAAGAAATGAAGGAGTCTGGATGAAGGAGTTCATATCCGATCTAGGTGTCATACCTAGTGCATCGGGTCCAATGAAAATCTTTTATGACAATACTGGTGCAATTGCCTTGGCGAAGGAATCCAGATTTCACAAGAGAACCAAGCACATCAAGAGACGCTTCAATTCCATCCGGGATCTAGTCCAGGTGGGAGACATAAAAATTTGCAAGATATATACGGATCTGAATGTTGCAGACCCGTTGACTAAGCCTCTTCCACGAGCAAAACATGATCAGCACCAAGGCTCCATGGGTGTTAGAATCATTACTGTGTAATCTAGATTATTGACTCTAGTGCAAGTGGAAGACTGAAGGAAATATGCCCTAGAGGCAATAAAGTTATTATTTATTTCCTTATATCATGATAAATGCTTATTATTCATGCTAGAATTGTATTAACTGGAAACATAATACTTGTGTGAATACATAGACAAACAGAGTGTCACTAGTATGCCTCTACTTGACTAGCTCGTTGATCAAAGATGGTTATGTTTCCTAGCCATAGACATGAGTTGTCATTTGATTAACAGGATCACATCATTAGGAGAATGATGTGATTGACTTGACCCATTCCGTTAGCTTAGCACACGATCGTTTAGTATTCTGCTATTGCTTTCTTCATGACTTATACATGTTCCTATGACTATGAGATTATGCAACTCCCGTTTACCAGAGGAACACTTTGTGTGCTACCAAACGTCACAACGTAACTGCTTGATCATAAAGGTGCTCTACAGGTGTCTCCAAAGGCACTTGTTGGGTTGGCGTATTTCGAGATTAGGATTTGTCACTCCGATTGTCGGAGAGGTATCTTTGGGCCCACTCGGTAATGCACATCACTTAAGCCTTGCAAGCATTGCAACTAATGAGTTAGTTACGGGATGATGTATTACGGTATGAGTAAAGAGACTTGCCGGTAACGAGATTGAACTAGTTATTGAGATACCGACGATCGAATCTCGGGCAAGTAACATACCAATGACAAAGGGACCAACGTATGTTGTTATGCGGTTTGACCGATAAAGATCTTAGTAGAATATGTGGGAGCCAATATGAGCATCCAGGCTCCGCTATTGGTTATTGGCCAGAGACATGTCTCGGTCATGTCTACATAGTTCTCGAACCCGTAGGGTCCGCACGCTTAAAGTTTCGATGACAGTTATATTATGAGTCTATATGTTTTGATGTACCGAAGGTAGTTCGGAGTCCCGGATGTGATCACGGACATGACGAGGAGTCTCGAAATGGTCGAGACATGAAGATTGATATATTGGACGAATATATTCGGACACCAGAATGGTTCCGGGGGTTATCGGATATATACCGGAGTACCGGGAGGTTACCGGAACCCCACAGGGGTTTAATGGGCCTACATAGGCCTTAGTGGGGAAGAGGAGAGGCGGCTAGGGCAGGCCGCGCGCCCCTTCCCCTCTAGTCCAATTGGACAAGGGGGGGGCGCCCCCTTCCTTCCTCTCTCTCTCTCTTTCCCCTTCGCTAATCCAACAGGAAGGGAGTCCTACTCCGGTGGGAGTAGGACTCCTCCTGGCGCGCCCTCTCTGGCCGGCCGCCCTCCCCTTACTCCTTTATATACGGGGGCAGGGGGCACCCCAAAGACACAACAATTGATCATTGATCTTTTAGCCGTGTGCGGTGCCCCCCTCCACCATAGTCCACCTCGATAATATCGTAGCGGTGCTTAGGCGAAGCCCTGCATCGGTAGAACATCATCATCGTCACCATGCCGTCGTGCTGACGAAACTCTCCCTCAACACTCGGCTGGATCGGAGTTCGAGGGACGTCATTGGGCTGAACGTGTGCTGAACTCGGAGGTGCCATGCGTTCGGTACTTGATCGGTCGAATCATGAAGACGGACGACTACATCAACCACGTTGTGCTAACGCTTCCGCTTTCGGTCTACGTGGGTACGAGGACACACTCTCCCCTCTCGTTGCTATGCATCACCATGATCTTGCGTGTGCGTAGGAATTTTTTTGAAATTACTATGTTCCCCAACACTTGGGACGCGTCCTAGCTGCCCTAGGCTGCCTCCTCCCCCCTCCCACCTATATAAACCTATATATATGTGGGGAGGGGGCGCCACAAAAGGTACACAACATTGACTTAGCTGTGTACGGTGTCCCTGTCCACCGTTTACTCCCTCGGTCATATTTTCGTAGTGCTTAAGCGAAGCCCTGCAGAGATGGCATCACCGTCACCGTCACCACGACGTCGTGCTGCCGGAGCTCATCCACTACCTCGCCGTCTTGCTGGATCAAGAAGGCGGAGGATGTCATCGAGCTGAACGTGTGCTGAACACGGAGGTGCCGTACGTTCGGTGCTCGATCGGTTGGAACGTGAAGAAGTTCGACTACATCAACCACGTTGTCTAACGCTTCCGCGTACGGTCTACGAGGGTACGTAGACACACTCTCCCCCTCATTGCTATGCATCTCCTTGGATAGGTCATTGCGTGTGGGAATTTTTTTTGTTTTCCATGCAACGTTCCCCAACAATACCATCTGAAAGTTCTCATTTATTGAATAAAAGTATTATAAAACCTCATAGATGATGATGTTATACTAAAAAAATCACAATATGATCTCATGATTACCAAAGTTCAATACACAACACGAATAAGATTCCACCCAACTTAAATAAACCCATAGCTGGATCCACACCATATGGTTCAATATCCTTAATAAAGCCCAAGATCACAATCATGTTCGCAAACTCACATGATCATGAGATAAAGAGGCATGTCATATATCTACTATTTACAAACTCGTAGCCTCAAGGGAGTCACCTCACACATCACCATGACAATAATAAAGAGAGAATTCCACCCTGATGATCATGGACATGATGGAGATGTCCTTGACAGTGTTCCAGCACCACCGAAGGAGAGGGGGAAGGACACACCTCCTTCTTCTTCCTTGGTCTTCTTCCTAGCAAGGAGGGGGTGTTTGTCCCTCTAATTTTTTATGACAAGGATGGTGGGGATGAGAGACTCCCCCGAGATTGTATCGCAGTTTCGAGGGAGCCATTTTCTAGATGCTGGAATTAATTTAGAAACATCAGGAATGTAATAGTTACTTCTTGGTTTCAACTTTGCTACATTGAAAGAGAAAGACTATAATAGGAATACATCAAACAAGAATGTTTTTAAATTGTATCTGCCAACCCAGCATAGCGAGAATGGAATTTCTACAATGATCGCTAACCCCTCAAATAAAAGTCTGAGAAATAAAATCAGAATAAACATTATTTTTATAATCCAACAATCGATCTTGGTACAACAATGGGTATTTGCAGTACATATGTATTCTTCTACAGGTTACGGTTGAAGTGAAGGCAAACATTCCTTGAATTTTGGCACCTAATTATTTGTTCTCGTATTGAGAAACAAACCATTCATACAAGAAGGTCACAAGAATGATTCTTCGGCTTACAATTCCATGTCAAGAACCATCACTCGAGCACTTAGCCCAATATTTCCATATTTTCTTCAAAAGATTTAGGGAGTTAAACTCTAGTAGACTCCGAATCCCTCTCGCCGCTATTAATATTTTTCTTAGAGATCCGTAACTATGAAAAAACTAGAAAAAATGGTGGATCTAGAACTCCATGTGCAAGCTATCGCCAGAAGGGCAACCCTTGCACATTCGGGTCCTAGAGCACGTGGGCATAATGACTAGAGCGCTTGTTGGCCCCTATAGTTGTCTCCTTTTGTAGGTCTTCTTGCTACGATAAAAATTTTGCACCTCATTTTTCTTCATATTTTCCGAGTTTATAGGTTTCCTTAAACCAACATCATAAGACATGCAACTATGCCTTTCCTGCAATTCATAAGTAGATTAGTCCAAATAAATATAAATTTAATTTAACAAGTTAGTGGCATGAAAAGTTTGAAAATTGCAGACTAAGGCATAGCCTAGTGGTACGAAGGGGCTGATGCCTTCCCACCCACCCAGGTTCAAGGCACGGTACTTGCAATTTGGGTTTGTTGCACCAATTATACTGTAGGGGGTTCCCTTACAGTCTTTCTATCAAAAAAACTTTGAAAATTATAAATACGTCTAGAAAGTATCAAGTAGCACCATAGAAGAATCAATGCCAATTATTTTTGTTGTGTACTAAATTGAATATGGGTATGTAACTATCATTTTTATAGGTGATGGTACTTTGTTATCAACTATACAACAAGCACATGTTTCAGTTGACTATTAAACCAACTAACACAAAGAACACGTTTGACCATTGAACAAAACCTACGGTAAAGAAACATCCAAATTACCTGGTGAAAAGCTCCCCATACAAACATTATATACACTCGAAATACTTAGATGCATACACAAAATTATAGACTAGAAACTACTATCAAGATATTTCATTGGCGACACACTTCAGATATCTCGATGAGAACATTAAACGAGAGAGAGAGAGAGAGAGAGAGAGAGAGAGAGAGAGAGAGAGAGAGAGAGAGAGAGAGAGAGAGAGAGAGAGAGAGAGAGAGAGTATAGAGACTTTAAGTCATGCATGTGTCATAATTTAATGCATAGCAATATGTTTCGGGATTACTAGCATCTATGTGAATTTTGTTTAAAGATCATAAGGGTCGGTATCACAAAAAAACTTCTCTTACAACAACTGTCTAAGTTTAGTTGGAGCACAAATGTATTTTTCAACAATAGACATTAAAGCTATATAATGACAAACTGCTATAACTAAATAATAAACCTTATAATGAGGAAAATTTTGCTCACTAAATAGTCTGGAAAATAGTTACTAAGATTATCTTCTGTAAAATGAGCTCTAAATAAGTATAAATGTTTAGTACAAATGTTTTATACCTAAATTTGTCATGGACAGTTGTTTTGCCAGTTAGCATTAATTATACAAGTAATAGTTTATTGATTTTATAGTAGAGTTAGGTGTTTCCTTTCCTAGATTAATGTGGTTACTGTGTTCACATCTCCAACGATTACAACCAAATTCATCTATTATCGTTCACTCTATATATCTAAATAAAAAATTGAAATGACTAAATTTTATTATTATGCATTTGCAAATAATAATATATTATGTCATATTGCAATTCTTTACTGCCATTTGGAGCATTAACCCAATGCTTATTAGAATCGGTCCTAACTATGCAAAACATAGGACCAATCGATAATGATGAGTTACTGCATAATGCACAAGAGATGTTGACTACATTAGAGAAACTATGGAGCTAAACCTGGGCCCAAGGTCAAATTCTAAGTGTAAAATAAAAAGGCTACACACATGAATGCTTGTTGCTAGTCCAGATCTATTCTCCTATTACCTAGTGTTTGAGCGATTTTCAATTCCCTTATGGCCTTTTCTCGGTTTTGTTTTAGTTTTTCAGATGAGTTTTCTTTTTTTTTCTCTACTGGTTTGACGGGGTTTCACTATTTTTTCCTTTTCTTTCACTAGATCATTGGTCATGTGTTGAAACTTCTAAGTCTCTTTAGCTTATTAACAGGTTGCTGATAGCCTATTTTGTGGTTTGGATGGCCGGCTGAGGATAGCCTAACTGGGTTCATCTACAAATCATGCATCGTTGTGTTTGTTTTTCCTTCGCCTTGGTGTTGACAGTTTGTTTTACCATGAACGAGAAATAACTCAGAAGAAAATTGACTTAACTTCTCTGTTTCTTATAAGTACATCTTAGCAACGTTATCTCTTACAACATATTTCAATGCTTCCATGTAAAAACCATATTTAAATATATTTAGCTACTAAATATAAGACTAAAAAACACCTTATTATACATCACTAGTGGCTGGGACGCGCCCCGGGCGCGTCTCTTGAGGTGGTCTGGTGCGCATCTATCTTGCTTTACGGTCTGCTCTAATTCTTGATGCCACTTATGTACGGTTATTTGAATATAGGTGAATATGCTATCTTTGCTAACTTTAGCTTTCAGAGGAGTTCCAGAATTTATTACCATCTTGCTATTATGAGGATCGCAAGTGCTTAGACGTGAGTGTTTTTCATTCCAATTCCATAGAACTGGTGCTTGAATCTGGTGCAAACATATAAGATAGAACATATAAGAGTAAGTGAGACTAATAACCACAATACTCAAAGATGTTTCATCACAACATATTTGATCAGACCAAACTTTTTAACTATCAAAATTTTGGGAGCTGGTGAACTGGAGTGAATTGTTTTTTACTGTTAACAAAGAGAAAAGAAATATTTCATTCCACATTTATCTAACCAAACAAATCTGCATGTGCCATAATTAGCCATATATTTCTACATATCTACCTTGATAACGGCCCAAGGACACACAGTACCACAAGATAGTTTAGTCTAAATTTACAAAAAGAGAATTGGAAACTATGCAAGGAGCATTTGCTTTCTATATACTACAGCGATGGAAGAGATTTTCATACAATTTGGAGCACTTGTTAATAACAGCAGCAGATTAAATAGTCGATCTCACATCTCACATGCATGTTGCTTGGTTTTTCATCAAACGTCTCGTTGACATCACAAATCACAAATAACAAAAAACAGTGAGAGAAAGATGGGTTTAGTCGTAACGAATGTAGAGATCAAAATCCATCACAAAAAAGAGAGGAACCTATTAAATGAATTGTAGCCGCACAGGTCATTCATCCTAAATCTATGCCAGTTCAAGATAAAAGAATCAAAAATACCTTGTGATAAAGCTAAATTATATGTGTAGGGAACGAGGAATTAATGAAAATCAGGATACGTCAACCATATCTACCTTGTCGAGAGCGAAAGATGTATAATATGAGAGAAGCCCACGGTTTCTCGACAGCACATGGCACGAGTCAATCCAGACCTTCTGAGAAAAGATAGGGTTGGGAAAGAAGAAAAATACAAGCCTATTAACTTTGAAAAATCAAGTCCTTCTACATCAGTTCAAGTAGTTAAGACTTAAGAGTGAGAAGAGGCTAAATAAAAGTACTGATATAAGGTACTTAACTCGAAAAAGAGAATGATGGTTCAAGTTAGGTTGCTGCACAAGATACTGTTTTAACCAGGAAATTTATCGACATAAGAAGTGTCAAGATACCTTTTCAGAGATAGAAGAGCAGAATTCTTCCCAGAACCTCCTGAAGTCTGACTCGGTTCATCCCAGCGCAACAATTACAAGAGAAAGAATATTGAAAATAAGATTATAAACTGTAAACCATATAACTTCTGCAGAAGAATTTCATCAGTCACTTCAAATAGCAGAATCAAATTTCTCAGCCCTCAACAGTATTTGAAATGAAGGACTGCAATGTTTCTTTCATTGTTTGAAGGCATAATTCATGCACAAAATCAAAAAATGTGTGAGCGTGGCACTATTCATGTACACACATGTTACCTCCAAAGCTTAAATAAAGGTTTATCTAACAGGTAAAAGATTGAACTATTATATCACCTATATGCTCTGCACGTCCTAATCTTGTCCCTTTTTCACATAGTAAATGATCAGACTATTCATCTCTTACCAATAGATTATCTAGTGGTCATTCGGTAAGGAATCAGACTGGCTGGAACTAAAGAGTACTGAAAGTGTGAAGTAATTCGTCTTTTTTGGTAGTTTAGTGGTGTCTAACAGACAACAGAGCAATGGAAAGGTTAAAAAAATGGTAATAGAGAATGTCCGTTTCCTGACCAAGAAATAACACATATATGCTACTGAATTAAAATAAATTAGACATATAGATCAGAAGGGGGAGCTCACATGGGGATGTGCAACCTGCAGTGGGAGGTGCTGTAGAAAGGAGCACCCTGCATCCAACCACAAGGTCGTTTTATACAAATTCATGGCCCATGAATCCGCTACTGAGCCAAGTTCAAAACCCTAGAAATTAAGGGATGGGGAGAGGAGGAAGACCATATCGTCAAGAAGGCTGCTGCGTGATGGAGAGACGGAGGGTAGCAATAGCGCGAGCAAGCCGTGGATCTCCGACTGAAAGCCTCGAGCAGGCTACTCCGGACTCGCCGCCCATGTCGAGTTCGAGCAACCGCCGTTGATATGGAGGTTGGTGGTATAGAGGCCGCGTCGTTTCACACAAGCTCGGTGGGTGACCTGTGCTTCTCCTCTTGACAATGGCGCCACCTCAGACTCCAGGGAGTCTTCACCATGAGCAAGCCTGCGGCTGTAGGACGTGCCTACCTCGCCTTCACCCGGCGGCCGCCAATTTAAGATCCATCTCAACGCCGACAACGGCGCCTGGACCTTCTCGTCGCCTTCGTCGCCTGGTCCTGGGAAAAGATAGCAACAAAGTCATTAAAAATGGAAGGTATTGCACTCTAAAACAAGAACATGATTAAGGAAGAACAAAGTTCCTCTGTAGGTCGAGCTACATGGAACCTCTTATCTTCAGCCCTTCAACATTGCTTTGAGATCCGTACTCTCCAACTAACTTAAAACAAGAATATTTCTCTTTTTTATTTCTCTCAAATGAAACAACGTATAGACTTCAAATTTTGCAGATCAAACAAACTTTACAACTTCAATGTGTGAAAAAACTTTCAGATTTTTTGGACCAACCAAAATATACAAAATGAAGATTTTTTGATTAAAAAAATAATTTTTAGCATTTAAAATGCATGCAAAAATATGAAAGTTTTTTCCCACATAGTAATTAGAATATTTGATTGTCCTGCAAAGTTTGAAGTTTATACGTTGTTTCGTTTGAGAGAAACAAAAATAACAAATGTGCTTGCACGGATCACGATGCGAAAATGGATGGCTAATATAAGGGGTACCACGTAGCTCGAGCTACACAAAAACACACTCGGAAGGAAGAAGTGCATTAGTTTCAGAGCGTAATGAAAGAAACATATTCTAATAAAGCATGGCAGGAATGCATTAGCTTCAGATGATAATGACAGCAAACCGTTCTACTGCGAGTTGAAAGAAATCATGTATTGGCTAATTCCGATGAAGATCAACAAAATTAGCTTCAACTGGCAGCAGAACTACAGATGTGATCACTGATGCTTACTGGATGTAGTTGTGGTTTCAGAAGTAGCAAGAGTGCATTAGCTTCTGAAACCACAACTACAGCCCATAAGTATTAGTGATCACATCTAAAGCTAATACCAATATACCTTTATCCCACATAGGCAGTATGTTATCTTTGTCTCTTTTAAATGCTAATGCAAACCAGGTGATTTCAATTGTATACAAATTAAGTGCTTGCAGAAAATAAGAATGTCACTCTGCCACACAACTGCTTGGAGATGATTAAGAATGGATGGCAAGCATATGGAGGCCAGTGCATTACAAACAGACAGGACATGCGTAGTACATTGTTGAACAAGGGAGAATTTACAACAATGAAATATGGACAGGATGAGATATCCAAATACAACAGACTGGCTCCATATAAATGTGCAATACCTGAAGAAAATGGAGTGCCTTTGTATCTTCATCAAGGATCCAATCATTGTGCTGCAATGTCTAGTGCAAAACATCCAATTAATACCCTGTTCTTATTACGTGGATTTCAGGATATACATGATAACAATACATTTATTTTCTATATACTTTGATGGTTTAATGTAGATAAACTTAAGAAGGTGAAAGTTAATTACATCAAAGCAGTTTGTCATACAAATGTCATTTGAATCCTACCGAACCAACCTATAGAAACGTCACCTCCCCCGTATAATGCATCACACGCATCTCCAGCTCGAGTGTTTGACTACAGCAGTTCTTTCGTTTTTTCCTTCTCAACTATCGCCTGATCAATCAACGTTCAAACACGTTTCTTAGGGACCACAAAGACCAGCCAACCGTTCCAAAAACACTATGAATCCTATCTTTACAGTCTTACATAAAGTGCAGGACACCATGAGTACACTACACACTCGATCACTCAACAGAAAACCGAGTGAGACAAGTCGTGACGGCATATAAGAAATCCATTAAAAAGGATCATACTATCATGTACACCAAAACGGATTGATCACCCTTCTCAAACATGATAATCACTTCTAAATTATACAATTGTAGTTGGAAAGCAACCTCACTTTTAAGATTCTAGCAGCTGGAAATTAAAGAGCAATCATTATAGTAGAACATAATAGTTAAACTTGACAGACTTTGTACACTACTTTAGTTGTAAGCTACTTTTCTTCAGCAAACAGTTATAAAGTTGCCACAACAAGGGAATATGAGAGGAAGCTGCACCTCACTGAAACCGATTCTGAACTTCTTAGGCTCATCAACGTATTTATTCTTGAACTTATTGTACCTTCACAAACAAAGAACAATGGCATCACCATGTCAAACTTAGGACGAAACAAAGGAAGGGATAGCATTGATAAATAATTATTTGAAGGAAATTAGAACTTGCAAGCATACCACTATTTGTTTAGAAATGATGCTTTGTTGCTGGAATGGAATTTATTTTTCTCTAGATGTTGATGGCTTGGGTACTCAAATGGTGGGAAGATTTAGGCACCAATCCAATAGGCAAGCTCCCAGTAGTATATGTGTGAGGAGATGAGCTCAGGTCTGAAATTTTATAGGTACTGAACAACAATAAATAGTCACTTGTGCACACTTTCGCGGATGCGGCGGAGCGGCTCGCCGACCGGCGTCTGCATCTACCAGCTGCGCCGGTGATCGCCATCGTGTCAAATAGAACACAAAATCCTAGTCTTGATTTTATTTATGTATTTATGTAATGTGCCGAATGAAGACCGTATAGTTGGGATTTTATTTAAGTTTTATGTAAGTTTTAATTTATGTGTATGTTGTTATATTTATTTTAATTTTTTGTTTAAATCTTAATTTTTGTTTGCAAAGGTCATGTCTGCCCTAAAATGGAGGGAGCCGTTGAATGCACCCGACACTGACTAAAGCTGTTAGAATTTAGTTAACCTGACCTTCAGACTTCTTCATGGGGTGGTGACGATTAAGAACCAAGTCTTCGGTTGGACTATTCCTCGTAGATATATACTGGGGACATAGGAACGCTCTGTCGCTACTGTAACGTGTTCATGCGTTGGGAACCACGATGATACTAATTCAATGATAATAGAATGGAGTATACTACTACCTATGTTCATTAGTATAAGACGTTGCCTGGGTATCGGAACAAATCGTTGGATTTCGGGGCGGACGAGGTCAAACACTGAGTAACACAAATTCGAGGGTGCCGCATCAAACACTGGTTGGGTAAGTCGGTCATAGAGCGTAAGCTATCTTTAGAGGGAAAACTCCACCAAGGATTTGATTTGCTGATCACGCATAGCCAAGGTCATTCATAGACTTGGTGAACAACTAATGTTTCGTCCTCGCTCACGCCTTAGTCGTCTGCTTCCGAGTGCCTAAAAGCAGCCGCAAGTGTCTCCTCTTCATTTGCGGCTACCCATTCTTAAGTCGGTCACATACTCGGGACTGCAAGCACGGAGGGAGCTCGACGGCTCCTCGGTAAGGCGTGGTAGTGAACGCCGGCCGCAAGTCGCTTCCGTCGAGGCACTGCCATGGCGTAACACTGAACCATTGCCTCCAGACCAACGAGGCATGGGGAAAAATCACCAAAATTCTTATTCTTCGGGTCAGCCGCTGCAAGGTCTCGTTCCGGGAAGACCTAATTTGTAGCCTTGTTCCGTCACTTTGCCAGGACGGAGATCCACCTTCGGACCCATCATCATCAACCTTGCTGCCCCATGACGATGTGTGAGTAGTTCTACTTAGACTATGAATCCATGGTATAGTATGAACTGCTTGAGGACAAAGACATGTTGAAACCGTTGGACTTTACTTTTTGTTTTGAACTATTATTTTCTTCAACTTTAATGACTATATTTGTTATCCATATAATTGTTTTTAAATTTGCGTCAAACTTCGAAGAAGGAAACTTCAACCCGCACATAGGTGATTTTATGTGCTCTCTTTGGAATTGTCTCGTTTGCATCAAATTTAGAAAATGGCGTAGACTTGTAGTAGGCAAGAGTGAGGGACACCAAAACAAAGAGGGAAGAAAGAGGCCAATTAGTTAATTTGTAGGAACCTTTGACGGCAACGAAAGCCTATACAAGAAAGATTCTAATTTAAGGATAACCGGCGCACGATCTTTGTTTCTTTCTATGTTGCCATAAAGACTGGATGAGGAGTGGTTATATATTAATTGATTATTAAAAATGGAATTTGGAAGTGTGTGTTGTCGCATGAAGTCGTGCGTTGCACCTACGTGCCAACTAGTGAAGAGATATGTTCAAGAACAAAACTAGTGAATAGATGGTGGCCAAGTTGCTGCTTATTTTTTATTTGTCGCTGATTACCGATGAGATAATTAATATTCAAAAATCAGAATGTACATTATTATGAAACAAAGGGAGTACGCGCTAACTAGTGAATAGGTCTGTTCAAAACAAAAACAAAAACAAAAACAAAAACAAAAACAAAAACTGGTGAGTACATGGTGACCAAGTCGTTGCTTAGTCGAATCGCAAAAAAAGAAAGTCGTTGCTTAGTCTGTTAGGGGTGTAACATGGTTCCGCAACCAGTTGGCAAGTTGTACGGAAAACTGCCTAGAATAAGGTTATCTTACCTATATATGAGAGATCTAAGAACGATAGCTGCAGCAGCAGTGCGTGCTGGGGTCTGAACAATAGCTTCCCCCGACCCCTCAGGCCCCATGGCGAGCATGGACGTCGAGCGAAGCAGCCCGGCGCCGCCGTCCTGCAGGCAGGCGGGGCTTGAGACCGTAAAAAAGTGGCAGCGGATTCCATGCAGCATGAGGAGGGCTTGGCCGGCCGTCTGCGTTGTGGCCGCGACCCTGCTCGCAGTCCTCGTGCTCTCCGCCGCCCGGGATGGCTATGGCTTGCCGATTGTACCCAGCAGCTGGCTCTCAGTAGAAGGTACGCACGTACTGCCATGGCCCCCCTCGAAGGATTCTTGACATATCGGCCTCGCACCCGAAGTGCACGAGGTACTTATTATTTCCCTGGTACGAGTAATCAAAATCCTCCTTTAGCCGCCATCCATCTACAATGTTATCAAATAGGGCGCTAGGCGATGGCCGGTCCAGGGAATACACCAGCATGACCACTGACCAAGGGTGCGCCTGTTGCTGCAGTACACCGTCCTCCTCAAGGTCCACCTCCGCAAGCTCTACCTCGCCCTCAGAATCTTCTCCTTCCCTGAAGTCCTCTGGCCCTTCAACCTCCCACTCGGCGCGATGCCGGGTCGTCGACGGCGCCGCCGCCTCGTCCGCCGTCTTCATCTTCGTCCAGATCCTCAACGATTGCATCTGCGGGTTGATCCGCCCAGCAGCCACAGCTCCCCCACAGTATGAGCATGATCCGTTGTTAATTGAGGCCTATGATGGTATGAGGAAAGTGTCGGACTATAAGTTGGATAAGATGAGGATATGGGTACGAATTCTTGATGTGCCCATGAACTGGAGGACCGATGCAGTGGTGAAAGCATTATGTGTTAATCTGGGAACGATCTTGCAAGCGGAGCTCAATGAGAAGGCTGGTAACTATGTTCGGGTCAGGGTGGAGATCCCGGTGTACCGTCCGCTGGAAACTTCAGTAGCTATGTTCGCCAAGCTACAGGGTACAAGAACTAAGATGGAGTTTGAGATTCAGTACGAGAAGCTGCCTCATTTTTGTTATACATGTGGATATCTTGGACACCAAGAGAAGTCTTGTGGTAGGAAACGCAAAGGAGGTTTGCCAACTGGCAAATACAGTGGCAAGTTGCGCTGCTCACCACCACGTCGCTTTGGTCGGCAGTCCGGTACGGTGAGGGCGAAGACGAACCCAACGGTATTTCGGGGGCTTGATTTCTCGTCCGAGAGCACGGCATCATCGGCCCGTGGACGCGGCAGCAAAGGGGCGCGACGAACGGAAGGCGGCTCGGTTCGGCGTCAGCAACAGGCGGAGGAGCATAGCACTGGGAACCCTGCGGTGGACGAGCTACTGGCTGCAAAATGGAGGCTATGTCTGGGGTAGTAAGGACGTGTTGAAGGAGCCACATGCAGCTACAGTGGGAGATGGTGCTAGCCACGGACTCGACACATCGGGTGTTCAGAGCTCCAACCACTCTGAACCAAGGAGTTCTGACATGATACCAGCCATGCGCAGTCTTTCACATGAAATCACCATGGCTAACGCTGATCTCTCTGATGATGTATCAACCCTGGGCAAGCGTGCAGCCGTTGGAGACCATAGTACTTCTTCTGTTCAGGAGGCGGGAGATCTAGCTTTGGTGCCATATGATAATAAGGCCACTTTGGCCGATCGTGTGCTTTCAGGTACCCCAAAAAAGCGTAGAACGTCGGGAACTCGGGAGGTGCAGCAGACCCAGCTTGAGGGCGAGGTGGCTGACCAGGAGATGGTGGACCGGACCAACAACTTGGAGGCTGTCGGCACAGGGGCCGCCGACGAACTGACGGGGCCGGCGGAGCCCCGCCAGAGCAATGAATCTCCTCAGTTGGAACTGCCGAGGGGTGGGAACTCTCGGACAGTTCGTGACCTTGTGAGTCTAGTGCAGGCTCACTCCCGAGTATCGTTTTTCTTTGTGAGACTAGGCAGTCTAAGAATAAAATGAAACGTCTTCGTGCTAGGGTTACGTTTGAGAGGTTTTGATGCTTTTGATTGTGTCGGTCGTAGTGGTGGTCTTGCTTTGTATTGGCATGAGTCTTTGAGTCTTGATGTAAAAGAAATAAATGAACGATATATTGATGCGTATGTAACTGGTACGGCGGGTGAGCCACCCTGGAGGCTTACTCTGTGTCACGGCGAGCCACGGACGGAGGACCGCCATCGCATGTGGTCCCTTCTCCGTGATCTTCACCAAAAGGCCAACATGCCGTGGGTCGCTGTGGGAGATTTTAACGGCTATGTGGAGTTTTGAGCACTTCTCCGACACACCGCGCCAGCAGGTCAGATGCTTGATTTCAGAGATGTTCTTGAGGTTTGTGGTTTGGGCGACCTTGGTTTTGCAGGTCTACCGTATACTTTTGATAATCATCGAGGGGGACGGGCTAATGTAAAGGTCCGCCTCGACCGCGCTGTGGCCAACAACATGTGGAGAGATGTCTTCGCTCATGCTAGGGTGGAGCACCTGGTGGCGCCCAGCTCCGACCACTTGCCCATCTTGCTTCGATGCGCGCTCGAGGAGACGAGCCAGGCAACAGGCAGGAGATGCAGACAGTATGAGGTAATGTGGGAACGGGACCCATCCCTGCCCGAGGTAATTATGAACACATGGACTGAGTTGGGTGCTATGCTGAATCTTGGTGATATTGCTTCCGGTTTGGGTAACCTGATGAAAAAACTGCAAGACTGGAGCCGCAAAAAATTTGGTAATGTGATTAAGGAAATTAACAAATCTCGCTCCCGCTTGGAGGAGCTTATGTCGATGAATGCAGATAGGAAGGACATACGGGAGGAGACCGACCGTATGAACGAGTTGCTATACAGAGAGGAGATGTTGTGGATGCAGCGGTCTCGTATTGCATGGCTGAGGGAAGGCGACCGCAACACTCAGTTTTTTCACCGGAAAGCGGTGTGGCGTGCGCGGAAAAATCGTATTAAGGCACTCATTGATGAGGCAGGGGTCACGTACAGGGACCATGGTTCCATGGCGGCTATGGCCACGGCCTACTTTTCTAAGCTTTTTACTGCTGATTCTTCTCTGTGCGGATCCAGTTATAGATTTGATACAGACTCGTGTGACTGACAGTATGAATGATGGCCTGTGCGCAGATTTTTCAGACAAGGAAATAGCTGATGCTCTCTTCCAGATTGGACCACTCAAGGCGCCAGGGCCGGATGGGTTCCCAGCCCGCTTCTTCCAGAGAAACTGGGCAGTTATGAGAGAACAGGTTATGGCAGGAGTGCGGGAATTTTTTCGTACAGGGATCATGCCTGAGGGGGTAAATGACACTTCCATTGTTCTCATCCCGAAGGTGGATAACCCGGAGAGGCTAACTGAGTTTCGTCCAATAAGCCTATGCAATGTCATATATAAGGTGGTGTCAAAGTGTTTGGTGAATCGACTCAGACCTATTTTGGATAATATTATCTCACCTCAACAAAGTGCCTTTGTCCCTGGAAGGATGATTACAGATAATGCACTAATTGCCTTTGAGTGTTTCCACTTTATTCAGCAGGAGAAGGACCCTAGCAAGAGCTTTTGTGCATATAAGCTGGATTTATCAAAAGCTTATGACAGGGTAGACTGGATCTTCTTGGAGCGAATGATGAAAAAGATGGGCTTCGCTCGCCGGTGGGTGGACTGGATTATGAGTTGCGTCACATCGGTGAGATACACAGTGAAATTCAATGGAACCCTCTTGGAATCATTTGCACCGTCGCGCGGGCTACGGCAAGGTGATCCTTTGTCCCCGTTTTTGTTCCTGTTTGTGGCTGATGGTCTATCTGCGTTGTTGAAAGATGGAGAGCAAAGAGGAGATTATACCCCACTAAAAATATGTCGAAGAGCGCCGGGCATGTCTCACTTATTATTCGCAGATGATACGTTGCTCTTCTTCAAGGCAGAGGCGGACCAAGCTAAAAAGGTCCAACAAGTGCTAAATACATATGCAAAGGCCACTGGACAGTATATTAATCCGTCTAAATGTAGTGCCCTGTTTGGCACTTCGTGTCCAGCCATGATGCAAGACGTGGTGAGAGATATTCTCCATATTGGTACTGTTACTTTTGAGGAAAAGTACCTAGGCCTTCCAACGCCTGAGGGTCGCATGTCGCGAGGTAAATTTCAGAATCTACAGTCCCGGTTGTTGAAAAGGATCATTGCGTGGGGCGACACCCTCTCTCTGGCTGGCAAGGAGACTATGATCAAGGCAGTAGCTCAGGCCATCCCTACGTATATTATGAGCGTTTTTAAATTACCTATGTCTGTATGTGATGATCTGAACAGAATGGTTCGGAATTTTTGGTGGGGGGCATCGGAAGGCAAGCGGAAAACACATTGGATAGCATGGCCAAGGATACAAGCTCAGAAAAGCAAGGGTGGTTTGGGGTTCAGAGATTTCCGCCTCTTCAACCAGGCGCCCTAGCGAGACAGGCTTGGCGCTTGCTAACTAACCCCACCAGCTTGTGCGCAGGTTCTCAAGGCACGATACTATCACGACGGGCGCCCAAGATACGGTATTCTCGGGAATGCATCTCCGACTTGGCAGGCGATTCAGCACGGCCTCGAGCTCTTGAAAAAGGGCATCATATGGCGCGTCGGGGGCGGGCAGGACATCCGCATTTGGCGAGACCGGTGGTTGCCTAGGGAGCCATCACGCCAACCCATCTCCCTGCAGGGTACGTGCCGCCTAAGGAGGGTGGCGGAGCTCCTGGATGGCGAGGGGTCCTGGCGCATGGACCTGCTCCGTCGCTACTTCCTCCCTGCGGATGTCGAGGTCATCACCAGTATCCGTACGTCGACCCGCGTCACCGAGGATATTATTGCATGGGCACCGGAGAGGAACGGTATCTTCACCGTTCGGTCCGCCTACCGCCTGGCCATGGACGAGCGCGAGCGTCCTTCGGCTTCCGCCATGAGCAGGGCACCGGATGGTCGTCGCGCCATCTGGAAGATCATATGGGGGTGCCCTGCTCCTCCTAAGGTACGCGTGTTCGCTTGGAGAGTCGTCACCAACTCACTTGCTACTTGGGCCAATAAAGCCTCACGACACCTTGAGCTTACTGACATTTGCCCCCTGTGTGGTGTTGAACGCGAGGATGGATTCCATGCGCTTTGCAGGTGTCCCCTGGCAAGAGAGCTCTGGCGAGTTATGGCCTTGGACTGGAACATCCCCAAGGTGGAGGCCATCGTCAACACTGGCCCAGAGTGGATCTTTTCACTGCTGGACCCCTTGGATGAGACGGCGAGACTGGTGGTGCTCATGACCATGTGGAGAGTATGGCATGTCCGGAATGAGATCACACACGACAAGGCGCCGCCCACTGCCGAAGCCTCTCAACGCTTTTTGCACGGATACATCAACTCACTCCTGTGCATACAGCAACATCCTGATGGTAACCTAGAGAAAGGGAAGATGGTGGTCCTGCCTTCACCACCACGCGCTCCAGAAAGTACGGCGCCCAAGGTGCGCGCAGACACTGGTACCGCCCAGCCGGGCTGGGTTAAGTTGAACACGGATGGGAGCTACATAGCGCCACAGGTGCAGCGGAGGAGGTATGATCCTGCGGGATGACAGAGGCGAGATCATCTACAGCGCATGTAGGAGCTACGACGTGCGACAACGCTTTAGAGGCGGAGCTAGCAGCGTGCAGAGAAGGCTTGAGCTGGCCTTGCACCGATCTAACCTACCTATTCTGGTTGAGTTGGATAGCGGAGGCGGTGTCGATGATTACATCACGCGAGATGGATAGATCGTCACATCGTGCACTTATAGAGGAGATTCGAGGTTGGCTGGAAGCGATGCTAGGGAGATCTCTTTACTCTTTGTAGCCGTCTGCAGAACGGGATTAGTCATGAGCTGGCCGCCTATGGCCAGAGAACTCCAAGACAGCAGTCTGGCTTACTGCGGAATGGATTTTGTTGTAAACCGGGCTCTCGCTGAGAAGCCTCCTTGAGTAATGGAACTCCTTTTTTCCCCGCAAAAAAAAAAGGTACGCACGTAAGACGAGATATAGTTGGATATCGAATTGCTTGATTTCTGGTCCTGTGCATGCAGCTAAGTCACAAATTACCATGGCGGTGCACGAATATTTCTCATTCACGTGAATCCTGTTATACGGCTTAATTTTCCGTGTTCGATCGATGGAGAGAAATTGAAATTATTAGAAGTATGTACATTGTTTCTGTAGATAATGATGGTCGGTTGTCTGAATGCAGCATTGTCTTGACCACGACATCGCTGAATTGTACGTTAGCTATGGGCATCCAAATAAAACTTTGCAGGTCAATATACTATTATACTTCAGTGTGTCAAAATTAGGTCTATTGAGCGCTGAATTTTCCTTGACCACGACATCGCCGAATCATACGTTAGCCATGGGTATCTGTTTTTGCGATCCGTGAGTGAACATTTTTTGTTTGTTCTCCCAAATAAAACTTTGGAACTAAAACTTTGCAGATCAACAATCTATTGCAACTTCAATGTTTGAAAAGAAAATTTATCTTGACCACGAGATTGCATGATCATCCGTTTTTGTGACCCGTGCATTAACATTTCTTTCTTCTCCCAAATAAAACTATATATGCAACTAAAACTTTACAGGGCAACAATATATTGCACGTTCGTTTGAAAAATAATTCTTGATTTTTTGGTGTGCACAAAAACTTTAAATAATAGAATTTATGTGTAAAATACTCATTTTAGATATCTATGGTGCACCAAGAAAAATCTAGGGTTATTTTCTAAGCATTGAAGCTCCAATATATTGTTAACAAGCTTGAGCTTTTGTATGTTTTGTCGTATGAGAAGAAAAACCAAAATTTAAGCATGGATCTCAACACAAAAATCGATGGTTTGGATAAGGGTGTGTACGTATTATGGTGCTCAATCACAAATTTAAGCTCCTGATAGATCCCTGGCTGCTGCTATGGTGAATGACATTAAGCAATTACTGAGCTCTAGAACACATGAAATAAAGGTCGTAGGACGTGCCCAGAACAAAGCTAGCCATGTCCTAGCTCGCATGGGCCGATCTCTCCCTAAAGCAGCTGTCTGGTTGCGTTGTGCGCCTGAGGTAGTTGAGACTCTATGTCAACTTGAGTGTAATAACTCTATTTAAATAATGATATTGTTCCTCTCGCAAAAAAATCACACATTTTCCTATCAATTTTTAAAATTTTGGAATACGAACTTGCTAATAAAATGTCTTTATAATTTTCTCTAGATGTACCTCCGTCCAACCTCACCACCGACCAGCTCCTGGACGGTCTGCTCACCGCGGAATTTGGCTCGCGCTCATGCCGGAGCCGGTACGAGTTGGCCAGCTACCATGACAAGAAGAAGAAGAAGAAGAAGCACACATCACATAAACCATCCCCCTACTTGCTGGCCAAGCTCCGAAGTCACGAAGCGCTCCAAAAGCAATGCGGCCCCGGCACGGCCCCGTACAGGGCGGCGATCCGGCAGCTCAAGTCTGGAAATGGCATCGTCACAGCCGACAGTGAAAACTGCCGCTACCTGGTCCCCATAAGCTATCGAGGCCTCGGGAACCGGATGCTGTCCACAGTGTCAGCCTTCCTCTACGCTGTGCTCACCGAGCGCACCCTCCTCGTCCAGCACGACATGGCCGCCCTCTTCTGCGAACCTTTCCCGGGGACCACGTGGCTGCTCCCGTCCTCAGGCTGGTTGGGTGGTGGCTTCCCGCTTGGAAACCTCAAGAAATACGGCAAGGACTCCAAGGAGAGCCTCGGCAACATGCTCAAGGCCAATGTGGTATCCGTGGGCGACAATGGGAACGCGTCGTGGTCGGACGGAGTACACCGGCCACCGTACGTCTACCTACACCTGGATGGCGGCTACGGTTTCTACGACAAGCTCTTCTACGGCGACGAGCAGCAGCGGCTCATCCGCGGCGCGCCGTGGCTGCTGATGAGGACAGACAGCTACCTCGTCCCCGGGCTCTTCCTCATCCCATCTTTCCGGGACGAGCTGGAGCGGATGTTCCCGGACAAGGACGTCGCGTTCCACCACCTCGGTCGGTACCTATTCCACCCGGCCAACGACGTGTGGCGCGCGGTCACGAGATACTACGACGCCCACCTCGCGGGCGCCGGGCAGCGCGTCGGCATACAGATACGGGTTTTCACACAGAATAAACCCTTGCGGAAGGTCCTGGACCAGGTCCTCTCGTGCGTCCGCAGGGAGAAGCTGCTTCTCCCGTCCATACAGATGAACAACGCGTCTGTGCTGGTCACCTCTCTGAGCTCGTGGTACTACGAGAGGATCAAGGCCGAGTATGGCGGCAGCCGGGTGCACCAGCCGAGCCACGAGGGGTGGCAGAAGATGCGGGATGCCTCGCAGGACAGGAAGGCGTTGAGCGAGATGTACCTGCTCAGCACCTGCGACGTCCTCGTCACCACCGGGTTTTCCACCTTCGGCTACGTCGCGCAGGGGCTCGGCGGGATACTGCCATGGATCATGCCCGCCACGCCCTTCTGGTCCACCGAAACGGGGGTGGTACCAGACCCGCCGTGCATGCGAGCCATGTCCGTCGAGCCTTGCTTCCACTCGCCGTCCAACTACGACTGTGCGGCCAGGAAGGATGTGGACGTGGGGACACTTGTACCCTACATCCGGCATTGTGAGGATGCAAGCTGGGGGATTAAGATTGCCAACGAAAGCAGCCACCGGTAGCTTAAATACCACCATACACGGAAGCATACGTAATATTATCAGTCTGATTATATTTATATATACTACTCCCTCCATCCCAAAATACAAGGCACAAGCTATATATGGACGAAGGCTCCCATAAAACATCATTATCAAATTAACTGATAACCTGGTAATGTGAGCATACTTCTCTATCGCTAGCTTGTAATTTGTACCGAGCCAGTGACCTAATAAGTTGATTTTGTTATCTAGTAAATAGCATAAAACTACTACTTTACAGGCTAAGGTTTCAAAAAACTATCGATTTTTAATTTTTCTCAGACAACTACCAAATGGGTGGTCGGCTATTTAAAAAACAACCCAAATGACCATTGTTTAAAAATTAAACCTGTTTATGACAGGTCGGGCCCGCACCTAAACAATCTGTCTCTTTGACCGTTAACTAACATGTGAGGCCCACATGTCAGTGTCTCACTACTGCACGATGCTGCTAACGCGACATTACGATCAAAGACCCTTTCCACCCGTGCGTTGCAACGGGAAAATATATATATCATATGCCCAACCTAATAAATATGGCTCGAGGATCCCTCCCTCGGCACACACATGTCCACGTCATCACTTATCCTCCTTTCCGCCCTCATTGATGATGCCCACGGTGTTCAACGTGATCAATCCCAACACAATGCACTTGGCCGCCACATGACACACCTTACCGTTATCAACACCGTGTCCTAGCCTCAAATCTCCGTTCTCTCCTTGGCTTGGCTTCTCCTTCATTCCTCCTCCTATTGACATTAACAAAACCAAATTCCAAATCACTCGTCCACCCAATTTGACCCTTCTCGGCATCCGACCGATTGGCAACGAAGCACAGGCGCTCAGCCGCTCATATTTCCACAGTGAAAGAAGAGACTTCATGGTTCAACAGACCCGAGATGTCTTGAACATAGCATAAAACAAGCTAAGCATATGTTCTTACCAACACCAAGCAGAGGATATAATTTATAGCTACCAAGAGTAAGTGAGACTAATAACCACAATACTCAAAGATGTTTCATCACAACATATTTGATCAGACCATTTTAACTATCAAAATTTTGGGAGCTGGTGAACTGGAGTGAATTGTTTTTACTGTTAACAAAGAGAAAAAATATTTCATTCCACATTTATCTATAAACAAATCTGCATGTGCCATAATTAGCCATATATTTCTACATATCTACCTTGATAACGGCCCAGGACACACAGTACCACAAGATAGTTTAGTCTAAATTTACAAAAGAGAATTGGAAACTATGCAAGGAGCATTTGCTTTCTATACTACAGCGATGGAAGAGATTTTCATACAATTTGGAGCACTTGTTAATAACAGCAGCAGATTAAATAGTCGATCTCACATCTCACATGCATGTTGCTTGGTTTTTCATCAAGCGTCTCATTGACATCACAAATCACAAATAACAAAAAACAGTGAGAGAAAGATGGGTTTAGTAAATAGCAATGTAGAGATCAAAATCCATCACAAAAGAGGAACCTATTAAATGAATTGTAGCCGCTTTGGGTCATTCATCCTAAATCTATGCCAGTTCAAGATAAAAGAATCAAAAATACCTTGATAAAGCTAAATTATATGTGTAGGGCGAGGAATTAATGAAAATCAGGATAAAACCATATCTACCTTGTCGAGAGCGAAAGATGTATAATAGAGAGAAGCCCACGGTTTCTCGACAGCACATCAACGAGTCAATCCAGACCTTCTGAGAAAAGATAGGGTTGGGAAAGAAGAAAAATACAAGCCTATTAACTTTGAAAAATCAAGTCCTTCTACATCAGTTCAAGTAGTTAAGACTTAAGAGTGAGAAGAGGCTAAATAAAAGTACTGATATAAGGTACTTAACTCGAAAAAAGAGAATGATGGTTCAAGTTAGGTTGCTGCACAAGATACTGTTTTAACCAGAAATTTATCGACATAAGTGTCAAGATACCTTTTCAGAGATAGAAGAGCAGAATTCTTCCCAGAACCTCCTGAAGTCTGACTCGGTTCATCCCAGCGCAACAATTACAAGAGAAAGAATATTGAAAATAAGATTATAAACTGTAAACCATATAACTTCTGCAGAAGAATTTCATCAGTCACTTCAAATAGCAGAATCAAATTTCTCAGCCCTCAACAGTATTTGAAATGAAGGACTGCAATGTTTCTTTCATTGTTTGAAGGCATAATTCATGCACAAAATCAAAAATGTGTGAGCGTGGCACTATTCATGTACACACATGTTACCTCAAAAGCTTAAATAAAGGTTTATCTAACAGGTAAAAGATTGAACTATTATATCACCTATATGCTCTGCGTCCTAATCTTGTCTTTTTTTTCATAGTAAATGATCAGACTATTCATCTCTTACCAATAGATTATCTAGTGGTCATTCGGTAAGAGAATCAGACTGGCTGGAACTAAAGAGTACTGAAAGTGTGAAGTAATTCGTCTTTTTTGGTAGTTTAGTGGTGTCTAACAGACAACAGAGCAATGGAAAGGTTAAAAAAATGGTAATAGAGAATGTCCGTTTCCTGACCAAGAAATAACACATATATGCTACTGAATTAAAATAAATTAGACATATAGATCAGAAGGGGAGCTCACATGGGGATGTGCAACCTGCAGTGGGAGTGCTGTAGAAAGGAGCACCCCATCCAACCACAAGGTCGTTTTATACAAATTCATGGCCCATGAATCCTGCTGAGCCAAGTTCAAAACCCTAGAAATTAAGGGATGGGGAGAGGAGGAAGACCATATCGTCAAGAAGGCTGCTGCGTGAAGGCGGAGGTAGCAATAGCATGAGCAAGCCGTGGATCTCCGACTGAAAGCCTCGAGCAGGCTACTCGGACTACGCCGCCATGTCGAGTTCGAGCAACCGCGTTGATATGGAGGTTGGTGGTATAGAGCGCGTCGTTTCACAAGCGGTGGGTGACCTGTGCTTCTCCTCTTGACAATGGCACCTCAGACTCCAGGAGTCTTCACCATGAGCAAGCCTGCGGCTGTGGGGCGTGCCTACCTCGCCTTCACCGGTGCCAATTTAAGATCCATCTCAAGCGCCGACAACAGCGCACGGACCTTCTCGTCGCCTTCGTCGCCTGGTCCGGAAAAAGATAACAAAGTCATTAAAAATGGAAGGTATTGCACTCTAAAACAAGAACATGATTAAGGAAGAACAAAGTTCCTCTGTAGGTCGAGCTACATGGAACCTCTTATCTTCAGCCCTTCAACATTGCTTTGAGATCCGTACTCTCCAACTAACTTAAAACAAGAATATTTCTCTTTTATTTCTCTCAAATGAAACAACGTATAGACTTCAAATTTTGCAGATCAAACAAACTTTACAACTTCAATGTGTGAAAAACTTTCAGATTTTTGGACCAACAAAATATACAAAATGAAGATTTTTGATTAAAAAATAATTTTAGCATTTAAAATGCATGCAAAAATATGAAAGTTTTTTCCACATAGTAATTAGAATATTTGATTGTCCTGCAAAGTTTGAAGTTTATCGTTGTTTCGTTTGAGAGAAACAAAATAACAAATGTGCTTGCGGATCACGATCACGAAAATGGATGGCTAATATAAGGGTACCACGTAGCTCGAGCTACACAAAAACACTCGGAAGGAAGAAGTGCATTAGTTTCAGAGCGTAATGAAGAAACATATTCTAATAAAGCATGGCAGGAATGCATTAGCTTCAGATGATAATGACAGCAAACCGTTCTTCTACTGCGGTTGAAAGAAATCATGTATTGGCTAATTCCGATGAAGATCAACAAAATTAGCTTCAACTGGCAGCAGAACTACAGATGTGATCACTGATGCTTACTGGATGTAGTTGTGGTTTCAGAAGTAGCAAGAGTGCATTAGCTTCTGAAACCACAACTACAGCCCATAAGTATTAGTGATCACATCTAAAGCTAATCAATATACCTTTATCCCACATAGGCAGTATGTTATCTTTGTCTCTTTTAATGCTAATGCAAACCAGGTGATTTCAATTGTATACAATTAAGTTAAGTGCAGAAAATAAGAATGTCACTCTGCCACACAACTGCTTGGAGATGATTAAGAATGGATGGCAAGCATATGGAGGCCAGTGCATTACAAACAGACAGGACATCGTAGTACATTGTTGAACAAGGAGAATTTACAACAATGAAATATGGACAGGATGAGATATCCAAATACAACAGACTGGCTCCATATAAATGTGCAATACCTGAAGAAAATGGAGTGCCTTTGTATCTTCATCAAGGATCCAATCATTGTGCTGCAATGTCTAGTGCAAAACATCCAATTAATACCCTGTTCTTATTACGTGGATTTCAGGATATACATGATAACAATACATTTATTTTCTATATACTTTGATGGTTTAATGTAGATAAACTTAAGAAGGTGAAAGTTAATTACATCAAAGCAGTTTGTCATACAAATGTCATTTGAATCCTACCGAACCAACCTATAGAAGCGTCACCTCCCCGTATAATGCATCACCATCTCCAGCTCGAGTGTTTGACTACAGCAGTTCTTTGTTTTTCCTTCTCAACTATCGCCTGATCAATCAACGTTCAAACACGTTTCTTAGGGACCACAAAGACCAGCCAACCGTTCCAAAAACACTATGAATCCTATCTTTACAGTCTTACATAAAGTGCAGGACACCATGAGTACACTACACACTCGATCACTCAACAGAAGAGTGAGACAAGTCGTGGATGCATATAAGAAATCCATTAAAAGGATCATACTATCATGTACACCAAAACGGATTGATCACCCTTCTCAAACATGATAATCACTTCTAAATTATACAATTGTAGTTGGAAAGCAACCTCACTTTTAAGATTCTAGCAGCTGGAAATTAAAGAGCAATCATTATAGTAGAACATAATAGTTAAACTTGACAGACTTTGTACACTACTTTAGTTGTAGCTACTTTTCTTCAGCAAACAGTTATAAAGTTGCCACAACAAGGGAATATGAGAGGAAGCTGCACCTCACTGAAACCGATTCTGAACTTCTTAGGCTCATCAACGTATTTATTCTTGAACTTATTGTACCTTCACAAACAAAGAACAATGGCATCACCATGTCAAACTTAGGACGAAACAAAGGAAGGGATAGCATTGATAAATAATTATTTGAAGAAATTAGAACTTGCAAGCATACCACTATTTGTTTAGAAATGATGCTTTGTTGCTGGAATGGAATTTATTTTCTCTAGATGTTGATGGCTTGGGTACTCAAATGGTGGGAAGATTTAGGCACCAATCCAATAGGCAAGCTCCCAGTAGTATATGTGTGAGGAGATGAGCTCAGGTCTGAAATTTTATAGGTACTGAACAACAATAAATAGTCACTTGTGCACACTTTCGCGGATGCGGGCAGCTCGCCCGACCGGCGTCTGCATCTACCAGCTGCGCGGTGATCGCCATCGTGTCAAATAGAACACAAAATCCTAGTCTTGATTTTATTTATGTATTTATGTAATGTGCGAATGAAGACCGTATAGTTGGGATTTTATTTAAGTTTTATGTAAGTTTTAATTTATGTGTATGTTGTTATATTTATTTTAATTTTTGTTTAAATCTTAATTTTTGTTTAAAGGTCATGTCTGCCCTAAAATGGAGGGAGCCGTTGAATGCGACACTGACTAAAGCTGTTAGAATTTAGTTAACCTGACCTTCAGACTTCTTCATGGGGTGGTGACGATTAAGAACCAAGTCTTCGGTTGGACTATTCCTCGTAGATATATACTGGGGACATAGGAACGCTCTGTCGCTACTGTAACGTGTTCATGCGTTGGGAACCACGATGATACTAATTCAATGATAATAGAATGGAGTATACTACTACCTATGTTCATTAGTATAAGACGTTGCCTGGGTATCGGAACAAATCGTTGGATTTCAGGGCGGACGAGGTCAAACACTGAGTAACACAAATTCGAGGGTGCCGCATCAAACACTGGTTGGGTAAGTCGGTCATAGAGCGTAAGCTATCTTTAGAGGAAAACTCCACCAAGGATTTGATTTGCTGATCACGCATAGCCAAGGTCATTCATAGACTTGGTGAACAACTAATGTTTCGTCCTCGCTCACGCCTTAGTCGTCTGCTTCCGAGTGCCTAAAAGCAGCCGCAAGTGTCTCCTCTTCATTTGCGGCTACCCATTCTTAAGTCGGTCACATACTCAGGACTGCAAGCACGGAGGGGCTCGGCGGCTCCTCGATGGCGTGGTAGTGAACGCCGACGCAAGTCGCTTCGTCGAGGCACTGCCATGGCGTAACACTGAACCATTGCCTCCAGACCAACGAGGCATGGGGAAAAATCACCAAAATTCTTATTCTTCGGGTCAGCCGCTGCAAGGTCTCGTTCCGGGAAGACCTAATTTGTAGCCTTGTTCCGTCACTTTGCCAGGACGGAGATCCACCTTCGGACCCATCATCATCAACCTTGCTGCCCCATGACGATGTGTGAGTAGTTCTACTTAGACTATGAATCCATGGTATAGTATGAACTGCTTGAGGACAAAGACATGTTGAAACCGTTGGACTACTTTTTTGTTTTGAACTATTATTTTCTTCAACTTTAATGACTATATTTGTTATCCATATAATTGTTTTAAATTTCGTCAAACTTGAAGAAGGAAACTTCAACCCTACATAGGTGATTTTATGTGCTCTCTTTGGAATTGTCTCGTTTGCATCAAATTTAGAAAATGGCGTAGACTTGTAGTAGGCAAGTGAGGGACACCAAAACAAAGAGGGAAGAAAGAGGCCAATTAGTTAATTTGTAGGAACCTTTGACGGCAACGAAAGCCTATACAAGAAAGATTCTAATTTAAGGATAACCGGCGCACGATCTTTGTTTCTTTCTATGTTGCCATAAAGACTGGATGAGGAGTGGTTATATATTAATTGATTATTAAAAATGGAATTTGGAAGTGTGTGTTGTCGCATGAAGTCGTGCGTTGCACCTACGTGCCAACTAGTGAAGAGATATGTTCAAGAACAAAACTAGTGAATAGATGGTGGCCAAGTTGCTGCTTATTTTTTATTTGTCGCTGATTACCGATGAGATAATTAATATTCAAAAATCAGAATGTACATTATTATGAAACAAAGGAGTACGCGCTAACTAGTGAATAGGTCTGTTCAAAACAAAACAAAAACAAAAACAAAACAAAAACAAAACTGGTGAGTACATGGTGACCAAGTCGTTGCTTAGTCGAATCGCAAAAAAGAAAGTCGTTGCTTAGTCTGTTAGGGTGTAACATGGTTCCGCAACCAGTTGGCAAGTTGTACGGAAAACTGCCTAGAATAAGGTTATCTTACCTATATGAGAGATCTAAGAACGATAGCTGCAGCAGCAGTGCGTGCTGGGGTCTGAACAATAGCTTCCCCGACCTCAGGCCCGGCGAGCATGGACGTCGAGCGAAGCAGCCAGCGCCGCCGTCCTGCAGGCGGGGCTTGAGACCGTAAAAAGTGGCAGCGGATTCCATGCAGCATGAGGAGGGCTTGGCCGGCCGTCTGCGTTGTGGCCGCGACCCTGCTCGCAGTCCTCGTGCTCTCCGCCGCCCGGGATGGCTATGGCTTGCCGATTGTACCCAGCAGCTGGCTCTCAGTAGAAGGTACGCACGTACTGCCATGGCCCCCCTCGAAGGATTCTTGACATATCGGCCTCGCACCCGAAGTGCACGAGGTACTTATTATTTCCCTGGTACGAGTAATCAAAATCCTCCTTTAGCCGCCATCCATCTACAATGTTATCAAATAGGGCGCTAGGCGATGGCCGGTCCAGGGAATACACCAGCATGACCACTGACCAAGGGTGCGCCTGTTGCTGCAGTACACCGTCCTCCTCAAGGTCCACCTCCGCAAGCTCTACCTCGCCCTCAGAATCTTCTCCTTCCTGAAGTCCTCTGGCCCTTCAACCTCCCACTCGGCGCGATGCCGGGTCGTCGGCAACGCCGCCCGCCTCGTCCGCCGTCTTCATCTTCGTCCAGATCCTCAACGATTGCATCTGCGGGTTGATCCGCCCAGCAGCCACAGCTCCCCACAGTATGAGCATGATCCGTTGTTAATTGAGGCCTATGATGGTATGAGGAAAGTGTCGGACTATAAGTTGGATAAGATGAGGATATGGGTACGAATTCTTGATGTGCCCATGAACTGGAGGACCGATGCAGTGGTGAAAGCATTATGTGTTAATCTGGGAACGATCTTGCAAGCGGAGCTCAATGAGAAGGCTGGTAACTATGTTCGGGTCAGGGTGGAGATCCCGGTGTACCGTCCGCTGGAAACTTCAGTAGCTATGTTCGCCAAGCTACAGGGTACAAGAACTAAGATGGAGTTTGAGATTCAGTACGAGAAGCTGCCTCATTTTGTTATACATGTGGATATCTTGGACACCAAGAGAAGTCTTGTGGTAGGAAACGCAAGGAGGTTTGCCAACTGGCAAATACAGTGGCAAGTTGCGCTGCTCACCACCACGTCGCTTTGGTCGGCAGTCCGGTACGGTGAGGGCGAACGAACCCAACGGTATTTCAGGGGCTTGATTTCTCGTCCGAGAGCACGGCATCATCGGCCCGTGGACGCGGCAGCAAAGGGGCGCGACGAACGGAAGGCGGCTCGGTTCGGCGTCAGCAACAGGCGGAGGAGCATAGCACTGGGAACCCTGCGGTGGACGAGCTACTGGCTGCAAAATGGAGGCTATGTCTGGGGTAGTAAGGACGTGTTGAAGGAGCCACATGCAGCTACAGTGGGAGATGGTGCTAGCCACGGACTCGACACATCGGGTGTTCAGAGCTCCAACCACTCTGAACCAAGGAGTTCTGACATGATACCAGCCATGCGCAATCTTTCACATGAAATCACCATGGCTAACGCTGATCTCTCTGATGATGTATCAACCCTGGGCAAGCGTGCAGCCGTTGGAGACAATAGTACTGCTTCTGTTCAGGAGGCGGGAGATCTAGCTTTGGTGCCATATGATAATAAGGCCACTTTGGCCGATTGTGTGCTTTCAGGTACCCCCAAAAAGCGCAGAACGTCGGGAAGTCAGGAGGTGCATCAGACCCAGCTTGAGGGCGAGGTGGCTGACCAGGAGATGGTGGACGGACCAACAACTTGGGCTGTCGGCACAGGGGCCGCCGACGAACTGGCGGGCAGGGCCCGTCAGGAGCAATGAATCTCCTCAGTTGGAACTGCCGAGGGTGGGAACTCTCGGACAGTTCGTGACCTTGTGAGTCTAGTGCAGGCTCACTCCCGAGTATCGTTTTTCTTTGTGAGACTAGGCAGTCTAAGAATAAAATGAAACGTCTTCGTGCTAGGTTACGTTTGAGAGGTTTTGATGCTTTTGATTGTGTCGGTCGTAGTGGTGGTCTTGCTTTGTATTGGCATGAGTCTTTGAGTCTTGATGTAAAAAATAAATGAGCGATATATTGATGCGTGTATGGCGTGCAGTGGGTGAGCCACCCGAGGCTTACCTGTGTCTCTGAGCCACGGACGGAGGACCGTCATCGCATGTGGTCCCTTCTCCGTGATCTTCACCAAAAGGCCAACATGCCGTGGGTCGTTGTGGGAGATTTTACGAAGCTATGTGGAGTTTTGAGCACTTCTCCGACACACCGCGCAGCAGGTCAGATGCTTGATTTCAGAGATGTTCTTGAGGTTTGTGGTTTGGGCGACCTTGGTTTTGCAGGTCTACCGTATACTTTTGATAATCATCGAGGGGGCGGGCTAATGTAAAGGTCCGCCTCGACCCGCTTGGCAACAACATGTGGAGAGATGTCTTCGCTCATGCTAGGGTGGAGCACCTGGTGGCGCCCAGCTCCGACACTTGCCCATCTTGCTTGATCGCGCGTCGAGAGGCAGAGCCAGGCAACAGGCAGGAGATGAGACAGTATGAGGTAATGTGAGCAGGACCCATCCCTGCCGAGGTAATTATGAACACATGGACTGAGTTGGGTGCTATGCTGAATCTTGGTGATATTGCTTCGGTTTGGGTAACCTGATGAAAAAACTGCAAGACTGAGCCGCAAAAATTTGGTAATGTGATTAAGAAATTAACAAATCTGGCTCCCGCTTGGAGGAGCTTATGTCGATGAATGCAGATAGGAAGGACATACGGGAGGAGACCGACCGTATGAACGAGTGCTATCTGAGAGGAGATGTTGTGGATGCAGCGGTCTCGTATTGCATGGCTGAGGCGACCGCAACACTCAGTTTTTCACGGGCGGTGTGGCGTCTTGTGGAAAAAATCGTATTAAGGCACTCATTGATGAGGCAGGGGTCACGTGCAGGGACCATGGTTCCATGGCGGCTATGGCCCGGCCTACTTTTCGCTTTTACTGCTGATTCTTCTCTCATGCGGATCCAGTTATAGATTTGATACAGACTCGTGTGGTGACAGATGAATGATGGCTGTCGCAGATTTTTCGGAAATAGCTGATGCTCTCTCCAGTTGACCACTCAAGGCGCCGGGCGGATGGGTTCCCAGCCGCTTCTTCAGAGACTGGGCAGTTATGAGAGAACAGGTTATGGCAGGAGTGGGAATTTTTTCGTAGGGGATCATGCACGGGGGTAAATGACACTTCCATTGTTCTCATCGAAGGTGGATAACCCGGAGGCTAACTGAGTTTCGTCCAATAAGCCTATGCAATGTCATATATAGGTGGTGTCAAAGTGTTTGGTGAATCGACTCAGACCTATTTTGGATAATATTATCTCACCTCAACAAAGTGCCTTTGTCCTGGAAGGATGATTACAGATAATGCACTAATTGCCTTTGAGTGTTTCCACTTTATTCAGCAGGAGAAGGACCCTAGCAAGAGCTTTTGTGCATATAAGCTGGATTTATCAAAAGCTTATGACAGGTAGACTGGATCTTCTTGGAGCGAATGATGAAAAGATGGGCTTCGCTCGCGGTGGGTGGACTGGATTATGAGTTCGTCACATCGGTGAGATACATGTGAAATTCAATGGAACCCTCTTGGAATCATTTGCACCGTCGGCGAACTACGACAAGGTGATCCTTTGTCCCCGTTTTGTTCCTGTTTGTGGCTGATGGTCTATCTCGTTGTTGAAAGATGGAGAGCAAAGAGGAGATTATACCCCACTAAAAATATCCGGCGCGGGCATGTCTCACTTATTATTCGCAGATGATCGTTGCTCTTCTTCAAGGCAGAGGCGGACCAAGCTAAAAGGTCCAACAAGTGCTAAATACATATGCAAAGGCCACTGGACAGTATATTAATCCGTCTAAATGTAGTGCCCTGTTTGGCACCGTGTCCAACCATGATGCAAGACGTGGTGAGAGATATTCTCCATATTGGTACTGTTACTTTTGAGGAAAAGTACCTAGGCCTTCCAACGCTGAGGGTCGCATGTCGCGAGGTAAATTTCAGAATCTACAGTCGGTTGTTGAAAAGGATCATTGCATGGCGACACCCTCTCTCTGCTGGCAAGGAGACTATGATCAAGGCAGTAGCTCAGGCCATCCCGTATATTATGAGTTTTAAATTACCTATGTCTGTATGTGATGATCTGAACAGAATGGTTGAATTTTTGTGGGGGGCATGGAAGGCAAGCGGAAAACACATTGGATAGCATGGCCAAGGATACAAGCTCAGAAAAGCAAGGGTGGTTTAGGGTTCGAGATTTCCGCCTCTTCAACCAGGCGCTCCTAGCGAGACAGGCTTGGCGTTTGCTAACTAACCCCACCAGCTTGTGCGCGGGTTCTCAAGGCGCGATACTATCTGACGGCGCGCCTCGAAGATACGGTATTCTCGGGAATGCATCTCCGACTTGGCAGGCGATTCAGCACGGCCTCGAGCTCTTGAAAAGGGCATCATATGGCTAGCGTCGGGCGGGCAGGACATCCGCATTTGGCGAGACGGTGGTTGCCTAGGGAGCCATCCGTAACCCATCTCCCTGCGAAGTCGTGCCGCCCTAAGGAGGGTGGCGAGCTCCTGATGGCGAGGGTCCTGGCGCATGGACCTGCTCGTCGCTACTTCCTCCTGCGGATGTCGAGGTCATCACCAGTATCCGTCGTCGACCCGCGTCACCGAGGATATTATTGCATGGGCACGGAGAGGCGATCTTCACCGTTCGGTCCGCCTACCGCTGGCCCATGGACGGCGCGGCGTCGCCGGCTTCCGCCATGAGCAGGGCACCGGATGGTCGTGCGCCATCCGGAAGATCATATGGGTGCCCTGCTCCTCCTAAAATGCAGCGTGTTCGCTTGGAGAGTCGTCACCAACTCACTTGCTACTTGGGCCAATAAAGCCTCGACACCTTGAGCTTCTGACATTTGCCCCCTGTGGTGTTGAGCGAGGATGGATTCCATGCGCTTTGCAGGTGTCCCCTGCAAGAGAGCTCTGGCGAGTTATGGCCTTGGACTGGAACATCCCCAAGGTGGAGGCCATCGTCAACACTGGCCCAGATTGGATCTTTCACACTGGACCCCTTGGATGAGGCAGCGAGACTGGTGGTGCTCATGACCATGTGGAGAGTATGGCATGTCGGAATGAGATCACACACGACAAGGCGCCTTGCCCGAAGCCTCTCAACGCTTTTGCACGGATACATCAACTCACTCCTGTGCATACAGCAACATCCTGATGGTAACCTAGAGAAAGGAAGATGGTGGTCCTGCCTTCCCACCACAGCGCTCCAATCTGGCGCCAGGTGCGCGCACTGGGTACCGCCCCAGCCGGGCTGGGTTAAGTTGAACACGGATGGGAGCTACATAGCCCACAGGTGCAGCGGAGGAGGTATGATCCTGCGGGATGACAGGCGAGATCATCTACAGCGCATGTAGGGAGCTACGTGCGTGCGACAACGCTTTAGCGGAGCTAGCGTGCAGAAAGGCTTGGGCTGGCCTTGCACGATCTAACCTACCTATTCTGGTTGAGTTGGATAGCGGAGGCGGGTCGATGATTATTACATCACCGAGATGGATAGATCGTCACATCGTGCACTTATAGAGATTAGTAGGTTGGCTGGGCGATGCTGAGAGATCTCTTTTACTCTTTGTAGCCGTCTGCAAACGGGATTAGTCATGAGCTGGCTATGGCGTGAGAACTCCACAGCAGTTGGCTTACTGCGGATGGATTTTTTGTAAACCGGGCTCTCGCTGAGAAGCCTCCTTATAATGGAACTCCTTTTTCCCGCAAAAAAAAAACGCACGTAAGGAGATATAGTTGGATATCGAATTGCTTGATTTCTGGTCCTGTGCATGCAGCTAAGTCACAAATTACCATGGCGGTGCACGAATATTTCTCATTCACGTGAATCCTGTTATACGGCTTAATTTTCCGTGTTCGATCGATGGAGAGAAATTGAAATTATTAGATATACATTGTTTCTGTAGATAATGATGGTCGGTTGTCTGAATGCAGCATTGTCTTGACCACGACATCGCTGAATTGTACGTTAGCTATGGGCATCCAAATAAAACTTTGCAGGTCAATATACTATTATACTTCAGTGTGTCAAAATTAGGTCTATTGAGCGCTGAATTTTCCTTGACCACGACATCGCCGAATCATACGTTAGCCATGGGTATCTGTTTTTGCGATCCGTGAGTGAACATTTTTGTTTGTTCTCCCAAATAAAACTTTGGAACTAAAACTTTGCAGATCAACAATCTATTGCAACTTCAATGTTTGAAAAGAAAATTTATCTTGACCACGAGATTGCATGATCATCCGTTTTTGTGACCCGTGCATTAACATTTCTTTCTTCTCCCAAATAAAACTATATATGCAACTAAAACTTTACAGGGCAACAATATATTGCACGTTCGTTTGAAAAATAATTCTTGATTTTTTGGTGTGCACAAAAACTTTAAATAATAGAATTTATGTGTAAAATACTCATTTTAGATATCTATGGTGCACCAAGAAAATCTAGGGTTATTTTCTAAGCATTGAAGCTCAATATATTGTTAACAAGCTTGAGCTTTTGTATGTTTTGTCGTATGAGAAGAAAACCAAAATTTAAGCATGGATCTCAACACAAAATCGATGGTTTGGATAAGGGTGTGTACGTATTATGGTGCTCAATCACAAATTTAAGCTCCTGATAGATCCCTGGCTGCTGCTATGGTGAATGACATTAAGCAATTACTGAGCTCTAGAACACATGAAATAAAGGTCGTAGGACGTGCCCAGAACAAAGCTAGCCATGTCCTAGCTCGCATGGGCCGATCTCTCCCTAAAGCAGCTGTCTGGTTGCGTTGTGCGCCTGAGGTAGTTGAGACTCTATGTCAACTTGAGTGTAATAACTCTATTTAAATAATGATATTGTTCCTCTCAAAAAATCACACATTTTCCTATCAATTTTTAAAATTTTGGAATACGAACTTGCTAATAAAATGTCTTTATAATTTTCTAGATGTACCTCCGTCCAACCTCACCACCGACCAGCTCCTGGACGGTCTGCTCACTGCGGAATTTGGCTCGCGCTCATGCCGGAGCCGGTACAGTTGGCCAGCTACCATGACAAGAAGAAGAAGAAAGAAGCACACATCACATAAACCATCCCCTACTTGCTGGCCAAGCTCCGAAGTCACGAAGCGCTCCAAAGCAATGCGGCCCCCACGGCCCGTACAGGGCGGCGATCCGGCAGCTCAAGTCTGGAAATGGCATCGTCACAGCCGACAGTGAAAACTGCCGCTACCTGGTCCCCATAAGCTATCGAGGCCTCGGGAACCGGATGCTGTCCACAGTGTCAGCCTTCCTCTACGCTGTGCTCACCGAGCGCACCCTCCTCGTCCAGCACGACATGGCCGCCCTCTTCTGCGAACCTTTCCCGGGGACCACGTGGCTGCTCCCGTCCTCAGGCTGGTTGGGTGGTGGCTTCCCGCTTGGAAACCTCAAGAAATACGGCAAGGACTCCAAGGAGAGCCTCGGCAACATGCTCAAGGCCAATGTGGTATCCGTGGGCGACAATGGGAACGCGTCGTGGTCGGACGGAGTACACCGGCCACCGTACGTCTACCTACACCTGGATGGCGGCTACGGTTTCTGACAAGCTCTTCTACGGCGACGAGCAGCAGCGGCTCATCCGCGGCGCGCCGTGGCTGCTGATGAGGACAGACAGCTACCTCGTCCCCGGGCTCTTCCTCATCCCATCTTTCCGGGACGAGCTGGAGCGGATGTTCCCGGACAAGGACGTCGCGTTCCACCACCTCGGTCGGTACCTATTCCACCCGGCCAACGACGTGTGGCGCGCGGTCACGAGATACTACGACGCCCACCTCGCGGGCGCCGGGCAGCGCGTCGGCATACAGATACGGGTTTCACACAGAATAAACCCTTGCGGAAGGTCCTGGACCAGGTCCTCTCGTGCGTCCGCAGAGAAGCTGCTTCTCCCGTCATACAGATGAACAACGCGTCTGTGCTGGTCACCTCTCTGAGCTCGTGGTACTACGAGAGGATCAAGGCCGAGTATGGCGGCAGCCGGGTGCACCAGCCGAGCCACGAGGGGTGGCAGAAGATGCGGGATGCCTCGCAGGACAGGAAGGCGTTGAGCGAGATGTACCTGCTCAGCACCTGCGACGTCCTCGTCACCACCGGGTTTTCCACCTTCGGCTACGTCGCGCAGGGGCTCGGCGGGATACTGCCATGGATCATGCCCGCCACGCCCTTCTGGTCCACCGAAACGGGGGTGGTACCAGACCCGCCGTGCATGCGAGCCATGTCCGTCGAGCCTTGCTTCCACTCGCCGTCCAACTACGACTGTGCGGCCAGGAAGGATGTGGACGTGGGGACACTTGTACCCTACATCCGGCATTGTGAGGATGCAAGCTGGGGATTAAGATTGCCAACGAAAGCAGCCACCGGCAAATACCACCATACACGGAAGCATACGTAATATTATCAGTCTGATTATATTTATATATACTCCCTCCATCCCAAAATACAAGGCACAAGCTATATATGGACGAAGGCTCCCATAAAACATCATTATCAAATTATGGATGGTTGGTGTGACAGGAATTTTCATACCCTAAGTTCATGAACTATTGCATAAGGGCTTGTTGTAACCCTAGAATTTAATGTTATAGTTAGATGTTATATTAATTACCCATGTATAGTTACCGATGCTTGCATTAAGAGTTAAATCTTAAGTATGTATCTTGTTCATGTAAGAATAGTTCATTACCATAGTTTCCACCACACAACAATTATCAAAGCTATGAAAGTGTCGGCGATCTTGGTGAAAAAAACTTGCTGAAATTCTCGTGTGTCCTTGACAGTGATCTAACCCTTATAAGTGACGGCTTGTCCTTAGCACAATTAAGAATTGGGCCATTTGTTGCACCATTGATCTTTTGTTATGTAAGTTCTTGCAATTGTTCTTGTGATCGAACAAACCATCCAACACTCTTTGCAACTTTTAAAGTGATTCATTGTTGATTTCACTACTAGAAAAACCACTACTAATGGCGCACCTAATATGGCCATTAATGGCGCATCACTGGTGCGCCATTGATAGCACGCCATTAGTAATTTTTACTAATGGCGCACCACCTGGTGCGCCATTAGTATCTGGTATACTAATGGCGCACCACCTGGTGTGCCATTAGTATATGCGAGGGTGCGCCATTAGTATGCCTCCCAGGGGGCATGTATACCAGTGCTTTGGCATACTAATGGCGCACCACCCTGGATCGCCATTAGTAACGCAGCATACTAATGGCGCACTACCCAGTGATGCGCCATTAGTATGCCATTGTCATACTAATGGCGCTTCTGTCATGTGATCGCCATTAGTATGAATATTAGGTTTTTTTTTATTTTTTTATTTTCTGTTTTTTGCACAGGTTACAAAATGTATAATTTGACAAAATATAGACAGCACACATCAACAATAGATTCATCAAATACAATAGAAGATTAGTCTTTGAATACAATTCATCATATTAGTATTTGAATACAATTCATCATATTAGTCTCCGAATTGAAAAGACCGAACAAAGATAGAACATTATATTACAAGTCTCGAGACCGCGAGTAGCGAGTTTGTCTTCGCATTACAAGTCGATATCGATCATCTAAACTACCATCACATAGAAGAGCTGCGGTCATCACGATGAGCATCATCACGATGAAACTTCGTCTTCATCCGGTTCCTCAACGCTCCCTCCTCTCTCCGCTAGATAGCGGGCGTATCTAGATTCGGCCTCGGCCCTAGTGGTGTACCCTTTGTAACTGTTACCGCTGAATCGGTGAACCTGTCTCCGACACTCCTCCCAGTCATCGTAGACTCGGGAACCTTACCCTTGTACACGACATACGTCGGCATCGCTATGCACTAGCCAAGCGTAAGCGTTAGTACCAATTCACAGACAATACATAAGCAATATATAAGTATGCAACAGAGCGATCGGAAGAAAAGCAAGACATTAATAGCATCGATTACATCGAAGTTGAGCGACTCTCGAAACCAAAGAGACATACTACAAGTTCATTAAAGTTTAATTACAACATGAGCCAATCGATGTTTCAGAACTAGACAACTCGACTCAAGGGACGGAGCGTGGATGAAGCCGCCGTCTATCGTGGGAGTCATGAAAGAACGGGCGTTGTCATCCTGCATTTGTAGCATTGTGTCGATGTCTTTGTTGGACGGTTGATTTCGAGGTAGAACTGCCCGAGGTACGAAGGACATCTTGATGGATGATTTCCGCAAACTCCCCATTGGATGCGAAAGAATTCTTGTCGGAGGTCCACGTCTGGATTGCCGACACGCTCGCGGCCCAATCTTGGAGTTTACTCGGTAGCGAAGTTGATGATGGTCCCGTCGATCGCCGCATGTGATGGATGGCGTAGTAGGCACCCTTCGATCGCCCGGTGACTGCTTTACGCAGCGAGCGTCGTATTGTGGGAGAACACGTGCTTGCCGTGCTTACGAATAGGCCTGGTGAAGGTGCCTCCAGATTTGGCGTGGCGGGAGAACATCATCAAGAACCTTCTTGACATTTGTGTAGTCTACGTTCGATCGACGGTCCGGGTCAAAATCGTGGCCATGGAATATTTGGGGCTTAGGAGGATGGCGTGCAGCGTGTGTCACTGCAGAAAACACGGAATGTTAAAAGAAAAAGCGATCGAAATGTAAGAATTCATATGTTACGGGCGGTTGAGGGAGGACTTACTCGGAAAGTAAGGCACGAGGAAGTTATCCTTATCTTGGTTTGCGAATGGCGCCTTGAGGTAAGAACTCGCGACTTGCGGTCCCCAGCGCTGCCCAAGATCTTGGCACGCATGTAGAAGGAGTCGACTATCACAATGTCCGGGGTCTTGTCGCGAATGATCCGCATCTCCATACTCAGCGAAAATAGCGAGCGAAGGTGTAGTGCAGCGGATGAAGGTTCAACATAGCGTGGATGTCATCAAAACGCAGGACGATCGTCGCCCGATGGAGTTATCCACAAAGCCCTTGCCCTCTGGCACCTTGGCGCGAAACCGGGTATGCCACATCCTTCTCCACGAGGCGCGCTTCTCCAAAGAAAGAACAACATCATGCAGACTCCGCATAGCACCGGTTGCAGCATTGAGCATATTTGTCGGTAGCATCGCCCTACCCGCCACATGCACCCTCCTCGAGATATCCTGCGGTGAAGGTGGCCCGCCCCGAGCACGGATCGTACTCGGTGCCGTGGCTCGCACCCTTCTTAGTCTTTCTTTTGCGTGCCTTCTTCTTCTCCTGTAATGGGACGAGTTTTGCTCACAGACCGCCTTCTTGAGTGTGTTGGGGCTGATAATATTTTGCACCTCGCCTATCTCGAGGCTCGGTGAAGTCGGCAGTGAGGCGTCTCGAGAGCTGAGCATGGGCGGCGCTGTTGCAACTTGGCTTCTCCGCATACGAGCTAGATCGCACGTCTTTTGTTGGGTTTGGTTCTTGAGAAGGAGGCCCCATGAAGTCGCCATCGTACCCATGCTCGGCAAAGTACTGATCGGCGTTGCCAAATGTATCATAGTCGTTGTCGTCGTCGTTACGATCATGCCATATGCATGTTTGGATCGATGGCATAGGGATGTCCGCACCGTTACGGCGGTCTTGCCATGGGGCCGACTTGGCACCGGCACGACTGGCGGTGTTGTCTTTGGGGTGGTGTCCCCCGCCCCCAAACGAATCTGGATCTTCGGCCAAAGCAGGGGCCAGCTCAAGCAGGCGCTGAGGGTCATCATGTCATCATCGTCGGCCCCGACGGGTCGATTCGGAGGTAACAAGTCGTCGCAGCCTGGCAGCACCCGAACCAGTTGAACCCTAAACAAGTTGGGTGGCATCTGGGTACCGTGGAACAAGGGGTTGCCCGGTTGAACGATTTTGCCCTTGGCGACATCGACCAACTCGTTGTTCACGAAGTGGAGGAGAGTGCACGGAACGTCGGCGTGTTGGGGAACGTAGCAAAAATTCAAAATTTTCTACGCATCACCAAGATCAATCTATGAAGAAACTAGCAACGAGGGAAGGAGAGTGCATCTACATACCCTTGTAGATCGCTAAGCGGAAGCGTTCATGAGAACGGGGTTGAAGGAGTCGTACTCGTCGTGATCCAAATCACGGAGATCCTAGTGCGAGCGGACGACACCTCGCGTTCAACACACGTACAGCCGGTGGCGTCTCCCACGCCTTGATCCAGCAAGGAGAGAGGGAGAGGTTGAGGAAGACTCCATCCAGCAGCAACACAGCGGCATGGTGGTGATGGGGAGCATGGCAATCCAGAGGCTTCGCCAAGCACCAAGGGAGAGGAGGAGGAGGAGGCGGGGCTGCACCAAGAGGAGAGAACTCATGTCTGTTGGGTAGCCCAAAACCTCAAGTATATATAGGGGAAAGGGGGCTGCGCCCCTTTAGGGTTTCCCACCCGAGGGTGCGGCCAGCCCTAGATGGGACTTGGGGCGGCCAAGAGGGGGAGGAGTGCCTCCCAAGTCAAGTGGAGGCCCTCCCCTTAGGGTCCCCCCTCCCATGTGCATGGGCCTTGGGGGGGCTGGTGCCCCTGGCCCATTAAGGCTAGGGCGCCCCTACAGCCCATGCTACTGTATTGGACGTGGTGGAACAATTTCCGGACCTCCGGACCCCTCCGAATCCTCCGGAACCTTCGAAGCTTCCGGTACAATACGAAAAACCCGAACTTTTCCGGAACCCAACAACAACTTTCCATATATAAATCTTTACCTCCGGACCATTCCGGAACTCCTCGTGACGTCCGGGATCTCATCCGGGACTCAAACAACATTCGGTAACCACATACAAACTTCCTTTATAACCCTAGCGTCGCCGAACCTTAATGTGTAGACCCTACGGGTTCGGGAGACATGTAGACATGACCGAGGCGTTCTCCGGTCAATAACCAACAGCGGGATCTGGATACCCATGTTGGCTCCCACATGTTCCACGATGATCTCATCGGATGAACCACGATGTCAAGGACTCAATCGATCCGTATACAATTCCCTTTGTCTAGCGGTATTGTACTTGCCCGAGATTCGATCGTCGGTATCCCGATACCTTGTTCAATCTCGTTACCGCAAGTCTCTTTACTCGTTCGTAACACATCATCCCGTGATCAACCCCTTGGTCACATTGTGCACATTATGATGATGTCCTACCGAGTGGGCCCAGAGATACCTCTCCGTTTACGGAGTGACAAATCCGATCTCGATTCGTGCCAACCCAACAGACACTTCGGAGATACCTGTAATGCACCTTTATAGCCACCCGATTCGTTGTGACGTTTGGGACACCCAAAGCATTCCTACGGTATCCGGAGTTGCACAATCTCATGGTCTAAGGAAATGATACTTGACATTAGAAAAGCTTTAGCATACGAACTACGATCTTTGTGCTAGGCTTAGGATTGGGTCTTGTCCATCACATCATTCTCCTAATGATGTGATCCCGTTATCAATGACATCCAATGTCCATGGTCAGAAACCGTAACCATCTATTGATCAACGAGCTAGTCAACTAGAGGCTTACTAGGGACTTGGTGTTGTCTATGTTCCCACACATGTATCGAGTTTCGACAATACAATTATAGCATGGATAATAAGCGATTATCATGAACAAGGAAATATAATAATAATAACTAATTTATTATTGCCTCTAGGGCATATTTCCAACAGTCTCCCACTTGCACTAGAGTCAATAATCTAGTTCACATCGTCATGTGATTAACGCTGATAGGTCACATCACCATGTGACCAACATCCAAAGAGTTTACTAGTGTCTGTAAACTAGTTCACATCATCATGTGATTAAGACTCAATGAGTTCTGGGGTTTGATCATGTTTTGCTTGTGAGAGAGGTTCTAGTCAACGGGTCTGTAACATTCAGATCCGTATGTATTTCGCAATTCTCTATGTCATATTGTAAACGCTGCTTCCACGCTCCACTTGAAGCTATTCCAAATGGTTGCTCCACTATACGTATCCGGTTTGCTACTCAGAGTCACTCGGATAGGTGTTAAAGCTTGCATCGACGTAACCCTTTACGCCGAACTCTTTATCACCTCCATAATCGAGAAACATGTCCTTATTTACTCCAAGGACAATTTTGACGCTGTCCAATGATCCATTCTTGGATCATTCTTGTACCCTTGTGACTCATGGCAAGGCACACTTCCGGTGCGGTACACAACATAGCATACTGTAGAGCCTACGTCTGAAGCATAGGGGACGACCTTCGTCCTTTCTCTCTGTTCTGTCGTGGTCGAGCTTTAAGTCTTAACTTCATACCTTACATCTCAGGCAAGAACTCCTTCTTTGACTGATCCATCTTGAACACCTTCAAGATCATGTCAAGGTATATGCTCATTTGAAAGTACCATTAAGCATTTTTGATCTATCCTTATAGATCTTGATGCTCAATGTTCATGTAGCTTAATCCAGGTTTCTATTGAAAAACACATTTCAAATAACCCTGTATGCTTTCCAGAAAATTCTACATCATTTCTGATCATCTATATGTCAACTACACATAATCATCAGAAATTCTATAGTGCTCCCACTCACTTCTTTGGAAATACAAGTTTCTCATAAACTTTGTATAAACCTAAAATCTTTGATCATCTCATCAAAGTGCACATTCCAACTCCGAGATGCTTACTCCAGTCCTTAGAAGGATCGCTGGTGCTAGCATACCTTTTAGCATCCTTAGGATCGACAAAACCTTTCTGATTGTATCACATACAACCTTTCCTTACGAAAACTGGTAATGAAACTCGTCTTGACATCCATCTGTCAGATTTCATAAATGCAGCTAATGCTAACATGATTTCGACGGACTTAAGCATCGCTATGGATGAGAAAATCTCATCGTAGTCAACTCCTTGAACTTGTGAAAAACTCTTCGCCACAAGTCGAGCTTCATAGACGGTGACATTACCGTCCACGTCCGTCTTCTTCTTAAAGATCCATTTATTTCAATGGCTTGCCGATCATCGGGCAAGTCCACCAAAGTCCATGCTTTGTTATGATACATGGATCCTATCTCGGATTTCATGGCTTCTAACCATTTGTCGGAATTTGGGCCCACCACCGCTTCTCCATAGCTCGTAGGTTCATTGTTGTCTAGCAACATGACCTTCAAGACAGGATCACCGTACCACTCTGAAGCAGTACGCATCCTTGTCACCCTACGAGGTACGGTAGTGACTTGATCCAAAACTTCATGATCACTATCATAAGCTTCGACTTCAATTGGTGTAGGTGCCACAGGAACAACTTCCTGTGCCCTGCTACACACTTGTTGAAGTGACGGTTCAATAACCTCATCAAGTCTCCACCATCCTCCCACTCAACTTTCCGAGACAAACTTTTCCTCGAGAAAGGACCGATTCAAGAAACAATCCCTATTGCTTTCGAATCTGAATTAGGAGGTATACCCAACTGTTTTGGGTGTCCTATGAAGATGCATTTTATCCGCTTTGGGTTCGAGCTTATCAACCTGAAACTTTTTCACATAAGCGTCGCAGCCCCAAACTTTCAAGAAACGACAACTTAGGTTTCTCCAAACGGTGTCGTCTCAACGAATTACGTGGTGCCCCATTAAAGTGAGTGCGGTTGTCTCTAATGCCTAACCCATGAGCGATAGTGGTAATTCGATAAGAGATATCATGATCGCACCATATCCAATAGAGTGCAACTATGATGTGCGGACACACCATCACACTATGGTGTTCCGGCGGTATTAATTGTGAAACAATTTGCACAATGTCTTAATTGTGTGCCAAAACTCGTAACTCAGATATTCATCTCTATGATCATATCATAGACATTCTATCCTCTTGTCACGAAGATCTTAAACTTCACTCTGAAATTACTTGAACCATTCAATAATTCAGACTTGTGTTTCATCAAGTAAATATACTCAACATCTACTCGAATCATCGTGAAGTAAGAACATAACGATATTCATCTGATGCCTCAGCACTCATTGGACTGCACACATCAAAATGTGTTACTTCCAACAAGTTGCTATCTAGTTCCATCTTACTGAAACCGAGGCTTTTCAGTCATCTTGTCCATGTGGTATGATTTGCATATCTCAAGTGATTCAAAATCAAGGGAGTCTAAACGATCCATCTGCATGGAGTTTCTTCATGCGTATGCACCAATAGACATGGTTCGCATGTCTCAAACCTTTCAAAAACGAGTGAGTCCAAAGATCCATCAACATGGAGCTTCTTCATGCGTTTTATACCAATATGACTTACATGGCAGTGCCACAAGTAAGTGGTACTATCATTACTATCTTATACCTTTTGGCATGAAAATGTGTATCACTACGATCGAGATTCAATAAACCATTCCTTTAGGTGCAAGACCATTGAAGGTATTTATTCAAATAAATAGAGTAACCATTATTCTCCTTAAATGAATAACCGTATTGCGATAGACATAATCCAATCATGTCTATGCTCAATGCAAACACCAAATGACAATTATTCAGATTCAATACTAATCTTGATGGTAGAGGGAGCGTGCGATGTTTGATCACATCAAACTTGGAAACACTTCCAACACATATCGTCAGCTCACCTTTAGCTAGTCTCCGTTTATTCCGTAGCTTTTGTTTCGAGTTACTAACACTTAGTAACCGAACCGGTATCTAATACCCTGGTGCTACTAGGAGTACTAGTAAAGTACACATTAACATAATGTATATCCAATATACTTCTATCGACCTTGCCAGCCTTCTTATCTACCAAGTATCTAGGGTAATTCTGCTCCAGTGGCTGTTCCCCTTATTACAGAAGCACTTAGTTTCGGGTTTGGGTTCAACCTTGGGTTTCTTCACTGGAGCAGCAACTGATTTGCCGTTTCATGAAGTGTCCCTTCTTGCCCTTGCCCTTCTTGAAACTAGTGGTTTCACCAACCATCAACAATTGATGCTCCTTCTTGATTTCTACTTTCGCGATGTCAAACAACGCCAGCGGTATAGTATGACCCCCATTTTGTCGACAAGCCTTTGCCGGCCACACGACCAGCTGACGTCGGCTTACTGAGCTTATCCTTGTTCTTCATTACATTCAACCCCCTATTTAGAGTGGTGTCCCAAGGGTTGCTCTTAGTCGACCCCGCGCTACTGCTTTCAGTCGCCTGCGGAAGGAATGTGAACCATTTAGAAATTCGGCTTCATTAATTAGAATGCAACCATATGGAGCTAATTACGCGTGGGTGTATTCCTTACCAGAACAAGCTCAAGCTGCCTGGTCTTCGGATCCGTGGTAAGCTCCTTTGTTTTCGGGTCCTTCTTGTACCGGGCCCTGACAAAGTTCCTGGTCTGCTTGTCACCGTATGTATCGAAGAGGGGCGGTAGGCCTTGCTCGGCACGGTCCGCCTCCTCCTTGTCCCATATAGGCTCCGCCACTCTGTAACCGCCGGGACCGAGTGTGTGTTCCCCTATGTTCAGCTCCCGCATTTGTTTCCCCCACTCACTTGATTGGGAGCTTGCGGTGCTCGAGCAATTGATCTTGAAGTTGTTGTAGTCATCTTCGGTGATCGAAGGATTTTTCTCCTTGATCTTCTCATAACTCTCACCTTTCTTGATCATTCTCTTCACATTGCTTTTCCAAGTAGACAGGGCCTTGCTCATCTTCGTGAGGGCAGCATTGTTCACTTTATTCCCTTTGAGGCTTGTGTTTTCAAATTCAGCGGGGAACTTGTATCGTTCTTGCAGCTTCGTGAAGAGGAGGTTGCGCAAATTCCCTCGGTCAGGATGCCTCAGGTTCTCGGTGTTGATCGAGACGGTGCTCCGGACAATGCACCCGAGGCTGAAGCGAGTACCCCTTGACTATTCGTTCGGGCGCCGTTGGATTCCCGTTGGACTCCACTTCAGTAACTTCCTCCTTGAGGGTGCGGAGCACGATCGGGCGCCGGTCCTTCCGTTGCCTCTTCGGCTGGCTGCCATCTATGCATGCACCGCCATCATCAGTGGTGGAATCCTCGGCGGCACCATCAGTGGTGGCATCAGTGTGGTCATCCTCGGCGGCACCATCCGTGGTCTCAGGATCGGTGGGGAAGGCGGCGGCCTCATACAAGTGAGGTTGTTCCTCCATCTCTGGGACAGCTCCCGAATGCCTTGCCGCTTGAACCCCGGCCTCATCGTTGTGGGCCATGTTTCTCTCTAAATAGAAACAAAGTTTGGTCAAAAGTTGGTTATTGTCAAGGAACAAGATCATGGTCTCATCATTTAGGGTTTGTCGACACGAGGCATCCTAAAATCTAAGCTTTTATTATTGAGGGTTTTTCGACGCCAAGGCACCCTAAAGCCTAACCTTTCATCATTTCGGTTTTATCGACACGAGGCACCCTAAAAGCCATGCATTAGTCACAAGTACGCCGGGGCACTTGATCCTACTTAATTAACTACTAAGATACCCCGGCCCATGCATTAGTCACAAGTACCCCATATGTCCTATTTTTAGCAAAGTCATGCTAAAATTCACGGAAAATTTCAGCATGACCTTTGCTGAAAATAGGACATATAAAGTACCAATTTGCCGGAATGGAAGTTAATCGACATTCCGGCAAACTCAAAACCTCTCGGGTACCTGCAAAATCATTATCCCAGGTGGACATGGATGCAATGTCACATGTCACATGGATCCCACACCCACAGGAGCTGGTGAAGCTTCATGGCAGAATATCATATACAAGCACGAATTTTGTTCACATTTATATAGCAACAAATATTTATACACTCATATAGCAGCACTAAGTATATTGCACTTAGAAGAAGACTTGCTTTTACATCCCACCCAACTTAACAATCTAGTAGAGTTGTTAGTAAGATCCTAGCTCTCTCTTTTCTTAGAAATAATAAATCGCCAAGCAGGAATGAAAAGATTATTTGATTGAAGAAACCACCATGGCAGCAAATAACTGAACCTTCACTCTGTTTTAACTGAAAATATATTTGAAAAAAAAACTTCTACATGTGTGAAAATCTTCTCTACAGGTGGAAGAACACATCAAACACAGTGCAAAAACTAAACCCTTGTACTCTGTCAAATTAACTATTGTTTTTCACTTTGTGCCAGCACCATTAGATTAGTTGGTAAAGTACATCTTTCATCCTAGTACATTCCCTGCCTGTGCAGGCATTTGCGAGCAGTGACAGAGATTGGCTTTTAGGCCCCGACTAATTAACTACATTGCTCATCGAGAGACCTGCTGTTTCTTGGGAGGTGGCAGTACTACTGTACTAGTGTGGTACTGGTTTATTATTTGGAACCTTCTGCTTATGAAGCTATCTCTGGTAAATATTTGCAACTAGTAGTACATTTTTGGTGGGTGCAAAAGTCCAACAGCACTAGAACTGAGTTGATTGATCTATAAATGTGTAGGAGGACCTAGATCATTTCCTCCATGGGGAATTTTTTTTAGGTACTTAGACAAGTTAATTAGGGATCTCAGCTGAGAAGATCTGCTCTAGCATTGAGCAGAAGGATTACCAGTACTACTAACCTTATGCTGTGTAGGTGCTTACATAAGTTAATTATAGGATCTTACCCGAGAAGATCTGCCTCTAGCATGAGCAGAAGTAGTACCAGCAGCGAGTGCTGTACTACCAATCTTATACTATGACTTTTTGACGATGAGTAAAACAGGGCACTTCCTTTGCAGGAGAGAAAGATTAATTTAGCTAATCTCTCCCAAGGAAATGAAGCTCACAGAAATGAAGCTCCAAGCTGAGAGGGCTTAGAATATATTGCTATGGCAACAATTGGGAGATCTGTCATAGAAAGCATCACCTATAAAGTGTTTCCGAATTAGTATTTTCTAGAGTCAAGGGGATCCTCATGGGGCCTTCTTCCTGAAAAGAAGCATAGGGATCACAGGAAAAAGGGAAATGGAGGATCTCCTTGCAGTGCATTCCATATATATATTTGGTTTGCTGACCTATAAGTCCTTAATTTAGTATACAATGCTACTTTCTTTCTTGTGGGAGAGCTCTTTGGACTGATTGTGCATGCTTACATATACTTAATGATCATAAAAAAGGGAAAACAAATATAGTATTAAAAGACGATCATTTTATACTAAATTATAAAAGGGGTCAGATAACTACCTATTCTTTTTCTGAAGTTGTACTTTTATTATTTACTTATTTTTGCTCATGCTGATTACTCACTTCAAAATAGGTTGCTTAGTAGTACGAAACAACACACACCACGCTCCATCAAAAACAGAATAAAAAATGGCCATGTCATGCTTGGCAATAGCACAAGTGACATGAAAATTCAGGAGTAGGAGATCACAAAAGTACAGTCCACAGGTTACTCCAAGTTTCTGAATTTTCAGTAAATTTTCTGTAAGAAAAGAAATCCTAGGGTTAAAAAATCTGGAGCAAGTCCTAGCAGAACCACAAAATGTTCATCTACTCAAATTAATGTCCAAACAGTGTCATATCTGAAATTAACCTGTCATGTTCACTGCTCAAACATGAAGTACCAGCAACCTTGAAACTAAAAGTCCTGCATTCTTTCATTGGAAAAAAGAGAGATGGAGGCTGGTGAAATCTTATCCTAGGAGGCAAACTCTCTTTGAGAACTTTGTGTTAAAAATGCACAGTAAAAATGCACAGTAAAAGAATACAGAAAATTGCACATGACAATGCTTGCACAAATATCAAAATGTGTATTGGTAGGACCATATATGGTTTCAGGGCTTGCAATGTAAGTAACTAGAATGCAATGAACCCACTTATCACAGATAGATGGGCACCCTAGTGGTTTGCTCTAATTAAGAAATGGTCTTAAATAGGTCTTGGAGTGAAGATTTAAGAATTCTTACAAGACATAATTGACCAGCCTACAGTGTAGAAAAGAAAAACTGACTCGGCCCTGCAGTAAAATTGGGGTACAGTCTTGCTGAAGTTAGTATAAGTTTTCATCTGAATGTCATTTATTAGTTGTCCCTCTGATTGCATTAAAGCTTTGTTGTTTAAACCTAGAGAACCTAGTACAAATAACATCGTAGTATGACAGGGAGGATAATTTATATCCTTATCTAACCGGGGGTACACCCATCGTGGTGGTTTCATCATCAAAATCATACTAGTGTATCCCAGATGGGAACTAAAACCGTGTAGCAGAACTACAAAACCATCAAATAGACGACACAGAGGGCAGATTGCTTTAGTCATGCAAGAATTGTTGGTGGATTATCAAGAAGGAAAAGCATTGGGCACTCTGATCCAATCTAAAATGGCAAAGCTGAGGCGAGATTGCTTTTCACTAATGATAAAACTCAGGTTAACAAGAAAATGAGAGGAGGGGAGGGAGGAGGAGGAGGAGGGGAGGAGGAGGGGAGCTCACGGGGGTGGTGGTGCTCGCGACAGTGGTGTGGGCCGAGGTCGCGGTGGGCAGTCGAGGTGGGGCAGCGGCGTGGGCGGAGGTCAGCGTCAGGCGTGAGTCGGGCAGCGTCGGGTCAGGCGTCGAGGCGCGAGGTGCGTCGGGTCGGCGTCAGGTCAGGTCGCGTCAGTCGGTGTCGAGTGACGTCCGAGGCGGAGGTCGCGGCGGGGTCGCCGAGGCGAGGTCGCGTCGGGCGTTGGGCGGCGGGGTCAGGTCAGAGGCGGCGGGCAGCGTCGAGGTGGCGGGACGGTGGCGTCGAGGGAGAGGGAAGGCGAGGAGAGGGCGAGGGAGGGAGAGGGCGAGGGTGAGGCGAGGTCGGGGCAGGGCGGTGGATCGAGAGGAGAGGAGGCGAGGGGAGAGGAAGGGGATCGGGCAAGGGGAGAGGGCAGGGGATTGGGCACAATACTAATGGCGCACCCACCGTGGTGCGCCATTAGCATATCCACACTAATGGCGCACCTCACCGTGGTGCGCCATTAGTATTTTTTATTTCAACTAGCCAACAGGTTATGTGCTACGAACTTATCCACGTCAAGCCCACTCTACTAGCTTGACTGGTCAGCAGCCAGTTCTCACACCAGGAGGTCCTGGGTTCGACTCCCAGGCTCCACAAATTTTTTTTAGCATTTAAATATGTTCAAACTTGTTTAAATAATAACAGTAATATTTTTTTATAAGACAGTAGCATTTAAAAAGCTGTTTCATACTAATTTTTTTATAAGGCAGTGCTTGTGAGTGCGGGGGTCGTGGCGGTTGAGTAGGGGAATCGAGGTGCGGGGGGTGGCGGCGGCAGTGGACTGGGGTGCTCGGCGTGGGGACGGATCTGGCGAGGTGGGATAGCGATCGAGATGGAGGGATCGAGGTGGGCTCCACAAATTTTTTTAGCATTTAAAAGCTGTTTGATACTTTTTGTGTTTAAATATCTTCAAACTTGTTTAAATAATAACAGTAATATTTTTTATAAGACAGTAGCATTTAAAAGCTGTTTCATACTAATTTTTTTATAAGGCGGTGCTGGAGTGCGGGGGTCAGGGGCGGCGGTTGAGTAGGGAATCGAGGGTGCGGGGTGGCGCGGCGTGGGACTGGGGGTGCTCGGCGGGGGACGGATCTGGCGAGGTGGGATAGCGATCGAGATGGAGGGATCGAGATCAGTGTCCATGAAATTTAAAAATATTCATGACATAGTTCAAAAGTACCAATGAAATACAATCGAGAAATGAAGGCTACGATTTAAATACAATCGATCTTAGCTAGCTATCTGTTCACAATCTTCTTGCCCTTCTTTTTACGCAAATGGAGTTCTTACGTGGAGCAGACGTCCTTTAGGTAGGGTGGTCCTGCTTCTTCTTGTGGTGTATGCTGCTACTTCATCATCGTCGTCATGTTCGATCCTCGGTCGCCGTGCTTGTCGAAGTCTTGCTCATTGGCTACTCCATCCATTCCGATGATCTTCCTTTTGCCTCTCCTCCGACAACACGACTGGGCTTTGGCGGGTCGGTAATGAAAAGCATTGGTCCACTTGGGAAGCCAGTACCCATGGCTCATTTTTGCGGTGACGTTTGCGCCCATGGTCTTGGATTTAACCGGGTATAACCATGGTGGTGAAATACGGTCTTATTTTATAGCGTTCTTGGCCCATCGACACGGAACATGGGACCTTCTCTCCGGCGTAGCTCAGCTCCCAGATCTCCTCGATCCTTCCGTAGTATCTGTCCTTGTCGTTACGGTGTAGGATTCCGCCGTTACCCGGAGTTCGATAACCATCGCTCTTCATGTCCTTGGCCTCGGTGTAGAATGTGTAGCCATTGATATAAATCGCCTCATAGGTCATCGAGGTTGTGCTCGGCGCCTGTGACAAAGCGAATATGAGTTGTTCTTCGCGGAAGAATCCTCATGTAAAGTGCGACGAAGCTTATGCTTGAACCAACGCGTGAAACATGAGTTGTGCTCTTTGAGTGTATCTCCGTCCGTCCTCTGTTGGCCTCGGTCATTGTCGTCTTTTTAATAAAGGTTTTGTGCTCTACCACCCAAGGATCGACCACGTCTATGTGTTGTAGCGCGACTAGGTTTGCTCTTTCAAAGTCGGCGAGTCGGCCTTCGAAATCGACATGCATTTCGTGGCGACCCTCACGGTGACCCCATCCAGCGAGCCTGCCGAGGTGCTGTTGACAGGCAGACCAGCGGGGTTCTCGATGCCTAGATAATTCGTGCAGTAGGAGATGCACTCTTGATTGAAGCCCCTGGCTATGCTTCTTTACGGGCGTGACATGTTGCTGACGTATCCTTTGATGACACCATTCATCCTTTGAGCGGCATCATGCTGTGCAGGAGCGTCGGCCGAGTTGGATGATATCCTCCACTATATGGACCAGCAGATGCACCATAGCGTCGAAGAATGCGGCGGGAAGTACATCTCAAGCTCGCATAGTATCACCACGATCTCTTCCTGTAGCCTTCGAGTTGCCTCCGCCAATCGACTTCCGAGAGATGGCGTCGAAGAAGTTGCATAGGCCAAATAGCGTTTCACGGACGTGCGCGTCCATGATCCTGGATTGCAAGCTGGAAGTATTTGCGTCATCAGCCGTGACATTCGTGAGACTTCATCCCGCTGAACTTCGCTTCGCTGGGTCTAGGTATCTGCTTATCTTCCCAGCGTAACCGTAAGGAAGTTTTACTCCTAGGAGGTAGGTGAAAACTGCTCGATCCCTCGACTTAGAGTGAAGCACGCGGGAGGGTAGTCATTTCGGTCTTCTTGGCCTTTTGCCTTTGCGGCGACTTTACGTGTCCTGCTTCGCCTCATCATCATCATCATCATCATCATCATCATCATCATCATCATCATCATATATAGCGTGAAGCTCTGCACGATGCCCATTGATTTCAAGTCTGCCCTTGCTTTGGCCCATCTTTGGTCCTCTACGGCATGTTGAGCAGGGTACCAAGCAGACTCTCGCACGTTCTTCGTGATATGCATGACATCAAGGCTGTGAGGCACACGGTGGATCTTCGATCGGCAAGTCGAGAAAACAGACCTCGTTTTCCATACCTTCAGCAGCAGCTCTGGCGCCTTCGCTTCTTTCCGGCTCTGGCGCCTTTTGCTTCTTTCGGCGGTGGGCAGTCTTTCCAATTTTCAACAGCTTGTCTATTTCCTCGCCGCTCCTCGTACAGGCGTTTTGAGTTCGGTTTCACCATCGAACAGATCCTTGCGTTTCCTCCACGGGTCATCGTCGCGAAGCCACCTTGATGTCCCATGAACACGGTTTTCAAAGACCGGGATCTCTATCTAGCTGGCGTCGTTGTGTCATCCATGCACCTTACGCATCCAGAAAATCCGTGGACTACCTGCGCGACATATCCGTAACCGAGATAGTCGTGCACCGTCGTGAGCGGTCACGGCTCTCATAGGGAAATATTCTTTCTGCGGCGTCCACGTATTGGCTGGCGTTTTCCACAGCGTGTCAAGCTCCTCTTTCAGCAGCCCTAGATACAGATTGATGTCGTTCCTGGTTGTTTGGCCCTTCAATTAGCATACTCATGTGAATGTACTTCCTCTTCATGCACAACCAGGGGAAGGTTGTACATCCACACAAACACAGGCCAGGTGCTATGTGTGCTTCTCTGGCTGCCAAGCGGATTGACTCCATCGGTGCTCGCGCCCAGCACGATGTTCCTTGGATCGTTCCCAAATTCCGAGTCTTGAAGTTCAACGCTTGCCCTTGGCTCGCATCCTTAGGGTGACTCAGCATCTTGTCTTTTTATCTATCTCCGGATCATTTCGTCATCTTCCCTTCTTCTCCTCCCTATCCGCGTGCCAGCGCAGGAGCTTTGCTACCTTAGGGTCCGTGAAATAGCGCTGCAGAGCGAGGAGTGATCGGAAAGTACCACACCACTTTTGAGGCTTTCTTCCTCTTCTTGTATCGAGTGGCGCGCACACCGGACATATGGCAGACTCAGCGTGCTCGTCCCGATAAATGATGCAATTGTTCATGCACACATGGTATTTCACGTGCGGTAAATCCAGAGGACACACGATTTTCTTCGCCTCCTCCAAACTGGTGGGCACTTGTTCCCCTTGGGAAGGCGTTCGTGCGAGAATGACATATTCTCGTCGAAGCATCGTCGGTCATTTTGTGTTTTACCTTCATCTCCAGGGCCATGGCGTTACTTTCGGCGGGTATCCTCGGGCCTGCATCCTTCATACAATGGAGTAACGCGTCTAACTCAAGTTGATCCATCTTGGCTTTCTCTCGGCGGCAGCTCTTGCGTTATCCGTCTGCTTGAGAAGCAGCTCTTGAATATGAGGGTCCTGCACCCAGCCCGCCGATGGTCTAGCGTCGTCGCTCCGCCCGGCATCATCATCTTCATGATCATGCCCGTCGCCTGCTCCGGCATCTTCCTCATCATCATGTCCTGCATCTTCTACATGATGACTGTGTACAGCATCACAGTCGTGATCATCTCCTGGGGATTCTTCGTCTTCTCGCCCGCCCGAGCCGCGGTGGTTGTCTTGCTGCCCTTCCTCATTTCTTGCCCGGCCCGCATGGACGACTTCGTAGTCATCTTCATCACCTTGCCACCGATAGCAATCCATGAAACCACGCAACAGCAGGTGGTCCCGCACCTGCCCGGAATCCAGGTCCGCAATAAGGCTCTTTAGCTTGCATCTTCGACACGGACATCTTATCTCCGTCTCGTTCTTTTGAAGCATCTCGGCCTTCGCGGACCTCAAAAACCTATTCACGATGCCTTCGGTCATCGTGCGGACCATGGTCGCCTGCGGGGTAGAGCAAAACGATATTTTAGAACCAAACAAAAATTTGGCATGACTTTCCTAAAAATAGGACCAAAAGAATGCTTAATGCCAAAATTCTGCTTGAAAGCGGAAATGAATCAACATTCGGCAAAATATTGGCAACTATCGCATTTCAAATACCGGTACACCTCCAAACACAAACACATATGCAACACCACAAACATATGCCACACCACGAACATACATAGATCTAGCTAGGCCGTAAAAAGTGCATGTGCACATTGTTGTAAGGAGAACAACCTACATATAGCTTCCCCCCTTACTTACCTATTAAAACAAGGAAATTTAACCACTTAATTTGAATGAATCTATGGTGGAAATGAGGTGAAAAGAGGAGGCACCGAGACAAGGAGGAGGTGGAGAGAATGAAGTGGGGAGAAAGTGAGTGTGTGGGTAGGAGAGGCTGTCCCAAATATCTTGTTGCTGCCCACTTACTAATGGCGCACCTCTTGCATGGTGCGCCATTAGTAGTTACAACTACTAATGGCGCACTTAAGCAGGATCGCCATTAGTATGTTTGAATAGGCGCACTAGTTCAAAAAAATTCTATACTAATGGCGCACCTGCCAGTGCGCCATTAGTAGTTACAACTACTAATGGCGCACTTGGGCAGGATGCGCCATTAGTATGTTTGGATAGGCGCACTAGTTCAAAAAAAAATTTCTATACTAATGGCGCACCCACTGCCTGGTGCGCCATTAGTAGTTACAACTACTAATGGCGCACTTGGGCCGGATGCGCCATTAGTATGTTTGGACAGGCGCACTAGTTAAAAAAAAATTTGATACTAATGGCGCACCCATAGCATGGTGCGCCATTAGTAGTTTAAACTCTAATGGCGCATCAGATGGTGGTGCGCCATTAGTATATACTAATGGCGCACCATCTTTCTGGTGCGCCATTAGTGTCAATCCCATCTATAGCCCTTTTCCTAGTAGTGTTTATATCGACCAATTGGCCAAGTCCTTCTGATTATCACTAGGCTCTATACTCTTACTTATCGAAAAGAGTTGCAATAGATTCCCTACACTCGTGGGTTCTAGCGCCACCGTAGACACTACTAGAAAAAGGGCTATAGATGGGATTGACACTAATGGCGCACCAGACAATGGGTGCGCCATTAGTATATACTAATGACGCACCACCTGCTGATACGCCATTAGAGTTGAAACTACTAATGGCGCACCTGGCTCAAGGTGCGCCATTAGTATCAAATTTTTTTTGAACTAGTGCGCCTGTCCAAACATACTAATGGCGCATCCAGACAAAGTGCGCCATTACTAGTTGTAACTAGTAATGGCGCACCTGTCCGAAAGTGCGCCACTAATGTTGTTTTTTTTATTATATTTTTTATTCATTTTTTGCAATACTATTAATGGCGCACTGATCAACCGTGTGCCATTACTAGTTTAAACTAGTAATGGCGCACTGTGGATCAATGCGCCATTAGTTTTTTTTTTTGCAAAACTACTAATGGCGCACCGCCAGAAGGTGCGCCATTAGTAACCTGGATTACTAATGGCGCATTTAGTGCTGGTGCGCCATTAGTAAGTGGGCAGCAACAAGATATTTTGGACAGCCTCTCCTACCCACATTCACTTTCTCCCCACTTCATTCTCTCCACCTCCTCCTTGTCTCGGGTGCCTCCTCTTTTTCACCTCATTTCCACCATAGATTCATTCAAATTAAGTGGTTAAATTACCTTGTTTTAATAGTTAAGTAAGGGGGGAAGCTATATTTATGTTGTTCTCCCTACAACAATGTGCACATGCACTTTTTATGGCCTAGCTAGATCTATGTATGTTCGTGGTGTTGCATATGTTTGTGGTGTTGCATATGTGTTTGTGTTTGGAGGTGTACCGTATTTGAAATGCGATAGTTGCCAATATTTTGCCGAATGTTGATTCATTTACGTTTGGCGAGAATTTTGGCATTAAGCATTCTTTTGGTCCTATTTTTAGGGAAAGTCATGCCAAATTTTTTCTTGGTTCTAAAATATCGCTTTTGTTTCTACCTCGCAGCGACTATGGTCCGCATGATGACCGAAGGCATCGTGAATAGGTTTTTGAGGTCCGCGAAGGCCGAGATGCTTTAAAAGAACGAGACGGAGATAAGATGTCCGTGTCGAAGATGCAAGCTGAAGAGCCTTATTGCGGACCCGGATTCCGGGCAGGTGCGGGACCACCTGCTCTTGCGTGGTTTCATGGATGGCTATCGGTGGCAAGGTGATGAAGATGACTACGAAGTCGCCCATGGGGCGGGCAAGAAATGAGGAAGGGCATCAAGACAACCACCGCGTTCTCGGGCGGGCGAGAAGACGAAGAATCCCAGGAGATGATCACGATGGTGATGTTGTACACAGTCATCATGTAGAAGATGCAGGACATGATGATGAGGAAGATGCGAGCAGACGACGGGCATGATCATGAAGATGATGATGCCGGGGAGAGAGACGACGCTGACCATCGATGGGCTGGGTGCAGGACCTCATATTCAAGAGCTGCTTCTCAAGCAGACGGATAACGCAAGAGCTGCCGCCCGAGAGAAAGCCAAGATGGATCAACTTGAGTTAGACGCGTTACTCCATTGTATGAAGGATGCAGGTCCGAGGATACCCACCTGAAAGTAACGCCATGGCTCGAGATGAAGGTAAAACACAAAATGACCGACGATGTTTCGACGAGAACATGTCGCTCGCACTAACGCCTTCCCAAGGGGAACAAGTGCCCGACCAGTTTGGAGGAGGCGAAGAAAATCGTGTGTCCTCTGGATTTACCGCACGTGAAATACCATGTGCATGAACAATTGCATCATTTATCGACGAGCACACGGAGTCTACCATATGTCCGTAAAGCGGCGCCACTCGATACAAGAAGAGGAAGAAAGCTCCTCGAAAAGTGGTGTGGTACTTTCCGATCACTCCTCGCCTGCAGCGGTATTTCGCGGACCCTAAGGTAGCAAAGCTCTTGCGCTGGCACGCCGGATAGGAGGAGAAGAAGTGAGAAGATGACGAAATGATCCGGAGATAGATAAAAAGACAAGATGCTGAGTCACCCTAAGGATGCGAGCCGCTGGCAAGCGTTGAACTTCAAAGACTCGAATTTGGGAACGATCCAAGGAACATCGTGCTGGGCGCGAGCACCGATGGAGTCAATCCGCTTGGCAGCCGAGAAGCACACATAGCACCTGGCCTGTGTTTGTGTGGATGTACAACCTTCCCCTGGTTGTGCATGAAGAGGAAGTACATTCACATGAGTATGCTAATTGAAGGGCGAAACAACCAGGGAACGACATCAATCTGATCGGGGCTGCTGAAAGAGGAGCTTGACACGCTGTGGAAAACGCCAGCCAATACGTGGGATGCCGCAGAAAGAATATTTCCTATGAGAGCCGCGACTGCTCACGACGGTGCACGACTATCTCGGTTACGGATATCTCGGGCAGGTAGTCCACGGATTTTCCGGATGCGTAAGGTGCATGGATGACACAACGACGCCAGCTAGATAGAGATCCCGGTCTTCGAAAACCGTGTTCATGGGACATCGAAGGTGGCTTCGCGACGATGACCCGTGGAGGAAACGCAAGGATCTGTTCGATGGTGAAACCGAACTCAAAACGCCTGTACGAGGAGCGGCGAGGAAATAGACAAGCTGTTGAAAATTGGAAAGCCTGCCCACCGCCGAAAGAAGCAAAAGGCGCCAGAGCCGAGAAAGAAGCGAAGGCGCCAGAGCCGCTGAAGGTATGGAAAACGAGGTCTGTTTTCCGACTTGCCGCATCGAAGATCCACCGTGTGCCTCACAGCCTTGATGTCATGCATATCACGAAGAACGGTGCGGAGTCTGCTTGGTACCCTGCTCAACATGCCGAGAGGACCAAAGATGGGCCAAAGCAAGGGCAGACTTGAAATCAATGGGCATCGTGCAGGAGCTTCACGCTAATGATGATGATGATGATGATGATGATGAGGCGAAGCAGGACACGTAAAGTCGCCGAAAGGCAAAAGGCCAAGAAGACCGGAAATGACTACCCTCCCGTGCTTCACTCTAAGTCGAGGAGATCGAGCAGTTTTCACCTGCCTCCTAGGAGTAAAACTTCCTTACGGTTACACGGGAAGATAAGCAGATACCTAGACCCAGCGAAGCGAAGTTCAGCGGGATGAAGTCTCACGACATCACGTCTTGATGACGCAGATATTTCCAGCTTGAATCAGGATCATGGACGCGCACGTCCGTGAAACGCTATTTGGCCTATGCAACTTTTTCGACGCCATCTCTAAGTCGATTGGCGGAGGCAACTCGTAAGGCTACAGTGAAGAGATCGTGGTGATACTATGCGAGCTTGAGATGTACTTCCCGCCCGCATTCTTCGACGTTATGGTGCATCTGCTGGGCCATATCGTGGAGGATATCATCCAACTCGGGCCGACGTTCCTGCACAACATGATGCCCTTCGAAAGGATGAATGGTGTCATCAAAGGATACGTTCGGAACATGTCACGTCCAGAGGGAAGTATAGCCAGGGGCTTTCTGACCGAAGAGTGCATCTCCTACTGCACGAATTATCTAGGCATCAAGAACCCCGTTGGTCTGCCCGTCAACAGGCACCTCGGCAGGCTCGCTGGATGGGGTCACCGTGAGGGTCGCCACGAAATGCATGTCGACTTCGAGGGTCGACTCGCCGACTTTGAAAGAGCAAACCTAGTCGCGCTACAACACATAGACGTGGTCGATCCTTGGGTGGTAGAGCACAAAACCTTTATTGAGAAGACGTACAATGACCGAGGCCAACAGAGGACGGACGGAGATATACTAAAGAGCACAACTCATGTTTCACGCGTTGGTTCAAGCAGAAGCTTCGTCGCACCCTTTACATGAAGATTCTTCGCAGAAGAACAACTCATATTCACCTTGTCACAGGCACCGAGCACAACCTCGATGACCTATGAGGCGACGATATCAACGGCTACACATTCTACACCGAGGACAAGGACATGAAGAGCGATGGTTATCGAACTCCGGTAACGATGGAATCCTACACGGTAAGGACAAGGACAGATACCACGGAAGGATCGAGGAGATCTGGGAGCTGAGCTACGTTGGAGAGAAGGTGCCGATGTTCCGTGTCGATGGGCCAAGAGCGCCCTAAAAGAAGACCGATATTTCACCACCATGGTTATACCCGCCAAATCCAAGATCAAGGGCGGAAACGTCACCACAAAAATGAGCCATGGTACTGGCTTCCCAAGTGGACCAATGCTTCTTCATTACCGACCGCCAAAGCCCAGTCGTGTTGTCGTGAGGAGAGGCAAAAGGAAGATCATCGGAATGGATGGAGTAGCCAATGAGCAAGACTTCGACAAGTACGGCGACCCGAGGATCGAACATGACGACGATGATGAAGTAGCAGCATACACCACAAGAAGAAGCAGGACCACCCTTCCTAAAGGACGTCCGTTCCAAAGAAGAACTCCATTTGCGAAAAAGAAGGGCAAGAAGATTGTGAACAGAAAGCTAGCTAAGATCGATTGTATTTAAATCGTAGCCTTCATTTCTCGATTGTATTTCATGGGCACTTTTTGAACTATCATGAATATTTCTAAATTTCATGGACACTGATCTCGACCCCCTCCATCTCGATCGCTATCCCACTCGCCAGATCCGTCCCCTCGCCTTGAGCACCCCGGTCCACCGACCGCCACGCGACCCCCGCACCCTCGATTCCCCTACTCAACCGCGCCGACCCCCGCACACCTCCCTACTCAACCGCCGCCGACCCCCGCACACCCTCCCTACTCAACACGCCGCCGACCCCCGCACACCCTCCCTACTCAACCGCCCCACACCCCCGCACTTCGCACCTCCCCGCTCCACCGGCATTACTGTTTGATGATATTTTTAAAAAATATTACTGTCTTATAAAAAATATTACTGTTATGATTTAAACAAGTTTGAACATATTTAAACACAAATATGTATCAAACAGCATTTTAAATGCATAAAAAATTGTGGAGCACAGGGAATCGAACCCAGGACCTCCTGGTGTGAGAACTGGCTGCTGATCGGTCGAGCTAGTAGAGGAACTTGATGTGGATCAGGTCGGTGGAAGATAACCTGTTGGCTCGGCAGAAATCAAAAAAATACTAATGGCGCACAGGCGAGGTGCGCCATTAGTATGGATGTACTTATAGGCGACCGAGGTGTAGTGCGCCATTAGTATTGTGCCGCCCCACCATCCATACTTCCTCCCGGCCCTCGATCCCTTCCCTCTCCTCTCCCTCGCCCTCGCCTCGATCCCTTCCCTCTCCTCTCCCTATGCCGCTGCCCGCCGCCTCGCGCCGCCCAGCGCCGCCCGTCGTCCTCGTCTCCTTGCCACGACGACCGACCCTTGACGCCGCCGCCCGTCGTCCTCATCTCCGCCATGACGCCTGACGCTGCTGCGCCGCCTCTCCTCTCCCGCCACCGCCGCCCCGTTGTCCTCGTCTCCTCGGCGCCGCTCTCCCCGTCGCCCCTGCCTCTCCCCGTCGGCCGCCGGTGAAGCACCGCGCCGCACTGGCCCAGACCGGGCCGCACCTTCACCGATGCCGCCGCACGGCCACAGCACCGCCTCGTCGCTCCTCCTCTCCCTGCAGTTGCAGACCGGCGAAGGTTCGTAGCTGCTCTCTATGACCCCTTCCTCAACCTCTCACTGATGTTGGTCACTAGTGAATCTCAATCGATCTTTTTTGCAAGAACATATGTGCACTGAACATGCTTGTTGAAATGACCAGTGTTCATAACTACCCAATTATCACTTTCTTTGTTGCTTCACGTTGTGTGGTTGTGACTGTTGAAGCCTCGATCTGTTACATCAGAAAGCAGAGGATGTTTCATACATGCCTTTGAGCTAATCAGCGACATACACAAAGAAAATTTTAATCAGTTTTGTTGTGCATCAAAATTTTGGGAGAACAAACAAGAGAAAACCAGTGTATCGGATACGGCCTCAGTGCAGTATGGGATACCGGCCTGAATCTGGTGTGAGCAGAAAACCAGTGTAAAACTTACAGCCCAAAAGCGACATGCCAAGCACCAACGACAGGCCCATCCGTTTTATTTTACAAGGGTATATTTTACAGGTGTATTGGGCCCTAAAGCGAGGAACCAAGCGGGGCCTTAGGTGGTTTGAAATTGGGTATTGAAGTTTGGTTGTACAAATGGAAGTGCAGTAATCTTGGTAGTAGTAGGCACACATGGTTGATTGGTTGAACACATCTGTGGATATCTCCTCATCTATGTTTGACTTTCGAAATAATTTTGATCACACTGTTTCGCCTAGCTTTGAATTTTTTCTGCTTAGGCTTTGCATTTTGATACATAGTAGGAGGGCATCCTAGAAAATACATTTGGTGGGACCAATCAGAGCAAACATAAAACAAAAAGGAAAAGAAGGATAGACAATTTGAATATGGGGTTAATTTGCTTGTTCAGAAAATATGGGATAGTTTTGCTGTAAGAGCAAAACTTATGGGTCACAATTTCTCTTGTTTGTTCTCCCAAAATTTTGATGCACAACAAAACAGTCTTGTATTATCCTTGTCTTGTCTTGTCTAATCAACCCGGTCCTTTGAAGAAAGTGCTTTTTTTGTGGGATTAGTGTGTATGATGTATCCAGTGCTTGGTATTTGGTAGTGTAGCGACACACAAAAATAGTTACCATCTTGTTTTAGGTTCATAGTTTCCACCATGGCACCGGTGTGTTTATCAACATGGTTTAGCAGTGACCACGGTCAACGGGGCATCTTGTGTGCTATGAGATATTTTTTAGCAGTGTTGAAGATCATGTGTGTTTGCGAAAATAATGTTTCTTAGGAGTAGATTTTTTTTGTGTGGCTCAGTGCATGCCCAATGCACTAGGTTCTGAAAGACATGAAGATGAAGCAAGCTTGCTTCACAATCTGATTTGTTTAACTATTTCTTTGTAGTTGTAGAAACATTTTTTTGGTAACTCTCATATAATATGATGAGTCACTCTATTTCGCTTTCATTGGCACATATATCAATTTCGACTAGATCACAATCATGTGCCGTGCATTTTCCAGATCCTCGGTTAGCTTTATTGCTTATTTCCAAATTTACACAGTACTAGTCTGTTAATACTTGTTTTGAGGGTACTTTTACTTCTTCTTTCCTGAGTTTTATTAGTGTACTTTTACTGTCCTCTATAGGTGACGTGTGAACCGTTGCTTATGCCGATCGACTTACCGACTACCTATTTAATTGGTTTTCTTTTAAATCTTATAGTTCCCGTTGATTATAAACTGGCCGGCCGCGATCAATCAGTTGGTATTGATTTTGTCAGCAGAGTTTGAGGTCAGTTTAACCTGTCATTTTTCAACAGTACTCAACTATTTCAATCTATCGTTATTTCTACAGCAGACTTTGAGGTCAGTTGGTATTGATTGCGTTGGGCTGTGGGGATTTTGAGCTGTTTTCTGACATGTCTTCTTTTAGTGTACTTGTCTCCCCGCTTGTTGGTTACTTCTCATGGTTAGAAGATGTGTTGTAGCTTTTCTTAGACTTGTACTGTAAATGGATTTGGTTGTAATAGAAATGACATTTTCTCTACTCAAACTCATTATATTGGAATTATTTGCAGATGTGTGGTGTTAGCCTATCGGTAATAATTATGTGTTAGTGTGAGTTTATTCTTCCTGTGAGCATTCTAATTTTATTTCTCTGGATTCAAGCAATGGGTTTGGACTTGCAAGATTCAGTTCACAAGTACTTGTGGGCTTTGGCTTTTAGCCTAATGAGGTCTCTTACTTGTGACAGTTCAGTTGTCAGTGTAATATGTTAGAAACTGCTACTATGTCTCTAGAGGCCTCGGCATATATTGTTTCACCTCTTCACATGCCAATGTATTTTCCATGTTGTGATGAAGGCCTTTTTTGCCTTATCCACCCAAGAGGCCCTTGAGTTTGCTGGAATGTCGATTAACTTCCGTTCCAGCAAATTCGGGTACTCCATATGTCCTATTTTCAGCAAAGGTCATGCTGAAATTTTCCGTGAATTTTAGCATGACTTTGCTAAAAATAGGACATATGGGGTACTTGTGACTAATGCATGGGCCGGGGTACTTGTGACTAATGATGAAAGCTTAGGCTTTTAGGGTGCCTCGGCGTCGAAAAACCCTCAATGATAAAAGCTTAGCTTTTAGGATGCCTCGTGTCGACAAACCCTAAATGATGAGACCATGATCTTGTTCCTTGACAATAACCAACTTTTGACCAAACTTTGTTCCTATTTAGAGAGAAACATGGCCAACAACGATGAGGCCGGGGTTGAGGCGGCAAGGCATTCAGGAGCTGTCCCGGAGATGGAGGAACAACCTCACTTGTATGAGGACGCCGCCTTCCCCACCGATCCCGAGACCACCGATGGTACCGCCGAGGATGACCCCACCGATGCCACCACCGATGGTGCCGCCGAGGATGACACCATCGATGATGGCGGCGCATTTACGATGGCAGCCAACCGAAGAGGCAACGGAAGGACCGGCGCCCGACCGTGCTCCGCACCCTCAAGGAGGAAGTTATGAAGTGGACTCGACGGGAATCCAACGGCGCCCGAGCGAATAGTCAAGGGTACTCGCTTCAGCTCGGGTGCATTTTCAGAGCACCGTCTCGATCAACACCGAGAACACGAGGCATCGACCGAGGGAATTTGCGCAACCTCCTCTTCACGGCTGCACGAACAATACAAGTTCCCGCTGAATTTGAAAACACAAGCCTCAAAGGTAATAAAGTGAACAATGCTGCCCTCACGAAGATGAGCAAGGCCCTGTCTACTTGGAAAAGCAATGTGAAGAGAATGATCGAGAAAGGTGAGAGTTATGAGAAGATCAAGGAGAAAATCCTTCGATCAACGAAGATGACTACAACGACTTCAAGATCAATTGCTCGAGCACCGCAAACTCGAATCAAGTCGGTGGGGGAAAGAAATGCGGAGCTGAACTTAGGGGAACACACACTCGGTCCCGGCGGTTCTGAGTGGCGGAGCCTATATGGGACAAGGAGGACGCGGGCGTGCCGAGCAAGGCCTACCGCCCTCTTGATAAATATGGTGACAAGCAGACCAGGAACTTTGTCGGGGCCGGTACAAGGAGGACCCGAAAACAAAGGAGCTTACCACGGATCCAAGACCAGGGCACTTGAGGTTGTTCAGTAAGGAATACCACCCAGCGTAATTAGCTCCATATGGTTGCATTCTAATTAATGAAGCCAAATTTTAAATGGTTCACATTCCTACATGAGCGATTGAAAGCGAGAGCAGGGTCGACTAAAGCAACCCTTGGGACACCACTCTAAATAGGGCGTTGAATGTAATGAAGAACAAGGATAAGCTCGAGAAGCCGGCGTCGGCTGGTCGTGTGGCGGCAAAGGCTTGTCCACAAAATGGGGTCATACTATACGCTGGTGTGCGGAAGGAGAAAAAGACCAGCTTGGAAAGCCAGTAGCGAGGTTCAAGAACTCAAGGCACCGGTGGCGCGGATTCGGAGATTGTCCAAGAGCAAGTGCAACAACAACTCGGAGCGACGATCACCGCCATTGTGCCTACCTTGATCCAGGGGTTGAGTCGTGGATTGCGGGCGCCAACGGGGCCACCCGATTCCTAGCTTCACGGCCAGCAACTCGCAGAATGCGATGGCGGGCCATTGGTGTCTCCGGCGGAGGCGACATTGGTGTCTCCGACGCCGCACGGAGCTTAATGCACCCGGTGTCGCCCGCGGCACCTCTCGCAGCAAGCGGCCCCTCCATCAACTGCACGCCCGCCGTTGGCGGTGCCTCGAAATTAGCCGAGCTCGACGCCATCATCACGGTAACTAATTAAGCCTCTCTTGGTCGAGGACTTCATCTCCTTGCCTTTGACTGGGCATCCCTGACGCCCTACATGTTTTCGCAGGGCGCCGCCGATGTTCCGTGCACTCTCCTGCACTTCGTGAACAACGAGTTGGTCGATGTCGCCAAGGGAAAAATCGTTCAACCGGGCAACCCCTTGTTCCACGGTACCCAGATACCTCCCAACTTGTTTAGGGTTGAACTGGTTCGGGTGCTGCCAGGCTGTGATGAGTTGTTACCTCCAATTCGACCCGTCGGGGCCGACGATGATGACGTGATGACCCTCAGCGCATGCCTGAGCTGGCCCATGCTTTGGCCGAAGAGCCAGATTCGTTTGGGGGCGGGGGACACCACCCCAAAGACAACACCGCCAGTCGTGCCGGCGCCAAGTCGGCCCCATGGCAAGACCGCCGCAACGGTGCCGGACATCCCTATGCCACTGGATCCAAACATGCATATGGCACAGGATCAGAACGACGACGACGACGATACATTTGCCAACGTCGATCAGTACTTTGCCGATCATGGGTACGGTGGCGACTTCATGGGGCCTCCTTCTCAAGAACCCAACCCAACAAAAGACGTGCGCGATCTAGCTGGTACCGTGGAGAAGCCAAGTTGCAATAGGCATCGTCTGCCGTTCAGCTCTCAGGAGACGCCTCCAGCTGCCGACTTCACCGAGCCTCAGATAGGCGATGTGCGAAATATTATCAGCCCCAACACACTCAAGAAGGCGGTCTGTGAGCAGAACTCGGTCCCGTTACAGGAGAAGAAGAAGGCACGCAAAAGAAAGACTAACAAGGGTGCGGGCCAGCCGGCACCGAGTATGGTCCGTGCTCAGGACGGGCCACCTTCACCTGAGGATATCTCGAGGAGGGTGCATGTGGCGGGTAGGGCAATGCTACCGACAAATATGCTCAATGCTGCAACCGGTGCTATGCGGAGTCTGCATGACAGTGTTCTTTCTTTGGAGAAGCGGCGTCTCAGAGAGAAGGATGTGGCATACCCGGTTTTCGTGGCCAAGGTGCCAGAGGGAAAGGGCTTTGTGGATAACTCCATCGGGCGTACGATCGTCCTGCGGTTTGATGACATCCACGCTATGTTGAACCTTCATGCGCTGCACTACACCTTCGTTCGGCTATTTTCGCTGAGTATGGAGATGCGGGTCATTCGCGACAAGACCCCGGACATCGTGATAGTCGACCCCTTCTACATGCGTGCCAAGATCTTGGGCAGCGCTGGGGACCGGCAAGTCGCGAGTTCTTACCTCAAGGGCTTCATTCTGGCAAACCAAGATAAGGATAACTTCCTCGTGCCTTACTTTCCCGAGTAGGTCCTCCCCTCAACCGGCCCGTAACATATGAATTCTTAGATTTCGATCGTTTTTCTTTTAACATTCCGTGTTTTCTGCAGTGACACACATTGCACGCTCATCCTCCTAAGCCCCAAATATTCCATGGCCACGATTTCGACCGGACCGTCGATCGAACGTAGACTACACAAATGTCAAGAAGGTTCTTGATGATGTTCTCCCGGCTACGCCCAATCTGGAGGCACCTTCACCAGGCCTATTCGTAAGTACGGCAAGCACGTGTTCTCCCACAATGCGACGTTCGCTGCGTCAAGCAGCCGCTGGCGGTCGAAGGGTGCCTACTACGCCATCCATCACATGCGGCGATCGACGGGACCATCATCAACTTCGCTACCGAGTAAACTCAAAGATTGGGCGCGGCGTGTCGGCAATCCAGACGCGGACATCAGACAAGAATTCTTTCGCATCCAGTCGGAGTTTGCGGAAATCATCCATGAACATGTCCTTCGTACCTCGGGGCAGTTCTACCTCAGAAATCAACCGTCCAACAGTGACATCGACACAATGCTACAAATGCAGGCTGACAACGCCTGTTCTTTCATGACTCCCATGATAGACGGTGGCTTCATCCACGCTCCGGTCCCTTGAGTCGAGTCGAAAGCAGTGATACTGTGTCTAGTTCTGAAACATCGATTGGCTCATGTTGTAATTAAACTTTAATGAACTTGTAGTATGTCTCTTTGGTTTCGAGAGTCGTTCAACTTGGATGTAATCGATGCTATTAATGTCTTGCTTTTCTCTTCCGATCGTTCTGTTGCATACTTATATATTGCTTATGTATTGTCTGTAAATTGGTACTAACGTTTTGTTTGGCTAGTGCATAGCGATGCCGTCGTATGTCGTGTACAAGGGTAAGGTTCCCGGAGTCTACGATGACTGGGAGGAGTGTCGAAGGCAGGTTCACCGATTCGGCGGTAACAGTTACAAAGGGTACACCACTAGGGCCGAGGCCGAATCTAGATACGCCCGCTATCTAGCGGGAGAGGGGAGGGAGCGTTGGAGGAACCGGATGAAGACGAGTTTCATCATGATGATGCTCATCGTGATGACCGCAGCTCTCTTCTATGTGATGGTAGTTTAGATGATCCATATCGACTTGTAATGTGAAGACAAACTCGCTACTCGCGGTCTCAAGACTTGTAATATAATGTTCTATCTTGGTTCGGTCTTTTCAATTCGGAGACTAATATGATGAATTGTATTCAGAGACTAATATGATGAATTTTATTCAGAGACTAATCTTCTATTGTATTCGATGAATCTGTTGTTGATGTGTGCTGTCTATATTTTGTCCAATTATACATTTTGTAACCTGTGCAAAAACAGAAAATAAAAAAATAAAAAAACCTAATATTCATACTAATGGCGCATCACATCACAGTGCGCCATTAGTATGCCAAAGGATACTAATGGCGCATCATTAAATAGTGCGCCATTAGTATGCCGAAGTTACTAATGGCGCATCTTGCCAGCGCCATTAGTATGCCAAAGCACCTGGTATACATGGCCCCTTGAGGCATACTAATGGCGCATTGTAAATGCGTACTAATGGCGCATCAGTGGTGCGCCATTAGTATCTAAGATACTAATGGCGCACCGGTGGTGCGCCATTAGTAAAATATACTAATGGCGTGGCACTAATGGCGCACCACTAATGCGCCATTAATGGCCAAATTAGGTGCGCCATTAGTAGGCCTTTTCCTAGTAGTGAGAAGAGGGGGGCGCCTTCCTTTTCTTCCTTGGCCTTCTCCCTTGGAAGGAGGGGTGTTTCCCCCTATGGTTTTTGGTGGCTACCGTGGAGAGGAAGAGAGCTTCCCTCGATATTGGGTCTCAGTTTCGAGGGGGTATTTTTCTACATGCGGAAATCTATCTTGCTCGTCATTTTAGAATTTTCTTGGAGATCCGTAACTATTAAAAACTCAAAAAATGGCGGATCTAAAAACCCATGTCCAAGCTCTCGCCATAAGGGTGACCCTTGCACAATTTTGTGGGACCCATGGACATCCCTTATGACTCAGCTTAGGCCTAGGGCGCGTGGGCTGGCTGAGTAGAGAAAATATTCTGGGCCCATCTTGTTGTCTCCTTTTGCAAGTATCTATGACCCGATAAAATATTTGCGCCTAATAGTTTTCATATTTCTTCAAGAAGTTCCCTGAAAACCAAAAGGTAAGATATGCAACTCTGCCTTTTCGAAAATTTTAGTAGGATAGCCAAATAAATATAAAGCTAAATTGATAATTTAGTGGCATGAGAACTTTGAAAATTATACACCTACTACGTATCAGGTAGCACCAGAGAAGAACCAATATGAATTATCGTTGTTATTGTGTAATCATTTGAATATGTGCTTGTATTTTTTGGGCAAGCATTGATGTTTGTCGGTCATTTTTATAAACAACGGTATTTGTTATCAACTATACAACAAGCACATGTTTTAGTTTATTACCTAACCAACTATAGCACTTAAAACACATTTGACCATGGAATAGAACCTACTATAAAGAAACATCCAAATGATCTCATGAAAAGATGCATGTACACACTTTATATATTCTAGAAACATTTAGGTGCTTATACACAATTATAGACTAGAAACTATTATCAAGATATTTGATTGACAGCACACTTCAGAGATCTCAATGAAACCATTGAAGAGAAACGAGAGAGAGAGAGAGAGAGAGAGAGAGAGAGAGAGAAACAAATGATATATATATATAGTTTAACTCACCAAGTGTCACAAGTTAATATATGTTTTCTGTTATTCGTTTACTCGTATCTATGTGAATTTGGTTTAAAGATCATTTTAAGGGGTAATATCACAAAAATGAAACCTCTCCTACAACTACTGTCCAAGTTTAGTCGAGCACAAATGTATTCTTCAACAATTTACATTAAAGCTATATAATAAAAATACTATAGTTAATGGTAAGAAACCTTATAATGTGGTTAATTATGCTCACCAAATAGTTTAAAAATAGTTACTAAAATTATCTGTTGTAAAAATGAGCTATAAATAAGTATAAAAGTTTAGTACAAATGTTTTGTACTTGCCTTGCCCCGGAGTTATTCTGACCTTCTATACTTAATTATAAAAATCATAATTTATTAACTATATATTATAATTAGCTCGACTACTTCTTTGATAATTACAATAATACTTATCATGTTCAGGTCTTCAAAGATATATTGGCAAATTAGTTGATTTATTATATACGTATCTAACTGGGAAAAAAATTAAATGTGTTTATTATGTATTTGCAAATCAATTGTATTTTGTGTAAATTGTAATTTTATAGTCATTTGGAGGACTACTTAATCCTAATTTGCATTGGTCATAGTTATGCAAAATGTATAATTAATTGATAATTAATTATCTATTCCGCACTAATAATAATCCAATTGCATATATCTTATAACTAAAGAACCAATTAAAATTACACATATAAATATCATAATACTAGATGATTAACCCACACAATGTTGTGGGAACGGTATGAGCTATTTTGAAGATAGGTTCAAATTCGTCGTAGGAATGTTAATTGAAATAATACATACACCGAGAACCAATGTGAATGTTTTCCAAAACCGTAAATTGTTAAAAAATCGTGAATGTTTTTCAAATTTAGGAACTTTTATTAGAATTTAAAACTTTTTACAAATCCGAGAACTTTTTGCAAATTTGAGAAATTTTATCGAATTTACAAGCTCTTGTTGAGTTCATGGACATTTTCCATATTTATGAACTTTTTCAAATCCATGAAAGTTTTAAAATTCGTGAAACAGAAATTGAGTTCATGAAAATTTCATTAAATTTTCCAATTTTGCAATTTTGTAAAGAAAATTGTGAATTCTTTCCAAACCCATGAACATTTTCCAAATTTGTTAACTCTTTTCAAATTCAGGATTTTTGTTCAATTTCACGATTTTTTAAAATCACGAACAATGTTTGTTCTTTATGGACAAATTTTCAAATTTGCAAATATTTTTGGTATTCAGCATTGACAAACATCTTTTTAAAATTTGTGATTTATTTTGGGTTCACGAACTATTTTTTTTAATTCATGAATTTTTAAAAACATTGGGACATTTTTTGAATGTATGATTTTCTAGTCTATACAAAACTGAAAGTCATTTCTTTCTGAACAGATATCTTGCTGGTCTTTTAACTGGCTTGTGCAACTGAATTATAGACCCGTTGTAAGAAAAAGGCTATCAAACCAGTCAACCACCGAGTGAACTGAGCAGAGGGCTATATGGGTAGCGGCCCACCTTAAAGTCGCGTGAGCACGTGTTCTGTGGCACCCAAAGCGCTGGTAAGAAGAACTCCGATCCACACTACATCTAGAGGCATTCTATACAACGCTTCAAGTGTCTGATTATCCACTAGAGCTCGCGTTGACAGTAGCGTGATGGGAAACGTTGCATGGAAAAACAAAAAAAACCTACGCACACGCAATGATCTATCCATGGAGATGCATAGCAATGAGGGAGAGAGTGTGTCTACGTACCCTCGTAGACCGTAAGCGGACGCGTTTCTCAACGCGGTTGATGTAGTCGAACTTCTTCGCGCTTCAACCGATCAAGTACTGAACGCACGGCACCTCCGCATTTTGCACACGTTCAGCTCGGTGACATCCCTTGCCTACTTGATCCAGCAAGACGTCGAGGTAGTAGATGAGTTCTGTTAGCACGACGGTGTGGTGATAGTGATGGTGAAGTGATCCTCGCAAGGCTTCGCCTAAGCACTACGAAAATACGACCGAGTGTGTAAACGGTGGAGGGGGCGCCGCACACGGCTCGACTATTGTCTGGTGTGTGCTAGGCGCCCCCTCCCACATATATATAGATGGGAGGGAGGGAGGAGCAGCCAAGGGGGCACCCAAGTAGGAGGAATCCTACTTGGGGTCTCTCCGAAGGAGGCGCCCCCCTGCCATGTATAGGAGCGGGGGAAAGGCAGGGGAGCGTGCCCCCCCTTCCTTTCTTCCATGAGAGGGAAAGGCAGGAGGGGCTAGCCCTCCCCCTTTTCCTTCCCTAGGGTTGTTTGGCTAGGGAAAGGGTGTAGCAGCCCCCTGTGGCCTGGTCTGTCACTCTCTTGGCCCATTAAGCCCATATACATGCCGAGGGTGCCCGGAACCCCTTCCGGTGACCCGATTTCTTCCCGGTACGTCCAGAAACACTTCCGTGTCCAAATACCATCGTTCTATATATTAATATTTACCTCTCAACCATTTCGAGACTCCTCATCTTGTCTGTGATCTCATCCGGGACTCCGAACAACATTAGGTCACCAAAACATATAACTCATATAACACTAGATCGTCAATGAACATTAAGCGTGCGGACCCTATGGGTTCGAGAACTATGTAGACATGACCGAGACACCTCTCCGGTCAATAACCCATAGCGGAACCTTGATGCCCATATTGGCTCCTACATATTCTACGAAGATCTTTATCGGTCAAACCATTATGACAACATACGTAATTCCTTTTGTCTATCGGTATGTTACTTGCCCGAGATTCGATCGTCCGTATCTTCATACCTAGTTCAATCTCGTTTCCGGCAAGTCTCTTTACTCATTTCGTAATACATCGCCTCGTGACTAACTCCTTAGTCATTTGCTTGCAAGCTTATGATGTGTATTACCGAGAGGGTCCATAGACACCTCTCGATACTCGAAGTGACAAATCCTAATCTCGATCTATCCAACTTAACAAAAACATTTGGATATACCTGTAGAGCATCTTTATGTTCACCCAGTTACGTTGTGACGTTTGATAGCACACAAGGTATTCCTTCGGTATCCGAGAGTTGCATAATCTCATAGTCGAAGGAATAAGTATTTGACATGAAGAAAGCAATAGCAATAAAGTGAACGATCATTATGCTAAGCTAACGGGTGGGTTTTGTCCATCACATCATTCTCCTAATGATGTGATCCCGTTATCAAATGACAACACATGTCCATGGTTAGGAAACCTTAACCATCTTTGATCAACGAGCTAGTCTAGTAGAGGCTTACCACGCTATTTGTTTATGTATTCACACATGTATTTAAGTTTCCGATCAATACAATTCTAGCATGAATAATAAACCTTTATCATGAATAAGGAAATATAAAATAATAACTTTATTATTACCTCTAGGGCATATTTCCTTCAGTCTCCCACTTGCACTAGAGTCAATAATCTTGTTCAGATCGCCATGTGATTTAACACCAATAATTCACATCGTCATGTGATTAACACCCATAGTTCGCATCACCATGTGACCAACACCCAAAGGGTTTACTATAGTCAATATTTTAGTTCACATCGCCATGTGATTAACACCCAAAGAGTACTAAGGTGTGATCATGTTTTGCTTGTGAGAGAAGTTTAGTCAACAGGTCTGTCACATTCAGATCCGTATGTATTTTGTAAATTTCTATTTCTATAATTCTTCGTATGGAGCTACTCTAGCTAATTGATCCCACTTTCAATATGTATCCGGATCGAGACTCAGAGTCATCCAGATCGGTGTCAAAGCTTGCATCGACGTAAGTCTTTACGACGAACTGTTTATCACCTCCATAACCGAGAAATATTTCCTTAGTTCTCTAAGGATAATTTTAACCGTTGTCCAGTGATCTACTCCTGGATCACTATTGTACCTATTTGCCAAACTCATGGCAAGATACACAATAGGTCTGGTACACAGCATGGCATACTTTATAAAACCTATGGCTGAGGCATAGGGAATGATTTTCATTCTCTCTCTATCTTATGCCGTGGTCGGGCTTTGAGTCTTACTCAACTTCACACCTTACAATACGGGCTAGAACTCCTTCTTTGACTGATCCATTTTGAACTCCTTCAAAATCTTGTCAAGGTGTGTTCTCATTGAAAAATCTTATCAAGCGTCTTGATCTGTCTTTATAGATCTTGTTGCCTAATATATAAGCAGCTTCACCGAGGTCTTTCATTGAAAAATTCTTATTCAAGTATACTTTTATGCCATCCAGAAATTCTATATCATTTCCAATCAACAATATGTCATCCACATATAATATCAGAAATGCTACAGAGCTCCCACTCACTTTCTTGTAAATAAAGGCTTCACCGAAAGTCTGTATAAAACCATATGTTTTGATCACCTCATCAAAGTGTATATTCCAAGTCCGAGATGCTTGCACCAGTCCATAGATGGATCGCTGGAGTTTGCACACTTTGTTAGCACCTTCAGGATCGACAAAACCTTTTGGTTGCATCATATACAACTCTCTTTAAGAAATCCATTAAGGAATGCGGTTTTGGCGTCCATTTGCCAGATTTCATAATCATAAAATGTGGCAATTGCTATCATGATTCGGACGGACTTAAGCATCGCTACGGGTGAGAAAGTATCATCGTAGTCAACCCTTTGAAATTGTTGAAAACCTTTTGCAACAAGTCGAGCTCTGTAGACAGTAACATTACCATCAACTTCAGTCTTCTTCTTGAAGATCCATTTATTCTCTATGGCTTGCCTATCATCGGGCAAGTCCACCAAAGTCCACACTTTGTTCTCATACATCTGTCGGAATCTGGGCTCATCATAGCTTCTTCATAGTTCGTAGGTTCACCATGGTCTAGTAACATGACTTCCAGGACAGGATTACCATACCACTCTGGTGCGGATCATGCTCTGTTCGACCAACGAGGTCCAGTAGTAACTTGATCTGAAGTTTCATGATCATCATCATTAGCTTCCTCTCTAATTGGTATAGGAATCACGGGAACGGATTTCTCTGATGTGCTAGTTTCCAATTTGAGAGAAGGTACAATTACCTCATCAAGTTTTACTTTTCTCCCACACACTTCTTTTGAGAGAAACTCCTTCTCTAGAAATGTTTCATTCTTTCCAACAAAGATCTTGCCTTCGAATCTGTGGTATAAGGTGTACCTAATTGTTTCCTTAGGGTGTCCGATGAGGACGCACTTCTCCGATTTGGGATCGAGCTTATTAGGCTGAAGCCTTTTGACATAAGTGTCGCAACCCCAAACTTTAAGAAATGACAACTTAGGTTTCTTGCCAAACCACAGTTCATACAGTGTCGTCTCAACGAATTTAGACGGTGCCATATTTAACATGAATGCAGCTGTCTCCAATGCATAACCGCAAAACGATAGTGGTAAATCAGTAAGAGACATCATAGATCGCACCATATCTAATAAAGTACGGTTACGGCGTTTGGACACACCATTACGCTATGGTTTTCCAGGTGGCGTGAGTTGTGAAACTATTCCACATGGTGTAAAATGAAGGCCAAACTCGTAACTCAAATATTCGCCTCTGCGATCAAATCTTAGAAACTTTATTTTCTTGTTACGATGATTCTCCATGTCACTCTGAAATTCTTTGAAATTTTCAAATGTTTCAGACTTGTCTTTCATTAAGTAGATATACCCATATCTGCTCAAATCATCTGTGAAGGTCAGAAAATAACGGTAACCGACGCGTGCCTCAACACTCATCGGACCGCGTACATCGGTATGTATTATTTCCATTAAGTCATTGGCTCGCTCCATTGTTCCGGAGAACGGAGTTTTAGTCATCTTGCCCATGAGGCATGGTTCGCAAGTATCAAATGATTCATAACCAAGTGATTCCAAAAGTCCATCTGCATGGAGTTTCTTCATGCGCTTTACACCAATATGACCTAAACAACACTGCCACAAATATGTTGCACTATCATTATCAACTTTGCATTTTTTGGCATCAATATTATGAATATGTGTATTACTACGCTCGTGATTCAATAAACCATTTACATTGGGTGTATGACCATAGAAGGTTTTATTCATGTAAACAGAACAACAATTATTCTCTGACTTAAATGAATAACCGTATTGCAATAAATATGATCCAATCATATTCATGCTCAACGCAGAAACCAAATAACACTAATCCTGAAGGTAGAGAGAGTATGCGATGGTGACCTTATCAACCTTTGAATCACTTCTAACACACATCGTCACCTCGCCCTCAACTAGTCTCTGCTCATTTTGTAACTCATGTTTGAGTTACTAATCTTAGCAACTAAACCGGTATCAAATACCCAGGGGCTACTTTGAACACTAGTAAAGTACACATCAATAACATGTTTATCAATTATACCTTTGTTCACTTTGCCATCCTTCTTATCCGCCAAGTATTTGGGGCAGTTTCGCTTCCAGTGATCATTTCCTATGCAGTAGAAGCACTCAGTTTCAGGCTTGGGTCTAGCTTTGGGCTTCTTCATGGGAGCGGCAACTTGTTTGTTGTTCTTCTTGAAGTTCCCTTTCTGTCCCTTGCCCTTTTTCTTGAAACTAGTGGTTTTGTTAACCATCAACACTTGATGCTCTTTCTTGATTTCTACCTTCATCGATTTCAGCATCATGAAGAGCTTGGCAATTGTTTTCATCATCCCTTGCATATTATAGTTCATCACGTAGTTCTATTAGCTTGGTGATAGTGACTAGAGAACTCTGTCAATCACTATCTTATCTGGAAGATTAACTCCCACTTGATTCAGGCGATTGTAGTACCCAGAAATTCTGAGTACATGCTCACTGGCTGAGCTATTCTCCTCCATCTTGTAGGAAAATTACTTGTGAGAGGTCTCATACCTCTCGACATGGGCATTAGTCTGAAATACCAATTTAAACTCTTAGAACATCTGATATGCTCCGTGGCGTTCAAAACGTTTTTGAAGTCCCGGTTCTAAGCCGTAAATAATGTCACACTAAACTATCAAGTAGTCATGTAACATCCCAAAATCCTAAATTTGGAATGTTATAAACAAATAGATAGTTTTGATAGATTGTTTGATTGATTGACTGAAAGTGAGTGAATTCGAAACTTTTTGAAAGTTAAATGAGAGGGAATAAAAGGACTTTCCCAAACTTTCATTTTGGCTTTTATGCTTTTCGTGAATTCAAATACTCTTCATCACAAAACCCTGGAGAGATGATGACATGACTTCTTCCATTTATTTAAATGACAAGGGGTGTTGAAAATATTTGAATTTCATTTGGAAAATATTTCCAATTCTGAAACTTTATGCAACTCAATGATTTTCACGAGCGAAGATAAAATGACTTCTTCAAAACATATGAAATACGAGTTGGGAGTTTCAAAGAATTAAATTCAAAGTTCTTTTGAATTTATTTTCAATTTGGTGTTATTTGAGTTTTAATTCAAATTATTTTTCTCCAAAAATAAAATATATGGAAAATAGGGTAACATGATCCCCTACAACATAAAATTGGAGAGGAATAAATTTGAATTCACTTTGGTATTTTTAAAATGATTTTTATTGGATTTTATTAGAGCTGAAGCACTCTTTCCTTTATTTGAACTAGCGGTGTTTCCCACGCATTTGCGCGGCTAGAGTTTTTATCTACAACTTATATTCATTTAAACTAATTTCCATTAAAATATATTTTTCTGTGCTGAAATAATCATTTTATATTCTTGTGATTTTTTAAATTGTGTATGTACTCCTGTTTGTGGCCACATTTGCTAAGTATGTATGTGTTGTTTTATCGGGAAAATTGTCCTAATAATTTCTTCAAAAACATGGAAAATGTAGTATAAGTTCAATCATGATGTGAAGTATGTAGTCTTTCCACCGTAAAAGAGCTCGTCTAATTGTGCTTCGTACTAATTTCACTTTACCCGGCCTATCCCCCATTTGTACCTCAAAGGCCCATATATACGGTTGTGTAATAGCCCTATATTTTATTTATTCTTGTATCCTGCTTAATTGTGCCAAGTTCAATGTGTATTCAGGACATGTTAATTCTTCTTGTTTTTGATTTTGATTGCAAAATATGTTCGTATTCAATAAAACCAACCACTAATGTTTATAATAAGGTCATTTTGGATTTTTAATTTAATTTTTACTCTATGCTGAATCATAGACAAAAGTGTATGTAGTAAGTTTCTATTATTTCTAAGGGATATATCTGAGGGTGGCCACAACATTTGCACATATGGACTTTTCACATATTGGTATACATGTCAAATTAGATGTTATATGAAACTTATACTTCAATGAGATTTTGAATTATAGCACCATAGAAATGTACGTTATAGATAGAATGATGTTATAGACAGAGCTACTTTCTATCAGAGTGCTCCAGAGAGGTCTTGAGGTGATTATTTGTATAGTTCATGTAAAATCATGTGACTTTGTGTAGCTAGATATGAGATGGAATGTATGTGCTTTTCCATATATTCAAATATACATGTTTGACTGCTATTCTTTGGCGAGGAAAACTTTAATTCTATTTGAGTTTCTATTATTTCTATTGGATATATATCTACTATAGCAATCAACTTAAAAACATTATTTCATACATTAGTTGCCATCCGATGGAAACATCTTCAAATTGCTATACTTGTAAAAATCGAGTGTTTAGATTCAGTGGTCCTTTTGTTGTGGACCTGTAAATAACTTTCCATGGTCATATAAGAAATAAGAAAATAATTACGCTTCATTAGATAATTCTTTTACGATACACATATTTTGAAATTCCAAATTATTTTTATTTTTACGGTTAACCCATCTCAGCACAAACCTTGTTGCTTGTGTGAAGCAGCCAGCTGAGACCTTTTTGCATGCACAACGATTCATTTTGCCAAATTGTCTGACTTCACAGGCTCATGTGCTTGTCTCGTTGCCTCTACTTAGTTGTTGTGGATGTGTTTGATCTTGTCATCGACCACTACACAACATATTCATATCAAAAATCATCTCTTATGAATTTTATTCAACTGGTGGTCGCGGCATACCCTGACCGCTAAGGCATGGATGCGGTACTCAAGTCAAACCACGAACAGCTTGGCGCTATTGTTCTTGGGCTAAAGTTTTACATCCATGAATTCCCTTTTACTCAGTCAACCCTTAGTATTCTCCTTTTCCTTGGCGATATAGGTAACTTCCATCTAGGGGAAGATATAATTTTAAAAGCATTTTTGTCTATGATGAAGTAGAATATGCAATTGGAATTTCTAATTGGGAGATATCCTGGAAAACAATAGTAATTACACATGTATTTATCATTTAGGTAATAGAGATTACATTGATCAGTTAGACAATAGATATTATAGAATACATATCTCCAAATTAAAAAGAATAGATTTGCTAACATCATTGGTGATATCATAGCGTGCAATAGGGAACAATGCCTGGCTAGTTTCTTATAACATCACTTGATTGTTGCTTTAAATTTCTTATTCCCTCGTGCACAAAATACAACTTTGACAATAAATTAGACTAAATATATATTTTGCTTATTTTTGTGACTTAATAGTAATAACACTGAGAACTTGTGCTGAAAAAGAATTCAATGGTATAATTTTTTGTGACATATAAGACATATTGAATTTGTCTAATTTATGATCAAAGTTAAATTTAAAAAAGATGGCCATAAATTAGACTAATTTTGTTTTTGTGACAAAACTTCTTTTGACGCACTGGTGGTCGCATTTCCCTCGATTTTATCTTACGCCTTCTAGCATTGCACAATCAGTGGGAGGAGAGACTTTTCCGTTGACTACAAAGATGTTTGTGGCAACTTCGACAATTTCAAGATGATGTGCCAGCTCAGTCTCTCGGAGGTTGTCATAGAGATACAGTGTGTGTGGTGCGTTCATTGGGTCAGTGTATGTGCGTACATATGAGTATCTACGTCTGTATATTGTTTAAAAAATCATCTGAATAGGACAACTCTCCTATTAGCTATGCCCACGCACGGGAGATTATATTGCTCTTTTTTAAAATTCTGATCGGGATGACATCATCACTTGTATTTGTATTAGGGCCATATATAGAATTCCTACGTGAACCAAACTCATAAAAAACAATTCCTATGCAAACCGGACTCCTATAGGCGACGGACACACGTACGGAAGATTTATTTGCCCTATCGTCCATCAAGTGGCCACTATCCTATTAGTACACGTATACATGAGATTGGATTTTTTTCAATTCTGATTGGTTTCCTTGTCTCAAGCTTGTACGTGGCCTTCTATGATGTTGCTTGTACTATTCCATCGTAGAAGCATGTACGTGACAGATTTTTTATGTGCAATACAATATATCTCCGTGCACAATATTTGTATGTAACGTAATATCTTTAAATCTCAGCCATTTATATTGAAAAATTAACGGTCTTGATAAATAAATATGTGTGGACGAACGTGATGGCTTGTTTGTCTCTTGTCTTAATTATATAATAGATTTGTGTGTATTTTATTTAATGCTAGAATAATGTTCATGCTGTAGAAAAAAAATTCTGAAAATTTTGATATACTATATGCCTATATATTATTTTTATTTATTTTGCTTTCTTCTTATTTTGTTTTTCTAGAAAAAAATGTTTATATATATAAAAAAAATCCGCAGCGCCTTTGGCCAGCCCAAGCCGCAAGCCACCGGCCGGCCAAGGCCAAGGCCATCACGCGCGCCGCACCAAGGGAGCCAGGGAGCCGCCGTTCCTTTTCCAATCCAAGTAGGACTCTTTTCCTACTTCCGTTTATTCCGTTTTGTTTCTAGATCTTTTCCCTCTTATTTCCTAATCCTAGTCTATTTCTTGTCCCCTACCCCAAGCAAAACCCTCCCCTCCCCAATATAAATACCCAAGCACCCCCCCCCCCCTCTAACACATCAAATCAACACCTCTCCTCACCTATCCTCTCCTCTCCTCACCAGCGCCGCCGCCACCCGCCGCCGCCGCCCAACACCGCCGCCGCCCCACACTAGCACTGTCGCCCACACCGCCGCCGCCCACACAGCAGCCGCCGCCCACGCCGCCGCCACCCGCCGCCGCCATTGAGCCCTCGCCTCTCGAGGTACTAGCCCGTGTCGCGTCACCTTTTCCTTGCCGTTCGATTTCCGTTCGGATTTTTCTAGATCGGTTTTTCGTTTCGTTTTCTTCCCGAAACCCTAGATCGGTTTTCTTCACGGTTAGTCCCTGATTTTCAAACGGCTATAACTTTTTACTCGTTAGTCCAAATCCAACGAAACCAACGCCCACTTCTTCGTTACGATCCCCTCTATCCAGTAATACAACTCAAACATGTTTTTGAAAGTTTAAAATTTGAATTAGATCATATTTGAATTTGAACTTCATTTGATCATAACTTGAGTTTCGTAACTCCGGTTTAGTTGATTCTTTTTGCAAATCGAAGCTCTTGACCTAAACTTTCTGATAAGACCAAATTCACATAATTTTGGTACTGTTAGAAATTGTTTTATGTTGCAAGAGTCATTCGTTTGGTTTGATGTTTTCCGAATCGTTTTCTTCGTTCGATCCGATCTTTTGAGTGATTGCTTATGTGTGGTTACCATTGATTGCTTACGGTAGATTGACCGGAGTGTGACGAGTAGAGCTATCAAGAGTTTGAGTGCGAATCATCCTCATCAACATTGCAGGCAAGTAACACTTTGATCATACCCTTCTCATACCCAGTTTTTATGCATTAGATCTATTCCTCAAACACTTGCATGATTAGGATCTAATTAAATTGTGGGATGGGAAGTAGTTTGAGGTAGTACCTATTACCTGTTTTATTATCAAACCTTGGGAGTTACTTCTACGTTTGCTTATTATGCCATGCTATGCTCGTAGACGTGGATTGGGTTTGAGTGAATATCCATGACAGATGTGAGATTGATAATTAAAGGTTTATCTAAGGTGGCAACTTAAACACACATCTGGGTGGATTGAGGCACCTGGTTACTCCAGGACTTGCCTGTCTAGGCACCTGGGTTTCCAGGACTTGCCTGTATTTTTTTGGACCGCCACCCAGGCTCAAAGGGATCATAAGATAATTCATACTAGTAACTTACGTGTGCAGCCACAAGCCATTATGGGCTCTGGCATAGTTGACTAAGTCGTGCGAACTCTTATAGTGGTGGACTAGCAGATGTAGGGGATGTAGGTGTACCGGTCCACCCATCGTAAGGTGCTAGCGCTTCTGAAAGACTATGTCTCGGTCATCCGTCTCTCAAACACCATGTAGTGCGAGAAACCAAACGGAGGCGATCGAGTCTTGTGGGGAAAAGTGCGCAAACCTCTGCAGAGTGTATAAACTAATCATGATTAGCCGTGTCCCCGGTTATGGACATCTTGAGTATCTGGTTCTTGGATTATCCCGTTGATCTCATCACGTTACTTAAATAATTTGTTTGGGTTTTAATGAGTACTTTTAATTGGGATTGAGGATGCTGTCAACCATTCCCAATGTTCAACAACCACCATGATAGTTAAATAAATTTATTCCTTTGCAGTAGGGAAAAAATTGGCTTTATGCAAAACTGTAACCGTAGAGCTTTCCACCTGCCATATATGCATGTAGTATAGGCTTATTCTTTCATTACTCTCTATGTGTTACATTGCCAGCATATTCCATGTGCTGACCGTGTTGGCTGCAACTTTTCATGTTGCGACTTTTCGCATTTATGACAGTAAGTGACACGTTAGGGTTACGATTTCCTATACTCAACTTTGCCGTTGGTGTTGATGGGAATCCACAACCTTGTTGCTTCCGCTATATTATGGATCGAGGTAATAGTATTTACGTTACTTTATACATGTGATTTACCTCTGTTATAAATCCTTCGAGTATTGTGTGTGTCAGCATACCGATCCAGGGATGACACGAAAGCACAGAGACTTGATCCATTCGGGTCGGGTCGCTACAAGATGGTATCAGAGCACATGTTGACTGTAGGACGTGACCCTAGAAACTGACAAGCCCATAGGAAAGAATTTTTCTCTACTACTTCATTTTCAAAAAGATCTTTTACCTCTCTTCTCTTCTGAGCTTATTCAAACATTTCCCTTTTAGTGAGACCATACCTGTCGTGGAATTGTCACGGCAGATGTCCTCGTGAAAGGACTTAGTCGTGGGGCCATCGTACGGGTTAACTTAGAGGGGTTAAAGCGGACACAAAGACACGAGAGTTATACTAGTTCGGCCCCTTCGATTAAGGTAAAAGCCTACGTCTAGTTTGTGATGGGATTGATGTGATTTCGGCGACTAGGGAGCAATAGCTTCGCCTAAGCCTCAATTGTCTGTCCTAAACCGCCGGTCGCCCCTTATATACACGGGTTGACGCCGGCGGTCTCTGAGAGTCCCGAGGCCGGCTCATACAAGTGTCCGGCTCGGTCTCTCCTTTCTCTTATCTTACAGCACAAGTTACATGGTTAAGGCGGTTTACCATTATGGGCCCTAATCCGCCCCTGGGCTCCGGGCCTCATGCCTTCGTGGGCCCTAATTATGGACGAGGGTAAACCGGCCCCTTCAGGGTGGTTTATATTCTGCAGTTATGTCCCCAACATTAGGCCCCAGATTGACTTGAACCGGTTCATGTTAATCTTCAACATCTTAGGAAACTCTGAATATCTCCCTTCATATTTCGTAAACCGCCATCTGCTTGAACCGCCGTGACGTCATCCTCCGACCACAGCAACGGGGCACCTTGACGTCATCTTTATTAAAGAAACCCAAACAGTAAGATTCCCTTCATTTAATACTATCCCGGAAATCGAGGCGACAGCTGCGCCGTCCGCCGCTTTTAACTCCTCGATTCTCGCGCTTGTCAATTACTCCGTTTCTTTATAAATAGACCGGCAGGCCCTTTCTCTTCTTTCTTCTTCCGCGCTTCTTCTTCCTCGCGACGCTCCAGCTCTGAAGCTCCGCCGTCGCCTCCGACCTTCGAACGCCGCGTCAGCGCCAGGCCGCTGCATCAACCTGATTGTACTAGAGGCTCTCGACGCTCCTCCGCTGTTCTGCGCATCGGGTAAGGCTTCTCTTCAAGCCCTAGATCCGCATCTGAAGGTTCCTGTTCATCTTGTAGTTCATAGGCGTTCATCCTAGTTTCCTCATACCTGCTCTGCCATGGCCGTATTATTCAACCGTAGTATACATCCTGTGCGGCGACTACTCCGCCGTCAGTTTAGTTCTTTGTACACCTTTCGTTTTGCTCAGACCCTCTTGTTTAGAACGCACGAACTTTCCTGCCCTTTATAAGGCTTGCATAGGTCGTAGAATTTTTTCTTACTGAATCTTCGGTAGATCCAAATTACCTCCATTCGCATGTGAAACCTGTTTCTGTCCACACTTAGCAGATTTTCCAGTTCTATCTCTTTGGGCGGTTTGACTTTTGATAGCTAATCCGCCATACTCCATTAGTCCTCAGTTAAACCGGAATTGGAAACTCGCTGCCGAATTGCTGGTTTAATATTGTATAATGTGTCTGAACCGTTAACGGTGAATCGTTTTTCACCTTTCCTTTCGCAGTTTCGTCTTCCGGAATGGCCAAACAATTCTCAGCTTGCAATTGGGTCCGGTCCAAGATCACTGAGACGCAACTCAACGGATACGTCACCACTGGCGCTTTAGCTTCCAAAAATGTCCTCCATTGGCGGGTTCCGGATGCCGAATGCCCTCCTGATCCGCAAGAAGGAGAAGTAATTGTGTTTATGCAGCACTTAGACCGGGATTCTGCCCGCCGGATCAAAATTCTTCCGGATGTCCTTGCAAGTTTTCAACTCCATCCACAGGATATTGGTCCGAACTCTGTGTCAAATATATGCAATTTCCAAGTTTTCTGTGAAGTCTATCTTCAAGAAGAACCATCTGTGGAGCTGTTCCGGGATTTCTTTCACTTGAACCGCTGTACAGAATTTTTGGATGGTCCTAACACGGAGCTGGGCGGCGTTTCAATCCAGAAAAGGAAGGAAGTAGACTTTCCTCACCCCAAACACCATAGCCATCCGAAAGATTGGAACCAAACCTGGTTCTACTGCGGAAATACTGCTCCTAACAACGAGAATCCTTTGCCGGGTTACCGCCCTCACCGGCTTAGCAACCATCACCCGTTGTTTTACGCTTGACCGCCGCAGAACGGAAGAATTTTGCGCCTCAAATTATCAAACTCCGGCTCTAATGGCCAATGGCTTAACCGGTGTGGACCTTGTGCGATGTTGGGTTTCTTGGGGCATCTTGCCATTAAGCCGCCGCCCGGATTGATGCACGAATACACCGGCAGCGCCCAAGACCCTTAAAGACGCCACGAGCTACCAATAATCGAGCTTGAAGTCACCGAGACAGTGAAGAGGATGCTTGATGAACCGATCTCCGCTCGCAGCCAAACCGGTTGGCCCCATTCGTGCTGCCAACAAACCGCTCATGTAAGGCTCCGCCGCCACTCTTCCGACATTAATGCCTTATTGATATATATTAATCCTTGTTACCTCTTAGGCTAACAGCTCCTTCCGAAGCGGACCAAACCGCCCGGCTCCGCGTGTAAAGTCCAAGACCACCAAGAAGGCTGGCAAGAGGAAACCGCCGAGTCTTCCGACCGCCGGAAGACGTAAGATTCGAAGCTGAGGTAAAGCTTGATTTATCTTGTCCCTTTTTATTCTTCCTTTTATTGACAATGTTAACTCCCAGGATGATGCTGAAGCCAGCCATGCCGACCCTGTTGAGGTAATCTTTCTTTCTTCCGAATCCGATCTCGTGCGGTTAAAAGAATTCGCCCGACAGTCCGGAAAGTGAAAAATCTCATTCCTGTGCTCATTTGAATCCAAACCTTTCCTTGAAGACACAGCAGGCTGAAGAGCGCCGTACGACCCGGCACAGTGGTCAACAAATTACATCGTCCAGTTTACCAGATATACCAACCCGGAAGCGTTGTCCAGAGGTGATTTGTTCTCCTGAAAAGCGTTATCCTTTGAAAGGTTTCTTTCGATGTCCTCTCAATCCGTCTGACCCGAATTATCAGGCCTCTTCCAACTCATCTGGCGGTTCATCCACCACTCAACTGCCTCTGCTTAAAGTTGCTGCGGGGTAAGCACCATACTTCTGCCAAGTCAATTCGGTTTATATTTGCGCTGGTCGGCTTATCTCACTCTAATTCTGAACATTGCAGCACCAAGGCTCGCTTGAGTAAAAAATCGAAAACCCTTGATCCTACTGCGGATGTTGATCCGGAGAAGATTCCAGAGCAGCATGGCGAAAATCCTGAAGTTGCTAAAAATAGCTCTGCCGGGTTGAACCAAGACGACAACGCTAATCCGCCAGAATTTGAACCGGATGCCCAAGTGGAAACCTCACATCCTGCTCCATCGAGTCCGTCCACAGAGCGGGTCGTAATTGTTGAACCGCCGAGCCTGAGTATGAAAACACCAAGCCCAAAGAAGACCGCCAATCTGGCCAGCCCGCCAAAAATGATGACGCTAGTGACGGGCATCGCTACACCACCCCTAGCCAACCGGTCGCTTTAGCAAAACACAGCACCAAGGAAGAATCTACTACCATGAGTAAAGAGAAGGGGAAAACTGATCTGTCAGCTTATGACAACCTCTCTGCCCAAGAACTTCACTCCGGCTTTCTGAACCGACTCTACACAAGTCGTGACTTCGAAGCCGGTCTGGTAAATCGTATGAAGGAACGCTATGAGGTAAGGAGTTATGCCTCTCTTGTACTTTTGCTGTGTAGTAGCCCCCAAGGGTCGGTTCAACTTAGCATAGTTAAACCGGGACTTAACTTTGTATAGAACCCATACGCCTTAAAATTCAGTGCTGTAGCCCTCAAGGGCCGGTTCAACTTAGCATAGTTAAACCGGGACTTAATTTTTGTATCCCCATAGCAAACTGAGATCAACTAGCCATTAGCCCCCAAGTGCCAAGTTGAATACTTGTATTGAGCTTGGGACTTTATAATGAAACAACTAACGTGCTCCATTTGTTATCAGAGTGAGATATACCAAGAAACCGCATAACTCAAGGACCTTCGTGCCAATCTGGAGACTCAACAAGCAGAAACCACCAAGGCCAAGGATGAATTGAAAACCGCCTTGGCCACTATGGAACAGCTCAAGGAGTGGTATAAATCTGAGCAGGCCAACTGGGACACCGATAAGGCCGGTTTGAAAAAACGGGCGGAAGATGCTGAAATGGCTCTTAAACCGGTGACAGAAGAGCTCACCAGACTAAAGCGCCAAATTAACGCCATGACCTCTGCCATCTTTGGTAAGAGATTTTTCACTGATTACCATTCTGTTTTGATATTTCCGCTGGTTTAACCTGAGCTGTCTGAAACCGGTACAGGGAAGCATATTGCTCATTTGGGCTCTGATGTGCGGAAGAAGCTCAAGGCCGCCTACACGCTGATTGAGCAGCTGTATACCGGCGCCCAGCGAGTCATATGTGCCACATCGTACGACAACACAGCTCCGCCCTGATCAAAGATACTGGACCGCTTTCCATGATTCCGCACATCTTGAAGAGTTGAAACGATCCGCGGCCGGGCTGGCACTTTATCGTTTCTAACTCGCGCCAAGGCGTGATAGCGGACCTTGATCCGCCGACATAGCCAAGGGTTTCAGCGCCAAGAGAACGGCGAAGGTTTTGATATTGACGCCAAACGAATAACAAAGGAGATGCTTCCGCTGGCGAAGTCAATCGGCAGCAGGTTAACTGGCGGTTCACCGCTTTTCTACGATGCGTAACAACAAGCGGGTGGAGTTTGTCATTCCGAAGTGCGTAGCCTTGTTCCTCCAATCCGTAAGCACACTTATGCCCTCGACGCTGATCCGCTGAGCTTATAAGTGAAGAGGCTGTCTTTCACGCCTTAAACCGGATTGACTGGTCTACCAATGACTTCCGCCTTTGGGTGATGAAGAGGAAGAAGTTGAACCGACGCCAGACGCCTCTTCCTCACGCCAACCTGGCGAGGAAGCTTAATCCGTCAAGCCGGGTGATGCATCGGTTGCTAGTCATAACGCCATGCGAAATACCGGCCTTGGAAGGCTTTGTAATAGAATAGCCAGCAATTTGTTTTTGAACATGCCTTTATGCCCTCACCAGAACCTTCGCGCGGAGGTGCTGATATTTTGATTGAATAATTGAAACCTTCAATTTATTTTGCCTCGCAATCACAAATTTTAAACTGCCACGGCGGCTTGTGTCGCCAAATGCTTGTGACGCTTATATACTTATATAAGAAAATATTGATGTATCTGATCAAAACTTTGTGATACAAAAATACCTGCCAGCGTCGGGCATGCAGTTGGCTGAGCCAACCCTTGAAGCGGAGGTTGCATAAACCATTACCATCAAAGGAGACAACTGCTCCTAGCATTAGAATGCCGGTTTACCAGGTAAACCATGCCGGGTCATGTTAAGCCCCCTGTTACTCCATAATGGGATGTTTAACAGGAAAAATACAAACCGGAAAAGTTATCTCTGGATTAAGCAATAAACCAAATTCCGTCAATGGACTGGTTGAACCGATTTAAATGACAGTTATAAGAGAAATAGAGGAGCATAGGCAATGATAAAAACGTTTGCCAAAAGAGGCTTTACTGAGCCGATCAGATGGCGTTACCATGGTCGGACACGACCAAGCTCCCAATAAGGTGTAGCTATGGTTCAAGTCAGCCAGGTCCCCAACCGAAACCGTGGCATTATGCCGATCAAGTGGCGCGGCAATGGTTCGGGTTCACCAAGCCCCAAGTGACTCTATGACCTTAGGGCGACCAGAGGCGGATCTGGTTCAGATGTGACCATGTCCCCAAGTGATCTGGTGGCTTTCGCCCATCAAAAGGTGTTGCATTGGTTCGGACACCACCAAGCCCCAGATGACATAAAAACTTCAAAAGCAAGATCAAGGGATAAACCGGAGGCTGCTTTGAGACAACAACTCCATGTACCCAAACCGATTTTTACTGTAACGGATACCCCGCTTTAGCCGAGGCTCCGTTTATTGCTTTTATTCATAATATATACATTGTCATAATATGTACATAAGTAGAGCCGATGGCTCGTATAATAAGGTCAAGATGAGCTATGTTCCATGGCCTGTTGGTCTCCTCTTCGACGTGCGTGAGTCTTTACGCCTCGAACATCAATCAGATAGTATGACCCACAGTGCAGATTCTTGCTGACCACAAAAGGCCCTTCCCAAGGTGGGGATAGCTTGTGCATATCTGTGCGGTCTTGAATGAGCCAAGCACCAAGTCTCCAAGCTGAAAGGTTCTGGTTCGACCGCCGATCGTGATAACGATGAAGATCCTGCTGGTAAATCGCCGAACGAGCAGCCGCCATATCTCGCTTCTTCATCCGCCGATCCAAAGCGCCCCTGCCGTGCAGCCTCGTTATCTGCCTCAACATAGGCTGCCACGCGAGGTGAGTCATGACGGATATCGCTGGGAAGGACCGCCTCGCCCATAGACCATAAAGAACGGTGTGTATCCAGTGGATCTGTTAGGGGTAGTATTTATACTCCATAACACAATGGTAGCTCTTCTACCCGACAGCCTGGCGTCCTCTGTAAAGGGACCATAAGCCGGGGTTTGATACCTCTCAAGATCTCTGATTAGCTCTTTCGCTGACCATTGGACTGTGGGTGGGCCATCAAGAAACGCTGCCGGATGTGCTCACGCTCACAAAACTCCTTCGTGGCACCCTTGGACAAATTGGTGCCATTATCCGTGATGATACCTTGTGGAAATCCAAACCGAAGATCACCCTTTTATGAACTGAACCGCCGTGGCGCATCACACTTGCTAATGTGCTCGCCTCGACCCACTTTGTAAATTTGTCAACTGCTACCAGCAAGTGTGTTTTCTTGTCCTTGGACCTTTTAAAAGGCCCCACCATGTCCAGCCCCCAAGTCGCAAACGGCCAAGTGGAATCATCCTCAATTCCTGGGCCGGTATGTGAGCACGTCTAGAAAACTTCTGGCAACCATCACATCGCCTGACCAGATCCTCCGCATCAGCATGGGCAGTCAATCAATAAAAACCATGGCGGAACGCTTTGGCCACCAAGGATTTTGAACCGGCGTGGTGACCACAGTCCCCTTCATGGATCTCACGCAATATCTCACAGCCTTCCTCAGGGGACACACAACGCTGAAACGCCCCTGACACACTGCAATGATGCAACTCGCCATTAACAATGGTCATAGACTTAGACCGCCGAACTACCTGTCGGGCCAACGTCTCATCTTATGGTAACTCGCCCCGGGTCATGTATGCCAAATAAGGGAGCATCCAATCCGGAATGACATGCAAGGCTGCCACCAACTGAGCCTCTGGATCAGGAATAGCCAAATCTACTTCATCAGAAGCTTGGTGACGGATTGTGCAGTACATCAAGGAAGACATTGGGCGGGACCGGTTTGCGTTGAGAGCCCAGCCGGCTTAAAGCATCCGCCGCTTCGTTCTTCCGACGATCCACATGGTCCACCTGATATCCTTTAAAGTGACCTGCAACAATATCCACCTCCCGACGATATACAGCCATGAGTGGATCTTTGGAATCCCAAGTACCTGATACTTGCTGGGCCACCAAGTCCGAGTCACCAAAGCACTTAACACGGCTTAGATTCATCTCCTTAGCCATCCGGAGACCATGGAGCAAAGCTTCATACTCAGCTACATTGTTAGTACAAGGGAACATTAAGCGGAGGACGTAACAAAACTTTTCACCTCGTGGGGAAGTTAACACAACTCCAGCCCCCGAGCCCTCCAATTGCCTGGACCCATCAAAGTGGATGGTCCAATAGGTATGATCCGGCTTTTCTTCAGGCGCTTGCAACTCCGTCCAATCATTAATGAAATACACAAGTGCCTGGAATTTTACTGCCGTCCGAGGTACATATCAGAAACAGGCGCCCAAGTTCTATGGCCCACTTAGCAATCCGCCCAGTTGCTTCTTGGTTCTGTATGATATCGCCCAAGGGAGCTGAACTGACCACCGTGATGGGATGCCCTTGAAAATATTGCTTCAGCTTCCGGCTTGCCATAAAAACTCCATACACCAGCTTCTGCCAATGCGGATATCTCTGCTCAGACTCAATGAGCACCTCGCTGATGTAATAAACCGGCCGTTGAACCGGATATTCCTTCCCTGCCTCCTTCCGCTCTACCACAATGGCTACGCTAACTGCCCTGGCATTAGCAGCAACATATAGCAGAAGCGGCTCTTTGTCAATGGGAGCGGCGAGAACAGGCGGGTTGGCCAACTGCCGCTTTAAATCCTCCAATGCTTCATCGGCGGCTGAACTCCAGACAAACTGATCCGTCTTCTTCAGCATCTGGTACAAAGGAATGGCCTTCTCTCCGAGGCGGCTAATAAACCGGATTAGCGCGGCAATCCGACTCGCCAAACGCTGGACATCATTGATGCACTTTGGCTTAGCCAAGGAGGTGATAGCCGTAATTTTCTCCGGATTAGCTTCAATCCCCCTATTGGACACAAGAAAACCCAATAACTTGCCTGCCGGAACACCGAAGACACATTTGGCCGGGTTAAGCATCATCTTGTACACCCGCAAGTTGTCAAAAGTTTCTTTTAGATCCTCAATCAACGTCTCCTTCTTCCTTGACTTAACCACAATATCATCCACATAAGCATGCACGTTACGGCCGATCTGTTCGTGCAAGCAATTCTGACTTAACGCCGATAAGTTGCTTGGGCGCCTAGAGCCCAAAAGGCATAGATACATAGCGAAGGCTCCAAAAGGAGTGATAAACGCCGATTCTCCTGGTCCTTAACCGCCATCTTAATCTGATGATATCCGAATACGCATCCAAAAAGCTCAACGCCACAACCCGCCGTAGCATCAATAATCTGATCAATGCGGGGGAGGGCGAAAGGATCTGCTGGACAAGCTTTGTTAAGATCTGTGTAATCCACACACATGCGCCAAGTGCCATTCTTCTTAAGGACCAACACCGGATTAGCAAGCCACTCTGGATGGAAAACTTCAACGATAAACCCTGCTGCTAAGAGCCTGGCAACCTCCTCTCCAATGGCCTTGCGCCTTTCCTCGTTAAACCGGCGAAGAAACTGCTTTACCGGTTTGTACTTGGGATCAACATTAAGAGTGTGCTCAGCGAGTTCCCTCGGTACACCTGTCATGCCAGAAGGCTTCCATGCAAAAATGTCCCGATTCTCACGGATGAACTCGATGAGCGCGCTTTCCTATTTAGGATCCAAGTTAGCACTGATGATGAACTGCTTGGACGAATCGCCGGGCACAAAATCAACAAGTTTAGTCTCAGCCGCCGATTTAAACTTCAAACCGGATCGTGCTCAGTAGTTGGCTTCTTCAACGGGTCATATCCGCCGGATCAACATTGTCTTTATAATACTTTAGCTCTTGATGGCACAAACCGACTCTGCGAAGCCGCATCACCTTCCTCGCACTCCAAAGCGATCCTGCGGCTCCCATGAACCGTTATCGTCGCTTTGTGACCCGGCATTTTTAGCTGCAAATAGACATAACAAGGCCGTGCCATAAACTTAGCATAAGCTGGCCGCCCAAATAGGGCGTGGTAAGGGCTTTGAATTTTCACCACTTCAAACGTCAATGTTTCCGATCTGGAGTCATGTTCATCCCCAAAGGCCACCTCCAGAGCTATTTTACCGACCGGGTATGCTGACTTGCCAGGCACCACACCGTGAAACTGTCAGGACCCCGATCCTAAGTCACACCGATCTAGCATGTAACACATCATATCACTTTGCGGCCTCACGCACGGTATTCCCACGGGTGTCGCCTTACCATGGCCCGGGACCGCTTGGCGCCTTTTGGCTCACGATATGATAGTGTCGCTAGCATCCATATGACAAAGAACCCGGGCCGACATGGCTAGTCGTGAACCCAAAGCGGCGCTTAACCTATGGGGACAGGCATACATGAATCACATCGAGAATGTCGGTCATCAACGATATATTCGGGCTGTAGCACTGGCTAACAGGACTCCGTATCCCGGCTATAGCAGGCTAGGCAGGACTCGAATAATACCGCGTGACATTTTCGAAGGGACGTATATAGGAACGAAGTGAAACACATGCCGCCAGTCAAGTGTCCAAGCAGTAGTGCTGGGCTAGCAGGACTCCGGTGAACCGGGCTGTAGCGGACTACTATTGCTCAGAAGCACGAGACTACATTTCCCCATATGAGAGGCTGCCGAGGATAAACAACTAGTTTGTCGGATCCCACACATACCAAGCATTTCAAACATATACACAATATGCTCAATATGTGTAAATACGACGTGGCATCACAACATAACTCTATGACTCAGATAATAATTCATTAGGCTCCGAGGAGCGAGATATTACAAACATGGGTCTCATGACCCAACACTCAGAGCATACAAGTCAAAACGCAAGCGGAAGCTTAACATGTCTGAGTACAGACATCTATAAATGAAAAAGGCTGAGAAGCCTGACTATCTACCAGATCCTGCCGAGGGCACAAGATCGTAGCTGAGGTAACAAGCTAAATGTCGAAGCCCACGTGGAACTACTAGCGAGACTGACGTCTCTCTGCAAAACATAAAATAAGCAAACGTGAGTACAATTGTACTCAGCAAGACTTACATCAGATCTAACTACATATGCATCATTATCAAAAGGGGGTGGTGGAGTTTGACTGCAGCAAGCCAGCTTTGACTCGGTGGCTATCCTGAACTTTAACGCAAGTAACTCTTTTGAGGTGGCACACGAGTCCACATATTCACCATAGCAATACACCACTATGAACCCGCTCCCATCTCCCTACGAGAACGCCATCCATAGCACTCACGCTTATCTTGCGCATTTTAGAGTATCCACTTTCACTTGTCTATGAACTGATATAGGCAACCCGAAGTCCTTTTTCCGGACACGGCTATCCGAATAGATCATATTAAACCCTGCAGGGTGTACTTCTTCACACACGCTCACCACTTACCGCCACATACGACATGTACTCGGCAACCTTCAAGCGGAAGCCCAACGTGGGTGTCGGCCACGGCCTACCTAAACACTCAAGTCCCTAGTCCAGGTTTATCGCCTATTCGGTTCCATCCGCAGGAGTCCGCCGAGGTTTCCCATACAGCCCCGAACGATGTGTGCAGGGTTCCCGAGATACCAAACGGGCACTCGGTACACCGGCCACGGTGCCTACCGCAACACAACCCACCCCTAAGGTCAGCGCTATGCGTGCGGCCCCAAAGATGCTACAAACACCGAAACTACTTGCAACTCCCGGACCGAGGACAAGGGTGGTTAAGAAGCCGAGAGGGTCAATTAAGGATCCCAATGCGTGGTAGTAACTGTTTCATGGATCACAAACACAGAACTCAGTTCCGAGGACGGCTGCAATGAGACAACCCACCATGTACTCCTACATGGCCTCTCACCGCTACCTTTACCAAATCGTGTTCACACACTTAGCTCACACACAATAGGACATGTTCATAACAATTCCAACTCATTCCCGATGAATCAGACCGACTCAACTCTAAGCGGTAGCAGGCATGACAAACAAGCATGAATGAGTAGGCACAACAGGGCTCAAACAACTCCTACTCATGCTAGTGGGTTTCATCTAATTATTGTGGAATGACAGGTCATGCAGAGGATAAAGGGGTTCAGCTACCACAACAAGTAACACATGATTCGTTGTTGTCCTAATGCAGTAAAATAGAGCAGGAGCGAGAGAGTGGGATTATATCGGAATGAACAAGGGGGTTTTGCTTGCCTGGCACTTCTGAAGATAATATAGTTCTTCATCGGTGTCATCGAACAATCGTTGGAACGTCGTCTACCGAGAGGGGACAATTACCGGCAACTGAGAAAGAACACAATCAATGCAATGCACATTCACATGAATGACATGTCATGTTAAGGTACTGAATACACCTAATGCAATATCTAGCCAGGTTAATTGAAGTGGAATTCAAACAAGGTTAGACTCCAACTCCAAATGCTAGTTCATAAATTACCCTAATCATGATTCATCCTATTCAGTGAGGTTAACTTGTTCAAACATGCATGATCATGGCATAAACAGATTCTTCATATTTTTCTGATCATTTTTCATATATAAATTATTTCAATCCGAGTCACGGTTGAATTTCTATGATTTATTGAAGTTTAGAGTATTTTCTGAAATTCCCTGAATTAAAATAATTCCAGAAATCATTATTGCGTCGCCAAGATGACATAGGCGTGACGTCAGCAAGTCAACTGGGTCGCTGTGCAGGTCAAATCTGACGCTGGGACCCACTGGTCAGTAGTTAGTTTAACTAACTAATATCGGTTAGTGTTAACCCTGTTTAGTTAGTGGCCGGGCCCACTCGTCAGTGACCCTGGGGGAAGTCAAACCCCTGGTCAACCGGGGCTAATCCACCGGCGTCGAGTCGCCGGCGAGGCCGAGACGGCGGAGGCCTTCGGGTTTCTTGCCCCGGCGACCAAATGGACGGGGGAGGGGCTCTACGGGTAGCTGGAAGAGCGCCGCATCGGGTGGTGCAGGTAGTTGGGCTCGGGGTCGCCGGAAAATGCGCCGGCGACGAGGTTTGCGGCTGCCATGGTTCGGTTGGCGGCGGTTCCGTAGCTACAGCGTGCAGATCGACTAGCTAACGGCATATGCATGACATACGCGTGCCCACGAATCCGTTGGACATGGTGGTGTGACCAAAAGGTCGCCGGAATAGCGCCGACGACGAGCTCGGGCGGAGGCGAGCTTCGGTCATGGTTGGGGATGAGGCTAGCGGGCGCAAATGAGAGAGGGAGAAGAGGGGTCCGGAGCAGAATCTCACAGCGCGTCGTTTGGCGGTGTCGGGTGGCTCGGGAGGCACCGGAGCGAGCGGGCGGCGAGGGGATCTCCGGCGGCCGGCAATGAAGATGTTGAGGATGACGATGATGTGGGGCGTCCGGTGGTGTGTGTGTCCTCGAGGAGGCGTAGACGACGGAGGCGGATCTCCTAGACATGCTGGGGAGGCTAGGCGGTGGAAGTGGCCGCGGCGAACGGCGTCGGTGGCGGCGGCTCTGTTCGGTCGCACTCGGGGAAGAAGCTAGAGAGCGAGGGAGAGAACAGAGAGTGAGGGGAGAGGCAGAGGGGGCTGCGGGGCGTCTCCAGACGCGTCGGAGGCGCCTCGGTGGCAAGCAGGAGGGCAAGGAGGAGGCGTGGCGAGCTCGGCGCGGGCGCCGTGTCCCTCCTCTGCCTACTGGCAGAGGTAGGCGACGAGCGGCGAGGCGGTTGGTGGGCTGGGCCAACTGGGCCAGCGAGGAGGAGGGGGGAGAGAAGGCTGGGCCAGGTGGCTGCGCAGGTAAGCCAGTTAAGGTATTCTCTCTCTCTCTTTTATTTCCATTTTCTATTTTCTGTAATTATGTTTGGCTTTAATAAAAATGCCAGGGCATTTCCAAAAATCATGAAACTGGTCAATGTCACTGTTTGGAATATTTCCAACAACAAACATTTCAGTTTATGATTATTTGAGCATTTAAAATATTTTATAGTATTTAAATGCCCAAATGCAAATACCATCGAATTAATTCAAAGTCCAAATGTCATTGAAAATGTGCAACATCTCTGGTTATTGTTTCAGCATTTTTCCAAAAATGGTGAACATTTTGAAGGCCATTTGGTTCATTGAAAAATATTTTTAGTTGAACCTATTTGAATTGTCTTGGTTCTAGGGGTTTAGGCAATCCCCATTTCAAATTTCATGGAAATTAAACATGATGCATGGATGCAATGCTACTAGTTACAAGCAAGCTCTAGGGCTGTGACAACTCACCCCCACTAAACAAGAATCTCGCCCCGAGATTCAAGACGTGAGGTAAGAGGAAAAGGGAAGTCACAAACTATCACAATCTTCATGATCCATTTGCCTTTCTCGAAGATGTTGATTCATTCCATCATCTTGGTCTTGACGTCTTCGAGATCTTCACCCGACACGACAATGTAAAGAAAGGGAAACCCTACATGATTCGATCTTCACGAAGATCAAGTAAACATGATCGACTCACGGACTGAGACGGTGACACATCTCGAGTTGAGACACAAAACACATCGAGAGGGATGGAAGAACAACGACGGGGTTTGATTGGTGGCAACAATTCCACGCTTAGAAAGATGGTGGATGGTGTCAAGGTGGCGAGGAAATATTTACCATGATCCCGTAACGGGGCACCTCGAAAAAGGTGACGCAAAGAACTATTCCCTTAAGTGGCAAAAAGAATTACTTTTGATATAGAGATCATTGAAACTATTTATACCAGCCTAAGGCAATTCACAACGATCGTTTGGCGGAGTACAAGGGAATGGTACACCCGGACTAGAATGGATGATGTGGACTACCTTGTTGAAGACAACGCAATGGATGATTTTTGTTTATCATCGGAGGTGGAGGGAACCCATGGTAAGTCCACTTTTGAGGATGATCTTGAACAGAAATTACTAAGAAGGCAGCCCATAGTGAATTGGCATAAGGACGGTGCAAGCTGGGAACAAAATGCAACTGTTGGAATGTTCCAACCATCATATCTGCCTGAGATTCAGATCCGATTGGGGATAGGATACTTCAGACTCAGCATGTCTGAAAAGGAAGGGTTGCAACACAATTCGACGAGATGGCGTTGCGAGATTCTCGGGATATGAACTACGATAGCAAGCTCCAAAACATGAGCTGGTTCTGCTACACCCATGTGGACATGCTGTCCTAGACAAGCAGTACCACCTAGTAGTCTTATAATAAAACACTACCGAGTTCAGGTGGGGAACCATCAACGAGGGTATCGAAGTCTTTACGCAAGTCCATGGATTAGATCCCAAGCATAGACTTCTTTTCCTTGAACAAGTCAATCAGTGGCTTGGTGTGCTATGGAATTCATATGAAATGAAGATGATCAGTCTATCATGCCATAGAATACTTCGCACGTGCATGACTGACTTGGGACGATTCCAAAGAAACAAAACAAACCTTTCTCAAATTCATGGCGGCAACTTACACCTAAAGCACATGAATTCAAGGAAGTCACTACTTCCATCCAAACATATGCTTCATGAACGAAACACGAAGAAAATGCTTACAAAAGTTTCCAACACTAGGTTGATGTTCAACATGACTCATGGGGGAGACAAAATGCTACTGATGGGCTCAACAGCAACTCATCGGAATTTCCATATCACTGGACTTCCACCATCATGTGAACTCGGTGATAGCATTGGTCAGACCAAAGGACGTAATGGTGTATGCTCGAGGGATCAACCACGAGTAAGACAACATCACGAATATCGTTGGTTCTGATTTGACTTGACAATAGCCCCTACTCAAGTCAAAGGATTGATAAGACAATAGGTCCAGCAACTGATCACAGGGACCAGTCGATGAAGATATCATCTTTCTTCAACACACACTACACCAGAATATCCCTTTGGATCGAACTGAGTTAGGCAAGATTTTATCCTCCAACTCTCCAAGTTGTTGTCTAGCTTAACCAACTAGCTCAGGGATATCCAACACAGATTCTTGGAGAAGGGGTGGTTTAGAGGAAAACCAACTTGATCACGAGCTCAACATAACAGTCAGGAAACAACCCGGTAACACTTCCAAGAAGATATTTGGAAAGTCACGAACCACCGGTATGTTACTAAGCTCGAGAGCAATCTTGCTTTTGAGGGAAAGACGATATGATCAAGCGAGTGAGGACTTGACACAATCCTAACTCATTGATCGAGGGGTGCACCAGAACTAAGGACTAGGTAGCACGATCAATCTTAGGATGATGATTTAATAACCAACACGCTAAGAATGAGGATAATGTCCATTAGCTGCCAAGCAACACAGTTGCTAGGAGTATTGATTTCACACATCACAATTCGTTTGTCGGCATTCCGGTTACAACAACACGGAACCGAGGAATGAATAATGATAGCGAGAAGTATCACTGCGTCAAGAATTCCTAAGAGGTTGTGCAATTCCCATGACATTCTCGACATAAGAGGGCAATACTTCAAGGTAGAACAGAGCAAAAGCTAAATTGGCATTTGATCTGCGGAATACAACTGCTTTGACCCAATCCTAGAAATGGATGAGGTACTGGAGTTTGTTTCTCCTAGTCATTCCGGATTAGAATGGCTTGACGGACCACAAGGATAAAAGGCATTGATGACGAATGCACGCCTACTCCTGACTATCAGTTGATAGACGAAGGTCGGAATACAACTGAAGAGAGCAACTCAAAGGAACATATAATTTCCTGAGTTGTGGATGCATGGATTAGTATATCGAGCAAAGCTCAACATTTCTTCTGGATAACCCATGCGGGGAAGGTAGAACTGGCAGAGTCACAATATGGATGGATTACTCCTCAAGAGCACTCTTATTGTGATGTATTGGTTCAACAAGGAACTTCTGCCATAAGCGGTTCGTAGTATTTGGAAGAAGGAAATACCACGGACCTCGAGGACTATCGCAAGGTTACTAATATCCTGAGGGAACTAGCAACACTATCAACAGGAAGTAAGTGGGGTGAACCTCCGGTTCAGGAACCCAGGAATAGAATACCTACTAACTAATAACATCACGGGATGTTTTCAAAAATAATGCCCAGAATCATCACACGGGGATACAAAAAGCATTGCTAAATTGCTAGGTGACTTCCTAAACACCTAGGGTCACAATAATAGTTCCAACATATATGTCGAGGCAACAGAGTACCTCGACCGACTGGTTAGTGTGCTTATTCTGACCAAAAGGACATCGGAAACGGAAGGAAAGGATTTGCAAATGCATCAGACTATTTAGAGACCTGGGATGACTCGGACAGCATAACGGCTGTAAATGCTCAAAATGATTTGAGACATCCTGCAGAAATGGTGGTATAACCACTCAACAACATCATAACAAGATTCTGAGATCAACAGTTATCATACGGAAATAGTAGGAACTGAACTGGGGATTAAAACCAACAATCTTATAGGTCTATGGATTAGTAACACGTCATCCTGATAGATAGATGAGAAGCCTAGTTCTTAACCCCGTAGAAAAGAAGAGGATGACTCAGATCAGAAGGCCATGAGGTATGAGGAGTAAAAAGAGCCTTACGTTCCTTCCACAATCAATTCCTTACATAACTAAAGCATTTCTAGACACAACCCGACCAGTTTGGCTTGGTAATCTCACAGCGATCAAAGCTCGATACCAACGCTGTCAGACCCGATCCTAAGTCACACCGATCTAGCATGTAACACATCATATCACTTTGCGGCCTCACGCACGGTATTCCCACGGTGTCGCCTTACCATGGCCGGGACCGTTTGCGCCTTTTGGCTCACGATATGATAGTGTCGCTAGCATCCATATGACAAAGAACCCGGGCCGACATGGCTAGTCGTGAACCCAAAGCGGCGCTAACCTATGGTGACAGGCATACATGAATCACATCGAGCATGTCGGTCATCAACGTATATATTCAGGCTGTAGCACTAGGCTAACAGGACTCCGGTATCCCGGGCTGTAGCAGGCTAGGCAGGACTCCGAATAATACCGCGTGACATTTCCCCGAAGGGATAGACATAGGAACGAAGTGAAACACATGCCGGCCAGTCAAGTGTCCAAGCAGTAGTCTGGGCTAGCAGGACTCGTGAACCGGCTGTAGCGGACTACTATTGCTCGAAGCACGAGACTACATTTCCCCATATGAGAGGCTGCCGAGGATAAACAACTAGTTTGTCGGATCCCACACATACCAAGCATTTCAAACATACACACAATATGCTCAATATGTGTAAATACGACGTGGCATCACAACATAACTCTATGACTCAGATATTAATTCATTAGGCTCCGAGGAGCGAGATATTACAAACATGGGTCTCATGACCCAACACTCAGAGCATACAAGTCAAAACGCAAGCGGAAGCTTAACATGTCTGAGTACAGACATCTATAAATGAAAAAGGCTGAGAAGCCTAACTATCTACCAGATCCTGCCGAGGGCACAAGATCGTAGCTGAGGTAACAAGCTAAATGTCGAAGCCCACGTGGAACTACTAGAGAGACTGACGTCTCTCTGCAAAACATAAAATAAGCAAACGTGAGTACAATTGTACTCAGCAAGACTTACATCAGATCTAACTACATATGCATCATTATCAAAAGGGGGTGGTGGAGTTTGACTGCAGCAAGCCAGCTTTGACTCGGTGGCTATCCTGAACTACGACTGCAAGTAACTCTTTTGAGGTGGCGCACACGAGTCCACATATTCACCATAGCAATACACCACTATGAACCCGCTCCCATCTCCCTACGAGAACGCCATCCATAGCACTCACGCTTATCTTGCGCATTTCAGAGTATCCACTTTCACTTGTCTATGAACTGATATAGGCAACCCGAAGTCCTTTTCCGGACACGGCTATCCGAATAGATCATATTAAACCCCTGCAGGGTGTACTTCTTCACACACGCTCACCACTTACCGCCGTTTACACGACATGTACTCGGCAACCTTCAAGCGGAAGCCCAACGTGGGTGTCGGCCACGGCCTACCTAAACACTCAAGTCCCTAGTCGGGTTTATCGCCTATTCGGGTTCCATCCGCAGGAGTCCGCCGAGGTTTCCCATACAGCCCCGAACGATGTGTGCAGGGTTCCCGAGATACCAAACGGGCACTCGGTACACGACCCACGGTGCCTACCGCAACACAACCCACCCCTAAGGTCAGCGTTGCGTGCGGCCCCCAGCATGCTACAAACACCAGAAACTACTTGCAACTCCCGGACTGAGGACAAGGGTGGTTAAGAAGCCGAGAGGGTCAATTAAGGATCCCAATGCGTGGTAGTAACTGTTTCATGGATCACAAACACAGAACTCAGTTCCCGAGGACGGCTGCAATGAGACAACCCACCATGTACTCCTACATGGCCTCTCACCGCTACCTTTACCAAATCGTGTTCACACACTTAGCTCACACACAATAGGACATGTTCATAACAATTCCAACTCATTCCCGATGAATCAGACCCGACTCAACTCTAAGCAGTAGCAGGCATGACAAACAAGCATGAATGAGTAGGCACAACAGGGCTCAAACAACTCCTACTCATGCTAGTGGGTTTCATCTAATTACTGTGGAATGACAGGTCATGCAGAGGATAAAGGGGTTCAGCTACCGCAACAAGTAACACATGATTCGTTGTTGTCCTAATGCAGTAAAATAGAGCAGGAGCGAGAGAGTGGGATTATATCGAATGAACAAGGGGTTTTGCTTGCACGGCACTTCGAAGATAATATAGTTCTTCATCGGTGTCATCGAACAATCGTTTAACGCCGCTCACCGAGAGGGACAATTACGGCAACCGAGAAAGAACACAATCAATGCAATGCACATTCACATGAATGACATGTCATGTTAAGGTACTGAATACACCTAATGCAATATCTAGCCAGGTTAATTGAAGTGGAATTCAAACAAGGTTAGACTCCAACTCCAAATGCTAGTTCATAAATTACCCTAATCATGATTCATCCTATTCAGTGAGGTTAACTTGTTCAAACATGCATGATCATGGCATAAACAGATTCTTCATATTTTTCTGATCATTTTTCATATATAAATTATTTCAATCCGAGTTACGGTTGAATTTCTATGATTTATTGAAGTTTAGAGTATTTTCTGAAATTCCCTGAATTAAAATAATTCCAGAAATCATTATTGCGTCAGCATGACATAGGCGTGACGTCAGCAAGTCAACTGGGTCGCTGTCCAGGTCAAATCTGACGCTGGGACACACTGGTCAGTAGTTAGTTTAACTAACTAATATCGGTTAGTGTTAACCCTGTTTAGTTAGTGGCCGGGCCCACTCGTCAGTGACCCTGGGGGAAGTCAAACCCTTGGTCAACCGGGGCTAATCCACCGGCGTCGAGTCGCCGGCGAGGCCGAGACGGCGGAGGCCTTCGGGTTTCTTGCCCCGGCGACCAAATGGACGGGGGAGGGGCTCTACGGGTAGCTGGAAGAGCGCCACATCGGGTGGTGCAGGTAGTTGGGCTCGGGGTCGCCGGAAAATGCGCCGGCGACGAGGTTTGCGGCTGCCATGGTTCGGTTGGCGGCGGTTCCGTAGCTACAGCGTGCAGATCGACTAGCTAACGGCATATGCATGACATACGCGTGCCCACGAATCCGTTGGACATGGTGGTGTGACCAAAAGGTCGCCGGAATAGCGCCGACGACGAGCTCGGGCGGAGGCGAGCTTCGGTCATGGTTGGGGATGAGGCTAGCGGGCGCAAATGAGAGAGGGAGAAGAGGGGTCCGGAGCAGAATCTCACAGCGCGTCGTTTGGCGGTGTCGGGTGGCTCGGGGAGGCACCGGAGCGAGCGAAGCGGCGAGGGGGATCTCCGGCGGCCGGCAATGAAGATGTTGAGGATGACGATGATGTGGGGCATCCGGTGGTGTGTGTGTCCTCGAGGAGGCGTAGACGACGGAGGCGGATCTCCTAGACATGCTGGGGAGGCTAGGCGGTGGAAGTGGCCGCGGCGAACGGCGTCGGTGGCGGCGGCTCTGTTCGGTCGCACTCGGGGAAGAAGCTAGAGAGCGAGGGAGAGAACAGAGAGTGAGGGGAGAGGCAGAGGGGGCTGCGGGGCGTCTCCAGACGCGTCGGAGGCGCCTCGGTGGCAAGCAGGAGGGCAAGGAGGAGGCGTGGCGAGCTCGGCGCGTGCGCCGTGTCCCTCCTCTGCCTACTGGCAGAGGTAGGCGACGAGCGGCGAGGCGGTTGGTGGGCTGGGCCAACTGGGCCAGCGAGGAGGAGGGGGGGGGGAGAGAGAAGGCTGGGCCAGGTGGGCTGCGCAGGTAAGCCAGGTAAGGTATTCTCTCTCTCTCTTTTATTTCCATTTTCTATTTTCTGTAATTATGTTTGGCTTTAATAAAAATGCCAGGGCATTTCCAAAAATCATGAAACTGGTCAATGTCACTGTTTGGAATATTTCCAACAATAAACATTTCAGTTTATGATTATTTGAGCATTTAAAATATTTTATAGTATTTAAATGCCCAAATGCAAATACCATAAGAGTTAATTCAAAAGTCCAAATGTCATTGAAAAATGTGCAACATCTCTGGTTACTGTTTCCAGCATTTTTCCAAAAATGGTGAACATTTTTGAAGGCCATTTGGTTCATTGAAAAATATTTCTTAGCTGAACCTATTTGAATTGTCTTGGTGCTAGGGGTTTAGGCAATCCCCATTTCAAATTTCATGGAAATTAAACATGATGCATGGATGCAATGCTACTAGTTACAAGCAAGCTCTAGGGCTGTGACAGAAACACTGTACTGGACGGCCTGAGATGCTTATCCGTTAACCCCATACGACGGAAGGTCTCGTAGTACAGGATGTTGATGCTGCTCCCTCCATCCATAAGCACATTGGTAAACTTGTATCCTCCCACCTGAGGTGCCACCACTACGGCTAGCTGACCCGGATTGTAAACCCGGGGAGGATGATCCTCTCTGCTCCATACAATAGGCTGCTCTGACCAGCGTAGGTAATGCGGTGCGGCCGGTTCAACAACATTGACTGCCCGCTTCTGAAGTTTCGGTCTCGCTTGTCCAAGCTGGTGGTAAAGACATGGTACTGTCCACCGTTCAACTGCTTCGGATTACTTTGATAACCCGACTGCTGCTGTTGTTGATTGTAACCACCTTGGTTCTGATTGTTCTGATTGTTCTGCCTGCCCGGATTACCACTGAACCCTGGGCCGGAATTTCCTCCACCGTAACCCGGGGCGGACCCTGAACCGCCGCCGGGCCCTTGATCATACCGGAAAGCATTAGAACTTTTGAACTCCTGCATAATGTAACAATCCTTCCAGAGGTGGTTTGCTGGTGCCTCCTTCGTCCCATGCTTCGGACAGGGTTGATTCAATAGATAATTCAAACGATCCGGATTGTGATTAGGCGCACCACCCCGGTTTGGTTGCTTACCCTTGCGCTGTTGACCCTTGTCCTGTGCGTTGGTGTTGGCTACGAAGCCCATGTTACCGTTTGCCTTACGCTTGTTTCCTCCATTACCTGCCGACTGATGCTGCTGGCCTCTTGAGTTGCTGTTCTGTTTTCCCTTCCCTATTTCGTCATCCTCCTCAGACTCGGGATCCTTGGTACTATCAGAATCAGCATACTTCACTAAAACGCCCATGAGAGTGCCCATGTCATTGCAAAAACGCTTCATGCGACCCAGCTTCAACTTTAAAGGTTTGAACCGGTAGTTGCCTTCTAGGGTTAAGATCACGGAATCAGGGTTGATCCGGTCTGAAGAATGTAAAACTTCCGAAACGCGGCGTACCCAATGGGTTGTGGATTCTCCCTCTGCCTGGACACAAGCCGCCAAATCCACCACAGACATGGGCTGTTTACAGGTGTCTTTGAAATTTTGAATGAACCGGGTCCATAATCGGGTCCATGAACTGATGGAGTTAGGCGGCAAGTTCTTCAACCAAAGCACGGTCGTACCTTCTAACATCATGGTGAAATACTTCGCACACGCAGCTTCATCCACATCCAGCATCTCCATGGCCATCTCATAGCTTTCTATCCACGCTTCTGGAGCCAAATCGGCGGTATAATTGGGCACCTTGCGTGGCCCTTTGAAGTCCTTGGGCAAACGTACATTGCGCAAAGCGGGGACGAGGCAAGGCACCCCCAAAGAGCCAGACGTGACCCCAGGTTCGAAGATGGTCGGTCGAACCGGCGCGAGCTGATGATCCTCATGTTGTGCTGCTAACTCGGCCTCCCTACGTGCCCTGGCCCGGTCCACCACCACTTGAGCGTTTTCGAAGCCACCCGCCGGGTTGTTGCCGCGAGGCGGACCGCGCTGCGCATTGCTTGATACGGCCGGTTCGTCTGCGTGCCGGCTATAACTCCGGCTTGGGCGGGGGGTGGAGTGGATCCGATCCCGGCTGTATGAATACGCTTCCTGTTGAGCCAGGGCCGTCCTGAGGAGCTCTTTTGCCCGGCGTGTTTCTACCGCCTGCGGTGAATCGCCTTCGATTGGAATCGCCTCCAACCATGCCGCAGCCGCAACAAGGTTATCCATCGGGTTGGAGTAGTGACCCGGAGGCGTCTGTACAGCCTGGGGCGCGCCGGCATGATGGCGAGGCAGATCTATCACAAGGGGCTGAATCGGCGCGCCCGTCCCAGGTGCTTCCGGCCGGTTCACCACCGGCGGCGGATTACTGGTCCCTGCCCCTGGGGTGTTGAAGAGGTCTCTTCCCTCGAAAACCGAAGGCAAACGGGATCTGTACTTTCTTTTCAAGACTTCATGTGACGCGCTCTGATCCAGCATGAGCCTATAAGCCTGCGCATCCAAAGCGGCCCGTTCTGCCGCCATCCTCACGTCCGCGGCCGCCAGATCCGCTTTAGCCTTAGTGATTTGTTCCTTCACCTTTGCAATCTCCGCGTTGTGCAGGTCTTGATCCGCCGGATTAGCCTCTGCCATGAGCACAACCAATGCGTCGAATAGCTCTGATAAAACTTGAGCCGGCGGGCGCACAGGGCCTCCTTCCCCGGCTGCCATCACCGCTGCTGAACCGGCGACCATGGGCGCCGCGGTCGAAGAGTGAAGCGTCGCTTGTGTACCGGCCATGAATATTCCAACCCGGTTGGGCAGATCAAAGGGGTCCGGAATACTCTCACCGTCGGAACAGCCCCCGATCTGGCCATCTTGCAGCTGGTACAGAGACTCGGTTTCTTCGGTCGACTACTCGTCATTAGACTAGACAACGGTTTCGCCGCCAGATGCTGATCCGCCCTCATAGTCTCCTCCGTGGATGACTCCCACGAAAGCACGCTTGACAGCCGGTTTAGCCAGGGCAGGATTCTTCTTCGCCCGCTGAGCCGTCTCGACGAGGTCGGTGCAGATGTCCGGCCCAGGCCCTGGCTCACCGATCTTGCCGATGAACACGTGTATGCCACCAAAGGGGACCCGGTACCCATACTCAATCGAGCCGGCCTCGGGGCCCCAGCCCGCATCGTCGATGTAGAGCTTGCCGCGACGACTCTTGGTCATCCGGCCAACAGCATAGCCTTCGAGTCCTTCGAACTTGCCCTCTAAGATCATCAAACCATCGTGCGATAGCCCCACGGTGGGCGCCAACTGTCGTGGAATTGTCACGGCAGATGTCCTCGTGAAAGGACTTAGTCGCGGGGCCATCGTACGGGTTAACTTAGAGGGGTTAAAGCGGACACAAAGACACGAGAGTTATACTAGTTCGGCCCCTTCGATGAAGGTAAAAGCCACGCCTAGTTTGTGATGGGATTGATGTGATTTGGCGACTAGGGAGCAATAGCTTCGCTAAGCCTCGAATTGTCGTCCTTAACCGCCTGGTCGTCCCTTATATACACAGTTGACGCCTTGGCCGGTCTCTGAGTCCCGAGGCCGGCTCATACAAGTGTCCGCTCGGTCTCTCCTTTCTCTTATCTTACAGCACAAGTTACATGGTTAAGGCGGTTTACCATTATGGGCCCTAATCCGCCCCTGGGCTCCGGGCCTCATGCCTTCGTGGGCCCTAATTATGGACGAGGGTAAACCGGCCCCTTCAGGGCGGTTTATATTTAGCAGTTATATCCCCAACAATACCCCTTTTCCCTTTTGACCACATGAAGATTCGACTGATGAGGCCACTCCAAGAAGTACAAGATGTCGGACAACTAAGACCATTTGGAATGAAGAGTATTCTACCGTGTAAATGGAAACTACAACGGTTGAAGACTCCGAAAACTAGGAGAATTCGAAGGCTTTGAAGAATTTCCGGATTTGTATGACCTAGGAAGGTTACGCTTATGGAACTTGACAGACTATGGAAGCTGTCAATACCCGAGTTCAAGGTGTATTGGAGTAAGAACGGAACATGGAGAGTTAGAAACTCAAAGTTTTGTCAGGAAAGCCCTAAGGCAGGAGATGTCAACTATGGAATGATAGCTCATGGAAATGACAAGAGCAGAAAGATGGCCATCCATGATGTTATCATTCGCCTATGCTATTGTCACCATGCGGAGTTAAGCATGCATATGCATGAAAGGATTGGGTGGTAGAAGGCTAATGAATCACCTATCAGCAAGATGAAGTTTTAAATCTTAGCTGGTGTATCACCGGTATCCGGAGTATTACATCAAGGAGTTTAAGATGGATCTACAGGAAGTTGTATTTGGCAATGAAACAGTTCGTGAAGAACTCAGGACCCAGAAGCTGAAAGTAGACAAACTAGAGGCATTAAACCTCGAGATACCGGAGATTCGTCAGGAATTGGAGGACAGTAGGATCATGGTTCATGTCAAGGAAGTTGAATCCAGAAGTTTGGAACGTAACTCCAGAAATATTGAAGGACGCCATGAGAGACTTTGCGACAACAGAGATGATTTGGCAAAAGAACTTGAGAAGGACAAACATGATCAGAAGGAGCCATCGGAGACAGGAACAAGACTTGAAGAGTTTGATGACTTTGAAGATTTATTGACCTTCAGAAGACCAAACCCCGTTGTACTTGCGTTAGATGCGACGATTGTGAGCTGTCATTTGTTTGATGTTTTTCCGACAGCCACAATAAAATCTGCCTTTTCAAAACTTTTGTTTGCATTGTGTGTATCCCTCCCTGTCTATCTCTCTTATCTCACCCCAAAACCCATGGACCCAATAGAGGACGAATGGAGATGAGCTTGTATTTTCTGGACCGATGAGTCAATTGGAGACGGACCGATGGATTCAGAACACGGAGGATCACATGGAGAATAACCCTATACCCAGAAAGGATATGGCCCAGCATGCTCTTCAATGCTTTGAAAGAGATGCCGCTACTTGGTGGAGGATGTACCAAACCATCAACGGATGGTAAGGAGATACCACTTGGGGAGGAATTTAAGTTGACTTTACCAAAGTCTCGGTTTGTGTCCCAGAAATTGAAGCCTTCGGGAAAGGATATGAAGAAACTTTGTGCATGCAAGCTCTATGGAGAAATAGGACACACCCATAAGGAACACAAGGATGAATGCCCTAATTGTGAAGGAAGCCATCCAGCTGAAGAATGCCCAACTAGGCAGATCACTTGTTTCTTGTGTGAAGGGACTACCCACTACCCTGCTCAGTGCCACATTTACCCCATGGTACAAAGAACCATCCAGCAGAAGAAAGAAGAAATGAAAGGAGCCCTCACGGAAGTTCTAAGGGAAGCTGTGATAAAGGAAGAGATGGAGAACACACCCAAAGAGGAACCAATTAAACCCTGCACCAAGTCTTGCTATTCATGCGGAGAAGAAGGACACATCTCCCAAGATTGTCTGAATGGAGATCTAGTAGAATTCCCGACAGAGGAAGTAGAGTATGACCCACAGGAAATAGAAGCCCTGATTGGAACGGAAAAGTCCAGGAAGAGGAATAGATTGGATTCCAGGAAGGACCTGAGTCATGTCACCTGTTACAAATGCAAGGAGTCAGGGCACTACCGCAGCAATTGCCTAAAAAGGAAGCCAAGGACCCAAGGAGGCTATATAATCACAAGGAAACCTCGAAACCTGTCAGAAGTAATATGTTTCCGTTGTAATGTAGCAGGGCACTTTGCCAGAGATTGTCCAAAGGAGAAGGAGACTGGTGGTATATAGTTGAATTTGTAACAGAAGAAATGGAGTAGTAGAAGTGAGAGCTTTTTCTTTTATATTGAGGTGTTAAGTTGAGACATGTAATGGAAAAGCGAGATGATTATAATAATTTAAGAATCAATAAAGTTAGCAGTGTTGGTACTGCTTTGGATTTTATGAGTTACCCTATGAGGAAAGATGTTGACCAATTTCGAGGATATGAGAAATATGGTCTATGGAATATTGGAACATTTTAAGGGTGGTAGTACCCTGTAAGAACCGTTGACCCCTGGAAAAGATAAGGATACCCACTGAATGGATTTCAGACAAAAGGAATAGGAGTTTTGTCTTGATATGTTTGATACCCCAAGAGAGTGTGGGATGACGTTGGAGACCGTCAGTTGTTTGGACCAAATGTGATCAAGGATTTGGAAGAGAATGTTAAGTTGATTCGAGATAGACTGAAGGTAGCTCAGTCCAGGCAGAATAGTTATGCATACTCAGAAACGCAAGGAGGTAGTCTATGAAATTGGATACAGAGCATATCCTTGTGTGCCACCTCTGCGAAGGGTTAAACGACTTGGAGTTAAGGGAAAGTTAGCCCCGAGATTGTAGGACCATACCGAGTTTTGGAGCGTATGGGAGAAGTGGACAACAAGTTGGAGTCACCCGAAGGACTGTTAGGAGTTCATGATGTGTTTCACGTTTCCCAGTTGAAGAAGTGCCATGCAGAGATGGCCAATATTCCCATGTAAGGACACTTGACCCTGGAAACGATAATGATGTCACACGAAGTGGAGTATGGACTTCATAAGTAAAAGTTTTTATCTCGGTATGTGGGACATCACACGAGGATGAAGAGATGAATTATTATTGGATATAAAGGGGGTATGATGTTGGAAATATGGATCAATGGAAACTCCATGAAGAGTCTGAGTAATCATGTCCCCGTTTGGTGCAAATATAAGGAAAAGAGACAGTGCAATTGGATGGATTTTAAGTATGCCAGGAAGTTGGATGTTGGGATAATGATCAGTTGCCCAGATGATGTGTTCAAGGATTACAAGTGATGAGATGGGCCATAACCCACAGGCCCCAGGACCTACCAAGAAGCAAGCACACTCTTGTTGAAGGAGAAACCCTGGAAGAAGTTACGATTGTATCGACCGACGATTCTATAGGAGTTTACGCAAAACCTGAGAGTTGTTAAGGAACGATAGATGTTTGTTTGTCTTGCAGAATCAATGGATTTTCCGAACTTGGTTCGTCGACAAGAGAAATTCTGCAATGCTTGTGAGGATGACCGAGTGTTAGAATGCGAGATTCGCTAAACCATGTACAAGGTAATGATTTGGGTGCGGGATGGATTGATCACCATACCGACTTACTCTTACTATTCGCTTTGCTATATGGGATGGTAAATCTGAGTGACTTACCTATAGCAGAGAGACGACGATCAAAACCTCGTTCGAACCTTAGAATGGTATAAGAATTTTTCCCCTTGTACAAGGCAGTTGTTGCCAACCGTAGGATATACGGTGAGGATCAACCCAGACCCATTTCCTGCAGGAGAAACCATAAATTGATGACCACCATGAGATATCGATAGTTGTTTAGAATTGGCGCCAGACCCGTCAGTTAAGAGGACCCAATCTCGGAATAACCTTACCAAGATTAAAGGACAAAAGGATTGAGGAAAAGGTTATGCCGTTACAAAAAGAGCCCCGAGAAGGAATTATCCTTACGATCTGAGAAGACCGACACTGTCAACGATGGATGGAGTATATGAGTTTTGATGGAACCTTAACAATGCTTCTAAGGGTGGTAGCACCCGAGACCCCGGAGACGATCGATGGATTTTTGAGAAGACCCCCAAACCCTAACCTATTTCTTGCTAGCCTCTCCGAATCTCGAGGACGAGATTCCTTTTAAGGGTGGTAGGTTTGTAACATCCCAAAATTCTAAATTTTGGAATGTTATAAACAAATAGATAGTTTTGATTGATTGTTTGATTGATTGACTGAAAGTGAGTGAATTCGAAACTTTTTGAAAGTTAAATGAGAGGGAATAAAAGGACTTTCCCAAACTTTCATTTTTGCTTTTATGCTTTTCGTGAATTCAAATACTCTTCATCACAAAACCCTGGAGAGAAGATGACATGACTTCTTCCATTTATTTAAATGACAAGGGGTGTTGAAAATATTTGAATTTCATTTGGAAAATATTTCCAATTCTGAAACTTTATGCAACTCAATGATTTTCACGAGCGAAGATAAAATGACTTCTTCAAAACATATGAAATACGAGTTGGGAGTTTCAAAGAATTAAATTCAAAGTTCTTTTGAATTTATTTTCAATTTGGAGTTTATTTGAGTTTTAATTCAAATTATTTTCTCCAAAATAAAATATATGGAAAATAGGGTAACATGATTCCTACAACATAAAATTGGAGAGGAATAAATTTGAATTCACTTTGGTATTTTTAAAATGATTTTTATTGGATTTTATTAGAGCTGAAGCACTCTTTCCTTTATTTGAATTTGTGTGTATTTTATTTAATGCTAGAATAATGTTCATGCTGTAGAAAACAATTTTATGAAAATTTTGATATACTATATGCCTATATATTATTTTTATTTATTTTGCTTTCTTCTTATTTTGTTTTTCTGGAAAAAAAAAGTTTATATATATAAAAAAAAAATCCGCAGCGCCTTTGGCCAAAGGCCCAAGCCGCAAGCCACCGGCCGGCCAAGGCCAAGGCCATCACGCGCGCCGCACCAAGGGAGCCAGGGAGCCGCCGTTCCTTTTCCAATCCAAGTAGGACTCTTTTCCTACTTCCGTTTATTCCGTTTTGTTTCTAGATCTTTTCCCTCTTGTTTCCTAATCCTAGTCTATTTCTTGTCCCCTACCCCAAGCAAAACCCTCCCCTCCCCAATATAAATACCCAAGCACCACTCCCCCTCTAACACATCAAATCAACACCTCTCCTCACCTCTCCTCACCAGCGCCACCACCGCCGCCGCCCAACACCGCCGCGCCCCACACCACCAGCCGCGCCAACACCGCCGCCCCACACCAGCGCCGCCGCCCTCGCCGCCGCCGCGGAGCCCCTCGCCTCTTGAGGTACTAGCCCAGCTTCGTCACCTTTTCCTTGGCGTTCGATTTCCGTTCGGATTTTTCTAGATCGGTTTTTCGTTTGGTTTTCTTCCGAAACCCTAGATCGGTTTTCTTCACCGGTTAGTCCCTGATTTTCAAACGGCTATAACTTTTTACTCGTTAGTCCAAATCCAACGAAACCAACGCCCACTTCTTCGTTACGATCCCCTCTATCCAGTAATACAACTCAAACATGTTTTCGAAATTTTAAAATTTGAATTAGATCAGATTTGAATTTGAACTTCATTTGATCATAACTTGAGCTTCGTAACTCCGATTTAGTTGATTCTTTTTGCAAATCGAAGCTCTTGAACTAAACTTTCTGATAAGGCCAAATTCACATAATTTTGGTACTGTTAGAAATTGTTTTATGTTGCAAGAGTCATTCGTTTGGTTTGATGTTTTCCGAATCGTTTTCTTCGTTCGATCCGATCTTTTGAGTGATTGCTTATGTGTGGTTACCATTGATTGCTTACGATAGATTGACCGGAGTGTGACGAGTAGAGCTATCAAGAGTTTGAGTGCGAATCATCCTCATCAACATTGCAGGCAAGTAACACTTTGATCATACCCTTCTCATACCCAGTTTTTATGCATTAGATCTATTCCTCAAAACACTTGCATGATTAGGATCTAATTAAATTGTGGGATGGGAAGTAGTTTGAGGTAGTACCTATTACCTGTTTTATTATCAAACCTTGGGAGTTACTTCTACGTTTGCTTATTATGCCATGCTATGCTCGTAGACGTGGATTTGGTTTGAGTGAATATCCATGACAGATGTGAGATTGATAATTAATGGTTTATCTAAGGTGGCAACTTAAACACACATCTGGGTGGATTGAGGCACCTGGTTACTCCAGGACTTGCCTGTCTAGGCACCTGGGTTTCCAGGACTTGCCTGTTTTTTTTGGACCGCCACCCAGGCTCAAAGGGATCATAAGATAATTCATACTAGTAACTTACGTGTGCAGCCACAAGCCATATGGGCTCTGGCATAGTTGACTAAGTCGTGCGAACTCTTATAGTGGTGGACTAGCAGATGTAGGGGATGTAGGTGTACCGGTCCACACCATCGTAAGGTGCTAGCGCTTCTGAAAGGCTATGTCTCGGTCATCCGTCTCTCAAACACCATGTAGTGCGAGAAACCAAACGGAGGCGATCGAGTCTTGTGGGGAGAAGTGCGCAAACCTCTGCAGAGTGTATAAACTAATCATGGTTAGCCGTGTCCCCGGTTATGGACATCTTGAGTATCTGGTTCTTGGATTATCCCGTTGATCTCATCACGTTACTTAAATAATTTGTTTGGGTTTTAATGAGTACTTTTAATTGGGATTGAGGATGATGTCAACCATTCTCAATGTTCAACAACCACCATGATAGTTAAATAAATTTATTCCTTTGCAGTAGGGAAAAAATGGCTTTATGCAAAACTGTAACTGTAGAGCTTTCCACCTGCCATATATGCATGTAGTATAGGCTTATTCTTTCATTACTCTCTATGTGTTACATTGCCAGCATATTCCATGTGCTGACCCGTTTTCGGGCTGCAACTTTTCATGTTGCAGACTTTTCAGACGACGAGTAAGTGACACGTTAGGGTTACGATTTCCTATACTCAACTTTGCCGTTGGTGTTGATGGGAACCCACAACCTTGTTGCTTCCGCTATATTATGGATCGAGGTAATAGTATTTACGTTACTTTATACATGTGATTTACCTCTGTTATAAATCCTTCAAGTACTGTGTGTGTCAGCATACCGATCCAGGGATGACACGAAAGCACAGAGACTTGATCCATTCGGGTCGGGTCGCTACAAGTCATCATAGCCTGTAAACGTTCATAATGTCTGCATCTGCTCCTGCAATAGGTCTGTCACCTAGCGGTGCATCAAGGACATAATTCTTCTATGCAGCAATGAGGATAATCCTTAGATCACGGACCCAGTATGCATCATTGCTACTATCATCTTTCAACTTTACTCTAGGAACATATCAAAAAAATAGCAGCTATATCGCGAGCTATTGATCTACAACATAGATATGCAAATACTATCAGCACTAAGTTCATGATAAATTAAGTTCAATTAATCAAATTACTTAAGAACTCCCACTTAAGTAGACATCCCTCAAGTCATCTAAGTGACACGTGATCCAAATCAACTAACCCATGTCCGATCATCACATGAGATGGGGTAGTCATCAATGGTGAACATCTCTATGTTGATCATATCTACTATATGATTCGCGTTCGACCTTTCGGTCTCCAGTGTTCCATGGACATGTCTGTACATGCTAGCACTAGTAGAAAAAGGGCCATTTTTCCCGGTTCATAAGGCCCATTTGTCCAGGTTCGGTAACCGAGACTAAACGGTCGGTACTAAAGCGCTACACCTTTAGTCCCGGTTCTTATACCAACCGGGACAGATGGGGCTCCATGTGGCCGCTGCAGCTTGCCCTGGCAGGGGGGCCTTTTGTCCCGGTTGGTAGCACCAACCGGGACCAATAAGCTACCACGCGTCAGAAGTTCACGGGCTAGGGTTTTTGTTTTTTTATGAAAGGGGGGGGGGGGGTTGGGGGTTTTGTAGGGTTAATTTAGGTGTTTCATATATTGTGTTAGCTAGCTAATTAATAGAGAAGTGTCCTCTCTTATCTCCATGCTTGGTCGACGCTACGTACTATACGTATAGAGAGGACTCGACACGCTAGCTAGTAAGCAAATGAAGGAAACCATTAAGTACACAAGATCGTCATGAACATATGCATACAGAGAGAAGTGATATCGACCTCTCCTTCTCCGAGAGATTGGTCG